>OY720441.1:185118877-185867173 GCA_963082915.1 Dolichopus griseipennis | reverse complement strand
ATAATATTAAAAACATTTTCTAATTATTTTATCAATTCAAAAATATTAAAAATTATTACTAAATTTATTTATTTAACAAGTAAAGAAACAGCCAGTCGGTGCAACCGATTTAGAAATACTCTACACCTGTTTGGTTCAAATTCAATTAGATATCCATATGTCATTTTAAAACCATAAAAGCTGTTATCTTGTGTTTTGATCGCAAGACATAGCTAATTAGATTAACTTTATAATACTAAAAACATTTTCTAATTACTCTATTTGTTCAAAAATATTACAAATTCTTACTAATTTATCTATTTAAAAATATTAAAAAAATAAAAAAACTTTTAATAAATGAAAATATATTTATTTCAATTCAATTTGAAAAGTGAAAAATTTGAATTACTAAATTTTGTGATAAAAAGCTAATCAAAGCATAAAATATTTAATAATTCAAATTTTTCAATATTGCAATTATTTTAAATTGTTAGTTTATGTTCCTTTTAGAAAAGTTATAAACACAAAATATGCAATAAATGTATTTGTAAAACACACATACAAGTGTAGAACTTTTCATATAATTCATTTAAATATACAAATAATTTTACATAAATGCAGAAAGTAGCTTTGAACATAGCTTAAGTATCGTACACAATGTCTTAATTATATATAAACTATGGTAATAATTCAATAAAATATATGACATAATAAAAATAAAAAAAAAAGGAATTTAATCGTTTATTTCAAAAATATTTTTTTTATGTTTTTTTGGTAAAATTCTTAGCCTTTTAAATATATAAAAGAGTTAAATGTTTTAATAAGTTTTTTTGGTAAAATTCTTAGCCTTTTAAATATATAAAAGACTTAAATAAAAACGGAAATAGGAAAGAACCCTTGTGTATCAAATTTAAAGTTTCTATTTTCATGAATTACGAAGATAAGCTTTCTAATTTTGGGATTTCTTAGAAGGCACCTGAACCACCACTACAATTAAGCCTCAATTTCGGGGACATATAGGAAAAAGGAAATATATTCTTTGGCTTCAAAGTTATACTTGTTCGGCCTCAAATCAATCAAAAACTTCTAGAATCCGAACTCATTGTCCACACTGGACCAGAACCAATTTCATTGGAACTTTCATTAGTTAGAGTTTAAATTTCATCAAAATAGCGGCATTATTTTTTGAGTATGGTATTTGTAAGATATATGTTTGTTAGCCCCTAAATTTTTCAAATCCAGAACCCGAAACAATGGTACGATTTCGCCCGTATGCAGTTCTCGTCATACTTTCAATGCTTGTTAACCTTTCTTCAAAATTGGAACGTTCAATATTAATTTTAAGTTATTATTTTTATTAATTTCGATGATAAGCTTCCAAACCTTGGGGGATCTAAGAGAGGTACTGAACCACTACTCCAGTTGATCCAAAATTAGGGGGACGCGCAGGAAATAGTAAAGATCACCAATGTGGCAAATTTGAAGCGTCTACATTTGTTTGAAGCTATTATTATATCCGTATGATTATATAGTCAAAGGGTATAATAAATTATCCATTACGCTTGTGACGCAGAGAAGGAGGGGGGTAGATATAGACTCAAGTGTATGGATCGGATCAGAATCGAAAAATAAATCGATTTAGATATGTATGTCCATCCGTCTGTCCGTCTGTTCGTCCGTCGGTCCGTCCGTCCGTAATCACGATAACTCAAAAACTAAAGGAGCTAGGATATTAAAATTTTCGCAAATTCGTTTTTTTGCAATAGCCGTCATCGCTATTTAAATCCAGCCATTTTGGTCCATGGGTTCCGGTAGCTGCCATACAACTTATTTTTTAATATGAACATTACTCTACACCTATTGGAGTTGGGTGTCTGAAATTTTGCCAAAAATAGCTTAGTGTAATGGCCAAAGTTACTGCAAAATTTGGTTGGTCTGCTGCAGAGGTATCGAGTAGTTGGCATACAACTCCTTCTTTTATATGAGCATTATACTACACCTAATAAAGCTGGTATGTTTGAAATTTTGCCAAAAGTAATTAATGTTTTATTGATAATTATATAATGTTTATATAAGGGTCATACGGATATCCCAGAGTTGGCACAGACTACTCTACTACACTCTTCTTCGTCTTTACTAATTTCAAAAATATGCTTTAAGGTCTTCGAAACTGTGTGGCTAGTCCGCGAACCACAACTCCAATTTAGCCCAAATTTCAAGAAACTAGAGAGAGCGAAAGTGATACCCTGATACCAAATATTCTATAGCTGTAGGGTATAAAAATATGCAATAAATGTACTTCTAAAATACAATGACAAATTTAGAACTTAAAAAGAATTTTACATACTTGCAGGATATACCTTTGGAAACAACTTCGTACACAATTTCTTAATTATATATTACCTATGACAATAATTAAAATATAGATTTGATATAATAAAAATTAAAAAAAAAACTTCATTGTTTATTAAAAAAATATTTTATTTTTAATTTATAAAATATAATACATAATATATTTTAAAGTAAAGCTTTTAGCCTTTTAAAAATATAAAAGTGTTAAATAAAAGCGGAAATAGGAAATAGTGTATGAAATTTGAAGTTTCTATTTTTATATATTTCGAAGTTAATCTTTTAAAGTTAATCATCGAACCACCAATACAATAAAGTTTAAATTTCGGGGACACAAAGGAAATAAGAAAAAACACCGTTATTACCAACAACACAACCACCAATGCAATTAAGTCTAAATTTCAGTGACACAAAGGAAATTAGAATAAACCCCGTTATTACAAATTAAAAGATTTCATATTTATTTCAAGTTACTATCTTTATTAATTTCAAATATATGCTTTAAGGTAATGGGAGTATTAGGGGTGGTACGCAAAACCCAGGGGCCGATTTTGTCCATATGCAATCTCCGCCGTTCCTTAAGTCCTAGTAACCTACAGTTGAAATTTCATAAAGATTCGTCCATTTGTTTTTGAGCTATCGTGCTTGCGGATGGAAGGACGGACATGGCTATATCGACTCAGAAGGTCACGCTGATCACAAATATATTAACTTCTCCATATCTAGCTCGCTTTCTTTATGTGATTGCAAACACCATATCAAAGTTAATATACCCTTTTTCTATTTCATAGGTGTAGGGTATAAAAATATACAAGATATTATTATATATAATAAACATCTTGCCGGCGGTAGAAATCGAATTTTATTTTCGTTTCATCTCAAATTCAAAATAAAATTGTTCGATAACTTTCTCATTCTTAAACTAAATCATAGCTATTTAGTAAATTGGTGACTTATTTCATTGTATAAAAATAATAAAAATTAGTGAAATAAATTCACCTAGTAAAACCTAGTAAAGATAAGTTTGGTGAAAAATTAAAAGAAAATTTAACTATAGTCAGGTATTAGAAAAACTAGTATTGAAAGTATAACGGGGACTGCATGTGGGAAAAATTGTATCATGGTTTCGGGTTCTTGAACCTTTGAAAAGTTCAAGGGTTTACAAACATATATCTTAAAAACAGCAAAACTCAAAAAATAATGCCGCTATTTAGATGAAATTTAAACGCTAGGTTACTAGTAATGAAAGTACCGCGGGAATTGGTACTGGTCGAGTTCGGGCAATCCCCTCGGGTCCTAGAAGCTTTTGATCGATTTGAGTCCAAACGAGTATAGTTTCGAAGCCAAAATATATATTTCCTAGTTCCTATGTTTCCCCGAATTGACTTAATTGTAGTGGTGGTTCAGGTGCCTCCTAAGAAATCCCAAAATTAAAAAGCTTATCTTCGAAATTCATGAAGATAGAAACTTTAAATTTGATACACGAGGGTTCTTTCCTATTTCCGTTTTTATTTAACACTTTTATATTTTTACAAGTAAAGAAACAGTCAGTCGGTGCAACCGACTTAGAAATACCTTACACCTATTTGATTCAAATTTAATGGGAAGTCCATAAGTCATTTTACAACCATAAAAGCTTTTATTAGTTTGATCGTAAGACATTTTCTAATTATTTTATCAATTCAAAAATATTAACAAATCTTACTAATTTATCTATTTAAAGATATTAAACAACAAATAAGCTTCAAATAAATGGAAAAAATTAAAAAATTAAACTTTTTATCAAATTCAATAATATTTTACACACATACAGCAATTACTTCTATTTACGATTTTTAGCTGTAGCGCTTTTACTGTTGAACGATTTAGTACCCCTGATTAATTATTTCAATTCTAAATAATTTTTAAATTTATTCTCTTAATTTACTTTTATTATGTTTTATATAATTAAACTCAAAGTTATGCGAAAGAAGTATTAATTTGTAATAATATAAATATAAAATTTATATAATTTCATGGTTATTAATGTTAGTTAAAACCATTAATGCTTTCATTAGCTTTTTATCACAAAATTAAATAATCAAAATATGCAATAAATATATATCTAAAATACAGTAACAAATTTAGAACTTTTCATATAATTAATGTAAATATAAAAATAAATTAAGTATCGTACACAATGTCCTAATTACTAGTATATATTACCTATGGTAATAATTCAATAAAATATAGATATGATATATTAAAAATTTAAACCAAAAATATTTTGTTTTTAATTTTTAAAATATAATACATAATATGTCTTATAGTAAAACTCTTAGCCTTTTAAAAATATAAAAGTGTTAAATAAAAACGGAAATAGGAAATTGTATATCACATTTGATATTTTTATCTTTAAATATTTCGAATATACTATGGTTTAAGGTCTTGGGAGTAGTTGGAGTGGTTCGCAAACCGCTATTCCAATTCATTCAAAATTTCACGTACACAAAACAAATAAGAAGAAACACTTGTTCCAAATATAGGGTTCTATCTTCTTTGGTTACAAAATTATACTAGTTTGACCTCAATTCGATCAAATGCTTCTAGAATCTGAACTCGACCAGAACTAGTTAGAATTAGTTTCTGAGTTATGGTATTTTTGAGATATATGTTTGTTAGCACTAGAACTTTTCAAAGGTTCCAGAACCCGACACCATGGTACGATTTCGCCTACATGCAGTCCTAGTTATACTTTCAATACTAGTTAAGCGTTGTAAACAATTGGAACATTCTATATTAATCTTAAGTAACTATTTTAATTAATTTCGGTGATAAGCTCTTAAACTTTGGGAGGTCTACCAGAGTTACCTGAATCACCTCTCCAATTTATTATTAATTATGAGAACACGTAAACAACACCCTTGCGCCAAATTTGAAGCTTCTACATTTGTTTGAAGTTACTAACGTTCTATCTTAACTTTAAGCTACTTTTTTTATTAATTTCAATGATATGCTTTAAGGTCTTCAGAACTGTATTGGATGGTCCCCGACCCAACACTCCAATTGGTCCTAAATTTAAAGAACTCTAAGGACATAGGAAGAGGCAAGCTGATACCAAATCTGAAGGTTTTATCTATATTGGTTTCGGAATTATGCTTGTTTAGCCTAAATTTGATTAAAAAGTTCTAGGATCCGAAACCATGGATTCGATCTCGACCGTACGCAGTCCTTGTGATAGTCTCATTACTCATAACCTACACCACCAAATTATTGATTTTAGCGCCATTAGTTGTTGAGTTATCGTTATTTTTTTTATATGCTCGTTGCCCCTTAGAGAATTAAAGGGTCCAGAATCCGAACCCATGGGTCGTCATCAAGAAAGCACCATTAGTTTTTGAGTTATCGTGTCTACGGACGGACAGACGGACATGGCTATATTGAATCAGGTGGGCACGCTGATCACAAATATATGTACTTCTCCCTATCTATCTCGCTTTCTTTATGTGGTTACAAGCACCATACCAAAGTTAATATACCCTTTTCCTATTTCATAGATGTAGGGTATAAAAATATACAAGATATTATACTATATAATAAATATTTTGCCGGCGGTAGAAATCGAATTTTATTTTGTTGCATCTGAAATTCAAAATAAAATTGTTCGATAACTTTCTCGGTCTTTAACCAAAGCATAGCTATTTAGTAAAATGGTGACTTGTTTCATCGTATAAAAATAATAAAAATAAATGAAATAGATATAATCTAGTGAAACCTTGTAAAGATAAGTTTGGTGAAAAATTAAAAGAACATTTAACCATGGTCAGGTATTAGAAAAAAAGTTATGTAAGAAAACTAAAGCCCGAAGCGAAAATTTGGCAACATAAAGTTGCTTGATTAATTTAGAAATCCAGAAAATTCAGAAAATATAAAGCGATTATTGCTTTTCCTTCTTTCAATTTTTAATATAATAACGGCTGCCGCGCCAAGCCACAAATGATCGAAAAAGTAATGTTGTAGTCTACTCTACTAAAAGGTTTGTAACAAAAATAATAGGTTTGTAACTATGGTTCTTTTTCCTCAACCACCAAAAGGAAACTTGGTAAATATCGAAAATTTTTGATAATTTAGCTTAGCGTCACTTCTTAGAGTCTTCGATTTAGAAGACCGTCGGTAAGTTCATAATAACGCATTTTACCTCTAAAAATAATAATTCCTTCTTCATAAAAAAAATTATACTGGAGGTTTTCCATGACTGAAGTAAGTCGGGGCGATTAACCCATGGGTTCGAATAATGAAACCTTCCGGTCAAACCAAGGCTAAACGAGCGTAGCTTTAAGGAGATTAAGGAAAAATCCTTGAAATTTGGTACAAGAGTTCTAATCCTCTGGTACGAGGGACATGTCTACTTTGGTGAAAGGGAAAGGTTTGCCTCAGTTGAATTTGAATTGGAGCGATGGATTCGAGATCTGACAATCTTTATTAATTTCGAATATATGCTTTAAGATCGTTGGGAGTAGTAGGCGTGTTGAAATATCAAATTCGGCACAATGGTGTTTTTTCCGATTTCTTACGTGTTCCTCAAATTTATAATCAATTGAAGGTTTCGGATTCTGGAACCTTTGAAACGTCCAAGGGCTAACAAACATTTATCTTATAAACACTATAACCTTAAAAACTAATGACACTCTTTTGATGAAATTTAAACACTAGGTTTCTAGTAAAGAAAGTCTCGCGTGGATTGGTTCTGGTCGAGATTGGACTGTGAGTTCGGATTCTAGAAGATTTTGATCGAATTGAGGCCAAACCAACATAATTTCGAAACCAAAGAAGATGGAATCTTTTAAATTTGGGACACAAGTGTTTTTTCCTATTTACTTTGTGTCAGTAAAATTTTGGATGAATTAGAATAACGGTTTGCGAACCACGCCTACCACTCCCAACGACCTTAAAGCATATATTCGAAATTAATAAAGATAGTCAGATCTCGAATCCATCGCTCCAATTCAAACTGAAGTGAGGTAAACAATTTCCTTACACAAAAGTAGACATGTCCCTCGTACCAGAGGCTTAGAACTCTTGTACCAAATTTCAAGGATTTTCCTTTAATCTCCTTAAAGTTACGCTCGTTTAGCCTTGGTTTGACCAGAAGGTTTCATAATTAGAACCCATGGGTTAATCGCCCCGACTTACTTCAATCATGGCAAACCTACAGTAAAAATTTTTTATGAAGAAAGAATTATTATTTTTAGAGTTAAAATGCGTTATCATGAACTTACCGACGGTCTTCTAAATCGAAGACTCTAAGAAGTGATGCTAAGCAAAATTATCAAAAATTTTTTATATCTACCAAGCTTCCTTTTGGTGGTTGAGGAAAAATAACCAAAGTTACAAACCTATTATTTTTGTTACAAACCTTTTACGACGTAAAAGTCGTGGGTGGGGCTTTAGAGTTGACTATAACATCACTTTTTCGATCATTTGCTTCGCAAAGGATTGGCGCGGCAGCCGTTATAATATTAAATATTGAAAGAAGAAAAACCAATAACCGTTTCATATTCTCTGAATTTTCCTGATTTTTGAATTAATCAAGCAACTTCATATTGCCATATTTTCGCTTCGTGCTTTAGTTTTCTTATATAACTTCTTTTCTAATACCTGACCATGGTTAAATGTACTTTTAATTTTTCACCAAACTTATCTTTACTAGGTTTTACTAGGTGAATTTATTTCACTAATTTTTATTATTTTTATACGATAGAACAAGTCACCAATTTACTAAATAGCTATGCTTTGATATAAGAACGAGGAAGTTGTCGACCAATTTTATTTTGAATTTCAGATGCAATGAAAATAAATTCAATTTCTACCGCCGGCAAGATATTTAATTTATTATATATAATAGATATTATATATAATAATATCTTATATATTGTAGGTTACTAGGACTTGAGGTACGGCGGGGATCGCATATGGGCGAAATCGCCCCATGGGTTCGGACTGTGGACATTTTAATCGGTCCAAGGACTAACGAACATATATAAAAAATCAAGATATGCAATCCCCGCCGTACCTTAAGTCCTAGTAACCTACAGTTAAAATTTCATAAAGATACGTTCATTTGTTTTTGAGCTATCGTGCTTACGGACGGACGAGCGGATATGGCTATATCGACTCAGGAGGTCACCCTGATCACAAATATATGCACTTCTCCATATCTAGCTCGCTTTCTTTATGTGGTTGCAAACACCATATCAAAGTTAATATACCCTTTTTCTATTTCATAGGTGTAGGGTATAAAAATATACAAGATATTATTATATATAATATTTATTATATATAATAAATATCTTGCCGGCGGTAGAAATCGGATTTTACTTTCGTTGCATCTGAAATTCAAAATATAATTGGTCGATAACTTCCTCGTTCTTAAATCAAAGCATACCTATTTAGTAAATTGGTGACTTGTTTCATCGTATAAAAATAATAAAAATTAGTGAAATAAATTCATCTAGTAAAACCTAGTATAGATAAGTTTGGTGAAAAATTAAAAGTACATTTAACCATGGTCAGGTATTAGAAAAGAAGTTATATAAGAAAACTAAAGCACGTAGCGAAAATATGGCAATATAAAGTCGCTTGATTAATTCAAAAATCAGGAAAATTCAGAGAATATGAAACGGTTATTTTAGAATATGAAACGGCTTTTTCTTCTTTCAATATTTAATATTATAACGGCTGCCGCGCCAATCCTTTGCGAAGCAAATGATTGAAAAAGTGATGTTATAGTCAACTCTAAAGCCCCACCCACGACTTTTACGTCGTAAAAGGTTTGTAACAAAAATAATAGGTTTGTAACTTTGGTTGTTTTCCTCAACCACCAAAAGGAAGCTTGGAGATATCAAAAATTTTTGATAATTTTGCTTAGCGTCACTCCTTAGAGTCTTCGATTTAGAAGACTCTAAAAATAATAATTTAACTCTAAAAATAATAATTCTTTCTTTATAAAAAAATTTTACTGTAGGTTTGCCATGACTGAAGTAAGTCGGGGCGATTAACCCATGGGTTCGAATAATGAAACCTTCCGGTCAAACCAAGGCTAAACCAGCGTAACTTTAAGGAGATTAAAGGCAAATCCTTGAACTTTTCATATAATTCATTAAAATATAAAAATATATTTTACATACATGCAGGGAATACCTTTGAACACAACTTAAGTATCGTATACAATTTCATAATTATATATTACCTATGTATATATATTACTTAGTTCAATTAAATATAGATATTTTATAATAAAAATTAAAAAAAAAAAAACTGCTTCGTTTATTAAAAAAATATTTTATTTTTAATTTATAAAATGAAATACATCATATATTTGAAAGTAAAGTTCTTAGTCTATTAAAAATATAAAAGTGTTAAAAAAGAACGGAAATAGAAAATACTGTTTTCAAGTTACTATATTTATTAATTGCGAATATATGCTTTAAGGTCATGGGAGGAGTAGGATTGGTTCGCAAACCGCTATTCCAATTCATCCAAAATTTTACTGACACAAAGTAAATAGGAAAAAACACTTGTGTATCAAATTTTAAGGTTCCATCTTCTTTGGTTTCGAAATTATGTTGGTTTGGCCTCAATTCGATCAAAATCTTCAAGAAACCGAAATCACAGTCCGATCTCGACCAGAACCACCCCACGCGAGACCTTCATTACTTGTATCCTAGTGTTTAAATTTGATCAAAAAAGTGTCATTAGTTTTTAAGTTATAGTGTTTATAAGATAAATGTTTGTCAGCCCTTGAACTTTTCAAAGGTTCTAGAACCCGAAACCTTCAATTGATTATATTTTGGAGGAACACGTAAGAAATAGGAAAGAACACGATTGTGCCGAATTTGATATTTCAACATTTGTTTGAAGTTACTGTCCTTATTATTTAAGGTCTTCGCAAATGTGTGGATATTCCCCGGCCCACTACTCCAATTGGTTTTCAATGTCGAGGATACTAAGGGAATAGGAAGAGACACTCTGATGCCAAATTTAGAGATTCTATCTTCTTTGGTTTTGAAATTATACTCGTTTGGCCTGAATTCAA
This sequence comes from Dolichopus griseipennis, assembly GCA_963082915.1. Taxonomy (NCBI): domain Eukaryota; kingdom Metazoa; phylum Arthropoda; class Insecta; order Diptera; family Dolichopodidae; genus Dolichopus; species Dolichopus griseipennis. Next base: position 185,856,771 of record OY720441.1, on the reverse strand, counting down.
TTAGATATTTCTAAGATCCGAACCCATGGCCCAATCGCGACCGTACGCAATTCCAGGCGTAGTTTCATTACTATTAACCTATAGCACAAATCTCATGAACGTAGCGTCATTAGTTGTTGTGTTATCGTGCTTTTTTACATATGTTCGTTAGTCCTTGCATCGATTAAAAGGTCCACAGTCCACACCCATTGGGCGATTTCGCCCATATGCAATCCCCGCCGTACCTTAAGTCCTAGTAACCTACAGTTGAAATTTTATAAAAATACGTCCATTTGTTTTTGAGCTTTCGTGCTTGCGGACGGAAAGGCGGACAAGGCTATATCGACTCAGGAGGTCACGCTGATCACAAATATATGTACTTCTCCATATCAAGCTCTCTTTCTTTATGTGGTTGCAAACACCATATCAAAGTTAATATACCTTTTTTCTATTTCATAGGTGTAGGGTATAAAAATATACAAGATATTATTATATATAATAAGTGTCTTGCCGGCGGTAGAAATCGAATTTTACTTTCGTTGCATCTGAAATTCAAAATAAAATTGGTCGGTAACTTCCTCGTTCTTAAATCAAAGCTTAGCTATTTAGTAAATTGGTGACTTGTTTCATTGTATAAAAATAATAAAAATTAGTGAAATAAATTCACCTAGTAAAACCTAGTAAAGATAAGTTTGGTGAAAAATTAAAAGAACATTTAACCATGGTCAGGTATTAGAAAAGAAGTTATATAAATAACTAAAGCACGAAGCGAAATATGGTAATATAAAGACGAAATAATAATCTTTCTTCAAAAAAAAATTATACTGTAGGTATTTCATGACTGAAGTAAATCGGGGCGATTAACCCATTGGTTCGAATTATGAAACCGTCCGGTCAAACCAAGGCTAAACGAGCGTAACTTTAAGGAGATTAAAGACAAATCCTTGAAATTTGATACAAGAGTTCTAATCCTCTGGTTCGAAGGGCATGTTTATTATGGTGTAAGGGAAATGTTTACCTCAGTTCAATTTGAATTGCAGGGATGGATTCGATATCTGACTAGCGTATTTTCGGCATTAATAAAGATATAAACTTGATATTTGATACAACTGTGCTCTGCCTTGTTTTAACTTTATTTCCTAAATTTGGGAAGAATTTGTTTGTGGTTCGGGTGTCTTTCAGATACCTCCCAAAACTTACAAGCATATCTTCAAAAATATTGAAACAGGAATTTTATTTTATTAGAAGCGTGTTTATTTTGTATCTTTTAGTTCTTAAGTTTGATGATGAGCCGGTTGGTGTTTGGCATATCTATCGCACAAGGGAATCTTTAAATTTCTTTAAAAAACTTCCCCTCTGCCAAAATCGAATCAACGGTTCTCCATCTCCAATCTTTCTCCATCATGAATCAACTTTATTATGTGTGATAGTTCTAAAAAATACCTTAAAAATAGTGTGCCACAAATAATTATACCCGTGCATACATATATGACAACGGGTATATTAAAATTGCTCCTCCGTTTGTAACGCATCAACCTAGACGATCTAGATATAGTATCAAGGGTACGTATCGGCTCAGAATCGCAAAATTTGTCGATCTAGCTATGTGTGTCTGTCCGTCCGTCCGTGTGTTAGCACGATAAATCAAAAACTAAAAGGGCTAGAGTCTTGAAATTCACACAAAGTCATTTTTAGACAATTTCTAGGTTCCCTATTGTTTTTGGTTAAAATCGGACCAAGGCTCCGGGGAGCTGACAAAAAATTACACAAGGTTAGTTATATAATGAATCGAGCACTTATATGAAGTTTCAAAATGTTATGGCCCCATTTTCGGGGGCTGCCATACAAAGTTTTCAATTCGATAACTATGAATTTAACAAAGCTAGGAGGTGCAAAATTAAAATTGGGCAGGTAAAGTAATAGGGCAAGTTACTTGGCAAAGTTGGACATCACTCGGATCACCGGACTTTTAGGGTTGGCCACTTTTTTTTTTGTTTTTTTTTTCTTTGTGTAAGCAAAACTTATGGGATAATAAATTAGAATTTTTCTTTTATTTTTTTAAGCTAAAATTATGGGACAATGAATTAAAAACTTTTTTTTGTTTTGTTTTATTTTTTTTTTTTTTAAGCCAAAATTATGGGATGAGTTAAATGTATAAGGGAAGTAAATTACGGTTTATTTTATACACCATAGTGAGTGTTCACGGATATCTAAAAGTTGACAAGGGAAACTTTAATCTTCCTCGTTTTAAAACAAATTTAATAATAAAAATATTTGCCATAAATGTACTTCTAAAATACAATAACAAATTTAGAACTTTAAATATAATTCATTAAAATATAAAAATATAATTTATATACATGCAGGAAATAACTTTGAACACAACTTAAGTATCGTACACAATTTCATAATTAAATATTACCTATGGTAATAGTTCAATAAAATATAGATATGATATAATAAAAATTAAAAAAAAAAATAAACTTCTTCGTTTATTAAAAAAATATTTTATTTTTATTTTATAAAATATAATACATAATATATTTTAAAGTAAAGTTCTTAGCCTTTTAAAAATATAAAAGTGTTGAATAAGAACGGAAATAGCAAATACTGTATCAAATATGAAATTTTCATTCGAAATTTCGAAGTTAAGCTTATTAATTTTGGGATATCTTAGGAGGCACATGAACGACCAACTCAATTATTAAGCTTAAATTTCGGGGACACAAAGCAAATAAGAACAAACATCGTTATTACAAATTTTGAGATTTCATATTTATTTCAAGTTACTATCTTTATTAAATTCGAATATATGCTTTATGGTCATGGGTTTAGTGGGGATGGTACGCAAACCCTATTCCAATTCTTTTACAATTCACGTACACAGACAAATAAGAAGAAAAACCTGTGCCCAAATTTTAAGGTTATACCTTCTTTGGTTTCGAAATTATACTGGTTTAGCCTGTATTCTCAAAATTTTAAGGTTCTATCTTATTTTGTTTGGAATAATATTGCTATGGCCTCAAATCGGTCAAAATCTTCTAGAATCCGAACTCATTGTTCGATTTCGACTCGAAAAAATCCCCGCGGTTCGATAACATTCTCGGAGTGGTATGCAAAGCGCTATTCGAATTCATCCAAAATTTCACGTACACAAATCAAATAAGAAGAAAAACCTGTGCCCCAAATTTTAATCTATCTTCTTTGGTTTCGAAATTATGTTGGTTTGGCCTCAATTCGATCAAAATCTTTTAGAATCTGAGCTCACAGTCCGATCTCGACCAGAGCCAGTCCCCGCGACACTTTTATTACCAGTAACCTAGTGTTTAAAATTCATGAAAACAGTGTCTTTAGTTTTTGAGTTATAGGTTTTTTAAGATAAATGGTTGTTAGCTCTTAAACTTTTCAAAGTTTCCTGAACCCGAAACCATGGTCCGATTTCGTCCATATGCAGTCCCCGTCACACTTTCAAAACTTGTTAACCCTCGTACACAATTTGAACGTTCTATATAAATTTTAAGTTACTATTTTCATTAAGTTCTGATACGCTTTTAAACATAAGGAGGCCTAAGAGATATATCTGAACCACATAGTTTTTGATCTATCGTGCCTACGGACGGACGGACGGACATGGCTATATCGACTCAGGAGTCCACGCTGATCACAAATATATATACTTCTTCCATATCTAGCCCGCTTTTTTTATGTGGTTACAAAAATCATATCAAAGTTAATACACCCTTTTCCTATTACATAGGTGTAGGGAATAAAAATATACAAGATATTATTATATATAATAAATATCTTGCCGGCGGTAGAAATCGAATTTTATTTTTGTTGCATTTCAGATTCAAAATAAAATTGTTCAATAATATTCTCATTCTTAAACCAAAGCATAATTATTTCGTAAATTAGTGACTTGTTTCATCGTATAAAAATAATAAAAATGAATGAAAGAGATAGAACTTAGTAAAACCTAGTGAAGGGCAGTTTGGTGAAAACTTAAAAGAACATTTAACCATGGTCAGGTATTAGAAAAAAAGTTATGTAAGAAAACTAAAGCACGAAGCGAAAATATGGCAACATAAAGTTGCTTAATTAATTCAGAAATCAGGAAAATTCAGAAAATATTATACAGTTATGGTTTTTTCAAAAAATAATATTTTTGTAACTTTAGTACTTTTTTCTCAACCACCAAGAGGAAACTTGGTAGACATCGAAAATTATTGATAATTTGGCTTAGCGTCACTTCTTAGATTTAGAAAACCGTCGGTAAGTTCATGATAACGCATTTTAACTCTAGAAATAATTATTTTATCTTCATAAAAAAAATTATACTGTGGCTTTTTCAAGAGGAAAGTCGGGACAATGAATCCATGGGTTTGAATTATGAAACCTTCCGGTCGAACTAAGGGTAAACGTGCATAACTTTAAGGAGATTAAAGACAAATCCTTCAAATTTGGTACAGGAGTGCTACTACTCTGGTACGAGGGAAATGTTTTCTTTGGTGTAAGGGAAATGTTTATCTCAGTTCAATTTGAATTAGAGCGTTGGATCCGAGATCTGATAAGCGTATCTTCGGCATTAATAAAGATTTAAATTTGATATTTGGTACAGGAGGCCTAACAAGAATATCTTCAAAATTTATGAAACAAACATTTGATATTAGTAGTAGCGTGTCTACTATGTACCTTTTATGTCCCTGAATATCTTGATGAATCGGTTGTGGTTTGGCCTGTCTATCGCACGAGGGAATCTTTAAAATTTCTTTAAAACACTTTTCTTCTGCCGCCGAAGATAGAGTCTTTCTCCATCATGAATGAACTTTATTATATGTGATAGTTCTAGAAATACCTTAAAAATAGTATGCCACAAATAATTTTTAAAAGGTATATCAATTGCAGATACAATAAATTTCAGAAATGTTAAGAAACAGACAACGGTGGATGACAAATATCGTAAAATTAGAAAAAGACAGTCATCGGCTTACCTTCGTAGCGATCACACGTGAAAAAATATAGTGATTTTTCTTTTCTCTACTTATTTTTTAGAAAAACGCACTCAAACTCAAACTCAACACCATCAAACAAAAACAACTTTTTGATCAACACTCATTCAGAGCAAATGTTTCCAAAACTTCATACACACAGTAAATATAATAATAGTCTAAGTAGTAACAATAATAATAATATAAAAACTAACACATTTATTAATAGTACTAACAACCATTCTAGCACATATAGTAATATTACAAAATCTCACTCAAAAAATTTAACTCAAAATCATGCACATAACAATAACAACTCAAATCAAAGCTCTACTAACACTAACAATGAATCATTCTCTTATCAAGAAATTATATCTATAGTAAATGAATTACTCACTAAATTAAATAGAAATCAAAGCAAACAAATACAATTTCAGATTATTACTGAATTAACATTAAAATTTGTTTTTGACAATATATGTTAATGGCGGACAATAATACTAAAATTTTATTTTGGAATGCACAAAGCTTTCTAAACAAAAAAACTGAATTCTATAATTATGTTGACAAGGAAAAAATTGATATTGCAGTAATAAGTGAAACCTGGTTAAATTCTAGTAAAAGTATTTGCAATAAAAATTATAAAATATATAGATATGATAGAGAAGTTGCTCAACATGGTGGTGTTGCATTAATAATTAAAAAGCCCATAGAACATTGTTTATTGCCTTGTTTAGAAACAAAATGTTTCGAAACATTATCTATTAAACTAATTCTCAGAAATAATGATAGTTTAACTATAGTAGGTGTATATTTTAAAGGAGGTTCTTATAACAGTAGCCTAGGTAAAGATTTTATTCATGATCTGAAACTGTTTAACAGAATACAGGGTAAATATATAATAATGGGTGACTTTAACTGTCGTCATGTAAATTGGAACTGCTTGAAAAACAATCAGTGGGGTATACAACTGAATAACATTTTGACTTGTAGTAATTATACACTCTTATACCCCAGTAGTAGTACTTATATCCCAAAACAGAGCCGCGGGAACCCCTCGACGTTAGACCTCATATTGTCAAATATACCTGATAAACTTTCAAATCCTTATACTATCAATGAATTTAATTCTGACCATCTACCTATTAGGTTCAATTTAAACTTGTACCTTAATAACCCTACTAATAAATTCTACTTCGATTATAATAAAATTAATTGGTCAAGGTATAAACAACTTTTAGGCTCAAAAATTAATTTATCCCAAATTTCTTCTAGTCTGGATAATCCCGACACTAATATAATAAACAGCCACATCATGCTATTTGAGAAAATAGTATTGGATAGTGCACAAAAAGCCTCACCACGTAAAATTATTATCCAAAAACATGAAAAGACATTCTTACCGCAGTCTATTCTTCTATTAATAAATAAAAGAAATAGACTTAGGCGGCTTTGGCAAAGAACTAGAGACAGATTTTTTAAAATGAGAATTAACTTTTTACAAACAGTAATATCAAGTAAAATCCAGGAAATTCATAACCAAAAATGGCAAAATACTCTAAAATATCTACCTAGATACGGAAAGGCTTTTTGGAAAATTACGAAAGTTTTAAAAAATAGAGACAAACTTATCCCCCCAATCCGCGTGGATAATAAAATCTTTATTACTAACGATGAAAAAGCTGACCTGTTTGCATCCTACTTTGAACAACAGCATAAACTAACAGAAAACTTAGGTGACATGGTTACAAAATGCATGGTGAATACAACCATAGAATCATACAATAGTAATAACATCATTAATAATAATAATAACAATAATAATAATAATAATAATAATAATAATAATAATAATAATAATAATAATAATAATAATAATAATAATAATAATAATAATAATAATAATAATAACAATAATAATAATAATAATAATAACAATAATAATAATAATAATAATAATTATAATAATAATAATAATAATAATAACAATAATAATAATAACAATAATAATAACAATAATAATATTAATAATAATAATAATAATATTAATAATAATAATAATAATAATAATTCGTTTACTACATTTAGCGCAGTAACTTACAAAGAACTAAATAATATACTCGAAAAACTTAAAAACAAAAAAGCAGACGGTTCAGACCAAATCAAACAGATCTTTTTAAAAAATCTAAATAAATCGGCTAAAATATTCTTAGTAAAAATTTGTAATGCTTGTCTAAAGATTGGATATTTCCCAGATTTGTGGAAAGTTGGCATGGTTATATGTATTCCAAAACCAAACAAGAAAAAATCAGATATTAAAAACTACAGACCAATTACACTTTTGAACAACATAAGCAAAGTTCTAGAAAAAGTTTTAAAATTTAGACTAATAAGCCATACCATAATTAATAATATCTTGCCTAACGAACAATTTGGTTTTAGAAAACATCACTCTACAACACATCAACTCGCTCGATTAGTGAAACATGTTAAGACTGGGTTCGCAAATTCACAAGCTACGGGAATTTTAGCACTTGATATCGAAAAGGCTTTTGATTCCGTATGGCATGACGGTCTTATTTTCAAAATGATAAATCTAAAATTTCCACCATACCTCATAAACATTATACAAAGCTTCCTTAGCAAACGCTCAATTTTTGTAAAAATAAATGAAGGTAAGTCTGCTAAAAAACCACTAAATGCTGGAGTCCCTCAGGGCTCAGTGATAAGTCCAATTTTATTCAACATCTTCACTTCTGACATCCCGAAGCCAGCAAATTGTGAGCTAGGAATATTTGCCGACGATACAGCGTTATTTAGTTCCCATAGGAAGCCCACCACAATTTCTAACAACCTCGAAAAAGGGTATAATGAAATTAAAACTTATTTTAATAGATGGAAAATAAAAATTAACGTACTGAAAACGCAAGCATGTTATTTCAGTAAAAAACGCAGGCCTGATTTACTACCAACTCAAAATTTAATACTGGATAACGTTGAAATTTCCTGGGAAGAATCCTTAAAGTACTTGGGCCTAATATTGGATAAAAAATTATTATTTAAAACTCACATAGATTTCGTAATTAAAAAATGCAACATCGTCATAAAAACTTTATATCCCTTAATAAACCGAAAAGCACTACTGTTGAAAGACAACAAAATACTGCTATTCAAATCAGTTTTCCAAAGTTTGCTACTTTATGGCTCCGAAATTTGGGGCTCATGTGCTAAAACACATTTAGAACAACTTCAAATTAAACAAAATAAAATTTTAAAATTATTGTTAGACAAACCATTCTTTTTTTCTACTGCAAGACTTCATGATATTGGAAATGTCAAAACAATAGAAGATATAATCAATGTTAGAAAGAACGCATTCATTATTAGGAGCAACGATTCTGAAAATCCGTTAATAAAAAATTTGTATAATTAGTCATTTTGATATACTCAAAATTTTGGGATAATTATCCCTCTCCCGTTCCCTTTTGTTATTTGTTATTCTTTAGATATAAGTCATAGTATTTAAGTTTTTTAAATTTTAATTATAAGTTAATATAGGTCAAAAGAGGTTTTCTGTTCCTTTCCTCTTAATAAATTTGAATTAAAAATAACAATGTATCAAATAAACAATAATAAACTTTATATTTTAGCTGTAAGGTAGAAACCGATCACTATTTAATATTTAATAATTAAGTCATAATTTAAGAATGTAAGTCTGGAACATGAAATAAAAAAAAAAAAAAAAAAAAAAAATTAAAAACTTTTTTTTGTTTTGTTTTATTTTTTTTTTTTTTAAGCCAAAATTATGGGATGAGTTAAATGTATAAGGGAAGTAAATTACGGTTTATTTTATACACCATAGTGAGTGTTCACGGATATCTAAAAGTTGACAAGGGAAACTTTAATCTTCCTCGTTTTAAAACAAATTTAATAATAAAAATATTTGCCATAAATGTACTTCTAAAATACAATAACAAATTTAGAACTTTAAATATAATTCATTAAAATATAAAAATATAATTTATATACATGCAGGAAATAACTTTGAACACAACTTAAGTATCGTACACAATTTCATAATTAAATATTACCTATGGTAATAGTTCAATAAAATATAGATATGATATAATAAAAATTAAAAAAAAAAATAAACTTCTTCGTTTATTAAAAAAATATTTTATTTTTATTTTATAAAATATAATACATAATATATTTTAAAGTAAAGTTCTTAGCCTTTTAAAAATATAAAAGTGTTGAATAAGAACGGAAATAGCAAATACTGTATCAAATATGAAATTTTCATTCGAAATTTCGAAGTTAAGCTTATTAATTTTGGGATATCTTAGGAGGCACATGAACGACCAACTCAATTATTAAGCTTAAATTTCGGGGACACAAAGCAAATAAGAACAAACATCGTTATTACAAATTTTGAGATTTCATATTTATTTCAAGTTACTATCTTTATTAAATTCGAATATATGCTTTATGGTCATGGGTTTAGTGGGGATGGTACGCAAACCCTATTCCAATTCTTTTACAATTCACGTACACAGACAAATAAGAAGAAAAACCTGTGCCCAAATTTTAAGGTTATACCTTCTTTGGTTTCGAAATTATACTGGTTTAGCCTGTATTCTCAAAATTTTAAGGTTCTATCTTATTTTGTTTGGAATAATATTGCTATGGCCTCAAATCGATCAAAATCTTCTAGAATCCGAACTCATTGTTCGATTTCGACTCGAAAAAATCCCCGCGGTTCGATAACATTCTCGGAGTGGTATGCAAAGCGCTATTCGAATTCATCCAAAATTTCACGTACACAAATCAAATAAGAAGAAAAACCTGTGCCCCAAATTTTAATCTATCTTCTTTGGTTTCGAAATTATGTTGGTTTGGCCTCAATTCGATCAAAATCTTTTAGAATCTGAGCTCACAGTCCGATCTCGACCAGAGCCAGTCCCCGCGACACTTTCATTACCAGTAACCTAGTGTTTAAAATTCATGAAAACAGTGTCTTTAGTTTTTGAGTTATAGGTTTTTTAAGATAAATGGTTGTTAGCTCTTAAACTTTTCAAAGTTTCCTGAACCCGAAACCATGGTCCGATTTCGTCCATATGCAGTCCCCAAATTTTAATCTATCTTCTTTGGTTTCGAAATTATGTTGGTTTGGCCTCAATTCGATCAAAATCTTTTAGAATCTGAGCTCACAGTCCGATCTCGACCAGAGCCAGTCCCCGCGACACTTTCATTACCAGTAACCTAGTGTTTAAAATTCATGAAAACAGTGTCTTTAGTTTTTGAGTTATAGGTTTTTTAAGATAAATGGTTGTTAGCTCTTAAACTTTTCAAAGTTTCCTGAACCCGAAACCATGGTCCGATTTCGTCCATATGCAGTCCCCGTCACACTTTCAAAACTTGTTAACCCTCGTACACAATTTGAACGTTCTATATAAATTTTAAGTTACTATTTTCATTAAGTTCTGATACGCTTTTAAACATAAGGAGGCCTAAGAGATATATCTGAACCACATAGTTTTTGATCTATCGTGCCTACGGACGGACGGACGGACATGGCTATATCGACTCAGGAGTCCACGCTGATCACAAATATATATACTTCTTCCATATCTAGCCCGCTTTTTTTATGTGGTTACAAAAATCATATCAAAGTTAATACACCCTTTTCCTATTACATAGGTGTAGGGAATAAAAATATACAAGATATTATTATATATAATAAATATCTTGCCGGCGGTAGAAATCGAATTTTATTTTTGTTGCATTTCAGATTCAAAATAAAATTGTTCAATAATATTCTCATTCTTAAACCAAAGCATAATTATTTCGTAAATTAGTGACTTGTTTCATCGTATAAAAATAATAAAAATGAATGAAAGAGATAGAACTTAGTAAAACCTAGTGAAGGGCAGTTTGGTGAAAACTTAAAAGAACATTTAACCATGGTCAGGTATTAGAAAAAAAGTTATGTAAGAAAACTAAAGCACGAAGCGAAAATATGGCAACATAAAGTTGCTTAATTAATTCAGAAATCAGGAAAATTCAGAAAATATTATACAGTTATGGTTTTTTCAAAAAATAATATTTTTGTAACTTTAGTACTTTTTTCTCAACCACCAAGAGGAAACTTGGTAGACATCGAAAATTATTGATAATTTGGCTTAGCGTCACTTCTTAGATTTAGAAAACCGTCGGTAAGTTCATGATAACGCATTTTAACTCTAGAAATAATTATTTTATCTTCATAAAAAAAATTATACTGTGGCTTTTTCAAGAGGAAAGTCGGGACAATGAATCCATGGGTTTGAATTATGAAACCTTCCGGTCGAACTAAGGGTAAACGTGCATAACTTTAAGGAGATTAAAGACAAATCCTTCAAATTTGGTACAGGAGTGCTACTACTCTGGTACGAGGGAAATGTTTTCTTTGGTGTAAGGGAAATGTTTATCTCAGTTCAATTTGAATTAGAGCGTTGGATCCGAGATCTGATAAGCGTATCTTCGGCATTAATAAAGATTTAAATTTGATATTTGGTACAGGAGGCCTAACAAGAATATCTTCAAAATTTATGAAACAAACATTTGATATTAGTAGTAGCGTGTCTACTCTGTACCTTTTATGTCCCTGAATATCTTGATGAATCGGTTGTGGTTTGGCCTGTCTATCGCACGAGGGAATCTTTAAAATTTCTTTAAAACACTTTTCTTCTGCCGCCGAAGATAGAGTCTTTCTCCATCATGAATGAACTTTATTATATGTGATAGTTCTAGAAATACCTTAAAAATAGTATGCCACAAATAATTTTTAAAAGGTATATCAATTGCAGATACAATAAATTTCAGAAATGTTAAGAAACAGACAACGGTGGATGACAAATATCGTAAAATTAGAAAAAGACAGTCATCGGCTTACCTTCGTAGCGATCACACGTGAAAAAATATAGTGATTTTTCTTTTCTCTACTTATTTTCTCCAAATTTTTTTTTCTCATTCTATCCTTATATAATCATATAAAATTGACTTTCCTTTAATTGAAATATTCTAAAAAAAAATTAATCGTAAAAAAAATTTTTCTCTTTTTTAAACAAGTGAATTAATAAACAAATGTACCTAAGATATCAAAGTGCATTTCTCATTGAAAATAGTCCGGTTGAGTACAAAATTGTAGGGTACGGACCGATCCCTTCGAGGAATCGGTTTTTAGAACTTCCGGATGATGACACCAGTCAACCTTATCCAAAAATTAAAAAAAGATCTAGAGAACCAAATATAACAGGCGAAATATTTCCAACCTTACCTCAGGTAAATAAGAAAAATGTCCTAAATTCGTTATAATCGAATCTACGGACAAAACCAGACCCCTATCAAGTTTTAGTGTTTTCGCTAAAAAAAGGACACACGATAGTATAAGCACTGATATAGACTCCATCTGTCTTCTTGGGGATGGAAACCTTCTCATCCTGGTAAAATCGCAAAAAGTGTGCGGAAAAATTTATTAAAACCAAAAATTTTGGCGGTCTATGTACCATAGCAACAAAACTTCATGAGACATTGAACTCAACAAAAAGTACGATTTTTGTTAAAAATTTGATCCCAACAACCCAAGAAGAAATTTTGAACGATCTAACAGATCATAGTGTTACTAACGTTCATAAATTCAAAAAAAAATAACTGACGGAAAAAGTAACTACACCGGACTTATACTTTTAACCTTTAACAAATATAAAATCTCAAATAAAATTGATATTGCTTGGTATCAAGTTAAAGTAAGTTAAAGAGTACTTTCCAAATCCAATGCGAAGTAAAAATTGCCTACTTCTTGGACATACAGCCAAACATTTTCATAATCCCGCGAATTGTGTAAACTGCAGTCTTCCGCAACATCAACCTTCAAATTGCACTAGACCAAACAACCTTCAAATTGCCTTGGAGAGCACCCAACGTCCTCCAATATCTGCCCAAAATATCTACAACAAAAAGATATATTGAAAATTAACACACAAAATATGTATAGCTTTGCTGAAGCTCGCAGAATTTACAACCAAAAAAATATAAATCCAGTAAGTAACCCACAAAGTTTGGCATCCATAAAAAATACTACCTACACCACAAAAAGATATTGATAAACAACCAAAACAAACTCTAAATAAAATTAATCAAACAGTTTCAAACACTATTAATTACAATAATAATCAAAATGAACAAAACATTAAAAACCTTACTCAAACAAAAACTTAAAATAATTAACTAATTGAACAAAATAATAACACCTATTTGGTTCAAATTTAATGAGATATCCATAAGTCATTTTAAAACCGTAAAAGCTGTTATTAGTTTGATCATAAGACATAGCTAACCAAATTAACTTTATGATGCTAAAAACATTTTCTAATTACTTTATCTATTCAAAAATACTACAAATTCTTACTAATTTATCTATTTAAAAATATTAAAAAAAATAAAAATTGAAATAAATAAAAATATAATTATTTCAATTCAATTACAAAAGTGAAACAATTTGAATTATTAAATTTTGTGATAAAAACCTAATCAAAGCATAATATATTTAATAATTCAAATTTCTCAAAACTGCAATTGTTTTAAATTGTTAATTTATGTACCTATTACAAAAGCTTATAAACGCAAAATATGCTATATAATACTATCTTTATTAATTTCGAAAATATGCTTTAAGGTCTTCGGAACTGTGTGGCTGGTCCCCGACCCACTACTCCTATTGGTCCGAAATTTCAAGGACACTAAGCAAATAGAAAGAGACATCCCGATATCAAATTTGGAGGTTCTGTCTCCATTGGTTTCGGAGTTATGCTCGTTTGGCCTAAATTCGATCAAAAAGTTCTAAGTTCTCTGAACCCATGGTCCAATTTAGACCGTACGCAATCTCCGCCGTAGTTCTATAACTAGTAACCTACAGCACAAATTTGATGTAGATAGCGTGATTCGTTGTTGAGTTATCATGATTTTTTATATACGTTCGTTAGCCCTTGGACCGATTAAAAGGTCCAGAATCCGAACCCTTGGGCCGATTTCGCAATCCCCGGCGTTCTTTCAGTCCTAATAATGTACAGTTAAAATTTCATCAAGATAGCTGCAATATTTTTTGAGTTATCGTGTCTACGTACCGACGGACGCACATGGCTAGATCGACTCAGGAGGTAACACTGATCACAAATATATATTCTTTTCCAGATCTACCTCGCTTCCTTTAGTTGGTGAGAAACACCATACCAAAGTTAATATACCCCTTTACCTATTCTATAGGTGTAGGGTAAAACAATAGCATACAAAGAAAAAAAAAAATTCCTTAAAAATAATTCATAAAAAAACTCTAAAATTATGAATGAAGTTAATTTCCCAGTAAACTCACTTGTCGCAACACAATCCACACGATCAAATTCAACCTCTAGCAATGATAACTTGATAACACCATCCAATTTCTTATAAAAAACAAACGAAGAATTGATTGACCTCTCATATGTTTCTAATATATAAACGTAATATTAAATTTAAGAGTACAAATAGTAAATTTATGAAATATATAAATTATAATATATGAACAAAAAAAAGAAAAAAACAAATAATAATATTTAATTAATTCATTTCTTATTTTCTATTCTTCTCTTATCTTTCGCTTTTTAATTTTCAATAATATTTTTCGTTTAGTTAATTTTACATTACTTATAATGCTTTATATTCTTAAATTGAATATCAAAGACAATTATTAAAAAATTAAAGAATTAAAAAATATTAACAAATCGAAATAAATTTTTTTTAAAAAATTAAAAAACTCTAATAATTTAAAGTTATCTTTTTTCTTTCTCTATTATTTCATAACTTTCTTTAATATTTTACTGTTATCTGATATGACTTTATATATAATGCTTTGTATTCTTAAATTAAATATACAAAGCTATTATAATAAAAGTAAAGAATCAGAAATTCTGAATAAATTAAAAATTCTAATAAAATTCTAATAAACTTTAAATGCACACCTAGATCAATTAAAGACACAAATATCCACTTCATACCTAATCTTAATGGACATGAATGTAAGAAGTCAATCCTGGGGAGATAGAATAACAAACCAAAGAGGTGCAGTCATAGATTGATGATAACGTTTGTATTATAAATGATGATTCTCCAACACTTTTGAATACCAGAGGAACTCTGACATGCCTAGACCTTGCAATAGCCCATACGTTAATAGCATATAAACTAAATTGGGAAGTTGCAGAAAATCTGAAAGGATACGACCACTACCATATAATTATTAAAAATAGAAACAAAACAATTATAAAGTATAAAAAATAAAACCAGCTACAATACAAGAGAAGCAAACTGCATGGGTGATAAAAAAATTACAGACCTCTATAAAGAAAAAAACAAAATTATTGTGAGCATTTAGGAGAACACCTATAAAGCATACATTAACCATGATAAAAAAGAAAAGTACAGAATTAAGAAGCGGAAATAAAGCAAGCAAGGAGGAATTCACGGGAAAAGTTTGCAAACGAAATATTCAATAGTAACTCTAACGAAACATGGAGCATGGCCAGAGCAATTCTTTGTAAAAAAAACACTGATGGGTACACTCGTCATACAACAAGGAAACAAACTGGAAACAGATTCGATAAAAAATGTGGAGTTCCTAGCCGATTGCTGGGCATCTTGTGCAACAACCAACTTACAAGACACAGAACCAGAGTACTTCTCTCCAATTACAAATGTGAATTAAATGAAACTATGGATCTGCCAATAACAAGCGACGAAGTGACATGGATAATCCAAAACTTTGAGGGACAACACCGGGCATGGACCAAATAACTTACACTATGCTGAAAAATACTACAAAGAAATAATTTTCAAATTCTTTTTTTGATTAATTACATGTTAATCAGAACGGACGTGTTTCTTAATTATCGGTTAAAATTTACTTTAAACAATACAAAACGTCGTTTAAAATAAATTTAATTAATAAACAGAAAAAATTAAAAATAAAAAAACTTTTTAATATGATACATATATGTATGCAACATAAAAAAACAAATTAAATAAAAAACGAGGAAGAGTGTAGTAGAGTAGACTGTGTCAACTCTGGAATACCCGTATGACCGTAATATATACATTACATCATTCGGTTAATTACTTTTGGCAAAATTTCAAACATTCAGCTTTATTAGGTGTAGAGTAATGCTCATATAAAAGAAGAAGTTGTATGGCAGCTACTCGAACCCTCTGCAGTAGACCAACTAAATTTTGCAGTAACCTTGGCCATTACACTAAACTATTTTTGGCAAAATTTCAGACACCCAGCTTCATTTGGTGTAGAGTAATCCTCATATAAAAGAAGGAGTTGTATGGCAGCTTCTCGAACCCTCAGCAGTAGACCAATTCTTTATCTACTTCAATTACTGCATTATATATTACTTTGTTATATTTATTCAACTCGTATGTTAAAACGAAAAATTATGTATAGGATGGGAAAGATGCAAGGTATTTGATGCTATAAATATACAAAGGTGTTACAAATGTAAAGGATTCAACCATAAAGCAGTGGATTGCAAGAATAAAAAACGTGTCTAAAATGTCATCAAGGAGCGAGAAACAACGAGAAACTAAAATTAAATATGGATATTAATCATAAGACTTTTAGTAAACTATGTCCTGCATATCAATATAAACTAGGTTTAAAAAAAAAAAAACCATTGGATATTAGCAACTAAAGAACATAGTTGTTGATCAAATAAACCAGGAAAACTGTATACAAAGAATTAAAGAAATTACGAATAAAAGTACTTATGAACCAAAACATTATATAAGTACTTATAAAATTTATCTTAATGCCAAAAATTTAAAAGAAGATAACGCAATTAACACCGGAACTAAATTAAAAGAAGATTTTAATGTTAAAAATAAAGTTGATAGTAATCATGATAATATTGATAATATTGATAATAAAAATAAAAACAATAATAATAATAATAACAATAATAATAATAATAATGATAATAATAATAATAATGATAATAATAATAATTTTTTTTATTTATATATTTATTTATTTATTAAAGAATTGAGATAGACAGTAAAACTGGTATAAATCTCTTCTATAATCTAACTTAAAACTAATTTAATATTTAAAATTATAATAAATATTAATAAAATTTAATACACAGATTAAAATTTTAGATACATTACATTTTTTTTTTTGCTTTGTTATATATTTTTCAATTATTTAATTGGGGTAGTACAGCTTTCAAACGTTTGTTGAATAACCTTATGTTGGGAGCATATTTTATGTAGACAGGAAGACTATTGAAGCTTTTATGCCATTAAGCATAATATCTGTTTTACCTCTTTCAGTTCTGGGTGCTTCTAATCGATAATGTTCCGCACTTCTTGTGAAGTAGCTATGAATTAAAGCATTTATTTGTATTTTAAAATTGCTTTTGGTTAAGTTATTTGATAGTTTATAAATCAACTTGCAGTTTTCCAAAAATATTGTTTGTTCAACGGTAGGTAAATTTCAATCAGAATACAATGATGTAGTTGGAGAATCATATGGAAGTCTGTATAAGATTTTAATAGCTCTGTTGATAATAGCGCTAACTGAACTAACAACGTATTTGCTACTTTGACTCCAAACTGGAATTAAATACCTTATTTTAGACTGAATGTGGGCGTAGAAGACCAAATTAGCTATATCTTCACTTAGTTTAGGACACCTTCCAATTGCACCAGTTAATGATAAAACGGCTTTTTTTAAATTATCTATGTGAATTTTCCAAGATAGATCTTCATCAATAAGTAAACCTAGATATTACGACGATTTTACTCTTTGTATTTGTTGATTATTAATATTGATTGATAGATTAATGTTTTCTTTATTTTTTTGTTTAAATATGATGAATTATACGAATAATAATAATAATATGGAAAAAAAGTTGGATATTGTAAGAAAAATTATAACAAAAATGGAAGAATCCAATAAAAAATCTGGTCAAAGTCAAAAAAGCAGTGTATTACTTAAACTATTACCCTTCAAAAAGATAATTAATGCAAACAAGAAAACTTGCACAATTCAAGTTAACAAGAACAGTAATAATAATATATGTTTCTCTGACAAAGATTCAAAGGACATCGTGGCAACAGATTCCAACAATAAACTTCATCAGAGTGAAAATATTAATAATAGTCAAAATAACAATAATAATATTGCTAATAATAATATTACTCTTATGAATAAAGATATGCCTAAAGATGAAAGACAACTTGTAGTGCCAACAACTTGATAACTGGATTAAGGGTGAAACGATAAACGTAGATAGTAGTGAGATTGCAAGTCAAATAACAAAAGCGTTAACTAGCTCCACCGATTGTCAGATTAACTAAAAATGCGATTATATCTGGTAACAATATTTATGCTATTTCTCGGCTTAGAGAACACAGAATATACAACAATGTTAGATTATTTTTGTCGTATTTTCATGATCATGGTGATATCTGTTATGAGGGAATGACGCAAACTAGTCTAAAAGTACTTATACACCAAGAAGGTTTGCCAAATAACCATCAAGAGCTCTCTAACCTATACTTTAATTATGATGAAACTACAGGAGTATCAAGAAAGGAAGTGCTACAAGATCTAGCTCATTTTAGGAGAAATGTAGAAAATAAATACAGAGAGAATGTGCAGAGATATAGAGAATCATGGCAAAATTATTTGGTTGGAAGCCAATGATGATGGACAAACTATTGAATTTGAAAATGGTGCATTTTAATGCTAGAAGTTTGAGGAAAAATCTAATCGAAATTGAAACATTTATAAAAATTAAAAGTGATGTTGATATTATCATGGTTGGAGAAACTTGGCTTTGTTCAGAAGAAGAAAAATACTTTAATATTCCTGGGTATACAGCATCCTTTATCTTTAATAATTTAAGCAGAGGAGGTGGCTGCGCAGTATATGTAAAGCAAGGTATTAGTCAAAAAGTTTTGGAAGCATCTATTACGTTCAATACTATTGTAATTTATTTAGAAGATACCAAACCTACCATTAATATTGCCGTATGTTACAAAAGCCCGTCTGAAAACAATAAGGCATTTATAGAACATCTAGATCAGCTGTTCAATAAGTACTAAAATATAATTGTGGTTGGTGATACTAACAACGATTTGCTCTCTGAAACGGACGCAAGAAGAATGTATATGGATATGCTAGATGTTAACTTTGTTAACATAAATAACATGAATGAAGCTACTAGAATTACATTAAATTCAGCGACTCTGTTATATCATGTTCTTTCAGATCTTAAGACGAATCGATTTGGTTTTAATATCACTTTGCATGATATTCCTAACCTAGATCATAAAGCAGTATGTGTTGAAATTAAATCAGTTCTCAGAAAACTTGAAACGATGGTGTATAATCAAATAACTGGTACTAACTATGCTAAATACTCATATCTGTTGGAATATCACTTACGTAGACATACTTGTCAAAATATTGATGAATTGATTGAAGATATAAAATATTTCAAGGTACAAGTGTTAAATATATGAGAATTAGAAAAAATAATTCGTGGATGTCCAGAGGAATTTTAAAACTAATTGAACACAGAAATAAATTGTATAAGTATCATAAAAAATACCCTAATATTGCGGAGCATAAAATAAAATATAATGAATTAAAAAACAAGGTTAATGTAGAGATAAAGAAAGCAAAGCAAAATTATTTTAATAGAAAATTACAAGAAGCTGGTTCAAATACTAAAAAGATATGGAATGTTCTGAACTCTCAGATAGCAAATCAAAAAGTAGATAGTAACAATATTATAAAGGAAATAAGACACAATGATAAAATTTTAAATATTAGTAAAGACATAGCCAACGGCTTTAATGAATATTTTAGTTATGTTGGAAGAGAGTTAGCTGATAAAATACAAACTAAAGAAGGAAATATATTAAAAAATAGAATAAATGAAAGTGCCATGTTATTGGTACCTACTAATGAAATAGAAGTGCTTAATGTTATTATGAGTCTAAAAGATAATTCACCTGGCTCAGATGATATAGCAGCAAAAGACTTAAAAGCGGTAGCTGAGATAATATCTCCGATAATTATTAATTTTATTAATGACAGCTTTCGCACATGAAACTATCCTAGTTTATTAAAATGCAGTGCTGTGATTCCAATATACAAGAATGGTTCTCCCTTGGAAACATCTAATTACCGGCTGATAACACTAGCTGCATAAGTAAAATATTTGAAAAAATAATAATTAAAAGAATATGTGAATTCATTAAATGTGCAGGCGGATTTGACATCAATCAGTTTGGCTTCCAAAAGTCGCATGGAACTGAAGTAGCAATCAATGATTCTGTGAAATCTATTATTGGACATCTTGATAAAGGAAACTATGTATGCTCTGTTTTTGTAGATCTGAGTAAGGCATTTGACACATTTGACACGAAAGTTAATGGTGTTTGTAGCAATGAACGTGCCACAAATATAGGCGTGCCACAAGGGTCAGTTCTTGGACCTACCTTGTATCTATTGTATGTGCATAATATGCAATTTTCTAACATTAAAGCTGATTATAAAATATTTGCTGATGATACATTGCTTATCTATACAGCAAAAAATGCGGAAACATTAGAAAGATTGGTCAATAATGATTTGAAATTATATATGAGGTGATTAAATGGAAATAAATTAACAATGAACATTGAAAAAACAAAGTACATGATTTTTAAACGTCTAAATAAGCCTGATATCTACCCAAAAATTTATATTGATAGTAGAGAAATTAAAAGAGAACAAACTTATAAATGTCTCGGTATTATAATAGATGACAAATTATCATGGAATGATCATGTTAATTACATTATAAAAAAGATAATGCCATTGCTAGGTTCTATTAGAAGAAGTGGAATAATATTAGATGACAAATCAGCTAAACTATTATTTCATGCACACATCATGCCTCATATAAGATACAATGTGGCGACATGGTCGTGTTGTTCAAAAACATTAAAAATGAAAATGAAAATATTAATAAACAAAGCAATCAAGATACTATACAAAATAAATTGACGTACTCCAACTGATGAGCTATACAAAAATACGGGATTCGTTAACTTAGACGAATTAATAATATTGGAAAAGGCTGAAACTATACATAAATAGAAAATGGTGTTACTAAAAGTAAAACTTTATTACCAAAAAGAAGGAATATTCACAATTATAACACAAGAAACATGGGAAAGCTACGTCATGAAAAAACTCGAACTGAATTGGCTAGAAACAGTAATTTTTGCTCATCAATAATAATTTACAACTATCTTCCGGAGAATTTAAAGAATTGCAGTAATATAAGTCGCTTCACATTTAAATTGAAAGTATTATTAAAAAAAGATCAGGCTTTATTAAAAAAATTGTTAGAATTATAACTAAATTAATATTTTATTGTTAAATATACATTAGGTTATAATAAAAATATATATTTAATTTTTGTATTTATACTCCATAACTGTATATATATATATATTAAAATTGCTAAGACTCTTAGACCAATTTTAAGTTATTGTCTAAGTCTAGTATGTTGTAATTTTATAACTGTAATATCATGAATTTATAATAAATAAATAAATAAATAAAAAAAAAAACTAAAAAAAAAACAAAAAGAACTATAGAAAATTAAAAAAAAAAAAAAATACATAGAAAGGTTAACAAAATTGTACAATAAAATGTACAGTACTGGGAAAATACCGCAAAGCTGGAAAATGGCAGAACTTAGACCAAAGCCAGGAAAAGATCCAATATACCAGCGAATATAGAGGTACTAGTACATTGCATCATCAATTAGAACTACAAGCACAAATAGCTCTCCAAAATAAAAATTATATGGACATAATCTCCTGAAACCTAGGGAAGGCTTTTGATGGGGCAAAAAAGAAAACAGATTTTTTTTTAGAAACTCATGTTGCGATTTCGCCCATATGGAATTCCTCTCATACTTTCAGTCCTAGTAACCTACAGTTAAAATTTCATCAAGATAGCTCCATTAATTGCTGAGTTATTGAGTTTTTTGTATATATGTTTGTTAGCTCTTAAACCGATCAAATTTCTTGAACAGTAAATTAAAGTACCGTTTGTCAACTCTATGTATTTGTTTACAAAACTAAAACAGTTATTTTCAGGTTTTTGCAGATTCAAAATATTAATTTTAGAATCTGTTTTATAACAATTAAAAAAAAGGCTTGTCCAAACTTTGGGCTGATTTAGCTTAGATGTGGTCTACAGGTAAAGGATAAAATCTTATAATGCTTTTAAATACTAATCGATTTATATAGCAACTAGATTGACCTGTAATCATTGCGCAAACAGAAATTACTCCTAATTTTGAAATGTTAAAAATCATTAAAATAAAACTTCGTGATAAAGTATATTTTTGTATAATATTCCACATGCTGTTCGAACTGAACTTGTAAATTAGTTTGGTTAATTTGAACTCTCACATTATTTGCAGATTTGGCTCTACTAAATGCTACGTATAGTTGTTCATAGGTGAACACAGATTGAGGTAGAAAAATCCCGATTTTGTCAAAAGTTTGTACTTGTGCTTTATTTATTGTCCTCGCAAAAGCTAATCTAATAGGAAAATGCTTTCTTTTTAAAGTGAATGGCATATTCAAGTCACTACAAATTAACTCTATACGAGGAAGACAACTACTTTTCCAAGGGAATTCCCTGTGACAATTTCTAATTTTAAATAATTTTCTAACATATCCCTAAGAATTAATCAAATTCCATTTACTAAACCAAAACTGATATTCATATTCCTAATTAGAAAGACTACAGACCTTCTTTTTACTTTTAACCAATGAAGGGGTAATCCTGGGAGTGTCAAAGAATTAATGTATTCTGTCGGTAAAATAATATTATCTGAATTAATCTAATATGACGGAATCCACACTATAATAACACTTTTTGGGTCTGTCAATTAATATTAAAAACTCTTCATTTATTTTAAAACAACTATCAATTACAGGGTACATAATAACTTTTGAAGCAATATTCTGAAAATCATCAATTGTTTCGAAAACATAATTTATTATTGAACCAAGAAAATCAAAGTTTAATTTGGGTACTTGTACGGTATAGACGTTTTTTTTTTGTTTTTTATTGGAAATTGCAATTACAAATAAAATATTCAATAAATATACGTTTACTTTGGATTATTTTTATTTTTTTTAAATGAAAATAATAAAATCATTGTCAGTGCAGTTTATTATATCCTACACCCATAGAATAGGTAATGGGGTATATTAACTTTGGTATGGTGTTTGTAACCACTTAAAGAAAGCGAGCTAGATATAGAAAAGGATATATATTTGCCATCAGCGTGTACTCCTGAGTCGATATAGCCATGTCCGTCCGTCCGTCCGTCGGCAAGATAACTCAAAAAACAATGGAGCTATCTTGATGAAATTTTACATGTAGGTTACTAGAACTGAAAGTACGCTGGGGATTGCAAATGGGCGAAATTGACCCATGGGTTCGGATTCTGGACCTTTTAATAGGTCCAAGGGCTAACGAACGTATATAACAAGTAAACAAACAGTCAGTCGGTGCAACCGACTTAGAAATACCCTACACCTATTTGGTTCAAATTTAATAAGATATCCATAAGTCATTTTAAAACCATAAAAGCTGTTATTAATTTGATCGTAAGATATAGCTAAACAAATTAACTTTATAATACAAAAAACATTTTCTAACTAGACTACCTATTAAAAAATATTACAAATTCTTACTAATTTTTCTATTTAAAAATATTAAAAAACAAAAAAACTTGAAATAAATGAAAATATATTTATTCCAATTTAATTACGAAAGTGAAAATATTTGAATTATTAAATTTTGTGATAAGAAGCTAATCAAAGCAAAATATATTTAATAATTAAAATTTTTCAAAATTGCAATTATTTCAAATGGTTAGTTTATGTACTTATTAGAAAAGCTTATAAACGCAAAATATGCAATAAATGTACTTCTAAAATACAATTACAAATTTAGAACTTTTTTATAATTCATTTAAATATTAAAATAAATTTTACATAAATGCAGCAAGTAACGTAACAGTGACAAGTTGTAAAGGTAAGTAAAGTAACAAGTTGAATATAGCTTAAATAACGTACACAATGTCTTAATTATATATCACCTATGGTAATAATTCAATAAAATATATGATATAATAAAAAATTAAAAAACAGGAATGTAATCGTTTATTAAAAAAAATTTTGTTTTTCATTTATTTATTTGTTATGAAGGTATAACGAAAACAAATGTCGAAGTATTGATCGATTTTGAAGGATTGCCAACGAATTATCAGGAATTACGTGAATTATATTATAAATTCCATTAAAGTAGAGAAATCACTAACAAAGAAGTACAAAAAGACCTAGCTGCATATAGGCAACTTACATATAATAAATACAGATAAAATTTACAAACAATTTGGAACTCCACGCAAAATTATTTAATTGGTAGACCTTAATGGCAGTCCAATCCACAAATACTTTAGAAACGGGTAAATTAAAAATTTTGAATCTAAATATATGCAGCTTAAGAAATAAAATTTATGAATTGGAAACATTAATTAATGAATGTAAAGAAATTGATATTGTGATTCTAACAAAAGTATGGATATACAGTAATGAAATCAATACTTATAATATTCCAAACTATAGGGCAGTTTTCAATTGTAGAGATGAGAAAAGAGGTGATGGAACTGTCATCTTTATAAAAAATAATATCAATTTTACTGAAGTATTAAAGGACGAAAAATAAAATTTTAGTGTAATTGAAATTCTGAATTCTGCACCTAAATTAAGAATTGGTTCATTTTACAAGGCTCCAGCGAAAAATAGTAACATATTTATAGAATATTTAGAAAATAGATTAAAAAATAAAGCAAATTACATATTTTTTGCTGATACTAACTTAAATATATTTAATAATTCTAATACCGTAATTAAGTATAAAGACATGAGTAGTTAACCTGGCACTCTGTCATGGGAATTCTGAGCCAGAAAGAGATAGCAATAGTTTGGCGTATTGACCTACATTTTGATTAATTACCCCGGAAGTAGGTCAAGTTATGTTAAAAGTAGGTGATCTTGACGTCGGCGGTGCCGGTAATTAGGTCAGACAGGTTTAGAAGTAAGTTAAACAACTCTTGTTGTTTATATTGTAATAGGGAATCATGTAAAAGTAGTAAGTAAAAATATTTCAATACAATGTGCGTATGCAAATTAGCATGCAAAGAGAATATAAAGTCAAAAGAAAAGAAAAAAAATGTTAAGTCACAATCACAAATAGCAAGTTCATTAAAATGTAAAACATGTTTTCTGTCCAACATGTATATATTATATGTATGTAATAAGTAGAAGAAAAAAGTCATTGTTTTCTGTAAGGAATGAAAAAAAAAAAAAAAAAATCAAAACTATGGTTAATTGCTTTTGGTACCTATTCATAATCAACAAATAAAATAAAAATTTGTTTAGATTATTTGTACATCTCTTATGTAAGATTTTGCAGGTGCATTGCACCTTTAATATGAAAAGTATAAACCTGAAATCAAAGAAGTGCTTTTAAATTAAAAAGAAACAGAAGATATAAGTTAATAAAATGTATCTTTCATATCTATTTTATGTTGTTTCACCTGTAGATTGTAACTTTAAAGAAAAATTTATTTATTTTTCCTGGGTATCTGAAACTTAAAAATAAAAACAGTATTGTTTTGTTTTATCAATTTTTATTTAATTTTTAACTAGAATTAAAAATTTTATTTATTTACTTTTTCCGTTTACTGATTATCAGCAAGCGGAAAAGTTAAATTTGAATCTTCGAGGAGTAAATCCCCCTTTTCATTTTTATATAAATAAATTATGGAGGTATTAATACCCTCCTCTAATTCTTTATTACAAATTTCCTCATATTTACGAGGAATAAAAATGATAAAATTTTGAGTTTCGAAAACCCATTTTTCACCGTATCTTGTATTTATTTGTTTTAATTTTTTTAATATATATAGTCTATTTGGTTCCATTCCTTCAATTTTTAAAAAGGTTTTTTTATAGCATGTATTTGTTTCAGCCTTTTCATTAAAGGCCAATAAAAAATTTCGTTTACTTGGCTGTTGTTGTTGTTGTTGTTGATGCTGTTTTGGATGTTGCTGTTGTTGTAGTAGTAGTAGTTGATGT
This sequence comes from Dolichopus griseipennis, assembly GCA_963082915.1. Lineage (NCBI taxonomy): Eukaryota > Metazoa > Arthropoda > Insecta > Diptera > Dolichopodidae > Dolichopus > Dolichopus griseipennis. Next base: position 185,830,492 of record OY720441.1, on the reverse strand, counting down.
TGTTGTTGTTGTTGCTGTTGCTGTTGGAGACGTTGCCGTTGTTGATCTTGTTGCTCATCTTGGGTTTCTTCAACTTCGCTATTTTTCGTCTTTCTCCTTTTAGCGGGGAGACGGACAGATGCAGCGACATCATCGCTGTTGCTCATATATAGGTTTAGGAATTCCTGAGCCATGTTGTATGATTAAAATTTTTAATTTAAGTGTAACTGTTGTACAAAATTTCAATATATTTATACTAATTTACAGCGTACAGAAGAATAGAAGTTAAGAAACAGGATTTCACGTTTTTACTACTATAATTTATTGAAATGACATAGACAATCAAACGCAGTATTGCAAAATACTAATTTAAATTCCTGTCATAATTCCTGTCATAGACTATAATTTTTTATTATGCTCAATTTAAAATTTAATTTTACTTAGAGGAAATATATAATTGACTAAAGTGCATTGCGATTACATTGTTGTAGAATTTTTTTATTTCTTTCGATTAATTCTCTATTTCTATTTTAAGAATAACGTGAGTCGTGACATACTTTGTTGAAATATCTTTTGCATACAGCTATGCTTTTACAAATTTTTATCATTAATTTAAGACAAGATTATAGAAATAAAAAGGAAATAATAATTGATTAAATTCTGATTACATTGTTGTAGAGTATTTTCCGATTAATTTTTTATTTTAAGTGAAAGTTTATATAAAGAAAATTATTATTTTAATGTAACAGTGTCTGATTCATTTTAAAGCAGAAACAATGTCTAAAAAAGTTATTCTACGAAAATTTTTGAACTCATCAGAAAATGTAACGCACTATAGAATTGAAAGCGACCGTGCAGAAATCGTTAAGAGATTTAACTTACGTGGACGTAAAATTAAATTTACTATAAGACCGGTACCAGATAATGTTGAACCCACCAGCTGGATCAAAGATGCAGTATATCACATTATAAAACATATAACTAGTGATATAAATTCTACAGACAAAATAGGATTAACTTTCTGCGGAGAAAGTTTTGAGGAACGTGGCCCTGCATTCATAAATTTCAAAACAGCCAGTGAACTAAAATTTCTGGATGTTTGGGATATTATATCTAAAGTATTTCAAAGCAATTCCGAAGGTAAATTATAAACATGTTTTTCCTTTTTTATTATTATTAATAATATTTTCATTTTCCATTTATAGGATTAAGTACAGATACCTTCTGCATTATAGCTACACAGGTTAAATTACCAGCTGGATTAGGTAGATCCACATCGAAATATATAAACTATACTGATGAATGCCTACGAAAATCATCAATCATCCGCATAAAAAATAAAGACAACCTATGTCTTCCGCGAGCACTAGTTGTTGCTATAGCTAGAGTTGAAAACTTTGCCGAATATAGAAAAATATTAAATGATACGGAAAAGCTTCAAACTTTAACGGCATTATACTTAGTAAATAATTCTGGAGTTTCAATTCCATCTGAAGGTTGTGGAATACGAGAGTTGCAGCAATTTCAAAGTTTTTTAAATAAACATAAAATTGTTGTGTACAAATATGGAGAAGCAAGGAGAAGAGAAGTAATTTTTAAAGGAAATAATGACGGAAAAAGCATCAACTTACTTTATCACGATCATCATTACAATGTTATTACTTCTCTTACAGCTTTCTTTTGTTGTAGCTATTATTGTGAAGATTGTCATATTCCGTATTATGTCAAAAATGAACATAGATGTTCAAAGAACTGTCCTTGCTGCCAAAAAACACCTCAGTGCCCTAAAAATATAAAAAATATTTTATGCAAAGAATGCAATCGCACATTTCGAGGTCAAACCTGTTTAGACAATCACAAGGCGTCAACATCAACAAAATTAAGTATGTGTGAGGAAATACAAAAATGCAAAAGCTGTTTCAAAGTTCATAAATCAAAAAGAAGTCATAAATGTGGGGAATTTTATTGTAGCATTTGTAACGAACATGTCATGCAAGATCATCAATGCTTTATTCAAAAAGTCAAAAACCTTTCAGAAAATTATAAAAAGGATTTTATTTACATATTTTATGATTTAGAAACTAGACAAGAGGATAATACATTGTCAAAAACAAAACAACATACCCCTAATTTATGTATTTTACAACAAAGATGTGATAATTGTATAGATGAAGTAACATTATATTATTGTAGAAAATGTGGATTAAGAGAAAGATGCTTTGAAAAAGAAAATATAATATCAAAATTCATGGATCATATAATAAAATTAAGAACCCAATATAAAAAGGTTATTGTGATTGCTCATAATGGACAAGCGTTTGATCATCAGTTTGTTTTAAATTATATTCTTACTAAAACTGTTCTTCAACCAAAATTAATTATGAGAGGAACAAAAATTATTCTTATGTTACTGGATAATATAAAATTCATAGACTCGCTTAATTATTTTCCAATGGCACTTAGTAAGTTACCGAAAGCTTTTAATTTACCCACCAAATTAAAAAAAGGATACTTTCCTCATCTATTTAATAAAGTGGAAAATCAAAACTATATTGGAACTTTACCTTCAATGAAATATTATGCACCGGACACAAAAAAGGAGGATGAAAGGAGTGAATTTTTACAGTGGTATGAAAAAAACAAAAACTCTAATTTCAACATGCAGAAAGAATTGATAGAATATTGCATTAACGATGTAAAAATTTTGACAGAAGCCTGTCTGACTTTTAGAAAAATGTTCTTACAAGAGTGCAATGTTGAACCATTTTTAGAAGCTACAACAATAGCTTCAGCATGTAACTTAGCATATAGAAGAAATTTTCTTATTCCAAACACAATAGGCATCATTCCGAAAAAAGGTTATAGATTAATTGATAATCAATCAAAAATTGCTATGCAATGGCTTATTTGGGAAGAAGATTCTCGTAAAATTAAATTACAATGTGGAATTAACGGAAGAGAAAAAATAATTGCTGGTGTTAAAGTTGACGGGTATTGCGAGGATACTAAAGAGGTATATGAATTTTATGGGTGCTATTACCACGGACATCCTAAATGTCTGACTACTAAAAGGGATACACCTTTGCATAAAGATTCTAGTGACACATTAAATCGGAGGTATGAAAAAACACTATCAAAATCTGAACACTTAAAATTTCTTGGATACAATGTTGTTGAGATGTGGGAATGTGAATTCCGCGAGGAACTAAACAAAAACATAAACATGAAATACTTGAAAAATCATCAACTATTGAACACAGCTCCATTAAATCCTAGAGATGCATTTTACGGAGGTAGGACTGGAAATGTTTACACATACTACAAATGTAAACCAGGAGAAAAAATTAAATATATAGATATATGCTCTCTATATCCATATGTCTGCAAACGAGGAAAATTTCCTATTAAGCATCCAACAGTTTACATAGGAGAAAATACTTCTAAATTAAATATATCAACCATTGATGGAATAATTAAGTGTAAAATGTTACCCCCACCACTTCTTTTACACCCTGTTCTTCCACTAAAGCAAAATAATAAATTAATGTTTTCACTTTGTAGAAGTTGTAGTGAAGAAAAATACCAAGGAGAATATTGTTATCATACTGACACAGAAAGATCATTAATAGGAACTTGGGTCATTGATGAAGTCGTAAAAGCTATTGAAAAGGGTTACGAACTTATAAACACTTACGAAGTTTGGGAATACAAAACAGTAAAATATGATAAAATTAATTCAATTGACGGTCTATTTACATCAATGATGAATAAATTTATAAAAATTAAACAAGAAGCTTCTGGTTGGCCTAATATCTGCCAAACTGAAAAAGAAAAAGAAAATTATATAGAAAACTTTTTAAACCTAGAGGAAATTAAGTTAGATTATGTAAAAATTCTTAATAACCCTGGATTAAGATCATTTGCTAAATTAATTTTGAACTCATTTTGGGGTAAATTTGGGCAGCGAGAAAACCAACAACAAACAATGATTGTAAATCAACCTTTCCAATTGTATGAGCTGTTAACAAATCCTTCTGTAGAAGTGTGTTCAATATTACCAATAAACGAAGAAAACATAATAGTTAGCTGGCAATATAAAGATGAAGCAGCAAATTCTTTACCTACCATAAATGTGTGCATAGCAGCATACACGACAACACAAGCACGACTTAAGCTTTATAGTTATTTAGAAGAGCTTAATGATAGAGTATTGTATTATGACACGGATTCTGTCATTTACATAAGCAAAGCAGGAGAAAAAGATCCAGCATTAGGAGAATACATTGGTGATATGACTGATGAATTAGAATGTTATGGCGTTGCTAGTTATATTACAGAATTTGTTAGTGGTGGACCGAAAAATTATGCATATAAAGTATATTGTACAAAAGATAATACTGAAAAAGTAGTATGTAAAGTTAAAGGTATTTCACTAAACTATAATACTGCAAAACAAGTAAATTTTGAGAGTATTAAAGATGCTGTGTTAAATTTTCAAGACACAACAGATATATTCGTAATTTCCGATAATATTAAAAGGACCCAAAATCATGAGGTGTTTACAACAACTGAAACTAAGCGATATCAACCAAGATCAGAAAAGCGCCGAATATTAGAAGATCACAGTTCTGTACCATATGGGTATAAGAGACAAAAGTTACAATAAAATATGAGTTTGTATTTGTTTGTACATATATATTTATTTAAAACAAAAATAATAAAATATTCAATAGTTAAACAATATCTTTTTTATTTATCCATGTATTATGATTGTTATCAAATCCAAGCCATTTTACGTATACTTTATTTCCTTGTTTTTTAATAATCTTCTCAACAAGATAAGTATCTGGGTATTTTACAGGTGTAAGCTCAGCTTGATAAAAGCCTCCAGAAATTGGTGTGTCAGTGTAGTCTGATAAACGATTTGTAACAGGGTAAGTATTATTGATCTTTGCAATTTTGAATATTTCAGATGACCAATTTGGCTGATAACCTTTTTCGAAATGACCTTTATATTTACTTATTCTTACAAAATTTCCAACCTTATATTTATTTTTCTGGATAATTTTAGGTTCAGTATACACATTTTTAAGTATATTTTTTTCGTTTTTCTTTGTGATTTTTTCAGGAGGAAGTTTTGTTGTACTATGTTTTGTAGAATTATATTCTTTTATTATTGTTTGCATAATAGGTAACCAATTATAATTCCCGTTTAAACTAAATTTTTTCCACATCGAATTTTTTAATGTGCGGTTGAATCGTTCAACAATTGATGCTTTTAATTCACTAAATGTATGATAATGATTGATTGATTTTTCTTTCATATAATTTTGAAATTGTGAATTAAAAAATTCCTTACCCTGATCAGAGTGAATGTTTTTTGGTATAACTTTAGCTCTACTAATAATCGATTTTAAGGCATTTAAAACATTTTCAGCATTTTTTGTTTTCACAGGTTCAGCATAGGCATATTTGGAAAAAGTGTCAATGACTGTCAACATATATTTATAACCTTCATTAAACTTTGCATATGGTAACATTTCTACTAAATCAATTTGCCATGTGTCATTTAAACCCTTTTGTTTGAATTTTCTTCTAAGAAATTTACGTCTTGCCTGTCTATGAATTTCAGCCACTATTTGAGCTCTTGACATTTTGTTATAAAAATGTTAAAGGTAATGATATAATAATTATTATACATAAAATGATAGACCAAAGCATGGTTTAAACTAATCATCTGATTGAGTTTAATTTGCTTTTATACTTTTCTACATGAGTATATAACTGGGCTTTTATTTTCAATTTTGTTTCATTTCCATTTTGAATATTAGTAGCAACTCAATAAAATGCAGCCTGATTCTACAACATATCCGTTTCATGAAACGGACTATGTAAATACAGAAAGCCAAATACAAGAGAATGAAATTACGTCCACCATAGACGATGAAGAATTTCATGAAACGGACTATGTAAATACAGAAAACCAAATACAAGAGAATGAAATTACGTCCACCATAGACGATGAAGAATTAACAGAAACGGAGGAATTTATACCTCCCTTTCACATAGTTGAATCGGAAAATGAGGAAGAAGAAGTGGAAGAAGAAATTGCTGAAGATGAGGAAGGACTTCCATTTAACGAAATCTGGGGAATAAATAATCAGCAGGGAGATCCTGACTACTTTGCAGATATTTTTAGAAATAATTTTTAGTCTATTTAAATAACTATATAAATAAAAATAAAAAATTGTTATATTATTCATTGTGATTTATTTTATTTATTTAAGGAGATTGTTACAAATTTTTTGTTTTAACATTACAGGGATTTCAAAAAATAATCTTGAATAATTACATTGTACATTAAAACGCTGCATTGGTATATAAATTTCTTTCTGTAACCTTAATACTTTTTGTTCATCACATAATTTCAGATATTCTGCAACATATTCTTTTACATTTAACTCAGCAGATTTATACTGTGTCATCACTGCTTGAATAAAATCGGTTAAATTGTAAAACAGTTCTGCTTCTTCTCTGTTAATACTTATGCTTTGCCCATTCACAGATCTTAACCCATGATGTAAGCTCTCTTTTATGTCTTTTATCATCTGCATATCGAGTTTTGCGTTAAATTGATAATAAAATTTAATCCATTCGTGATATTTTAAGACAATCTCCCTTTTACCAATACGATGAAATATGCATGAAGCTTCAAACGTCTTACAGTCAAATCCAACAGAAATTTTTAATGTGTGACTTTTATTGAGGAAATATGTATAACTTAGCAATAAATTATAACTCTGACCTAATGCCTCCATTTCTTTAATTTTACTAACATTTATTTATAGTGTTTTAATACTTATACGTTTTAGGAACACAAACTTGTAACGACTTGTATTTTCCAAAAAGCTTTTGAAAGGTATTTATAATTAATTTGTCGTTTTCTACATGATTACCTTTATTAAATTTTTTTAAAAAGGTATTCATACTATAACCGCAACATCTATACCATGAATAAATACAACAATACTGTCCACAGACATCTGAATAATTGCTTTGTAATTGTTTTTCATTAAAAACTACACATTGATTTTTTAAGTAACTTAAAATTTCTAATTTATCAGGTTTTCTGCCAAAAGAATCAAAATATTCGATACAACCACGTTCAGGAATATAAATAACCAACCAATGTGTTCCTGGATCTTTTGCTTTATCTGTGTTTACAATTAAAAAAGTTTGTTTTTTAATTGTTTTGGGGAGTTGATCTAAAGCAAAAACTCCTTTAAAAATTTTACTCGTTTGTTTGTTACATCTCAACACGTTATTTATCTCCAGTGTGTTCATTAATCAAATTGACTCAAGTCATATACCTTGGTTGCTTCTTTTATGTAGTTCGATAAAAACTCTTTTTTAAATTTTTTATTTGTTATAATAATATCAAATTTTTCTAGTATTTGACAGAGCTCTTTATTTATTTTATCGTTATACACAGTCCCAAAAGAATGATTTTCAAAATTATCATTTATAAATTCTCTAGTTGGAAATTTATACTTGAGCTCTTTCACAAACTTTTTGCAAGGTTCTTTGATACCAACTATACAAATATCTTTTGCAAATAAGGTATTATTATCATCACAACAAAACGTTACATCCAGTAGTGCACAAGATAGCGACATTTTGTCAATTATTTAAATTCATTTTTATGTGTGGTATTTATAGGTTTGTAAATATATTTCGGTTTTTATCAATTTGTAAGCTTGCATCAAATTCTCCATAAACAATACCAGTTAGTGTAGATGTAAGCGGTTTTGATAGCCTTGCCTCAATTCTAACTGTACCCTGATTTAATAAACCTTGGCACACTTCATTTCCTGATGCATCTGGAGTTAAATCAAAAGCTAACATGAAAAATCCATTACTAAACATAGCCTTTGTTATCTGATGACCTTTATCATTATGGTTAATTCCAGTACCTGAAAATAGTGTACTGTATGCTCTTGTGTAGCAATTATTTTCATCCGAAAAACTGGTTTCAATTGCTGAATTAGGTATTTGAACTCCATTTACGTTTAAAACAAATTGTGAAATATCAAAATGTTTAAAATTGTATGGGTTTTTTGATCTTTTTCCAGAGTAACCTGCATTTTCTGTCATACAAAATATTATTGTGTTTGGTAGTTGACCAATGAAAACATTATCTAGTAATACTGATGAACTATTCTGCGGAATGGTAAAACTTTTTACCTCTACACGTTTATAATTATATTTGGCATTAGTTTTTTCCAATACAGCATTATGTGCTAATAGTACACTAGGATTAATAGTTACATGTCTCATAAATAAAGTCGCTTCTAAAATTTTTAGTTGAGATTCGTCAGAATCATCTGCAAAAAAGTAAAATTCTGGTTTTTCAAGTGTTAAAAGAATTCGAATATCAACATTGTTTATGAGAAGTGTAGGTTGATTAAACATGTCTAAATGTAGTTTTCCCATAAGTTCTACTACACTGCTATTTTGGTATAATTTTTGACGTTCTTTTGAACCATTATTATCATGTTTTCCTATATTTGGTTTATCGAGATTCCATCCTGCACATTCCAAATGAGTAGTAGCGGCATCTGTACCATAATTTAATAATGATTCAATATAAGCTCTATAATGATAATTTCCATCGGATGGAGATATATTCTTTCCATTTAGCTGAACGTTACATTGTTTTAATAATGAATGTAAAAGATTATTGACTACACTTGGTTGTTGAATTAATTTTCCTTCAGTGTTTTTATCATTATTCCATTGAGTTCCATCTTTTTTTAAAATTTGTACTTTCAATTTAAGATATGCAGAAGAAAGATCCCTATATGTATCCCCATGACCTAATGAAACAAATTCTATGACTGATGGATTATCTAAAGAAGCAATAGGGTTGTAGGAAACTTCTTCAGATCGTAATATACTTGACTGAATAGGTTGTGTTCTAAAAATATCCAACTCAGACTTCATACATTCAATCATAATTAACCAAAAATATCGTTTTGCTTCTTTTTGTTACTCACTTTGCGTCGCTTTGACGTAAAATAATTTAAATTATTAATGAGTGGTCTTTTTATAGGTTTTCTTCTTTTCCCTTGTCCATACATTTCATTGAGTTTTTGAACTGCACCTCGTCTTACATTTTTAATTATCTCTTTACTTCGATCTTGTACAACTTCTTTTAAATTTGCACCTGTTGCAATATCCGACAATGCATTAATACCAGAGTTAATAACATCCTTTTTTAATATATTGGCTCCAGACGTAAATATTGGTTTTAAATATCTGAAAAGTCCACCGAAAAAGCTTCCTAACCCTCGCCCCCTTTGGTAAGGTACAACTGAATGTAACAAGGGACCAATATCGTCAAGTCCTTTTCCTGATTGAACTAAATAATATTTATAGTATGCTCTCTCCATAATGTTTAAATAAAATAATATATAATGTTTTTAAATTCCTTTTATTTATACTTTTTTGAAATGCAATACAACTTTTGTAGGAATACTGCTGGTGCAAAAATTTATTTTATAACCATATTTATCACATAATAATACCGAAATACTATCAAATGATTTTTCCACATTGCAATATTGAATATTGTTATATTCCTTCACTATGTCTGTAAAAGTGTTCTCTATGTTGATAGTTCTTAAACATCTTACATCTTTTCCACCTACATTCTGTGGTTTAATAATATCAGTATATATAAAAAACATATCAGGTTTTCCTACAGGAAATAAACCTAAACTATTAATTAAAAGTATGTAAGCTTCAAGTACTCGAGGTTTATGTTGTTTAAGCTCCTTTACCTTAAGTAATACTTGCTGAAAACATGTTTTTAAAAGTTCCTCTAAAGTATATGCGAATTCTGTTCTGATCTTAATATCTACCTTTGGTTTACTTAAACAGATAGTAGTATAGGTCAAATTTGTAGGAAATTCATCCTTTTTATCTGATGCAGTGTAGTTTTTATCATCATTCAAAAAGTTAAAAATTCCCCAAATCAACTGCCGCACAACTTCTTTCCTAGAATAACCAGGAAATGGTCGTACATTTTGAATTAATGTTGGTATTAAAAATATCTTCCAGTCGCATAACATTTGTTTTGAATTGTATGGTATGTATGTAGTTCCTACACCAAGCATATCGTTTTTCATACCTGAGATAAAAATTTGTGTACCTTTATCCCACTCTTCACCGTAAACATTTGGTATAAAATTATTAACATATATTTCAGAAATACCGACTTTCCAATTTGAATCAATCATGTATTTATCCATTTTATTTGTAAAAGACGACAATGTATTTTCAGGGTAATAATTCATGGATGAATCGCTTAGTAAAGTGACGTAAAATTCATCATTTACTTGTATGCTGTCCATGAGCTTGTTGATTTATTTTTACGAATTGGAAAATTAAGCTCTGTTTGAGTATTACCTGCTGCTGACCGTAAAACACGCCTTGCTGAACTATTTAACTCTTTGCTATTTATAGTTTTTTCTTTCTTCGTTGGTGGGCTTGGGCTGTCTAAAGGAACTGATATTATGTCTCCTGTATCAGTTTCAAAAATTTGTACATTTTGATTTCTAATTGATTTTCTTTTTCTTAGACGTTCTCCAGCTGAAGCAGCAGACAATGCTTTTTTAAAAACTTCTTCTTCCATTTCGTCATCTAATACTTCCTCAACTTCTTTTGCATATATATCTTCTTGAGAAAAAGCTTGTGTTGCAGCATTCTTATATACAGGAATATTTGATTGAGTTTCTACATCTACATACATAGGTTTTGCACGAGTTTGAGTACCTTTTGTTTCTGTAATTTTTACCTGCTCCCTTTTATTTGTTGGAAGAACTCTATTTTTGTTTCTTACTTTAAATAGATTTTGACGGTATAAATACCATTTTTGTGTATCTGTCAGATGTTTATTTAACAGAATTTTTTTCATAGCTTTATCCAACTCATTCACTTCTACGTCTGCATTTTGTTTCATTTTCTCATAAACCTCTGGTTTTAGTATAATCATTTTGTTAAATGTTGTATTATTCATTTTATAAAATTTCCTATTATTCCTGAAAGTAGTGCACAAAGAAGTGTAGGTAAAAATCCACCTCGTTGAATAATGATTTTTCTTTTGCTATTTATAGATTTTTTACGGCATATGAGTGATCTCAATTCCTTTTTATACTTTCGTAATTGAGTTGTTGCTTTTCTACTCAGATTACAATTACCTTTTAAAATATTTAAAGCAATTTCACTAAAAGTTTTTATTACTTCGGCGTCACAATGCTTTATTATTACTTTTTGAAATTTTGGTTTAGAACTTTTTAATAGATGCAATATGTGTCGATTGGTTTTCAAACGTTTCATATTCTCCCCCAAATTTTTCTAATTGATCTCTTGTACAAAAGCAGAAATTTTTTCCAAATATATCACTTCTTATTCGAAATATATCATTAATGTCTTGAGTAAGATCTATTAATATATAGCCGTATGGGTCTGACGTCACTTCATTATATACTTTTTCAAATGCTTTGATTTGATTTGGATAAATCTGACGAGCTAAAGGTAATATCTGTGATTTATCTCTTGGATTTTTAAAAAGTACTAGATATTTACAGTTAAGTGAAATATCTCTTGAAAATTTACCTTGATGAAATATATTTTGAGTTACAAATATTACAGACAAATTCCTATGATGTGAACCTCTAATAAATAAATCACACACATACTTATCATGAGAATTTAACATCATATCATCGATTACAATCAACAAGGGTTCTTGATTATCATTAAAATCTGGTATAGTTTTACTATATTCAACATCTTTCATGTATTGTGGAACAGCATTTTTGTCTGGATTACACCAAACAATTCTATTAATTTCTGGTTGTATATTTTCTTTTTTATATTTAATTAAATTATGAATAAAAGTGGTTTTACCACAGCAGGATGGTCCTGCCACCATCATAGTAAATGGGTGAAACAACATAGTTGTATTAGCGGAAACTAATATTACTAACCTATATTTATATAAAAACTATTTTTAAAAATTAATATAAACCGAAATTCGAATAATGAAAAGGTTATTCCACCGATAACATTCAAGATGGTTAAACAAATTTTAGTAGTCGATCTTCAATTTTTATTAGGAAATGATAAACAAAATTTCATAAAAGAACTAGCCATACTTGAAAAAGGAAGTTTAATTCCGACTGTGTATCATTTTAAACCACCATACCCTGCAGAAGAACTTAGTCGAGAAGTCAGATATACCAATCAGTATTGCGAAAATAAAATAAATGGACTTAAATGGGGTAGCGGTTTAGTTGAATATTTGGATGTAAAATGTATATTAAAACACTATTTAGAACCAGCTGAAAAAATCTATGTCAAAGGAGAGCAAAAGAAACTTTTCCTTCAAAAGTACATTGACAGTGCCAAAATAGAAGATTTAAGCAGAGTTTTGCCGCCATTAGAAAAGATTGATAACTTTAAAACATCATGTCCTATACATTTATCAAACCACAATTTCAGATGTGCAGTTAAAAATTGCTTTAATGTATATATGTATCTCTTAAAAGAAAAAATTCTAAATTAAGACCTTCATACATATACAATATGAATTTAAATAATAAAACTACAAAAGTTCACTTCAGCACAGATATCAAAATTCAAGTCATGTATGTATGGGACTATGCTTACAGAGCTGCTCGTAAAGGTCATTGGCATCAATACGCATGTGATAGAAGTAGATTTCAAAGACGCATTGAAAATGTTGGTGTCACTATTTCTAGAATTTTAACATCTGATCATCGTAAAATTGTTAAAGCTTTTTCAGTTAAATAAAAATTATTTAAACACAGTAACTTCTTTGTTTTATTTTTATTTGTATGTTGATTATGAATAGGTACCAAAAGCAATTAACCATAGTTTTGATTTTTTTTTTCATTCCTTACAGAAAACGATGACTTTTTTCTTCTACTTATTACATACATATAATATATATACATGTTGGGCAGAAAACATGTTTAACATTATAATGAACTTGCTATTTGTGACTTTAAATTTTTTCTTCTACTTATTACATACATATAATATATATACATGTTGGACAGAAAACATGTTTTACATTTTAATGAACTTGCTATTTGTGATTGTGACTTAACATTTTTTTTCTTTTCTTTTGACTTTATATTCTCTTTGCATGCTAATTTGCATACGCACATTGTATTGAAATATTTTTACTTACTACTTTTACATGATTCCCTATTACAATATAAACAACAAGAGTTGTTTAACTTACTTCTAAACCTGTCTGACCTAATTACCGGCACCGCCGACGTCAAGATCACCTACTTTTAACATAACTTGACCTACTTCCGGGGTAATTAATCAAAATGTAGGTCAATACGCCAAACTATTGCTATCTCTTTCTGGCTCAGAATTCCCATGACAGAGTGCCAGGTTAACTACTGACATGATAGCAACAACTGGTTATAGTATAAAAAACAAAACACAAAGTACAAGAAACACAGCTCATTCCAATACCTTAATTGATCACATTTTAACAAATTCAAATGATAAATATGATATTCATTTTACAATAGAAAGTAACGGTCTATCCGATCACCAATTGGCAATAGTATCACTAAAACCAATAAGTATTATGAAAATACCAATGAAGAAGCACACTATAAGTAAAACTGATTATAACGTTTCAATTATTAAAGATGTCTCAAATTGTAAATAATAAAATAGAAAACACTAGCGTATTAGAAATAGACACGTTAACAAAAATAATACAAGAAACTAAAGTTTTATGCACAAATTCAATGTCGGTTAGAACTAGGAATAATACATGGATAATACCGTCGATATATAAAGATTTAAAAATTAGAAAATCACTATACGATAGCTATAAGAGATCCAAATAACAGAGATAAAAAGATAAAATATACTCTATGTAAGAAAAAGGTCGATAAAAAAATAAAAGAAGCTAATAAAAACCATATCAATAAAAGCATTAAAAATGCTGGAAGTGACTCTAGGAAATTATGGACTGTGTTAAATAATACTATAAGGAATACTAATAAGGATATTTCAGTACATATAACAAGCATTGTAAAAAAAGTGGAGAAAGGACAAAGGATGAAAACGAAACGGCAAACACCTTAAATGAATTTAGGAGAATCCATTATAAAAGGAATAAAAAAAATAATATAGTAACTATAGAACACATAAGAAATAATAATACATTATTTCTTAGACCTGTTACTGAAACAGAGATTTATCAAATTATTATGAAGTTAAACAGAAATGCAGCCCCAGGATTAGATAATATAACGGCAAAGGATTTACAGGAATTAGTTAATTTTATCAAAAAAACAGTGGCAACATTGATAAATAAATGCCTTGAAAAAGGAGTATTCCCTGATTCATTAAAAAAAGCGTACATAGTGCCAATTCATAAAAGTGGAACTAAAGTTGAATGTGGTAACTATACACCAATTTCTATCCTGAACTCAATATACAAAGTATTTGAAAAAGTAATGAATGTAAGGATAAGAAGTTTTATTTCAAAAACGATTGGTTTTTATCCAAATCAATATGGTTTCCTAGAGAACAGCGCCACAGAATCAGCAATAACAGCTACGTTAGAATATATTTATAACCCACTTGATGAAGGATATTTCATCGGTGCAGTATTTATTGATCTTAAGAAAGCTTTTGATGTGGTAAATCATCGTAGACTGATTAGTTTTTTAGATATTTTGGGCATAAGAGGAACTAGTAATCTTTTATTAAGCAGTTACTTAACAAATAGGACTCAGTGTGTTAAAGTGAACGAAGTGCTTAGCGATGAACTTATTATAAAAACAGGTGTATCACAAGGCTCACTGCTAGGACCGCTGTTGTACCTTTTATATATAATGAAACTAAACTAATTTTATTTCAAATTATAACGATTATGCAGATGACACTAATATCATTGCTAAAGCTAGAACAGTACAAGAACTCAAAAATATACTAAATAAGGATCTAAATGCGATATGTAATTGGCTAGATTACAATGAACTCTGCATTAGCGCTAAAAAACCAACTATTTGTTATTTAAAACACAAAGAAAAACGAGGAAGATTATAGTTGCCCTTGTCAACTTTTAGATACCCGTGCGTACACTATTATTTATTAAATAAATAAGAATTTCATATATTGCAATTGAACTGTTTGACAGAAAATTCAAAATATTTGTTTGTTTATATTTAATTACAAAAAAAATGAATAGAAAAAAAAATTAATTAAAAAAAAAGATGAATTGAAAAAAAATTATGCTCCGAACGAGATTCGAACCCACACTTTTCAATTAAAAGGTCGACGTCCTAACCACTAACCCATCGATTTTTTGTTCATCTCAATTTTTTTTTTAAATTATTATAGTTTCTATACAATCAATTGTTTGTTTTGAATAACTGTTTTGATTTTTTTAAAAAAATGTATTAAAAAAAAATGAATAATTTATAAATGAGAGTTTTAAAACGAATTTAAAAAAAAAAAATTTCGCCCCAGCCCGGATTCGAACCGAAACATTTTGACTACAACTGGCATGTCCTAACCACTACACCATAGAACAATTAATAATTTCCTTACACAACGAGGTTTTATTTATCTTAATTTTTTTTTTTTAAATAACTGTAGTTGCCATGGTATCAATTGTTTGTTTTAAATAACAGTTTTGAATGTTTCTATAAAAATATTAAAAAAATGAATAATTTTTAATATAAATGAGAGTTTTTTGTCAAATTTTCTATAAAATAAAATTTTTCAGACATAAAATAAATACATATATTTTATTAAGAAGAAAATAGAAGAAAATAGATACAAAAAATGGATTTAAAAAAAAAAAAAATTTCCCTGGCCTGGATTCGAACCGAGACATTTTGGCTACAAGTCTCATGTCCTAACCACTACACCGTGAATCGATTAATATTCTAACTACATTTTGTTTGTTTTTATATTTGGTTTCTATTTAGTTATAAATTTTGAAAATATTCCTATAATTTCGAAAAATTTGTATGGTAGCCGAAGCCTTTGTCCGATTTTAACCAAAAACAATAGGGAACCTACAAATTGTCTAAAAATTACTTTGTGAAAGTTTCAGAACTCTAGCTCTTATAGTTTTTGAGTTATCGTGCTGACGGACGGACGGACGGACACACATAGCTAGATCGATTCAGTTTCCGATGCTGATTCGATACGTACCCTTGACACTATCTATTTAACACTAACGCTCGTCTATTTCGATGCGTTACAAACGGAGGAGTAATTTTAATATACCCGATGTTCATATATGTATGCACGGGTATAAATAGCGAAAATATTACTCTTAAAATAAGGGAAACAATTATTGAAAGATTAGATAAGGTTAAATATCTGGGAATAATAATTGATGATAACAAAATGGGACAATCATATCAAAAACGTGAAAAAAAAGTTATGTCAACTATACATATTAGCTATAAAAATATGTGGCGGTATTTGCCAGCATGTAACAAAGCTTATCTATAATAGTCATATACTATCAAGAATAAGGTATAATATATGTAGTTGGAGCCAGTGCTCAAATTTCCATATTAATCAAATTGGTATTTTAATGAACAAAGTGCTTAAAATTCTTAACAAATATAATTACAGAACTTGTACTAAGTATTTGTACAAAAAAAAAACAAATGAAATTGATATTAACCAATTAATCTATTTTGAAAAAAGTAAATATATTTATAAAGTAATAAATAGTAATATTAAATTTAATTTAAATTTAATAAATAGAGAAAATGTACAAAAATATAATACTAGAAATAAAAAAAATAATGAAATACCTAAAGCTAGAACCACAAAGAAACAAAAAAGTTTAAAATGTAGTGCTATTAAAATTTTTAATTCGTTACCATTAAACATTAGGAGAAGTCAAACTTTAGAAATATTTAATAGAAAACTTAAAAAATATATAAAAAGCTTTAAGCAAAATAATTATTTTTAAACTTAAATTAATTGTAATTATATAATTTATTAGATTGTAGTTTTAATTAAATAATTTCTTATACATAATTTTATATCGTAATATTTAATCGGCTTATTATTTCCCATACAAATATAAACATCCTTTTTCCGAATAAACTATAAGACCAATTTTAATGAAGCAACAACCAAAAGAAAGGTTTTTATTGTTTTCATAGGACAATGATATTTTTTTTTTAGAATATTGCGTTTTTTCAGGTGAAAACCCGTTTTGAATTTAACGTAAATTTAAATTTAACGGTCACGCTGCTAAAAATTAAGGCTTATGACTCTAATATTATGCGCCGACTTTTTGGGTAAAAGTAATTAATATTCGGTTGTAACTCGCAGCTCAATCAAACTATTATACATATGCGCCGACTTATGTCTTTCTTTTTTTTTGTTTAGTTCAAATGTTCAATGAACAAGGAGATTGAAACTTTTTAAATTTTTTTTTTGTTTTTTTTTTTCTTTATCTCTCTAAAATTTCAGTGAACAAATTATTAGTTCTATTCGAAAAGAAAGCAATACATGTGGTTTATACAGTAGTTTTCATTTATAACGAACTCGGTGCAATTTAAATTATAATAAACTTTACCTTTTTGATAAAGAATTAAATTTTACCTAAAAATGAAAGTTTTTTATTACATTGATATTTCTTTTATTTAAAATTATTATATCTAATTATGTTGGTTGGTGATTAATTTAGTATTTTTAGCACATTTTCAAAAAATTTTGTAAAAATGTGCCTATATAGTTTCACTCTGTCCGTCCGTCCGTCCGTCCGTCTGTCTGTCTGTCCGTATGTTTACAAAAACTTTTACATCGTTTGAAATAGAAAAAAGAAATTTTAACCACGAGTAGGTATTACAAAAAAAATAGTTTCGTAGAAGAATTTTTTTCTGTAGCCCCACCTGTTATGGAGCTGCAGCCCCCCAAAGTTGGAAAAAGCCCTATATTTAAATTGTTATAACAAGAGTTCTATTAAGTGCATTTTCAATTTAAAAACGGCAAAAGATAGCTGGTTTTATAAACTTTATAAATCTTTAGAAGACAAATGTTTAGGGTTGCCATACGGTACTAAAATTTACCCTTATGCAAAACTCAATTTTTGCAAAATTTTTGGCCCCACATATCTTCTAAACGGGCTAAGCTAGGGTCTTAAAATTTTGGGAGTAGTTAGATCCTTAGAAATAAGTAGTAGTTGGTTAACAATTTTTTTTTGTCACGTCCCCTGTATTGCAGCTATAAGGGCCCGAAAATTGAAATTTTGCTATTTTTAAACACCTGTAACTTGAATACCTGTTTAAATTTTTTTTTTGTGATTTACAAAATTGGAAGCTCTTTAATTATATTTCAATATGTGTCAAAGGTTTTTCTTAATTTTGAAGGGTGACGAAGCTGCAGCCCCCGTAAATTCCAAAAAAGCCCTATATTTCAATTGGTATAATAAGAGTTTTGTTAGGTTTATTTTCAATCTAAAAACGGTAAAAGAAAGCTACTTTTTTAGGCTTTACAAAACTACATCACCAAAATGTACAGGGTTGCCATACGGTACTAAAATTTACCATTATGCAAAACTCAATTTTTGCAAAATTTTTGGCCCCACATATCTTCTAAACGGGCTAAGCTAGGGTCTTGAAATTTTGGGAGTAGTTAGATCCTTAGAAATAAGTAGAAGTCGGTTAACAACATTTTTTTGTCACGTCCCCTTTTTAGCAGCTATAAGGGCTCGAAAATCGAAATTTTGCTATTTTTAAACACCTGTAACTTGAATACCTGTTCAAATTTTTTTTTGTTAATATACAAAATTTGAAGGTCAAACATTATACTTTAACATATGTTAAAGGATTTTCTTAAATTTGAAAGCGGTTCTTTATATTGAAGAAAGTGTCCCTCAGTTTTAACCAGTTTTGCTTAAATAGTAAAATTCTAAGTAAAATTGCAAATTTTGGTATGATTTACAATTTAATTCCTTGAACCTAAAAAAGTTGGGGGAAGGGGAGTAGTGAGGATTAGATCCTTGATAAATTGGGCAAGCTTCCCCATAGAGGAGCTATTAGGACTTAAAAATTTACTGTTTCTACAAGTAGTAACTTAGTCACCAACGTATATATTTCTTAAATTAAACGTTAACAATGAAGCTTCAACATTATATTCCGATAAAATACTCAGTATGAAACACTATATTATTTTGAAAATGTGCTTTTTTAAAAACCCTTGCTTTTTTTCATCACTTGTTTATTTTCGTTTCTGATACACGAATCTTCAAATCGTCTTTTTCTCATTATTTCTATTATACTTCCTAACTTTTATTTCGTAAATTTTATCTAATAACACTCCTTGTGTAATATCTCTTATTATATTGATTAGAATACTATCTGCATTACTTAAATCTATGCACTGATCATCTTTATAATAAATATTAACCTCATCTGACTTATATTGAATATCTTGAATTTGATTGCAAAGTTCACTTACCGAATCAACCTTGATGTTATTGATGCTTCTATAGATGTCCAATGGGTTCAGTATCCGGTTTGTATCTCATTCGCAATACCAGCTTAACTGCATTCCAATCTGAAGAATCAGGGATGTTAATAACTGCATTCTTTGCTTCTCCTTGAATTTTTTCATTTTATGGAATATGGCTCTGGTCATTTGTTTCTTTTTATCTGGATCTGTTACAGTTGAAAGATGATACTCATCACTAGATATGAAAGAATTTATGCTTATTTCGTTATGCCCCGTGAATATGGACATGTAACTAATTTCTTTCATTATATTCCTTGGTTGGTAATGGTTTAAATTGTTTTGGGCCCTTAAATTTTGAAATGCAACGGTTAAGTCACCTATCTGTTGTTGCATTAACCGTTGATGTTGAGCTTGGAGTAATTTTTGTTCAAGTGTTTCTGCCATATTTATTTCGCGATTCAGGCCGTATTTGTTCATCAATTTATTATTTTATATAAAATATGAAGTTTGTTTCTGTGAGCAAATATTATTTATTTTTATTTTTTTTTTTATCTTTAAGCTCTTCGTTATCCACTTTTATTTATTACTAGCTAATACCCGGTGCGCGTTGCTGCGCCTTTCAATGGAGGTTTAATTGAATTTGATGTTACTGCAAAAAGTTAACACAAAAATTACCCACGGTTTACACACGTAAAATGAAAAATGTATGAAAGCAATTTTTTTAAAACGATTTTTCTAGGACTATTCTAGTAATTTTTGAAACTTTCTGTAATTCAAAGCAGTACAAACTATTTTCCAAAATTTGACGTAATTTACTTCCAAAAAATTGTTTTTGACCAAACGTAGAACCGATTGTTAACAGATTCAACTCCATTTTCAAGTTGCTTCACATATATAAAATTTGAGGTCAACCGGTCAAATCGTTTCTAATTTAGAGTAAAATAACCAAAAAATTAATAAAAAGCTGTTGGGTCGCAATGGGTTAATGCAACTCAACAACATTTTTTTAGGGCTTACTTTTAAGCCAAAGCTGAATTTCGAAAAATCGGACATAATTTGGACCCAAAATTTTTTTTGACCAGCCGTCGGCCCGACATCTATTTACAAATTCCAAAACTGTTAATAGTGTCAACTCAATTCTCACAGGGGAGCACGTATACAAAATTTGAAGAAAACCGGTCAAACCGTTTCTAATTTAGAGTTAAGTATTGAAAAAACCTATAAAAAGCTGTTGGGCCGCAATGGGTTAATGCAACTCAATAAAATTTTTTTTTGAGGTTTTCTTTTTAGCCAAAGCAGAATTTCATAAAATCGGACAAAATTTAGACCCAAAAATTTTTTTGACCACCCGTCGGCCCGACATGGGTTAACAAATTCCAAAACTGTTAATACTGTCAACTCAATTCTCAAGGAGCATCACGTATACCAAATTTGAAGTCAATTGGTCAAACCGTTTCGAATTTAGAGAAAAGTATTGAAAAAACCTATAAAAAGCTATTGGGCCGCAATGGGTTAATGGAACTCAACAAAATTTGTTTTGGGGGTTTCTTTTAAGCCAAAGCAGAATTTCGTAAAATCGGACAAAATTTGGACCCAAAATTTTTTTTGACCACCCGTCGGCCCGACATGGGTTAACATATTCCAAAACTGCTAATAGTGTCAAGTCAATTCTCAAAGAGCATCACGTATACAAAATTTGAAGTCAATCGGTCAAACCGTTTTCATTTTAGAACAAAGAAGTTTTAATAATTGCACCACAGCCCCAACTTGGCGGTCCGTTAGAGCAAAATTTTTGGGCCACGATTTCTTTCCGTACCCAATAACCTCTATATACAAATTTTCATGAAAATCGGCTGGGCAGTTTAGGAGTCTATTCGCTACATACAAACAAACAAACAAACATACATACAAATAAACATTCCCTTTTATATATATAGACTAGCTAATACCCGGTGCGCGTTGCTGCGCCTCTCAATGGAGGTTTAATTGAAGTTGATGTTACTGCAAAAAGTTAACACAAAAATTACACTCGGTTTACACATGTAAATTTTAAAATGAATGAAAGCAATCTTTTTAAAACCATTTTTCTAGGTTTTAAAAAGAATAATGTTCTAGTAATTTTTGAAACTTTCTGTAATTCAAAGCAGTACAAACTACTTTCCAAATTTTGACGTAATTTACTTCCAAAAAATTTTTTTTGAACAATCGTAGGACCGACTGTTAGCAGATTCAACTCTATTTTCAAGTTGTTTCACACATATAAAATTTGAGGAAAACCGGTCAAATCGTTTCTAATTTAGAGTTAAGTTACGCAAAAATCTATTAAAAGCCACTGTGCCCCACTGGGTTAACGGAACTACACTTTCTCTTTGGGCAAAGCAGTATTACGCAAAAATGGACGTAATTTGCTTCCAAATCGCTCAACAAAATTTTTTGAAGCTTTCTTTTTAGTCAAAGCAGTACTTCGCAAATTTTGACAATATTATCTTCCAAAATTATTTTGACCAACCGTCGGGCCGACATGGGTTAACAAATTCCACATCTGTTAATAGTGTCAACTCAATTCTCACAGGGGGGCACGTATACAAAATTTGAAGAAAATCGGTCAAACCGTTTTTAATTTAGAGTTAGGTATTGAAAAAACCTATAAAAAGCTGTTGGGCCCTAATGGGTTAATGCAAGTCAATAAAATTTTTTTGTGGGTTTTCTTTTTAGCCAAAGCAGAATTTCATAAAATCGGACAAAATTTGAACCCAAATTTTTTTTTGACCACCCGTCGGCCCGGCATGGGTTAATAAATTCCAAAACTGTTAGTAGTGTCTACTCAATTCTCAAGGAGCATCACGTATACAAAATTTGAAATCAATTGCTCAAACCGTTTCGAATTTAGAGTAAAGTATTGAAAAAACCTATAAAAAGCTGTTGGGCCGCAATGGGTTAATGGAACTCAACAAAATTTTTTTTGGGGCTTACTTTAAAGCCAAAGCAGAATTCCGTAAAATCGGACAAAATTTGGACCCAAAATTTTTTTTCACCACCCGTCGGCCCGACATGGGTTAACAAATTCCAAAACTGTTAATAGCGTCTACTCAATTCTCAAAGAGCATTACGTATACAAAATTTGAAATCACTTGGTCAAACCGTTTCGAATTTAGAGTAAAGTATTGAAAAAACCTATAAAAAGCTGTTGGGCCGCAATGGGTTAATGGAACTCACCAAAATTTTTTTTGGGGTTTGCTTTTAAGCCAAAGCTGAATTTCATAAAATCGGACAAAATTTGGACCCAAAATTTTTTTTGACCACCCGTCGGCCCGACATGGGTTAACAAATTCCAAAACTGTTAACAGCGTCTACTCAATTCTCAAAGAGCATCACGTATACAAAATTTGAAGTCAATCGGTCAAACCGTTTTCATTTTAGAACAAAGAAGTTTAAATACTTGCACCACAGCCCCAACTTGGCGGTCCGTTAGAGCAAAATTTTTGGGCCACGATTTCCTTCCGTACCCAAAAACCCCTATATACAAATTTTCATGAAAATCGGCTGGGCAGTTTAGGAGTCTATTCGCTACAAACAAACATACAAACAAACAAACAAACAAACAAACAAATAAACAAACTTTCATTTTTATATATATAGATTATTTTTTAAATCAAGAATTTTATTTAGTGTTTATGTTAAATTGCATTAAGTTTTGTTTCTGCGATCAATTTTATCTACTCTTTGTTTTCCACTTTTCTTCAATTGATATTTAATGTTTTTCAGTATAATTCACTTCACTTACAATAATAAGTGTATAATTCAGAAATACTTCCCTAAATGTTTTTATTACCGGTGTTAAAAATTTATTAAAAAACGAGGAAGAGTGTAGTAGAGTAGACTGTGTCAACTCTGGGATACCCGTATAACCGTTATATAAACATTATATCATTATTATTATAAACATTAATTACTTTTGGCAAAATTTCAAACATACCAGCTTTATTAGGTGAAATATAATGCTCATATAAAAGAAGGAGTTGTATGGCAGCTACTCGAACCCTCTACAGTAGACCAACCAAATTTTGCAGTAACTTTGGCCATTACACTAAACTATTTTTGGCAAATTTCAGACACCCAACTTCAATAGTTATAGAGTAATGCTCATATAAAATAAGAAGTTGTATGGCAACTACTCGAACCCTTTGCAGTAGACCAACAAAACTTTGCAGTAACTTTGGCCATTACACTAAACTATTTTTGGCAAAATTTCAGACACTCACCTTAAATAGGTATAGAGTAATGCTCATATAAAATAAGAAGTTGTATGTGAAGCATAGTCATAAGTTTTTAATACCAAAATGATTTACTATTTATTTAAAATTCCCAGAAAATCTTCTGTGATTTTTAAAACTGAAATCAATTTTTTCATAAACTAAAAAAATGTTTTTTTGTTTATTTTTTTTATTAAAAATTAATAAAATATTTTTTGGCCTGCTTACGATAATTTATGATATTTTATTTTCTAAAATAAAACACATTCAACAAAACATTAATATTTTATTTTTTAATAACTGAACACATCCAACAAAACACATTTAATTGAATGCGTTTGTTACACCTCATTCTAGACAAATATATTAATAAAATAATAATAATTGGATTTGTATTTAAATAATATCGTTTTTCAATATTAGGAGATTTCTTATACATAAATTATACGTGTATATACGAAAATTTGCACTTATAAACTTAATGAAAAACAAGTGATGAAAAAAACCAAGGGTTTTTAAAAAGTATATTTTCAAAATTATACAGGGTTTCTTACTGAATATTTTATCATTTATTTTTATAAAAATATAATATAATGTTTATATTACAGTCATACTGTTACTCTAAATATGACACAGTCTACGAGTACTCTACAACAGTCATCCTCGTTTTTCATTAAGTTTATACGGGTAAATATTACGTAGATATACATAAATGTGAGAAATAATTATTAAACATTTTGATTATTTCATATAATTTCAAACATAAAAAATTAACGAAAAGAAATCTGTTCTACCTCAACATTAAATTATTATTTTAAAAACGGTTTTTTATACCCGTATGACTATATAGTCAAAGGGTATAATAAATTTACCATTACGTTTGTAACGCATAGATACGGGGGGGTAGATGTAGCCTCAAGTGTATGGATCGGATCAGAATCGAAAAATAAATCAATTTAGCTATGTACGTCCGTCCGTCTGTCCGTCTGTCCGTCCGTCCGTCTGTCCGTCCGTCCGTCTGTCCGTCCGTCCGTCCGCAAGATGACTCAAAAACTAAAGGAGCTAGGATCTTGAAATTTTCGCAAATTCGTTTTTTTGCAATAGCCGTCATCGCTATTTAAATCCAGCCATTTTGGTCCTTGGGTTCGGGTAGCTGCCATACAACTTCTTTTTTTATATAAGCATTACTCTGTACCTATTACAGCTGCATGTCTGAAATTTTGCCAAAAGTAGTTTAGTTTTATGGCCAAAGTTTCTGCAAAATTTGGTTGGTCTAGTGGAGTGGGTTCGATTAGCTGCCATACAACTTCTTATTTTATATGAGCATTACTCTCCACCTAATGAAGCTGGGTGTCTGAATTTTTGCCAAAAATTGTTTAGTGTAATGGCCAAAGTTTTTGCAAAATTTGGTTGGTCTACGACAGAGGGTTCGAGTAGCTGCCATACAACTCTTTATTTTATATGAGTATTCCACTACACTTAACAAAGCCAAAAGTAATTAACCGGATGATATAATGTATATGTTACGGTCACACGGGTATCCCAGAGTTGACACAGTCTACTCTACTACACTCTTCCTCGTTTTGGTTAAGTTTATACATGCAAACACTACATTAGAAATACGTAAATGTTAGAAATAATTTTTAAATATTTTAGTTTTTTTTCCTACCATCTAAAACACTAACAAGTAAAGAAACAGTCAGTCGGTGCAACCGACTTAGAAATAACCTACACCTATTTGGTTCAAATTTAAGGACATATCCATAAGTCATTTTAACAACATAAAAGCTGTTATTAATTTGATCGTAAGACATAGCTAACCAAATTAACTTTATAATACAAAAAACATTTTCTAATTACACTATCTATTAAAAAATATTACAAATTCTTACTAATTTATCTATTTAAAAATATTAAAAAACAAACAAACTTGAAATAAATGAAAATATATTTATTCCAATTCAATATTACAAAATGAAAAAACTCTAATTATTAAATTTTGTGATAAAAAGATAATCAAAGCATAATATTTTTAATAATCCAAATTTTTAAAAATTGCAATTATTTTAAATGGTTAGTTTATATACCTAATAGAAAAGCTTATAAACGCAAAATATGCAATAAATGTATTTCTAAAATACAATTAAAAATTTACACCTTTTCATATAATTCATTTAAATATAAAAATAAATTTTACATAAATGCAGCAAGTATCTTTGAACATAGCTGAACCACTACAATTAAGTCTAGATTTCGGAGACACATAGGACATAGGAAATATATTCTTTGGCTTTGAAATTAAACTCGACCACAACCAATTCCCATGGTACTTTCATTATTATATTATTATTAAATACCGGCATTATTTTTTGAGTTATGGTGTTTTTAAGATATATGTTTGTTAGTCCTTGAACTTGTCAAGGGTTCCAGAACCCGAAACAATGGTACGATTTCGCCCATATGCAGTCCCGTCATACTTTCAATACTAGTTAACCCTTGTATACAATTGGAACGTTCTATCTTAATTTTAAGTTACTAGTTTTATTAATTTCGATGATAAGCTTTTACACATTGGGGGGTCTAACAGACGTCCTGAACCGCCACTCCAATTGATCCCAAATTAGGGGGGCACGGAAGAAATAGTAAAGAACACCCTGGGCCAAATTTGATGCTTCTACATTTGTTTCAAGTTACTATTTATATTAATTTCGAAAATATGCTTTAAGGACCTCGGAACTGAGTGGCTGGTCCCCGACCCACTAGTCCAATGGGGCCCAAATTTCAAAGACACTTACGAAATAGGATGGGACACCCTGATACCAAATTTGGAGGTTATATCTTCATTGGTTTGGGAATTACGCTAGTTTGGCCTAAATTCGATCAAAAAGTTCTCAGTTCCGAACCCATTGTCCAATCCTCACCGTACGTAATCACCGCCGTAGTTTCATTACCAATAACCTACAGCACAAATTTAATGAAGATAGCCTCATTAGTTGTTGAGTTATCGTGATTTTTAATATATGTTCGTTATCCCTGACACCGACTAAAAGGTCCAGAATCCGAACCCATGGGCTGATTTCGCCCTTATGCAGCCTGCGCTGTACTTATAGTACTAGTTAACCCTTGTACACAATTTGAACGGTCTATCTTAATTTTAAGTAACTATTTTTAGTAATTTCGATTATAAGCTTTTAAAACTTGGGAGGTCTGAGAGGGGTACTGAAGCACCTCTCCAATTGATCCCAAATTAGGGGACCACGGAAGACATAGTAAAGAACAGCCTTGTGTCAAATTGGAAGCTTCTACATTTTTTCAAGTTGTTATCTTTATTAATTTTAAAGATATGCTTTTAAAGATACGGACGGACGGACGGACGGACGGACATGGCTATATCGACTAAGGCGGTCACGCTGATCACAAATATATATACTTTTCCATATCTAGCTCGCTTCGTTTAGGTGGTTACAAACACCATACCAAAGTTAATATACCCCTTTACCTATTCTATAGGTGTAGGGTATAAAAAATTAATACCTTAACAGGTAAAATAATATATTAAAAATGTATTTTTAGCACATAAAAATGTGCCTATATAGTTTCACTATGTCCGTCCGTCCGTCTGTCTGTCCACATGTTTACAAAATCTTCTACACCGTTTGAAATAAAGTAAAGAAATTTTAACAACGAGTAGGTATTGAAAAAAATAATTTCGTAGAAGAACTTTATTCTGTAGCCCCACTCGTTACGAAGCTACAGCCCTCCAAAGTTGGAAAAACCCCTGAAGCTGCTGCTTCCATAGACTTTATAAATTCTTAAAAGAAAACTGTTTACTGTTGCCATACGGTGCTAAAATTTACCATTATGCAAAACTCAATTTTTGCAAAATTTTTGGCCCCACATATCTTCTAAGCGGTTTAAGCTAGAAATCCGGGAGAAGTTAGATCATCAGAAATTAGTAGGAGTCAGTTAACAAAATTTTTTTTTTCACGTCCCCTGTTTACGAGCTATAAGGGCTCGAAAATTGAAATTTAGCTATTTTTAAACACCTGTAACTTCAATT
Organism: Dolichopus griseipennis; assembly: GCA_963082915.1. Lineage (NCBI taxonomy): Eukaryota > Metazoa > Arthropoda > Insecta > Diptera > Dolichopodidae > Dolichopus > Dolichopus griseipennis. The sequence goes on along the minus strand of OY720441.1, from coordinate 185,802,637 downwards.
CCTGTTCAAATTTTTTTTTACAAATGTACAAAAATTTAAAGCTGCAGCACTATATTTCAAAATATGTTTAAGATTTTTCTTAAATTTAAAAAGGGTTAAATTTAAGAAACTGTCTCTTAGTTTTAAACATTTTAGCTTGGATATTAAAATTCTAGGTATAATTCCAAATATTTGTGGCGTTCACAATTAATTACCTTGAACCTATAAAAATAGAAAGATGGGGACAGGAGTGCGATGGGAAGATCCTTGAGAATCATCATAAGTTTGCTTAGCAAAAATTTGGGAGGGAACCTTACCCACTCAAAGTCTATTAAAACTCAATTTTGTGATAGATTCATTGATTTTTGACAATTGATTTCACTATAATTCGTAACTATTAAATTGATGAAATAACTAAATTATAATATTGTCATATATTTTTACATATTATCATCAGTTTAATTACTTTTGGCAAAAATTCAAATATGCAGCTTTATTAAGTGTAGTGTATTTGACATATAAAAGAAGGAGTTGTATTGCAAATACTCGAACACTTTGCATTAGACCAATCAAATGTTGCAGTAACTTTGGTAATTATACTAAACTATTTTTAGCAAAATTTCAGACGCCCAGCTTCATTAGGTGTAGTGTAATGCTCATATAAAAGGTGGAGTTTTATAGCAGCTACTCGAACCAGTTGCAGTAGACCAACCAAATTTTGCCGAAACTTTGGCCATAAAACTAAACTAACATTGGCTAAATTTTAGACACCTAGTTTTAATAAGTACAGAGTAATTCTCATATAAAAAAGAAGTTGTATGGCAGTTACTCGAACCCGTGGACCAAAATGGCTGGATTTAAATAGCGATGACGACTATTGCATTAAAACGAATTTGTGAAAATTGCAAAGTCCTAGCTCCTTTATTTTTTGAGTTTCGTGCAGATAGACGGACATACATATAACTAGATCAATTTATTTTTCGATTCTGATCCGATCTATACACTTGAGTCTATAACTTCCCTTTCTCCTTCTCTGCGTCGCAAACGTAAAGGCAAATTTAGTTACTCTTTTACTAATAGTCATACGGGTATAAAAAACACATTATTAAAATGTTAATTCAAAAGTAAAGGTAAAACAAATTTCTTTTCGTTAATTTTTTAGGATTTGAAATAATAGGAAAAAAAAATTAAAATGTTTTAAAATTATTTCTAACAAGTATGTATTTCTAATGGAATATTTACATGTATAATCTTAATCGAGTATTAGAATAAGACTTTTATCAATTTTCTTCCCTACATACTAAAACAATATTTAATTCAATACAATAATACAATGTGTTACAATTCTGTGCAATAATGCAATTTTTAGCACATTTTCAAAAGCTTTTGTAAAAATGTGCCTATATAGTTTCACTCTGTCCGTCCGTCCGTCCGTCTGTCTGTCTGTTTGTCTGTCCGTCTGTCTGTCCGAATGTTTACAAAAACTTTTACATCGTTTGAAATAGAGAAAAGAAATTTTAACCACGAGTAGGTATTACAAAAAAAATTATTTCGTACAAGAATTTTTTTCTGTATCCCCACCCGTTACGGAGCTGCAGCCCCCCAAAGTTGGGAAAAGCCCAATATTCAAATTGTTATAACAAGAGTTCTACTAGGTGTATTTTCAATCTGAAAACGGAAAAAGTTAGCTGATTTTATATACTTTATCAATTTTTAATGTTTAGGGTTGCGTTACGGTACAAAAATTTACCATTATGCAAAACTCAATTTTTGCAAAATTTTTGGCTACACATATCTTCTATACGGGCCAAGCTAGGGTTTTGAAATTTTGGGAGTAGTTAGATCCTTTGAAAAAAGTGGAAGTTGGTTAACAAATTTTTTTTGTCACGTCCCCTGTTTTGCAGCTCGAAAATTGAAATGTTGAAGGGCTCGGAAATTGAAATGTTGTTATTTTTAGACACCAGTAACTTGAATACCTGTTAAATTTTTTTTTTCTTAATATGCTAAATTTGAAGGTCCAACATTATACTTTAACATATGTTAAAAGATTTTCTTAAATTTAAAAGCGGTTCTTTAAATTGAAGAAAATGTCTGTCAGTTTTAACCATTTTTACTTATATAATAATATTCTAAATAAAATTCCAAATTTTGGTAGAATTCACAATTTAATGCCTTGAAACTAAAAAAGTTAGGGGAAGGGGAGTAGTCAGGATTAGATCCTTGAGAAATGGGGCAACCTTCCCCATAGTGGGGCTATTCTTCTTCTATGGCGCTACAGTCCGTTGTCGAACCTTGGCCTCCTGAATCATCCTCTTCCAGTTCACGCGATCTTGGGCAGCAGTTATCCAATTTTGCTCTTGCAGCATTGATACAACGTCTGACTCGACAGCGTCTGACTCGACTGCATCAACCCATCGATTTCTCGGCTTTCCTACTGGAATTTTTCTATCTATTTTTCCGTTCAATACTTTTTTTGGAATGTGGGAATCTGGCATACGTTGTATGTGACCGGCCCACCTAAGGCGTTGTAGCTTAATGTATGTCACAACATCGCTGTCGGTGTATACATTGTATAGCTCTGCGTTGCGTCGCATTCTAAATTGGCCCGATAATTTTACGATGTATTTTTCTTTCGAAACGGGAAAGTAGGTGTGCCGTCGCTTGGGCGATCGTCCACGTTTCACTGCCGTAGCATAACACCGGTCTGATAAGAGATTTGTATAGCTCAAGTTTACATTTTCTGCTGACTTCTCGAGATCTCATTATCTTTAACACAGAGTAGTATGCGTTGTTTGCCTTGCCTATCCTTCGAGTTACCTCTGATGTTTCATCGTTTCCACTTGTTATCTCGGACCTTAGATAGACAAAACTTTTAACTACTTCCACGTTGTCATCACCAAAAGTAATGTTTTGTTAGTCTCTCTGGTTACGTCTGGATATTACTAACATTTTCGTCTTATCGATGTTTATCCTCAGACCCAGTTCTATAGCTGTTTTCTATAACTGGAAATAGCATTCTCTGACACCTGCCTCTGACCTTCCTAGTAGATTTAAGTCGTCTGCGTATGCAGCTATCTGGGTGGTTTTGAATAGCAACGTGGCATTCGGGTCAGATGGGATTTTCCTGACTATATTCTCCAAGGCAAGATTGAAAAGCATAGGCGCGAGGCCATCCCCCTGTTTCAGTCCCTGTTTGATATTGAAGGGTTCTGTGAGGTCCCCTTGGATTTTTACCCTCGCGCTTGTGTTTTGCATAGTAGCTTTGATCAATCTTACTAGCTTTGCCGGTACGCCTGGGTTACTTAAAACTACATATAATTTTTCCCTTTGAATAGAGTCATAGGCGGTCTTGAAATCCATGAAGATTTGATGTACATCGACATTTCTTTCCCAGCACTTCTCCAATACCTGCTTCAGCACAAATAGCTGGTCCGTTGTAGACCGTCCTGGCCTGAAACCGGACTGGTATTCGCCTATGTTGTTTTCGGCAATTATTTCTAAGCGGGCTTTCAAGATGTTAGTGAAAACTTTGTAGGAAGTGCTAAGTAGCGATATCCCTCTGTAAATTTTACAGTTGAGCTTGTCTCCTTTTTTGTAGATTGGACATATAATACTTAGTTGCCAGTCAGCGGGTATTACCTTTAGTATTATTTTATGAAGATTTTTTTTAACCGTTTCTCCTCCATTACGCAGAAGTTCAGCCGGAATGTTATCTGCACCAGGAGCCTTGTTATTTTTCAATAGCTCTATGGCATTGACCACCTCTGTTAATGTAGGTTGTCCCGTGATTTAATTTTGGGTTTGCCTTTCCACTGTGATCTGTTCTTGTTCATTTACTTCATCGTTTGGTGCATTTAGTAAATTTTCAAAATATTCCTTCCACCTGTTCTTAATGTCATCCTGAGATGATAAAAGATTACCTTCTGCATCTCTACATAAGTTTGACTGGGCTTTGTAACCATTTCTGATGATGCGGATGTCTTTGTATGCTGCTCTGATACTATCGCGATTTTGCAAATTATCTTGGACCTTTCTTAGCGCATCGTTCTCCCATTTCCTTTTTTTCTTTCTGCAGATTTTGTCGGCCTCTCTTCTAAGTTGCTCGAAATGTAGTTGTTTAGCACGTGTGGGTCTACTTAATTTTCCTTTGTGTGCTTCATTTCTTGCGGCTACCGAATCTCTGCATTCCCTGTCAAACCTTTCGTTTCGAACTTTAATTGGCTGGAAACAAAAAGTTTCTTCAGAAGCTTGATGCAGTGCCGTTTTTAAACTATCCCACATTTCATTTAGCTCCATGTGTTGCAACTCCTCTAGATTTAAGTTTGTCTCGATCGACGCTTTGTACTCGTTTTTCACAGATGTTATATTGAGTTTGCTTACGTCCAACTTCGTTGCATTGTGTTTCCTCAATGCTCGTTTGGCTATGATTCTGCTCCTATATCTGACTTTCACAAGATTATGATCCGATCCACAGCAGGCTCCTCTATAGGCTCTTACATCCTTGATGTGGGATGCCCCTCTCTTTTCAACTAAAACGTGATCAATTTGGTTGAACGTTTTTCCGTTGGGAGATATCCATGTAATCTTATGAATGTCCTTGTGGGGGAAGAATGTGGATGATATAACCATTCTCTTGCTACTCGCGAAATCGATTAATCTTTGTCCGTTATCGTTGGTGGAACTATGTAGGCTGTGTTCTCCAATCGTACCTTTGTATACTTCCTCTTTTTCAATTTTCGCATTCATGTCCCTGAGCAGAATTTTAACGTCGTTTGATGGTATTTGATCGTAGACAGCCTCCAATTTACTATAGAAATCCTCTTTGACCTGTTCCGCCTTATCCCCGGTAGGTGCATGAGCGTTTATCAAGGATACATTGTGCAATCTTGTTTTGATGCGGATTACACAGAGTCTGTCATTCACCGGTTTAAAATTTAGGATCGCCTGTTTGTACGCTTTGTTAACCGAAAACGCCACGCCGAATTCTCTCTTTCCACCATCTTTTCCACTGAAGAATACCGAGTGGCTCCTAAGATCCGAAATACCTTTGTTGTGCCATTTTGTTTCTTGAATTGTTGCTATCGCTATTTTATATTTTATTAGTTCAGGTAGCAGGGATTTTAACGCTCCTTCTTTGTTCAGTGTTCTCACATTCCATGTTGCAAAATCAATATCCATTTTCTGTTGCTTGGGTCGGTGCCGTGTTTCCATTTTCATCCGAGGCTTTGATCTAGGTTTCGTAACAATATTTTTTACTGGATAGGGCTGTTAACCGTATGCCAAACCCCCATATTTGGAGGGCCGTTGGGTTTGAAAAGTTGCTTCAGAATTTGCCATATAATGCGTTGAAGTTCTCATAACTATGTTACGAGTTCAACTGCATTATATAACGTTTTCCTACTTCCTGAGACGCCGATGTATGTGGCCATTCAGGTTGCAACTATTCTTCTCTCCTCCTTTCTCAACCGGGCTTTTGGCCACGGCGGAGTTCTATTAGGGGCTATTAGGACTTAAAAATTAAAAAATTTACTGTTTTTATAAGTAAGTAGTAACTTAGTCACCAACGTATATATTTCGGAAATTAAACGTTAACATTGAAGCTTCAACATTATATTCCTATAAAATACTCAGTATGAAACACTATATTATTTTGAAAATGTGCTTTTTTAAAAACCTTTTTTCATCACTTGTTTACAATATAAAAAAATATTACAATTTATTTTATTTGGCAATGCTAACCTGTATGTATTTACAAAAATTTAGTTCAATATTGCAATATGATAACTTATCATCTCTATTTTCTCTTTTACAATTCAATTTAAAAATAAAATTACTTTTATGTTAAAACACATTTACGAGTAAATGTAAAAGATCTACCATCAATTTTTGGTTAATGAAAGTTTTCAATATTTTAAGTTTAAAAGTTTTCAAACATTAAAAGAACATACCAGCAATTTACTTTTATATTAAAACAGTAACAAACTCCCAAGATCTACCTTCAATTTTAAGCACATTTTCAAAAATTTTTGTAGAAATGTGCCTATATAGCTTCAATCTGTCCGTCTGTCCGTCCGTCCGTATGTTTATAAAAACTTTTACACCGTTTGAAATAGAATAAAGAAATTTTAACCACAGGTAGGTATTGTAAAAAAAATAATTTCGTAGAAGAATTTTTTCTGCAGCCCCACCCGTTACAAGCCCTATATTCAAATTGTTACAAAAAGAATTCTATTACGTGTATTTTCATTGTGAAAACGGCAAAAGATAGCTGGTTTTATAAGCTTCATAATTTTTAACAGGCAAATGTTTAGGGTTGCTATATGGAACCAAAATATACCATTGTGCAAAACACAATTCTTGCAAAATTTTTGGCCACACATATCTTCTAAACAGCTTAAGTTAGGGTCTTGAAATTTTGGGAAAAGTTAAATCCTCAAAAATAAGTAGAAGTCGGTTACAAAAATTGTTTTGTCAAACTCCATGTTTAGGAGTTGTAAGGGCTCGAAAATTGAAAACTTGCTATTTTTGAACACCTGTAACTTAAATATCTGTTCAAATATTTTTTTAGTGATACACAAAATTGAAAGCTCTTTAATTATAATTCAATATGTGTCAAAGTTTTTTCTTAATTTTTAAAGGTGACGAAGCTACAGCCTCCGCAAATTCCAAAAAAGCCCTATATTTAAATTGGTATAACAAGAGTTCTGTTAGCTATATTTTCAATCTAAGAACGGAAGAAGAGGGTTGCTTTTTTAGGCTTCACAAAAATATATTGCTAAAATGTATAGGCTTACCATACAATACTAAAATTCCAAATTCTGTTGGAGTTCAAAATTGATTTCCTAGAACCAAAAAAAATGGAAGGGTGGGGAACGGAGGGGGTGGGCAGATCCATCATAAGTTTGCTAAGCAACAATTTGGGAACCTTCTCCATTGAAGGGCTACTAGGTCTTCAAAATTAAAACTTTTATGTTCTTATAAAACAGTAACTTATTCACCAGTGTAAGTTTTTCTAAAATTAAACGTTAACATTGAAGCTCCAACATTATATTTCGCACTTATTAACAGGTTTTCTTGAGTGCATTGGGCTAATCTTCTAAGTATTTAACTATTAGTCATATAATTAATAAATTAATGAAATAAATAAATTATAATATTATCATAATATTTAATTTTATAAAAATACTCGTAAATGATAAAATAATCAGTAAGAAAACGTATATAGTTTTGAAAATGTGCTTTTTAAAAACCCTTGGTTATTTTCCTCACTTGTTTTATTTATTTTTGAATATAAAACAAGTAAAGAAACAGTCAGTCGGTGCAACCGACTTAGAAATACCCTACACCTATTTGGTTCAAATTTAAGGACATATCCATAAGTTATTTTAACACCATAGAAGCTGTTATTAATTTGATCGTAAGACATAGCTAACCAAATTAACTGTATAATACTAAAAACATTTTCTAATTACCCTATCTATTAAAAAATACTACAAATTCTTACTAATTTATCTATTTAAAAATATTAAAAAACAAACAAACTTGAAATAAATGAATATATATTTATTCCAATTCAATTACAAAATGAAAAAATTCTAATTATTAAATTTTGTGATAAAAAGATAATCAAAGCATAATATATTTAATAATCCAAATTTTAAAAAATTGCAATTATTTTAAATGGTTAGTTTATATACCTAATAGCTTATAAACGCAAAATATGCAATAAATGTATTTCTAAAATACAATTAAAAATTTACACCTTTTCATATAATTCATTTAAATATAAAAATAAATTTTACATAAATGCAGCAAGTACCTTTGAACATAGCTGAACCAATACAATTAAGTCTAGATTTCGGAGACACATAGGACATAGGAAATATATTCTTTGGCTTCGAAATAAAACTCGACCACAACCAATTCCCATGGTACTTTCATTACTAGTAACCTACTGTTAAATTTCATCAAAATACCGGCATTATTTTTTGAGTTATGGTATTTGTAAGATATATGTTTGTTAGTCCTTGAACTTTTCAAGGGTTCCAGGACCCGAAATTATGGTACGATTTCGCCCATATGCAGTCCCGTCATACTTTCAATACTAGTTAACCCTTGTACACAATTGGAACGTTCTATCTTAATTTTAAGTTACTAGTTTTATTAATTTCGATGATAAGCTTTTACACATTGGGGGGTCTAAAAGAGGTTCTGAACCACCACTCCAATTGATCCCAAATTAGGGGGGCACGCAAGAAATAGTAAAGAACACCCTTGCGGCAAATTGGAAGCTTCTACATTTGTTTCAAGTTACTATCTTTATTAATTTCGAAAATATGCTTTAAGGGCCTAAGAACTGAGTGGCTGGTCCCGGATCCACTACTCCAATGGGGCCCAAATTTCAAAGACACTTACGAAATAGGAAGGGACACCCTGATACCAAATTTGGAGGTTCTATCTTCATTGGTTTCGGAATTATGCTCGTTTGGCCTAAATTCGATCAAAAAGTTCTAAGTTCCGAACCCATTGTCCAATCCTCACCGTACGTAATCACCACCGTAGTTTCGCTGCCAATAACCTACAGCACAAATTTCATGAAGATAGCCTCATTAGTTGTTGAGTTATCGTGATTTTTTATATATGTTCCTTAGCCCTGACATCGATTAAAAGGTCCGGAATCCGAACCGTTGGGCTGATTTCGCCCTTATATAGTCCGCGCTGTACTTATAGTACTAGTTAACCCTTGTACACAATTTGAATGGTCTATCCTAATTTTAAGTAACTATTTTTAGTAATTTCGATTATAAGCCTTTTAAACTTGGGAGGTCTGAGAGGGGTACAGAACCACCACTCCAATTGATCCCAAATTAGGGGAACACGCAAGAGATAGTAAAGAACACCCTTGTGGCAAATTGGAAGCTTCTACATTTTTTCAAGTTGTTATCTTTATTAATTTTAAAGATATGCTTTAAGGTCTTCGGAAATGTGTGGCTGGTTCCCGACCCACTACTCCAATGGGACCCAAATTCACAAGACACTTAGGAAATAGGAAGGGACACCCTGATACTAAACTTGGAGGTTCTATCTTCATTGGTTTCGGAATTATGCTCGTTTGGCCTAAATTCGATCAAAAAGTTCTAGGTTCCGAACCCATGGTCCAATCCCGACCTTACGCAATTCCCGAAGTAGTTTCATTACTAGTAACTTACAGCACAAATTTGATGAAGATAGCGTCATTAGTTGTTGAGTTATCGTGATTTTTTATATTTGTTCGTTAGCCCTGAAACCTACTAAAAGGTCCAGAATCCAAACCCATGGGCCGATTTCGCCCATATGCAATCCCCGCCGTACTTTCAGTCCTAGTAACCTACAGTTAAAATTTCATCAAGATAGCTCCATTATTTTTTGAGTTATCGTGCCTACGGACGGACGGACGGACGGACGGACGGACGGACAGACGGTCGGACAGACGGACGGACGGACGGACATGGCTATATCGACTAAGGCGGTCACGCTGATCACAAATATATATACTTTTCCATATCTAGCTCGCTTCCTTTAGGTGGTTACAAACACCATACCAAAGTTAATATACCCCTTTACCTATTCTATAGGTGTAGGGTATAAAAAATCATAATAACGCATCAAAAATACAAAAAAAATTTCATTAGAAGAAAAAGCTTGAGGCTTGAGGGTGACACATCAAATAAAATTTTAGCAAATGAGTTCGAAGTGTCCATTCTAGAATCAGCACATTCTACAATGTTCATGTTTTATACTAATTTTTCAAAATTCACTGCATTCTTTTAAAACGACATTCGTTTATTACGACGAATATTTTCCGTCCCATCATGGTCGTTATAACCGAAAAGTACTGTACTTTGTTTTCGTTTGCTTAAAAATTTTTTTTTTAAATCGTATATTGTTGTTGGTTTTTGTTAAGTTTTTTGTAAAATAAGAAACCGACTTCTGATAAATAATATTTCTTAAGAAAAATGATTTGTTACTTATGGATCAACCAAATTCAGCGTGTACGGCGTTCAGTTTCTGTCAAAAAATTTTGAAATAAGTTGCTATGCAAATAATTTTACATGAAAGCATACGCGACGTACTGTACCTCGGAGTTTTAAAATTTAAAAATTGACAAAGCGTATAAAAATATTGTAATTGTTTTTTCTTATGTTGCTACGATTAAATTTTAAAAATAAAATATTTTAAAATAATATTTTTTTAAAATAATTTTTTTTAAAACATATATTCAAAATAATTGAATTATGTTTGCAAATAAATAAAAACGAAAAATCTTTCTTAAAAAAATAATTTGCAATTTAAATGATTAGTTCCTTTGGGCCTAACCAAAATCAACGCTTATGGTGTTTTAAATTAGTAGTTAAGAACATGATATTACATGAGAATAACTTACTGCACCTCGAATTTTTAAAATTTAAACATTGACAAAGCATATAAAAAAGTTATTGCTTTTTCTTATGTTATTATTGTTCTAAAAATAAAATATTTTAAAATAATATTGTTTTTAAAAATACCTATATTTTTTTTAAAAATACTTTACATATATTCAAAATAATTGAAATACCTATAGTATGTTTGCAGAAACAAAAAAAATACATTTCTTAAGAAAAATTATGTGTTCTGTACAGATCAACCAGAATAAACGCGTACGGCATGCAGTTTCTGTCAAAAAAAATTTAAATAAGGAGCTATGTTGTGTACTGTACTTCAGAATTTAAAATTTTAAAAGAAAACGTATAAAAATATTGTAATTGTTTTTTCTGATGTTGCTACGATTTAGATTTCAAAATAAAATATTTTAAAATAATATTTTTTTTTTTAAAAAACATACATTCAAAATATTTGAAAATACCTATAATATGTTCGCAAAAAAAAACTAAAAAATAATCTTAAACTTAAATAAAAGTTGACGTATAATTTCTGTCAAAAAATTTACAAATAAATAGGTACATGAATTTTCATGAGAGCAACCAAAATACGCGTAACGCGATGTACTGTAATCGAATTTTTAAAATTTACAAATTGACAAATGGTTTTTGGTTTTTCTTATATTTCTAAGATTATGTTTTAAAAAATATCTTATATTGAAAAAAATTCAAAATATACCTATTATATGAAATTAATAAAATTTTTTGTTCTAAATTAAAACATTGAAATAAATTTTTGCAAATGAGTTCGAAGTGTCCATTCTAGAATCAGCACATTCTACAATGTCCAAGTCTTATACTAATTTTTCACAATTCACAGCATTCTTTTAAAACGACATTCGTTTATTACGACGAATATTTTCCGTCTCATCAAGGTCGTTATAACCAAAAAGTACTGTATTTTGTTTCTGTTTGCAATTTATTATAATACAGTAGGTACTGAAAAAAAAATTTTTTATAAATCGTAAATTGTTGTTTCTTTTTGTTAAGTTTTTTGTAAAATTAAAAACCGACTTCTGAAATATGCAGAAACTTAAAAAAAAAAATAATATTTCTTAAGAAAAATGATTTGTTTCTTATTGATTAGCCAATATCAGCATGTACGGTATTCAGTTTCTGTCAAAAAATTTTGAAATAATTAGTTATGTAAAAAAATTTACATGAAAGCATACGCGACGTACTGTACCTCAGAGTTTTAAAATTTAAAAATTGACAAAATGTATAAAAATACATATTTTAATTGTTTTTTCTTATGCTGCTGCGATTAAATTTTAAAAATCAAATATTTTAAATTAACATTTTTTATACCCTACACCTATAGAATAGGTAAAGGGGTATATTAACTTTGGTATGGTGTTTGTAACCACCTAAAGGAAGCGAGCTAGATATGGAAAAGTATATATATTTGTGATCAGCGTGACCGCCTTAGTCGATATAGCCATGTCCGTCCGTCCGTCCGTCCGTCCGTAGGCACGATAACTCAAAAAATAATGGAGCTATCTTGATGAAATTTTAACTGTAGGGCACTAGGACTGAAAGTACGGCGGGGATTGCATATGGGCGAAATCGGCCCATGGGTTCGGATTCTGGACCTTTTAATCAGTTTCAGGGCTAACGAACAAATATAAAAAATCACGATAACTCAACAACCAATGACGCTATCTTCATCAAATTTGTGCTGTAGGTTACTAGTAATGAAACTACTTCGGGAATTGCGTAAGGTCGGGATTGGACCATGCAATCGGAACCTAGAACTTTTGCTCGAATTTAGGCCAAACGAGCATAATTCCGAACCCAATGAAGATAGAACCTCCAAATTTGGTATCAGGGTGTCTCTTCCCATTTCCTAAGTGTCTTGTGAACTTGGGCCCCATTGGAGTAGTGGGTCGGGGAACAGCCATACATTTTCGAAGACCTTAAAGCATATCTTTAAAATTAATAAAGATAACAACTTAAAAAAATGTAGAAGCTTCCAATTTGCCACAAGGGTGTTCTTTACTATCTCTTGCGTGTTCCCCTAATTTGGGATCAGTTGGAGTGGTGGTTCTGTAACCCTCTCAGACCTCCCAAGTTTTAAAGGCTTTTAATCGAAATTACTAAACATAGTTACTTAAAATTAAGATAGGCAGTTCAAATTGTGTACAAGGGTTAACTAGTAATATAGTACAGCGCGGACTATATAAGGGCGAAATCAGCCCAACGGTTCGGATTCTGGACCTTTTAGTCGGTGTCAGGGCTAACGAGCATATATAAAAAATCACTATAGCTCAACAACTAATGAGGCTATCTTCATGAAATTTGTGCTGTAGGGTATTGGTAATGAAACTACTGCGGTGATTACGTAAGGTGAGGATTGGACAATGGGTTCGGAACTTAGAACTTTTTGATCGAATTTAGGCCAAACGAGCATAATTCCGAAACCAATAAAAATAGAACCTCCAAATTTGGTATCAGGGTGTCCCTTCCTATTTCGTAAGTGTCATTGAAATTTGGGCCCCATTGGAGTCGGGGACCAGCCACTCAGTTCCGAGGACCTTAAAGCATATTTTCGAAATTAATAAAGATAGTAACTTGAAACAAATGTAGAAGCTTCAATTTTGGTTCAGAACCTCTCTTAGACCCCCCCAATGTGTAAAAGCTTATCATCGAAATTATTAAAACAATTAACTAAAAATTAAGCTAGAACGTTCCAATTGTGTACAAGGGTTAACTAGTATTGAAAGTATGACGGGACTGCATATGGGCGAAATCGTACCATGGTTTCGGGTTCTGGAACCCTTGAAAAGTTCAAGGACTAGCAAACATATATCTTAAAAACACCATAACTCAAAAAATAATGCCGGTATTTTGATGAAATTTAACACTAAGTTACTAGTAATGAAAGTGCCATGGGAATTGGTTCTGGTCGAGTTTAATTTCGAAGCCAAAAAATATATTTCCTATTTCCTATGTGTCCCCCTATTTCCTATGCGTTATTTCCTATTTCCCATGCGTTTATAAGCTGTTCTATTAGGCATATAAACTAACCATTTAAAATAATTGCAATTTTTAAAAATTTGGATTATTAAATATATTATGCTTTGATTATCTTTTTATCACAAAATTTAATAATTAGAATTTTTTCATTTTGTAATTGAATTGGAATAAATATATTTTCATTTATTTCAAGTTTGTTTGTTTTTTAATATTTTTAAATAGATAAACTAGTAAGAATTTGTAATATTTTTTAATAGATAGTGTAATTAGAAAATGTTTTTAGTATTATAAAGTTAATTTGGTTGGCTATGTCTTACGATCAAATTAATAGCAGCTTTTATGGTGCTAAAATGACTTATGAATATGTCCTTAAATTTGAACCAAATAAGTGTAGGGTATTTCTAAGTCGGTTGCACCGACTGACTGTTGCTTTACTTGTTTTTTAATTATTTAGTTTAAAACATACAAATATTCAAATAAATTGAAATACCTACAGTAGGACAATATGTTTGCAAAACTAAAAAAATTATCTTTCTCAAAAAAAGTTATTTGTTCCTTACAATATTAGGACAATATGTTTGCAAAACTAAAAAAATTATCTTTCTCAAAAAAAGTTATTTGTTCCTTAGGTTCCAACCTAAATAAAAGCGTACAGCTTATAGTTTCTGTCAAAAAATTGAGAAATAAATAGGTACATAAATTTACATTAGAGCAGCGAAAATACGCGTAACGCAATGTACTGTATTACGGATTTTTAAAATTTACAAATATTGACAAAATCTATAAAAATATTATTATTGGTTTTTCTTATATTTTTAATATTATGTTTTAAAATATAATATTTTTTTACAATAATTTTTATTAAAAAATATCTTATATTCAAAATACCTATAATATGAAATTAAAATTATTTTTTGTAGGTACTAAATTAAAACATTCAAATAAATATTTTTGATAAATTAAAAATTGTACGCGCGTATCGATTCACCGATAATGGATATGTAGACAGACGTATTGACGTACTGCCGTATAAAAATATTACGTCGTATGTTTTGATTTCATTCTAATAATTGAAAAGTTTATTTCACACTTTCAACATCGAATAATGTTTTTTTATAATAAAAAAAACTATTTTTAGTTTTACTTTGACAAAACGAACAAATTTTATATATCAAAAAGTGTACATGAAGATTAGATAGGCGTAGTTTGTAAATGGAACGCTAATATTTGTTTCAGGAGTACATAATTGTTAGATTAATCGTCTTATATATATTTGACATCTTAAAACTACCTGTCATTTGAGAAGTTAATTATATTTAATCGTATTTAAATATTAATAAAGTGAAAAAATTAAGGCTTATTGCTGATATAAATATAAAGAATATTTTTTTAAAATGAAAGGGGGTAAGTGCTTATTGGTTATCAAATAAAAAATATGATTTAACACAACCTATTCAAGAGAATTTTAATTAAAGCCATCTGCCGGAAATTATTTATCTACTCTGCCAAATACTCTTTTACAAGGGCTGAAGTAGCTGACAATAGTTGTGAGTAGAAAAGAGTTTACCCCTCATAAAGGAATAAAAGCAATAATATTTATTTGTTTTAAGAAACTTATGAGTCATGGCTCATGACCATGTATAGAAATATATTTTTGTCAATAAAAACTTAGGAAATATTAAATAAATAAACTAGACAAAAAGGTATAAAGCAAACTAAGGAATTTAGAATCATTTTTCGCAAGTTTTCAGAACTTTAAATAGACATACATTTGTAGTAAAAATTAAATTTAAAAATGAAAAAAGGGTAGGAAAAATTTATTCTGTGATATATTGAAAAACTTTTTTTTTTGCTATAAATCTTAAGATTGAGATTTAAAAAAAGACTTCGGTCAACTTGACTATTTTTTGTACTTCTGGCAGCATCAATATAATATAATAGTAAATACTAAACTTATGAATTATGATTTGTTAAATTTTGTTGCACATATTATGTATTCATAGAGTTTTTTAATTAGGAAACAGAATACGTACAACATTGTTCATATCGTACTAAAATGTTTAGAAAAAAGTACAGTTTGCTATATGAAGGACAGCATTAACTCGAATTTTGGGTTCTTGACTTCAATAAATATATGTATATATTTAGAATTATGTATTTATTAGAATAATATTTATATGTATTTAGAATTTTAATTTAATTTAACTGTACCAATTTATCCTTTCTTTAAAGCGGCTTGAGCTATAGAAATAAAACTCAAAAATCGGTACTTAACAACGTTTTAATAATTATAAAAATTATAATTTATTTTTAAGCAAATTTCAAGCGCAAGAATTGTTGACAACACTGTTGGCATAACTTTTATTATGTATAGTCTAATATAATTTGCACAAAACGAATTTTACATGTTAACTTAAAAGCAAAAACAGCTCGAATTTCGAGCACAGGGCGATACTAGTATATTGTAAAATTATGTGAAATTAAATGAAATAAAAAAAAACAAAAAAAAAAAAAATATTAAACATAATATGTACAACATACAGCGCTGACTGCATATGGGCGAAATCAGCAAAAGGGTTCGGATTTTGGACCTTTTAATCGGTCTAAGGGCTAACGAACATACATAAAAAATCACGAAAACACAACAACTAATGACGTCATCTTCATGAAATTTGTGCTGTAGGTTATTGGTAATGAAACTACGGCGGCGATTGCGTACGGTGAGGATCGGACAATGGGTTCGGAACTTAGAACTTTTTGAACGAGTTTAGGCCAAACTAGCATAGTTCCGAAACCAATGGAGAATCTCCAAATTTGGTACCAGGGTGTCCCTTTCCATTGATCGAATTTAGGCCAAAACGAGCGTAATTCCGAAGCCAGTGAAGATAGAACATCCAAATTTGGTATCAGGATGTCTCTTTCTATTTACTTAGTGTCCTTGAAATTTGAAACCAATTGGGGTAGTGGGTTGAGGACCAGCCCCACAGTTGCGAAGACCTTAAAGCATATTTTCGAAATTAATAAAGATAGTAACTTGAAACAAATGTAGAAGTTTCAAATTTGCCACATGGGTTCTCTTTACTAATTCCTGCGCGTTCCCTTAATTTTGGATCAATTGGAGTGGTGGTTCAGGACCTGTCTTAGACCCCCCAAGGTTTAAAAGCTTATCATCGAAATTAATAAAAATAGTAACTTAAAATTAAGATAGAACGTTCCAATTGTGTACAAGGGTTAACTAGTATTCAAAGTATGACAGGGAATGCATATGGGCGAAATTGTACCATGCGTTCGCGTTCTGGAACCTTTGAAAAATTCAAGGATTAACGAACATACATCTTAAAAGCTGTATAACTCAAAAAATAATGCCGCTATTTTGATGAAATTTAAACTCTAGGTTACTAGTAATATATATTTCCTTGTTTCTTTGTGTCCCTGAAATTCAGACTTAGTTGTAGTGGTGGTTCAGGTGGCTCCTAAAAAATCCCAAAATTAAAAAGAATATCTTTGAAATTCGTGAAGATAGAAACTTTAAATTTGATACACGAGGGTTCTTTCCTATTTTCGTTTTTATTTAACACTTTTATATTTTTAAGAATTTCACCATAGAACATATTTTGTATAATATTTTATAAATTAAAACAAAATATTTTTTAATAAAGGATTAAATTCCTGTTTTTTTAATTTTTATTATATCATATATTTTATTGAATTATTACAATAGGTGATATATAATTAAGACATTGTGTACAATACTTAAGCTATATTCAAAGGTACTTTATGTAAAATTTATTGTTGTTTTTAAATGAATTATATGAAAAGTTGGTTGTTTATATACCTAATAGAAAAGCTTATAAACGCAAAATATGCAATAAATGTATTTCTAAAATACAATTACAAAATTATACCTTTTCATATAATTCATTTGAATATAAAAATAAATTTACATAAATGCAGCAGGTACCTTTGAACATAGCTGAACCACTACAATTAAGTCTAAATTTCGGGGACACATAGGAAATAGGAAATATATTCTTTGGCTTCGAAATTATACTCGTTCGGCCTCAAATCGATCAAAAGATTCTAGAATCCGAACTCATTGACCAGACTCGACAAGAACCAATTCCAATGGTACTTTCATTACTAGTAACCTAGAGTTTAAATTTCATCAAAATAGCGGCATTATTTTTTGAGTTATGCTGTTTTTCACATATCTGTTTGTTAGCCCTTGAACTTTTCAAGGATTCCAGAAACCGAAACGATGGTACGATTTCGCCCATATGCAGTCCCCGTCATACTTTCAATACTAATTAATCCTTGTACACCATTGGATCGTTCTATCTTCATCTTAAGTTACAAGTTTTATTAATTTCGATGATAAACTTTTACACATTGGGAGGTGTAAGTAAGGTACTGAACCACCACTCCAATTGATCCAAAATTAGAGGGACACGCAGAAAATAGTAAAGAACACCCATGTGCCAATTTGAAGCTTCTACATTTGTTTCAAGTTACTATCTTTATTAATTTCGAAAATATGCTTTAAGGTCCTCGAAACTGAGTGGCTGGTCCCCATCCACTGCTCCAATTGGGCTCAAATTTCAAGGACACTAAGGAAATCGAAAGCGACTACCAAATTTGGAGGTTCTATCTTAATTGGTTTCGGAATTATGCTAGTTCGGCCTTAATTCAATCAAAAAATTCTAAGGTCCGAACCCATTGACCAATCCTCATTATACGAAATCAACGCCGTAGTTTCATTACCAATAACCTACAGCACAAATTTCATGAAGATAGCGTCATTAGTTGTTGAGTTATCGTAATTTTTTATATATGTTCGTTAGCCCTGAAACCGTTTAAAAGGTCCAGAATCCGAGCCCTTGGGTTGATTTCGCCCTTATGCACCCCGTTCAGTACTTTAAGTACAAGTTAACCCTTGTACACAATTTGAACGTTCTATCTTAATTTTAAGTTACTATTTTTAGTAATTTCGATTATAAGCTTTTAAAACTTAAGAGGTCTAAGAGGAATACTGAACCACCACTCCAATTGATCCCAAATTAAGGGGACACGCAAGAGATAGTAAAGAACACCCTTGTGTCAAATTTGAAACTTCTACATTTTTTCACGTTGCTATCTTTATTAATATTAAAGATATGCTGTAAGGTCTTCGGAATGTGTGGCTGGTCACCGACCCACTATTCCATTGGGGCCCAAATTTTAAAGACACTAAGGAAATAGGAAGGGACAGCCTGATACCAAATTTGGAGGTTCTATCTTCCTTGGTTTCGAAATTATGCTCGTTGGGTCTAATTTCGATAAAAATCGATCGTTCTAGGTCCCGAACTTACGCAATCCCCGAAGTAGTTTCATTAGTAGTAACCTACAGCACAAATTTGATGAAGATAGTGTCATTAGTTGTTGAGTTATCGTGATTTTTTATATATGTTCGTTAGCCCTTCGATCGATTATAAGACCCAGAATCAGAACCCATGGGCCGATTTCGCCCATTTGCAATCCCCTCCGTATTTTCAGCCCTAGTAACCTACAGTTGAAATTTCATCAAGATATCTCCATTATTTTTTGAGTTATCGTGCCTACGGATGGACGGACGGATGGACATGGCTATGTCGACTCAGAAGGTCACGCTGATCACAAATATATATGCTTTTCCAAACCTAGCTCTCTTCCTTTAGGTGGTTTTAAACACCATACCAAAGTTAGTATACCCTTCTACCTATTCTATAAATGTAGGGTATGAAAAGAACTACAATAGATTGTAAAACAAAAAAGTAAGAAAAAAATTGAAAAAACAAATACCGATAGAAATGAAGTCCAAAAAATTTGAAAATTAAGAATATTGAAAATAGAACTAATGGAAGAATTTTAATTGGAACTGATACTGTAGTGAAAAAATAAATAAAATTGGAGCTGGAATAAAAAATGAAAGGGAATTATGAAAAAAAAATACCAACTGTTATAGAACCAAAATTTGAGATTGTCAATAATATGCACTATAAATTCAATGATGAAAAAATCGAGGAAAAATTAAAAAAGCAAAATCCATTTATGTAAATGTCGAAACTTAAGGTTATAAAGGTACTGTGAACAAATTTAACAAATAAACGCACATTGTGAAAAGTGATCCAAGTGGATAAGTAAAGCTTTCCTCAGTTATTGGAAAATGAAAAACTGTGTATTGGATGGGAAAGTTGCAAAGTTTTGGTTGCTGTCAATGTCATTAGTTGCTACAAATGTAAAGGAGAACCAAAATCGGGAGATTTCTATATATATATATATAGTTATATATACATATATATATGTAAAAGTTTAAATTAGTATATGGTTGTAAATGTAAATTAAAACCATGAATACTTTGATTAGTTTTTTATCACAAAATTTAATAATTCATATTAATTTAATAAATTCTTTTTATATTTACCTATTAGAAAAGCTTATAAATCCAGTATATGCAGTAAATGCATTTCTAAAATACAATTACAAATTTATAACTTTTCATATATTTAATTTCTATTTTATTCTAACGAGTTGGGCTACAGAAAAAGTTCCTTTTGTCTATTTAAAACGAAGTAAAAGTATTTGTAAACATGCGGACGAACGAAAAGAGCGAAACTATATAGGCACATTTTTACTAAATATTTTGAAAATGTGTTAGACTAGATAGTTATAACATATTTCGTTAGGAAAAGTTTAAAGTTGATTACAAAACCGGGAATTGTCCATAACGGTACCTCCAATTGCCTCTCTAATTCCTCCTTAATATCGAATATGTAATAAAAACTTGACAGGCCACACTTTTATAAAATATCACGATTGTATCTTTGTTATAATCAACGACGCGCTTGTCGATATCTTGGAGAGAGTGAAGGAAGTTCAGGAACTACTAATTTATTTCGTCGTGAATCTTCCAGCTTCTATCTTGTTTTACGGTTGTCTTCATTTCCCGATGCGTTTCTTCAAACCGTTGTATCCTAAATTTTACGACTGCTGATCTATCTAGGCTTCCCAAATTATCCAACTCCAAAACCTACCTAACTTTTTTTAATACTTAATAATTCGGTAACATAGCCAGCATTAAGCAAATTAATGGAACATTGATTTGGTTACCAGTTCTTAGACGCCTCATAAGTCTTTTTCAACATAATGGGTTAGTAACATACACGTTTACGCCTTATTTTGTATCCAACTCGGAAACCCTTTCTTATTTTCAGTACACTACACCTAAAATAAGTATTGGGTTACTTACATTTACTGGTACGGTGTTCGAAGCCATCTAAAGAAAGATTTTTAAATATCCAACGCTCAACGTCACTTTTTCAATCGATTTATCGATGTACGTGAATTGCTCTGTCAATTCGTAGGATATCTCTAAAAATTATGAATCTATCTTGATAAAATTTAATTATACTGCGGGTTACTGACGACAAAAGTAAGTCATGGATTGCAGAGTGAGGAGATTACACCATGGGTTCAAATTAAGGAAGGTTTCTTTCGAATCAAGAAAAACGAGCATAGCTTTAAGATCATTAAAGATTAAATAAGAATTGTTTCTCCAAATTCGATAGTGTACCTAAATTTGAAATGATATCGAATCCCATATTCCAAAACCGAAAATTTTCGCTAAATGTTTATAGTTCTCTATAATTACAAAAATTTTAACAAAATTAACAAAACGAAAGAAAATTTTACAAAAATTAAAGAAAGGAAATTTCAAAATAATATCTTTTAATAAGATATAAAATAAAGAGATGATCATGAAAAATTAAAATTTTTTGATATATTAAAAATTGTACGCATGTTTCGATCTCGTGAACCGTCGACGTATCTACACCATATGTATTGTACGTCGCACGCTTTTACTTAGGTTGTTGTTTAAAAAGGGTATTTAAAAATGGGAAATTTGAGTCCGGTATATTTTGAAACCAAAAGTTTTGGCTAAATATGCACAATTTTCTTCTATTTTTAAAGACGCTCTTCTTTATATTAAATAACTATTCAAAATTAAGATTTTTTGACAAATTAAAAATTGTACGCACGTTTCGATCTCGTGATACGTCGAAGTATCTACGGAAGACGTATTGTACGTAGCACGCTTTTACTTAGGTTGGGGTCTTAAAAGGTTATTTAAAAATAGCAAATTTCAGCTCCTTTGACTTAAAGCCCCTTAACGAAGTACTGTAACATTTTCTTACAAGAGTCATTATATATTTAAGATATAATTTCTCACGTTTCTAACTTAAACCAACCGAAGGTATAACGAGTACACAATTTTTGGTAATTTCGTTTCGCTAAATTTTAAATTAAAGTACCGTTTTTCAACTCTATGTATTTTTTCACAAAACTTCTTAAAACTGTCATTTTAAGGTTTTTGCAGCTTTAAAATATTAACAAAGGTTTTATTGTTAAAAAAAAGGCTTATCAAAACTTAAATATAGAAAATCATTAACATTAACATTATATTTTTTGTATAATATCCCATATGCTGTTCGAACGGACCTTGTAAATTGGTTTTGTCGATTTGGACTATTTGGCTCTACTAAATGCTATTTATAGTTGTTCATGGGAGAATAAAGATTGAGGTAAATAAATTCCATAAAAAAATTTTGTACTTGTACTTTATATATTGTCCTACACCTATGAAATAGGGGTATATCAACTTTGGTATGCTGTTTGTAACCACCAACAGGGAACAAGGAAGTGAGCTAGATATGGAAAGTATATATATTTGTGGAAAGCGCAATCTCCTGAGTCGATAAAATCATCTCCGTCCGTTCATAAGCACGATAACTAAAAAACTAACTGAGCTATCTTGATGAAATTTTAACTGTATGTTACTAGGACTTAAAACGATTGATAATGGCGAAGGGGATTGATAATGGCGAAAGCAAACAATGGGTTCTGGACCTTTTAAGGGTTAACGGACATTTTTTTTTTTTTTTGACACGCTAACTAAACGCAAGGAATGGACTCCTGTATACATAATATGTAGGTTTAGTTGGAAAGGGAAGGAAAGTAGGATATTAAAGGGGAATAAGGAGGTAGGTTGGAAATGAATCTGAAAAGATCTGTTTTGAATTTGTGCAATTTGTAGTATGGGACATTATTAGAAGAGGGGAATACATTAGATGGAAGCGTGTTCCACATCCTGGCAGTGCTCACGACAAATGAGTTTCCATAACCAGTTTTAAACCATCTTGGAATTTCCACGTTGTAGAAATGAGCAATTGCTGCTCCTCCGGTGTCACATTGGAATTTTTTAAGAGGAGGCATAATTGACTTTAGTTCAATAGAGCAAGTGTCATTACCTACAAGTAATTTATAAAACAGAGAAATCGCTACAATATTTCGACGAGAGCTAAGAGGAATAAGTGTTACTTGCTCGACAGGGTCACCTATTAGGCGTAAGGCACGATTTTGAATTTTGTCGAGGAAACTCAAAGAAGTTTGGGACGCGCCAGCCCAAATGTGGATGAGTTATACTCCATCTTAGGTCGAATATAGCCTTTATAGATATTAGACAGATCCTTAGGAGAGATGCTTTGCAACGTGACAGAAAACCCAAACATTTGGCAGCATTCCTAGCTATATCAAAAATGTGCTCATTCCACAGCATTTTTTGATTTAGCTGCAAACCTAAAATGCTTAGATTGTCTAATCGTTTAATATGTTCACCTTGGAATCGCAAAGAATCGGGTTAAACTGACTTCTCATGCAGGAAATCAGGCAGCTTTGAGTTTTTGAGGTATTAAAATCAACTCTATTACTTTTACCCCAATCAGCTATTTTGGCTAAGTCATGGTTAACTAAACTAACCATTATATTTCTTTTTGAACTGACTGCGGAAGGTGTGACATTAGATATCTTAAGGAAATCGTAGGATGCCACTAGAGTGCTGTCTTCGGCGAAGCTATGGATTGGATTGAGGGTAGAGATGAGTAAGTCGTTGATAAAAATCAAAAAAAGAGCTGGTGATAAGGCGGAGCCTTGTGGGACGCCAGCGTTAATTTTAAAAGTGTCAGATAAAAAACTGTAGACAAGGACACGAATTCGACGGTTCAAAAGAAAATCCACAATCCACTTACAGAAAGGAATACCAAGACCAATAGCTCGGCATTTGTTCAAAATAGCAGAATGCCATACTCGATCACAGACCTTTGAGATATCCAGAGCAAAAACCTACGATTCACCGGAACAGTGAATTCTGGTGTTGAGCTTTTAGCTGAGGTATTTCAAAAAATCACCTGTAGATCTTGGTCTTCTCAAGCCATATTGCCTATCATGCAACATACCTCTGGAGTCAAGATATCTCATCAACCGTTTGTTAACAAGGATTTCCATAACTTTGGAAATGACCGATATAATGGCTATTGGCCATTGACTGGGATATCGACCAGTCGAAAATGATAATGAGAAAATATTGCGCACAGGTTTCGAAATGGGAGAGGCAATATTTTTAAGAACAATTGCAGGAATTCCATCAGGACCAGTGGACTTTCTAACATTCAGATTTTCGAGTACTATCACTACAGTACGTGTTCTAAAGTACACCCTAAGAAGAATTTTAACCCTAGTGGGATCAGCAGAGGGTAGTACTGGCGGAGTTTGTACTGTAGGAGGGAGCGTAGAATTTACCGCAAAGGATTTTGAATACAAATTAACCTTTAGCAACTGAATCTGATATGATAGAATCGTTTTTATCAATCAGCGGCGGAAAAGGTGATTCGCAAAAGTTATTCTTTACACTTTTCGCAAAATTCCAAAAAGAACGATTGCAGTGAGGTAGATTGATTATTTTACATTTCAATCTTTGGTTATACAGAAACTTTTTCTGATTGATAATTCTCTTGCAAATGTTCCTGACAACTTTATAGCTCGCACATGAGGACTCAGACGCATTTTCTTTGTACATTTTGAAATGCTCTTCCTTGGATTGAATTGCGTCCCTGCAGATGTTATTAAACCAGGATTTTGAATGGATTTTTACTGATTTGTATGAGCTAGGAATAAAAAGTTTCATTCCTAGCATAATTGTTTTACTAATGGCATCAGTGGCAAAGTTAACGTTCCTATGATGGAGAAACATTGACCAATCCTATTCATAACCTCCAACCTCCCAAAAACCTATTCATACCTACCCAGTCAGCCCGGTTATAGTACCATACTAACCTTTTAGGAATAGAGTTTCGATGATGGGGAATTGAAACGCTGGATTTGGCAAGGCAATGGTCGGAGCCGCCAATTGGGGAACATTATTTAATTTAAATGAAATAAAAAATTGAAATGAAAAAAAAATAAAACAAGTGATTAAAAAAAGCAAGGGTCTTTAAAAAAGCACATTTTCAAATTTATATTATATTACATACGGAGTTTAACTTTGGAAATATTTACTTGGAAATAGTTACTGCTTACTTATAAAATTTACTGCTAACAGTAAAGTTTTTAATTTAAAGTTGTTATAGCCCTTCAATGGGGAAGGTTGCCAAGTTTCTCAAGGATCTAACTTCATCTAACCCCCCCCCCCCCTCGTCCCCCCGTCCCACTCCATTTTTTTAGGTTCTAAGAATTAAATTGTGAGTTCCACAAAAATTTGGAATTTTACTTAGAATTATACAATCTCAGAAAAAATGGGTAAAGATGAGAGACATTTTCTACAATTTAAGGAACTGCTTTTAAATTTAAGAAAAACCTTTAACATATGTTAAAATATAATGTTGGGCCTTTAAATTTTGTATATTATTAAAAAAAAAATTGGACAGGTATTCAAGTTCCAGGTGCTTAAAAATAGCAAAATTTAAATTTTCGAGCCCTTATAGCTCCTAAACAGGGGGCTTGACAAAAAAATTTTATTAACCGGCTCCTACTAATATTTGAGGATCTTCTCCCAAAATTTCAGGATCCTATCTTAAACCGTTTAGGAGATATATGGGACCAACAATTTTGCAAAAATTGAGTTTTATATAGTGGCAAATTTTAGTACCGTATGGCAACCCTATACATTTAAACGATATATTTTTGTAAAGCCTATAAATGCAGCTCTCTTCTACCGTTTTTAATTTAAAATAAACCTAACAGAACTCTTGTTATATCAATTTAAATATAAGGTTTTTTTGGAATTTGCACTGGCTGTAGCTTTGTCACCCTTCAAAATTAAGAAAAACCTTTGACACATGTTAAAATATAATTATAGAGCTTTGAATTTTGTATATCACTAAAAAAAAATTTGGACAGGTATTCAAGTTACAGGTGTTTAAAAATAGCAAAATTTCAATTTTCAAGCCCTTATAGCTCCTAAATAGGGGTCTTGACAAAAAAATTTTGTTAACCGACTCCTACTAGTTTCTTAGTATCTAACTTCTCCCAAAATTTCAAGACCCTAGCTTGATTGGTTCAGAAGATACGTGTGGCCAAAAATTTTGCAAAAATTGTGTTTTGTATAATGTTAAATTTTAGTACCGTATGGCAACCCTAAATATTTTCCTTTTAAAAATGTATAAAGTTTATGAAAGCAGCTATCGTTTGCCGTTTTCAGATTGAAAATATATCTAACAGAACTCTTGTTATGACAATTTAAATATAGGGCTTTTCCCAACTTTGGGGGGCTGTAGCCCCGTAACAGGTGGGGCTACAGAAAAAAATTCTTCTAGGAAATTATTTTTTTTGCGAAAACTACCCATGGTTAAAATTTCTTTACTCTATTTCAAACGATGTAAAAGTTTTTGTAAACATACGGACAGACGGACAGACAGACGGACGGACGGACGGACGGACAGAGTGAAACTATATAGGCACATTTTTACAAAATTTTTTGAAAATGTGCTAAAAAGATGCAATATGCTATTAAAGTAGGATATGGGATAGAAAGGATGGTTAGTTAGCGTGCATTGCTATATTGTAGTTTTGACAAAGTACAAAATGTAATGTAAACAAAAATCAAAATTTAAGCTAATTATGAGGAATTAAAAAAACTAAATTATTACTATCAAAAATAGTGCAAAATTAAATAAATCAAATTTTAAATGAGTAAAAGAGAATTTTTTTCTGTTTTTTTTTTTAATAAATGTACAGTTATACAAAAAAAAAAATTATTAATTTAATATATAAACAAACAGTGATTTCATTTTTGCAATTCTTTGTTTTTAAAAGAAAAAAAAAAAATCAAATTTAAATTTATTAAATTAATTATGTCTAAAAAAAAATTAAAATGGAATTATAAGTTTATTGTTGGTTGTTCACATCGCATCTAATGTTGTCGGGGTAAGATAAAAAAAAAATATCTCTGGTTAAATGAAATGTAAAGGCTTCGGCGGTAAAAAATTACATGGAACTTGCGTAGGTTTAGAAAGAAATTGGCATTCTTCTAGACTTTGCAACAATTTCGTATGTGATGAATGCCTTAATATTCATGATCTGTTAGCTAATATGAATAATAAAAACTTAACAAGCTTGCTAGATATCCAGGATGATCAAATGCAAGTGTTAAACAAAGCGATCAAGGTAATAGACAACACTAACAATGTCTTGTTGGATTTGTGTCAACGTTTTGACGATACAAATCCACCAGGTCTTTCAACTTCAACTAACGAGGCGGCTGCAGACACAAAGTACGAAGTTGCCCATAACCTTGCAGTAATTAAATCAACTATCGATAAATTGGAAAATATAAATAAAACGGACAGGCAAGAGGAAATATCTTCTCTTAAAACGGATATTAGAAAGCTTTGTGTCATTGGATCGAAAGCTTCCAATATGTCTATAAACAATGTAGACAAACTAAAATACGAGATCTGTTCATTAAAAACAGACATAAGGGAGCTTTCTGAAAAAGTCAAAGCCGGCAGTAATGTAAACAAATCCTTACAAACAAATGAAAAAAAGACCGTTAAAGAAGCTTGGTCGCAAACGGACCAGTTTGTCAGCTTTATTTCTTCTCTCGATACTATTACCCTGAGTACTTCAAACCGACAGCAACTGTATCAGCTGTCAAAACAACGTCGAGTTCATCCGCCAATGCTGTGAATGACATTTCATTACATAGTGAATTAGCAAGAGCGGAATCTTCTAAATCAACTTCGACATCATCATCAACATCATCAACACCTTTATCATCGTCATCAAGATCACTAACATCATCATCATCTTCATCGTCATCATCATCATCTTTACCTACCCCTTCTTCTACAAAGTTAGTAACCAAAAAAGTGCGCTTTACAATACCTCTTAATATGGAAACGAATACAAAACAAAAACAGAAAGCAATTATGGTCACAAACGAGAGCGTTAAAGTTTTGCAGTCGTTGTACTTCATAACATTTGCAGCATCAACAACTCCTAGTTACCTCAGTAAGTTTCTAAAAAATACATTTAAGTTAAGTAATATCGAAATACAAATTAGTAATATCACTCCTAAGAATCTTAGATTCAAACCTAAATATAAATCTTTTAAAGTTATGGTACCCAAATCTAAAATTTGTAAAATAATGTATTACAAAAGATGGAAAAAAGGTACTATAATAAAAAATTTCATAGACAATACAAACACTTCCAATTCATTTTTAAACACTACACATAATACCACTCCACATAATACCATTCTCTTAAATCCGTTTGCCGTTCCTTTTAACAATCACACAAAAAAAACATTTCCAACTCAAAGTTCAACAACTAACGGTTCTAAATATACTAACTTTATCAGAGGTGAAACTCTAAAGCCAGTATCTTCCAATTCTATAAATAATAATATTAATAATAACAATAATAATAATAATAATAATAACAATAATATTATTAATAATAATACTAATAATAATAATACTTATAATAATACTAATAATAATACAAAAAATAATAATAATAATAATATGAACAATAATAATAATAATAACAATAAGAATACTAATAATGATAATAGTATTAATGTTAATATTAACAATTGATGAAAAAAACCACGGGTTTTTAAAAAAGCACATTTTCAAAATAATATAGTGTTTCATAGTGAGTATTTTATCGGAATATAATGTTGAAGCTTCAATGTTAACGTTTAATTTCCGAAATATATACGTTGGTGACTAAGTTACTACTTACTTATAGAAACAGTAAATTTTTTAATTTTTAAGTCCTAATAGCCTCTCAATAGGGGAAGGTTGCCCAATTTTTCAAAGATCTAATCCTCACTACTCCCCTTCCCACAACTTTTTTAGGTTCAAGGAATTAAATTATGATTTCGACCAAAATTTGGAATTTTACTTAGAATTTTACTATTTAAGCAAAAACGGTTAAAACTGAGAGACACTTTCTTCAATTTAAAGATCCGCTTTTAAATTTAAGAAAATCTTTTAACATATGTTAAAGTATAATGTTGGACCTTCAAATTTTGTGTATTAACAAAAAAATATTTGGACAGGTATTCAAGTTACAGCTGTTTAAAAATAGCAAAATTTCGATTTTCGAGCCCTTATAGCTGCTAAATAGGGGACGTGACAAAAAATTTTTGTTAACCGACTCCTACTAATTTCTACGGATCTAACTTTTCCTAAATTTCAAGACCCTAGCTTAAATCGTTTAGAAGATATGTGAGGCCAAAAATTTTGCAAAAATTGAGTTTTGCATAATTGTAAATTTTAGTACCGTATTGCAACTCTGTACATTTTAGTGATATATTTTTGTAAGGCTTAAGAAAGCAGCTTTCTTTTACCATTTTTAGATTGAAAATAAACCTAACGGAACTCTTATTATACCAATTTAAATATAGGGCTTTTTTGGAATTTGCGGGAGCTGTAGCTTTGTCACCCTTCAAAATTAAGAAAAACCTTTGACACATGTTGAAACATAATTAAAGAGCTTTCAATTTTGTAAATCACAAAAAAAAAAATTTGAACAGGTATTCAAGTTACAGGTGTTTAAAAATAGCAAAATTTCAATTTTCGGGCCCTTATAGCTGCAAAACAGGGGACGTGACAAAAAAAATTTGTTAACCGACTTCTACTTATTTCTGAGGATCTAACTACTCCTAAAATTTAAAGACCCTGGCTTAGCCCGTTTAGAAGATATGTGTAGCCAAAAATTTTTCAAATTTGAGTTTTGCATAATTGCAAATTTTAGTACCGTATAGCAACCCTAAACATTTATAAAAATTATATATTAAAAATTTATAAAGCTTATAAAACCAGCTATCTTTTGCCGTTTTCAGATTGAAAATTCACCTAATAGAACTCTAGTTATAACAATTTGAATATAGGGCTTTTTCCAACTTTGCGGGGCTACAGAAAAAAATTGTTCTACGAAATTATTTTTTTTGTAATACCTACTCTTGGTTAAAATTTCTTTTTTCTATTTCAAACGTTGTAAAAGTTTTTGCAAACATACGGACAGACGGACAGACGGACGGACGGACAGAGTGAAACTATATAGGCACATTTTTACAAAATTTTTTGAAAATGTGCTAATAATGATAATAAAAACAACGTTAATATTAATAATGACAATAATATAAATGCTAATGCCAATAATAATAGTAATAATAATAATACTTTCTCGTTAAACCCGTTAGTACCTCCAATTGTAAGAATGACGCAAAAATCTCTAACTGAGGACTATGCCTACGCACTTTCCAGATTTAGAAATGAAAAAATTCTGAATTATGTGAGACTATTTCTTGCATTTTTGCACGATGACAAAAATAATCGTGTAATTGAGGGTAAAACTAGAACAAACTTGCTTGTTTTGATACATAATGAAGGCTTACCATCAACTTATAAAGAATTATATAGCCTCTATTTTAAGTATCACAAAAATATTGGTTTCACTTCTAAACAAGTAGAAGATAATCTGAGTGCTTTCCGAAGTCATTGTAATAGCAATTATTACAATCACTTGAATCAATCTCGTGAAAATTATAATAATTTTTTTCGGCCAAGCAGCAAGTAACAACTTATATTCAAACCATTATATCGATTCCCACACTAACTTAGTAACACTGTCTAACCATAGTATCAATAATAAAAAGAGCATTAATTCCTCTAACAATCTGAAATTTTTTTTCCATAATTGTGGAATTCTGCAAACCCTGAGTACTTCAAACCGACAGCAACTGTATCAGCTGTCAAAACAACGTCGAGTTCAACCGCCAATGCTGTGAATGACATTTCATTACATAGTGAATTAGCAAGAGCGGAATCTTCTAAATCAACTTCGACATCATCATCATCAACATCATCAACACCTTTATCATCGTCATAAGGATCACTAACATCATCATCATCTTCATCATCATCATCATCATCTTTACCTACCCCTTCTTCTACAAAGTTAGTAACCAAAAAAGTGCGCTTTACAATACCTCTTAATATGGAAACGAATACAAAACAAAAACAGAAAGCAATTAAGGTCACAAACGAGAGCGTTAAAGTTTTGCAGTCGTTGTACTTCATAACATTTGCAGAATCAACAACTCCAAGTTACCTCAGTAAGTTTCTAAAAAATACATTTAAGTTAAGTAATATCGAAATACAAATTACTAATATTACTCATAAGAATCTTAGATTCAAACCTAAATATAAATCTTTTAAAGTTATGGTACCCAAATCTAAAATTTGTAAAATAATGTATTACAAAAGATGGAAAAAAGGTACTATAATAAAAAATTTCATAGACAATACAAACACTTCCAATTCATTTTTAAACACTACACATAATACCACTCCACATAATACCATTCTCTTAAATCCGTTTGCGTTCCTTTTAACAATCACACAAAAAAAACATTTCCAACTCAAAGTTCAACAACTAACGGTTCTAAATATACTAACTTTATCAGAGGTGAAACTCTAAAGCCAGTATCTTCCAATTCTATAAATAATAATATTAATAATAACAATAATAATAATAATAATATTATTAATAATAATACTAATACTAATAATAATAATACTAATAATAATACTAATAATAATACTAATAATAATAATAATAATAATATGAACAATAATAATAAAAATAACAATAAGAATACTAATAATGATAATAGTATTAATGTTAATATTAACAAGTGATGAAAAAAACCAAGGGTTTTTAAAAAAGCACATTTTCAAAATATTATAGTGTTTCATAGTGAGTATTTTATCGGAATATAATGTTGAAGCTTCAATGTTAACGTTTAATTTCCGAAATATATACGTTGGTGACTAAGTTACTACTTACTTATAGAAACAGTAAATTTTTTAATTTTTAAGTCCTAATAGCCTCTCAATAGGGGAAGGTTGCCCAATTTCTCAAAGATCTAATCCTCACTACTCCCCTTCCCAAAACTTTTTTAGGTTCAAGAAATTAAATTATGATTTCGACCAAAATCTGGAATTTTACTTAGAATTTTACTATTTAAGCAAAAATGGTTAAAACTGAGAGACACTTTCTTCAATTTAAAGATCCGCTTTTAAATTTAAGAAAATCTTTTAACATATGTTAAAGTATAATGTTGGACCTTCAAATTTTGTGTATTAACAAAAAAAAATTTGAACAGGTATTCAAGTTACAGCTGTTTAAAAATAGCAAAATTTCAATTTTCGGGCCCTTATAGCTGCAAAACAGGGGACGTGACAAAAAAAATTTGTTAACCGACTTCTACTTATTTCTGCGGATCTAACTACTCCTAAAATTTAAAGACCCTAGCTTAGCCCGTTTAGAAGATATGTAGCCAAAAATTTTTCAAAAATTGAGTTTTGCATAATTGTAAATTTTAGTACCGTATGGCAACCCCAAACATTTATAAAAATTATATATTAAAAATTTATAAAGCTTATAAAACCAGCTATCTTTTGCCGTTTTCAGATTGAAAATTCACCTAATAGAACTCTGGTTATAACAATTTGAATATAGGGCTTTTTCCAACTTTGTGGGGCTGCAGCTCCGTAACGGGTGGGGCTACAGAAAAAAATTGTTCTAGGAAATTATTTTTTTTGTAATACCTACTCTTGGTTAAAATTTCTTTTTTCTATTTCAAACGATGTAAAAGTTTTTGTAAACATACGGACAGGCGGACAGACGGACAGACGGACGGACGGACAGAGTGAAACTATATAGGCACATTTTTACAAAATTTTTTGAAAATGTGCTAATAATGATAATAAAAACAACGTTAATATTAATAATGACAATAATATAAATGCTAATGCCAATAATAATAGTAATAATAATAATAATAATAATTTCTCGTTAAACCCGTTAGTACCTCCAATTATAAGAATGACGCAAAAATCTCTAACTGAGGACTATGCCTACGCACTTTCCAGATTTAGAAATGAAAAAATTCTGAATTATGTGAGACTATTTCTTGCATTTTTGCACGATGACAAAAATAATCGTGTAATTGAGGGTAAAACTAGAACAAACTTGCTTGCATAATGAAGGCTTACCATCAACTTATAAAGAATTATATAGCCTCTATTTTAAGTATCACAAAAATATTGGTTTCACTTCTAAACAAGTAGAAGATAATCTGAGTGCTTTCCGAAGTCATTGTAATAGCAATTATTACAATCACTTGAATCAATCTCGTGAAAATTATAATAATTTTTTTCGGCCAAGCAGCAAGTAACAACTTATATTCAAACCTTTATATCGATTCCCTCACTAACTTAGTAACACTGTCTAACCATAGTATCAATAATAAAAAGAGCATTAATTCTTTTAACAATCTGAAATTTTTTTTCCACAATTGTAGTGGTATGAGAGGTAAGCTTAAGAAATTATTTATTGACGCTAAGTCATGTAAATTTAATATACTGGCTGTCACTGAAACATGGCTAAACGATTCCTTCGTAAATGAAGAAATTTTGGAGAGTACTTGGTCGATATATAGAAAAGATCGGGATTATCTTGTCACTAATTGTTCCCGTGGTGCTGGTGTTCTACTTGCTGTAAACAATAATTTACCTAGTGTGGCATTAATCACTAGAACTTGCTATTTTTTTGATCATCGATTTATTAAGGTAAACTTAGGTACCAATTTTTTATACCTTGGTATTGTTTACTTTCCTCCAAATTCTGACAATTCCTCATATTCTGAATTTTTCGAGATATATCAACTTGTTATATCGAATATGAATGAGGATGATTCAATTTTAATTTTTGGGGACTTTAATCTTCCTTCCTTATCTTTTATTGCTGACGAATCTGATAATTTGTTACTACCAATCAACTTTCAGGACGAAATAGATTTCGATCTTATTAATGCATTTTATGGTAATGATTTACAACAAATTATCTGCTTTCCGAATAACCATAGCAAATGGTTGGATCTTGCATTCTCGAATGCATATGATAGAGTGGAGGTAAAACTCGCTGATGATGCAGAAAACCTTTTTACTAACACTCCACATCATAACGCAATCATCTTTGAATTTTCCACTTCTATACCACTTTTTACTAAATCTTACAATAACATTTTTGTATATGACTTCTTTAATACTGATTATCAAAGCATTAATTTTGCTTTATCAGTTATTAGTTGGGGCGATATGTTAATCGAACAGGATATTGACTTAATGATTACTCAATTCTATACAAAGCTATTTGAGATAATCAACTCTTTTGTTCCTAAAATTCGCAAAAGAGGCAAAACAACCAAACCTTGGCTCAACGCTGAACTTAGGACATTGCATAACCAACGCAACAAACTATACAAAATAATTACAAATTCAAAAGAGCTTAATAATGACTTATTGGACAAGTATAAGGATCTTGCTTTTGAATTTAAACAGAAATCTAACCTAGCTTATGATAGTTATATTACTAACATAGGCAACAAATTAATAACCGATCCTAAAGAATTTTTTGACTTCGTTAATACAAAACGCAAAACTTACGGCTATCCAAGCTCAAGGTCAAAAGACAATACGGTTTCTCCTTGTCCTAAAACTATCTGCAATTTTTTTACTAATTCTTTTCAAAAAGTTTATCGTCCACACGATTCTCCATTTGATTTTGATTTCTCTTACATAATAAATAATTCAAATCCTATTATGACGGACTTATATCTTACCGAAATTGAAATATTTTAAGCAATCACTAAACTTGATACTAAAAAGGTATAGGACCTGACCTAATTCCACCGACTTTTTTATACAACTGTGTTAGTTAGATAAGTTAGATAATCCACTTCATTATATTTTTAATAAATCTCTTGCTTCAGGTATTTTCCCTCTTGATTGGAAATCTTCTTACCTTAACTCTATTCATAAAAAGGGAGATAAATTGCAGTGAGATCAAACGATCACCACACCGAAACCACACCGAAAATAACTAATCAATATAGTACCGACGAGGAACAACTAGCAAAAGACACAGAGTGGATAAGGAATAAAAGGAGTACTAAAAAGCGAAAAATGAAAAAAACACCCGTGCCTCCAAATCCAATCAAAATAAAGAATAATAGTAATAATACTAATAGTGGTAATAATGATAATAATAATAAAGAAAACTTGTCACAACAGATAAAAAAAGAAAAAAACACCTCCACCTATCATCCTAGATGAATTCGGGTCGTATGAGGTCCTTTATCACACATTAACAACAAAAGTTTCAGAAAAAAACTTTCAAATTAAGCTGATTAATAATACAACAGCTAAAATTAATATCACTGATTCAGACTGCTACAGAAAAATAATCGACATCTTAAGTCAAAATTAGTTTAAGTTCCACACGTATGAAAATAAACAAACTAGACCTATAAGAGTCATGGTAAAGAATCTGCATCATTCGTGTAATTCTGACAAAATAAAAGAGTGTTTAATAGAGAAAAATTTCTTTATAATCTCAGTTAACAACAAACTATCATGGAAAGATAAAGGCCATTGAATATGTTTACATTAACTTTCGACAATAAAGAGAACATTGAAAAAATCTATAAAATTACTACTATACTTGGAAGTAAAGTAGAGATTGTACCAATAAAGGGAATTAAATTAATTCCTCAATGTAAGAATTGTCAAGGATTTGGACACACTCAAAGATATTGTCGTAAAGAGTCAAGATGTGTCAAATGCACCGGTAAACACTTAACGAAAGATTGCAATAAAGACAATAAACAAACTGCTAAATGTATCAATTGAGGTAAAGGACATCCTGCCAATTATAGAGGTTGTCTTGTTGCTAAACAACTACAAAAAATTAAAAACAAAAAAACTGGACACCCTGTTCAAAATAAAAAATCTACAAGCAGCGTAGCTGTACAAAAAGAAGATAGAAATACAAACGTAAAAATACAAAATAAACCTAGTTATTCTTCTGTTGCTGCATCAGGAGCTGAACTACAAAATACTAGTAATGATAAACAAAATAAAAAGGATGAAAACGATATAAACAAAAATCTTCAACTTCTTATTAAAGAAGTAGCTAACTTATCCGAAAGAGTTAAAAAACTTGAAAGTAGAAATATAAAATCTGCTCCTAAATCTAAAAAAAATAAGTGAAATGGCTAACATATTAAAAATAATGACATGGAATGCAAACGGATTGCTTAAACACAAAAATTAACTGGAAGCAGTCCTTGATATAGATAATATTGACGTGTGTTTAATATCAGAAACGCATTTTACAAAGCAATCCTTTATTAAACTTAAAGGATATAAAGTTTACCACACAATACATCCAGAAAATGCAGCAAAGGGTGGAAGTGCAGTAATAGTTAAAGAAAATATCTCCCACTATGAAGAAAACAAATTCTGTTCGGAAGATATACAGGCGACGGCAGTTAGTGTTAAAACCAAAAATTATAGTATCTTAGTAACTAGCTTATATAGTCCTCCAAAACATAATATCAAGTCAGAAAGGTATGAAGAATTCTTCAATAATATTGGAAAACGATTTATCATTGGTGGTGATTTCAATGCAAAGCACACCCACTGGGGATCGAGACTTGTTACAACGAAAGGTAGAGAGTTGTTAAAAGCTGTTCAGAAATATGGATGGGAGACTATCTCAACAGGCAAACCTACGTACTGTCCTACAGATCCAAATAAGATTCCTGACTTAATAGACTTTTTTGTCATTAAAAATATATCCAGTAATTATATACAGATTGAAGAAAACTTTGAGCTGAATTCAGATCACGTTCCGATTACATTGTTACTTAGCGAACACATTATCTCTAAACCAACTAATCCCAGCCTGGTTAATAAAAAAACTGATTGGGCATGCTTTAAAAAAACATTAGAAGACCGAATTGATTTAAATATACCACTGAGAAATGAGGAGCAACTGGACTTTGAGGTAGAAAAGCTAATCAATAATATCCAGTTATCAGCATGGAAAAGTACTCCATTAATAACAAGAAAATTAAAAGGTTAAGTTAAGGTTAAGTTAGCTGCCACACAACTTATTTAAACCAATATGAATTTCTTCAAAAGTAATTATACCAGGAAGACGAAAATTACACACGGTTAGTTTTATAATAAATCAAGCACTTATATGAAGTTTCAAAATGTTACGGCTCCATTTTCGGGAGGCTGCCATACAACTTCTTTGCACCAATATGAATTTCTTGGAAACTGATTATACTACGAGGATGAAAATTACACACTGTTAGTTATATAGTGAATGGAGCACTTATATGAAGTTTCAAAATGTTACGGCTCCATTTTCGGGGGGCTGCCATACAACTTCTTTGCACCAATATGAATTTCTTTAAAACTAATTATACTACGAGGATAAAAATTATACACGATTAGTTATATAATGAGTCGAGCACTTATATGAAGTTTCAAAATGTTAGGGACCCATTTTTGGGGGGCTGCCATACAACTTTTAAGCACCAATATGAATTTCTTTAAAACTAGTTATACTACGAGGATGAAAATTATGCACGGTTAGTTATATAATGACTCGAGCACTTATATGGAATTTCAAAATGTTACGGCCCCATTTTCGGGCAGCTGCCATGCCAAGTTGTCAATTCGATAACTCTGAATCTAATGAAGCTACGAAGTTAAAGTTAAAACTGGGCAGGTAAAGTAATAGGACAAGTTAGTTGGCAAAGTTGGACAACACCCGGACCAACTTTTAGGGTTTTTTTTTGTTTTTAAACAAAAATTATGGTACCCTATAATGAATTAAAAATTTAATTTTTTTTTTTGTTGTTATTTTTTTTTTAAGCAAAACTTATGATAATAATAATATACTTTATAATATTTTTTTTTGTAATATTTATAGCATTATAGCATAACGGAAATAAATAACGGTTAGTGGGTATGCACGGGTATCTAAAAGTTGACAAGGGCAACTATAATCTTCCTCGTTATAAATGAAAATAATAAATTCATAGTCAGCGCTTTTTATTTCTAAATCTAATTTGAAATGGAAAAATAAAAGGATTGTTAATGATAGGATCGATAACAATAAATTTGTTATATGCAAATAACAAAATAAAATTTATTTTTGAAGATTGCATACAATATACACAAAATGCTGACTTAGTTTTACAAAATATGGAAAGTGCGGTATCAAAAAACAATGGGTACTTGACAGAGTATAAGAATAGTTTGAAACTGCTATTAAAAAAAATAAAAAGGAAGTGATTGAGTCATTAAAGCTATTGAGAACTAATATATTATTAAATGAAATAACAATGGAATAAGAAATCGATTAGATGAAATAAGAAGTGATAAGAAACCCAAGGGTTTTTAAAACTATATAGAGTTTCTTACTGAGTATTTTATCATTTTATTTTATTAAAATATATTTTAATATAAATGATAATATTATAATTTAGTTATTTCATCAATTTATTAATAACGATTAATAGTGAAATCAATACAAAGAATATAATACCAATGCACTCAAGAAAACCTGCTAACAAGTGTGCTAGTATATATAATGTTGGAGCTTCAATGTTAACGTTTAAGGCCAAATGCGCATAATTTCCTAACTAATGAAGAGAGAACCTTAAAATTTTGGGCACAGATGTATCTTCTTATTTTCTATGTGTCCTTGGAACAATTCAAAATTCCGGGTGAATTGGAACAGCGGTTTGCGTACCACCCCCACTACTCCCAAAACCTTGAAGCATATGTTAAAAATTAATAAAGATAGTAATTTGAAACTGATATAGAACCTTCAGGTGGTGGTAAAAATAATTGTATTAGTGGTTCAGGTGCCTCGTAAAAAATTTCAAAATTAAAAAGCTTATCTTGCAAATAAAAAAAGATGGATTTGGTACACTATTTCCTATTTCCGTTCTTATTATATTTTTAAAAGGCTTAGAATTTTATTATAAAACATATTATGTATTGTAAAATATATATTTTTTTTTGTCAAATTTTTAATATATCATATATTTTATTAGATTATTACCATAGAGAATATATAATTAAGAAAAGTGCTTAAAGGTATTTCCTGCATGTATGTAAAATTTATTTTTATATTAAAATGACTTATGTATATATATAGGCTCTAAAATTGTCATTGAATTTTAGAAATATATTTATTGCATATTTTACATTAATAAGCTTTTCTTATAGGTACATTGAGTACGTATACTAAGAATTTATTTTTTCATTTTTGAAAAATTTGAATTATTAAATTTTGTGATAAAAAGCTAATAAATTTTTCCAATTTTGAAACTGAATTGAAATAAAAGTATTCAACATTTAATTCAAGTTTTTTTGTTTTTTAATACCTTGAAATAGATAAATTAGTATGAATTTTTGTTTTACGAATAAACTAAAAAAAAAAGCTTTTATGGTTTTAAAATGACTTATGAACTTCTCATTAAATTTGAACTAAATAGGTGTAGGGTATTTCCAAGTCTTTCGCATCGACTGACTGTTTCTTTACTTGCTTTATTTTTTAATATTTTAAGATTTTTATTAAACCAGGACTAGATGCATTCGTAGTATCAACTACAAGAGGAACAAACTGAGTAATAGCAAACCAAATAATTACATAGAAGTAATTAACTTAATCATTTAAATAAGAAGAAAGAATAATTGAAAAATTATGAGAATTCAAAAAGTTATTAATATCATACAAAAACTGGCCTTTACAAAATTAAAACCATGTGATAAAATTGATTCAGCTTTTACAGGGGGCAAAAACAAAACGAAAAACAAATAACCATCGATTTTGACTAATTCAATGGAGCAATCAAGGATAACCAAATCGTTCCAGTTCGTAGTTAAAATAAGATCCAATTGATTACCTTTTCGCTGAATATCGAAGATAATTGTTGAAAGTATAAGGAGTTTAAAGAATCAATTACTAAGCTCTCGATATTACTAATCAGTTCTTTTGGTACGTTTTAACGCTTTTCATTATGAGTAATGCAAATGATATTAGGTAAATTAAAATCACCACGTAAAATGATATCATCATTTGCGTTGGAGGAATAAAACAGTTAATGATGAATAAATTATTAAACTGCAATTCAACTTTTATAGCCATAATTTAAATATTTTCTCTTAGTTCAGTTTGAGAGCAAGTCAATTCTGAGGAACAAAGTGAGTTTTTTATTGCGATTAATACTCCTTCACCTTTCGAAGTATTATCCAAAGAAAGGGAACCATATCTATCCTTTCTATAAACATTAAAAGATGAAGAAAAAGTCCTTAATTGTTAATTGAAGAAGTAAGCCAAGTTTCGGTTAAAATAAAGACATCAAAATCTAAAAGCGTAGAATTAGAGAGAAACGTTTTCGTTTTGGTACGTAGACCTCTTACGTTTTGGTAATAGATAGACAATTTAGTTAAAGTTTTGCAAGAATTAACTAAAGTAAGTGGAAATAAATTAATGTTAGCTAGATTTTCTCTCACTTAGGAGCGGACGAAAGTACTTATAATGTTTTTCCCTTACCCTTTGAAGGTAATTAATTCCGTTTAACGAAATGTGGGAACCATATGACTTAAGATCATTCAAGGAGTTTTCCGCGGAAATTCCAAATGTGATATCATGATATCTTATAAAAATATCCCGCAACTCATTAACATCAGTTGGCAATTCTTCTTGTTGTATACATACATCATTAGACTTATAATGAAGATAGGCTAGATAAAGTTTAACATTTTCAAAAATTCTGTTATTCCTGAGTCTGGCTAAAACATACCTGCTTTTATTATTATCTCCTAAAGATTTAAGCGTAACAACACTTGGCAAAAGAGGGTCAACACCGGTGGTAATGTTGATATTGAATTAAAAGACTTGAAGAATTTGAAGCTTTCATTTCTTGAGATTTATTTGGTAATGAAAATTTTACATGAGGATCTAATGTTTAACCTTTTGTTTTGGTACTTTGTACTTTGTCAAAGTTGAAGAAAGTGATTTTTTAAATTTTGAAATTCTAGTTCTAGAGGATTTTGGATCGTTTGAAAGTGAAGAATTACTTACTTTAGATTTAATTAGTTTTTTATTATTAGGAGGTATAGGATTAATATTCTGTAAAAAATTCTTACTATTACTATTCCTAGTGTTCAATTGATTAATTTTTTTTATAAGAAGTAGAAACTGTTATTGGAAGGTCAAGAAGGCTTATGTTATTTACTTTATAGTTTGTGTTAACAGTGAAATTAAGTGTATAAGTATCAATAGGAGGAACTATAGGTACATCGAAAAGATTTATTAAATCATTATCTACATTGTCTAATTAAACTGTATTAGAATATTTATTATTATTATTAAATTTCCAAAATTATTGTTAGTATTATTAGAATGTAGGTTAGGTTTATTAGTATCTAACTTAAGTTTAGAAAGGTTATAATTTGCATCTATCAGATTAAACGAAAATTTGGGATTATCTTTAGTTCTTAGCTGCTCTGGTATAAAAGATCCCTTAGGATTAACAGGTAACTCAGGTTTAACGAAGCCAAAATAACTGCATCCAAAGTTCAGCTGGTAGTAAGTGCTCCAATTTTGTTCGAAACGTAACAGTTGTTAGGATCCAATAACAACTGGGTTGTAGCATATGGCCCAGAATACCTTTATAACCTTAAGTTTTGACATTTCCATAACAGGATTTTGCTTTCTTAATTTTTCCGCGCTTTCTGCGTCCCTGAATTAATAGTTCATATTGACAATCTCAAATTTAGGTTTTATAACAGTTAATATAATTATTTCATAATTTTATTATAAAACTTAATTTATTTTTTGTTCCGGCTTTTTTTAATTTATTTTTTGTTCCGGCTCCAATTTTATTTTATCACGCTCTTCTACAGTATCATTTTCAATTAAACTGCTGCCATTTGTTCGGTTTGAACATGATCCACCCTGGTTTAATAAAAATCTTAAAA
Organism: Dolichopus griseipennis; assembly: GCA_963082915.1. Lineage (NCBI taxonomy): Eukaryota > Metazoa > Arthropoda > Insecta > Diptera > Dolichopodidae > Dolichopus > Dolichopus griseipennis. The sequence continues at coordinate 185,760,939 of OY720441.1, read as the reverse complement.
CATTGAAAAATAAAACAAGTAAAGAAACAATCAATGGATGCGAAAGACTTGGAAATACCCTACACCTATTTGGTTCAAATTTAATGAGAAGTTCATAAGTCATTTTAAAACCATAAAAGCTTTTTTTTTTAGTTTATTCGTAAGACAAAAATTCTTACTAATTTATCTATTTCAAGGTATTAAAAAACAAAAAAACTTGAATTAAATGTTGAATACTTTTATTTCAATTCAGTTTCACAATTGGAAAAATTTATTAGCTTTTTATCACAAAATTTAATAATTCAAACTTTTCAAAATTGAAAAAATAAATTCTTAGTATACGTTCTCAATGTACCTATAAGAAAAGCTTATAAATGTAAAATATGCAATAAATCTAAAATACAATGAAAATTTTAGAGCTTATCATATACATAAATCATTTTAATATGAAAATAAATTTTACATACATGCAGGAAATACCTTAGAGCACTTTTCTTAATAGTATATTCTCTATGGTAATAATTCAATAAAATATATGATATATTAAAAATTTGACAAAAAAAAAATTGGTCATTAATTAAAAAAATATTTTGTTTTTAATTTATATTTTACAATACATAATATGTTTTATAATAAAATTCTTAGCCTTTTAAAACTATAATAAAAACGGAAATAGGAAATAGTGTACCAAATCTATCTTTTTTAATTTCCAAGATAAGCTTTTTAATTTTGGAATTTTTTACGAGGCACCTGAACCACTAATACAATTATCTTTACCACCACTTAAAGGTTCTATATCAGTTTCAAATTACTTTCTTTATCTTTATTAATTTGTAACGGCCTAAAATAGCTGGTCTTATAAAATTTATAAATTTTTACAAGGCAAGTGTTTAGAAAAATTTTTGGCCCAACCCTTTTAAACGGTTCAAGCTAGGGTCTTGAAATTTCGTTAACCTTTGAAAATTAGCAGGAGTCGGTTAAAAAAAAATTTTTTGACGCGTCCCCCGTTAAGAATCTATAACAGCTCGAAAATAGAAATTTTCCCACTTTTAAACATCTATCTAAGTATCTGTAACTTGAATACCCGTTAAAATTTTTTTTACAAATATACAAAATTTGAAGGTTTAGCTTTGTATTAAAGGTTTAACGTTAAAGGTTATTCTTAAATTTGAAAGAGTTTCCTTAAATTGATGAAATTGTCTCTTAGTTTTAACCATTTTGCATAGATAATAAAATTGTAGGTAAAACTCCAAATTTTGGTGGAGTTCACAATTTATTTCCTAGAACCTCAAAAATCGGTATATTAATTGGTAAATGTTCGTACTGAATTTTGTATAGAATAATTTCAACGTATGTTCGGTTTCATATTATAACGTTAAAATAATTTCAAGTGCAATTGACCATTATTGTGCTGACTTTTGTATTTGATATCTTTTGTTTTTATATTATTTAAAATAAAAGTTGAAAGTGGTTCAAATAAAGTTGACCGTAATTATGCGTAGTATACAAAAATGTAGCTTATTACATTTTTGTATGAAATGGAAAAAAAGAAGAATAAAAAGAAAAACAAAAAGTAAAAATGTGAAATTATTTTTTTGTAGATATTTGTTTATATTTTAAATTTCATAAATTATTAGGACTCTCCCGAGTCGCAAATTTAAATATTTTAAATTTTTTAAAGAATGCTAGTAAAAATATAGTTATGGTTATTACTATTAAAATTATAAAAATTATGAGACTTAAATAAATGTAGTTGTTCGGAATTAATTACAATAATTTAAATTTGTTTCTGTTTATATGTTTTGAAAGAAATTGAATCAATCTTTCTTTCTCAATATTTGCATTTTTGAAAAAATATATCATTAATTTTTGTACGCATATTAATTGCCATCACTATATTGCGTTTGATAAATCACATTTTGTTTTCTATCACATTAAAATAAATTTGTTTATTTTTTACTGTAATTATCTCAATGATTTACATTATATAATTGTATCGCTCACTATTTAATACACATGTATGCATGTGTTTCAATTACATCTCATTAATTGTTATTCAGCAATACATCATATTATTGTTTTGATGTTTGTGGCATGTTGCAAGTATATGTAACATGTCAGTCAGAACGTACTTTTTTGAGTACATCACATTTCTTTTATCGGTTTGATCTTTCTTCTGCTTTTGGACGTCTTCAGAATAAGATGTAATTGAATTAACACTAATTTATATTTTGAACAAATTGTATATCAAAAATAATAAAATTAAAGTTAGAACTTAAAACCAAATAAAATAAAATTATTTGAATTTTTGTTGTTTAAATTAAAAATTGTTTTGTATTATCTTATATCTACAATTGTTAATTGAACTAAAGTTAACAATTTTATGGTCCTTCGAACCGGATTTATAAAATTACAAATTTTAACCTATGGATACCTATGGATATATATATATATGGCAATAAAATTACAAATTTCAACCTATGGATACCTATGGATATATATATGGTAATAAAATTACAAATTTTAAAAAAAATTATTATTTAATAAAATTACAAAAAAATTAAAATATTACATCATAATGTATAATTGGTATAACGGGATGAATCACATGTCACACTAAGTAAAAAATAAATGATATCGTACCATAAGTACAGTCGACACCTCATATTTTGAACTGTTATGTTAATCCATTAATTTACATTTATGTTGATTAAATTTTTTATTCGTGCAAAATAATAAACTAAAAAAAAAAAAATAATAAACTAAAAAAAATAATTAAAAAAAAATATAATAAAAAAAATAGTGACCCAATCAATAATTCAAGAAAATTACAATAATACATAGATATAAGTGATTCATTTAAACAGTTGTCTTAACAGTTATAAATAAATTAAAGTATTGAAACATAATTTTATAATAATTTAACAAGATTTTGACATTAAATATTTGAACACTATTAGTTTAAAATTAAATTATATCCCATATCATTATCTACTACAATTTCATGTGTATATACAACGAATTGGTATTGAACTATAAAATTTATTTGTTAATAAAGATATTGAACTTTAAATTACAAAATAAATTTGAACATTGTTTTGAACTCATTGTTAACAAAAAGAAAACAAAAAAACAACAAAAAATATATATTTGGTTTTATTTTATTTTTATTTTTTTTATCATTCATTAATAATTATAAACAACATTTAACAAAAGAATTTTAGCTGAAGGCATTCCTACTTTGAAATTAAATTTTTGACAATTACGTATGCGTGTTGATTTGAAGCACACAACAAAAACACAAATATCTACATCGTTTGCTACTTATTCATTTAATCATCTTACATTTAGCCTAAATTAATATTAGCACATTTTTGTAATTCCAAATGGAATATTCAGTTCTTAAGAGCCAACGTGGTCGTTTTAAGGGTACACTTACCCGTATGTCGAACTTTTGCGACAGCATCAATGCAACTACAACCCTGCAAGCTATACAAATTCGTCTGGACAAGGCCGCAGAGTGCTGGGACGGTTTTATGTCTGTCCAAGATCAGATTTGTCAATTCTCAGGTGAACCAGATTATACTGATGCTGAAGAAGAAACCGAATCTTTCGAAACAAAATATTTTTCCATCAAGGAAAAACTTCTCAAAGCAGTTGAGGATCGCCACACCTCTTCTCATGATCAACAAGAAGCTGTTGACCGGTTGGCAGATCAGCAAGCTAGTTTCCTGGAAAGGCTTTCAAGTACTTGTGTTCAGGGAAAACAAGATTTGCCGAGTGAAACGAGATTGCCCAAAATCAATATTCCAATATTTTCCGGCAATTACGCTGAATGGGTGTCCTTTAGAGACTTATTCACATCAACAATTCACAAACAGAAAAACTTGACAAACACTCAAAAATTTCACTATTTGAAAGGTTGCTTGAAAGATGATGCAGCTGCACTTTTACGACACATTCCCATATCTGAGGAGAATTACACACAAGCGTGGGATCGTTTGGATAAACGATACAACAAAAGAGGCCAAATCACTAAAGTATTTATAAAAACATTCCTAGCCCTACCATCCATCTCTAATGTAAACGCTATCAACCTAAGACGCATAGTAGATGGAGCAGATGAAGTAATCAGAGGACTCAAAGCATTAGGCAACTGTGCAGAGGGCCGAGATCCTTGGTTAAATCACCTACTTTTGCATAAACTAGACCCCGTCACTCGACAAGATTGGGCTGAGGAATCAACAGAAAATGACTTTCCAACATTCGATCAATTACTTGAATTTCTCGAGAGGCGTTGTCAAGCACTTGAAGACAGTCAAGGCTCTGCAAAGAGTCATAACGCAGGGTCTATAAAACCAATTAGATGTAATCACATACTAAAAAATACGTCACCGACTGTTCAATGTCCAAAATGTACTTCTACTCATTACTTGTTTCATTGTCCACATTTTCACTCATTAGATATTAGTTCACGTCGAAAATTCGTCAACGAAAAAAATCTATGCTTCAATTGTCTACGTACAGGGCATCATTCATCAACATGCAAATCTAAACATACTTGCCAACAGTGCTCACGTAAACACCATTCTCTCGTTCATCCACCTGTTCAAAACAATTCACAACATCCACAAGAAAAAAAAATGTCGTCTTCATCTTCAACCGCAGCTCACTTCACTAATAATCAGCAGTCTTCTCCAGTCAGTCATAATATTGTGTTTGAGTCATCATCAAAATCCCAAGCTAGTCAAACAAGAACATTAGCGGTGCTTCCCACGGCAATCGGTACAGTAAGTGATTACCTGGGAATTCATCAAGATTGCAGAATTCTACTTGATACAGGTTCACAAACTTCGTTCATTTCCGAATCACTTGTTAACAAATTAAACCTACCTCGTAGTCATGCTAAAATTCCTGTAATTGGATTATCCGCTATCGCAGCTGGTACCACCAAAGGAGTGGTCCACATCAAACTTAATTCTAAAATCAACTCAAAATCCATTAATGTAGACACCTTTATATTGCAACGAATAACATCAACCTTACCAAACTATGAATTTCCAAATCCAGTGACAACTATACAACTAGCTGATACCACGTTCAACATACCAGGGCCAATTGATATTTTGTTAGGCGCCGATGTAGTATTCAACATTCTTGAAGAAGGACGCTTTGAAATCACAACCACACCCTTGACAGCACAATTGACAATTTTTGGTTGGGTGATTGCTGGTAAATTACCTGAACATCACCCCATAACGACATCCTTTTGTACAGTATCATCCTTACATGCGAACTTCGATGTCGATCAAACTTTAAAAAAATTCTGGGAACTTGACTCAATTCAGACAACGCCAATTCTAAGTGACGAAGAAGCACACGCTGAGGATAATTATATTAAGAACACATACCGTGATGACAAGGGCCGATATGTCGTTAGTCTTCCATTTAAAATGCCTTCAATTCCATTAGGTGATACATATCATTCAGCGTTTAATCGTTTACGTTCAATGGAAAGAAGATTCACTAAAAATCCGGACTTATTAACAAACTACCAAAAATTCATGGAAGAATATATACAGTTAGGGCACATGGAAAGGATTCCAGAAGCTGAAATGCAAAATCATAGTTCCTATTACCTGCCACATCATGCAGTATTCAAACCGGAGAGCACTACCACTAAGTTGCGTGTGGTGTTCGATGGGTCCGCTAAATCAACATCCGGGTACTCATTGAATGATGCACTTTTGACTGGACCACCGATACAGAAAGAGCTATTTACTGTTTGTTTACGATTTAGGCGCCATCGTTATGTTTTTACTGCGGACATTGAAAAAATGTACCGCCAAATTCGAGTATCACCTAATCACACTGATTATCAACGTATTTTATGGCGTAAATCTTCAACAGACTCAGTTGAGCATTACCGGCTATTAACCGTTACATACGGAACGTCGTCAGCACCATTTCTGGCAATTCGCACATTGAAGCAACTAGCTTTAGATTCAGTAAATCAATTTCCGGTAGTGTCAAAAATTCTGCTAAACGATTGTTACGTTGATGACGTCATAACTGGCGCCCAAACTGCAGATGAGTTATTATCCTTAAAGTTAGCATTGAATACAATGTTAGAAGGTGCTGGATTTAAGTTACGAAAATGGAGCAGCAACTGTTGGCCATTATTACAAACATGTCCAGAACATGAATGCGAACTCTCAGCAGTCGATTTTGACGATGAAACACAATGTATCAAAACTCTGGGAATGGTATGGTATCCATACGCAGATGAATTTTCCTTCAAAATTACACTTCCAAAGGAAATACCAGCTACAAAACGAAGTTTTTTATCAGAAGCAGCTCGTATTTTTGATCCGTTAGGCTTTCTAACACCGATTACCGTTACTATCAAAATTTTATTTCAAGGTTTATGGTTACACGGATTATCTTGGAATGATCCAATACCAACAGATGTCGCACAGCATTGGACAACAATTAAAAATGAATTACCCTCTCTTTCTCAAGTTCGGGTTTCACGGTGGTTGCATAGCTCTGCCAATGACTTTGAACTTCATGGATTTGCAGATGCGTCGGAAAAGGCCTTTGCTGCTGTAGTTTATGCTAGAGTGAGGCAATCCGACAATTTCTACATAACACATTTAATTGCATCGAAAAGCAAGGTAGCCCCATTAAAACAAATATCTCTACCTCGCTTGGAACTTTGTGGAGCTCTGTTACTCAGCCATCTAATGAAAAATATCGTTGATGCTTTCGCGTTAATTTCTCCTACAGTATTCATGTACACTGACTCAGAAATTGTGCTTCATTGGTTATCATCAGTGCCAAGACGATGGGGTTGTTTTGTTGCAAATAGAACATCTAAAATTTTGGAATTTGCACCTAGGACATGTTGGCAACATGTGACTTCCAAAGACAACCCAGCTGATATAGCATCAAGGGGAACATTACCATCAAAAATTATCAACCATTCACTCTGGTTTCATGGTCCAAGTTGGTTACAAACCGATTCATCACATTGGCCAAGGTCACAACAAACATCTGCAACCTTTGACCCATCTACGCTTGAAGAAAGAAAATCGTTCACTCAAGTTTTGACAGCGGAAATGGATAACACCATTTTATATGATCTAAGTAGAAGGTTCTCAACCTGGACTAAACTCTTTAGAACGGTAGCATTTTGCAATAGATTTTGTATTAATTTACTTAATATCATTCAAGGTAAACGTAATAAAAATTTGACTGGCACGCTGTCGTCTGAAGAACTGCTAAAAGCTCAATGGATTTGTATAAAATATGTCCAGCAACTAGAATTTAAATCTGACACAGAATTCCTAAAAAAGAACCATCAACTACCAGCCTCAAGCAAAATTATCAAACTAGCACCATTTCTTGATCAACAAGGCATACTCCGGGTCGGAGGGAGACTACAGTTGTCCGACTTACCATACAAAACGAAGCATCCGATACTGTTGCCAAGAAATCATCCAATATGTCAACTCATCATCAAGCACTACCATGTCAAATACTTACATGTAGGAATGAACGCATTAATGTCATTACTTCGTCAAGAGTACTGGATTCTCGGTTGTCGAAACATGATTAAAAGCATCATCCATGTTTGCATACCCTGTTTTAGGCAAAAACAGGCAACGACTTATCAACTCATGAGCAATTTGCCTACTCATCGAGTAATATTTTCAAGACCGTTCACTCATGTAGGGTGTGATTATGCTGGTCCAATCACTCGACGTCTAGCAAGAGGTCGGCGTCCTACATATGTCAAGGCTTACATTGCACTCTTCGTATGCTTCACCAGTAAGGCTATTCATATTGAACTAGTGAGTGACTTAACCACTGAAGCATTCATTGCTGCTTTACGACGCTTTATAGCCAGAAGAGGCAAATGTTCACATCTATATTCAGACAATGGCACCAACTTTAAAGGTGGTCAACGAATGCTTGATGAAATGCAAAAACTCATACTATCAAAAGAATTCAATACAACCATTCAACGTTTCCTGGCAGAAGACAATATTATTTGGACATTTAACCCTCCAGCTGCTCCCCATTTTGGTGGACTGTGGGAAGCTGGGGTTAAATCAGTAAAAACTCATCTGAAAAGAGTAATCGGCAATCATATCCTAACATTTGAAGAGCTTAACACAATATTAACACAAATCGAAGCTGTTTTGAATTCGAGACCACTTTGCAGTCTTCCAGAAAACGATAACGAAGCCTTAACACCATTTCATTTACTAACTGGACACTCGTATTCAACTATACCTGACATTGATCTTAGTAATGAGCCACCATCACGCTTATCAAATTGGCAATTGCTGCAAAACCTTCTTAGAGGTTTTTGGAAAACCTGGCAATCAAACTATCTCACAACCCTCCAGCAACGACCGAAATGGCATAGTGTGCAGCCGGCAATGAAAGAAAATGATGCTGTCGTATTAAAGGACATGAATATGCCTCCATCCAAATGGTTACTAGGTAGAGTAATTAAACAACATGCTGGGAAGGATGGTCTCACCAGAGTCGTGACAGTTAAAACCCAACATGGAGAATTTGTTCGCCCAATTGTCAAACTAGTTAAATTACCTGGATGCTCCAGCGCGGGCCAGAATGTTCGGAATTAATTACAATAATTTAAATTTGTTTCTGTTTATATGTTTTGAAAGAAATTGAATCAATCTTTCTTTTTCAATATTTGCATTTTTGAAAAAATATATCATTAATTTTTGTACGCATATTAATTGCCATCACTATATTGCGTTTGATAAATCACATTTTGTTTTCTATCACATTAAAATAAATTTGTTTATTTTTTACTGTAATTATCTCAATGATTTACATTATATAATTGTATCGCTCACTATTTAATACACATGTATGCATGTGTTTCAATTACATCTCATTAATTGTTATTCAGCAATACATCATATTATTGTTTTGATGTTTGTGGCATGTTGCAAGTATATGTAACATGTCAGTCAGAACGTACTTTTTTGAGTACATCACATTTCTTTTATCGGTTTGATCTTTCTTCTGCTTTTGGACGTCTTCAGAATAAGATGTAATTGAATTAACACTAATTTATATTTTGAACAAATTGTATATCAAAAATAATAAAATTAAAGTTAGAACTTAAAACCAAATAAAATAAAATTATTTGAATTTTTGTTGTTTAAATTAAAAATTGTTTTGTATTATCTTATATCTACAATTGTTAATTGAACTAAAGTTAACAGTAGTGATATGTTATTTCTTTTATTTGATCAATATTTTTTACTTGTTCTAATATTATGTCATTGAAGCTGATATTTTCATCAATATCACGGTTTATATTTAAATAATTTGATAACTTAAAACTTTGTTTGAACTCTCTTAAATTACTATTAAAAACATTTACATTTTATTAAAGATATAATTTCCATTTATTCTGAACTTTCGTTCATCACAAGAACTATTAAAATTTACATTAATCTGATTTTTTGCTAAAATTAACCCAACTTTTAAAACAATTATTTCTCAAACATTATTGAAAATTTTTAAACAATTTCCTTTGAAAATACAGTTTTGTGATTTTACTAAATCTTTTATATCTTTTTTATTTTCATAATTAAAATTTTTGTTGTCATATTTTTATTGTTCATATATTTTGTTCAAAAGTTCATTATTTAACCTATCGCCTATTGGAATTAACAGAGTTGTTGCTAAACTTATTGTTTCATTTGGTATCTTAATTACAAAAACAATGTTTTCTTTATTATCAATTAATGTGGCTAATTTAATATTTTGTAACTTATTTAAATCAATATCATATTCTAAAATTTCTTCATTTGTTAGTATATTGCTATGTATTATTCCTATTCTGGATATATTGTCTTGAATATATGCTATATTGTGTTGAATGTGTTCAATGTTATCTTGTATAATATTAATTTTTAGTGCTAAATCTGTGTAAAAAGTAGGTATTTATATATTGTTGTGTATTGAGTGTTTATGTCGTTAAGTTTTTTATTAATTAAAATTCTGTCGTTTTCAAAAATTTGTTTAAGTTTAATAAAAGTGGTAATAAAAGTTAATAATTTTTATTAATTTTCATTTGACTGTTTAAATTTGTTATTGCATTATGATTGTTTTGGTCAACTATTTTTAGATGATCTTCGATTTCTTGTAGGTCAGAATCGTCCATTGACCCATATAATCATTTTTGAACAGTACCAACGAAATTTACTAGAACCCGTTTGTGTCTGTGTGGGATTAGAGTTTTGATCTTATTTCTCGCGACATTTAATTGGTGAGTTAAAATTAGTTTATTTGGTAGATCTGCTAAATTTATATTATCTTCTAATTTGTTTAGTATTTCTGAAATTTCTTCGAGATTAATGATATGTAGGATTGAATTATAAATTTTAACTAATTCTACATCCTCCAGTTTGATTTCTGTGTATCCCAAGTCTGACTCCATTTTTTCAAATGTGAGATGGGCCTGAGTTAGCATCGGTATTGTCGCTAGCATTATGAGGATTGTCAGTATTAATTTTACCTGCAAAATTATAATTTCTTATTTTATTTAATACTAGAAGATTTACCCGACGTTGCCCGGGAGCGTTAAATTGCAAAAAAGCAAATTTCGGCCATTTTTTTCGAAGTACTGCTTTGGTTAAAAAGAAAGCCTCAAAAAAAATATTTGTGGAGCTCCGTTAACCCATTGTGGCACAGCAGCTTTTTATAAATTTTTTCATTACTTTACTCTGAAGGAGAAACGGTTTGACCACTTGAATGTAAATTTTGTATGCGTACATGTATATACTTATCATTCCTACGATTATTCAAAAAAAATTTTGTAAGTAAATTATGTCCAATTTTTTAAAGTAGGTAAAACTCCTTTGAATTAGGGAAATGTTTAAAAAAAAGTTTTGTCGAGTTCTTTTAACCGATTGCGAAACAAAAACTTTAAAAAACCGCTTGCATAACAGTTTTAACGATTATCTCTAATTTTTCTATACGTTTTTCTTCTGCTTCTTGGCAATTTGGTGCTGCTTGAATTTTTATTGTTATCTATCTATATATATAAAAATGAAAGTTTGTTTATTTGTTTGTTTGTTTGTTTGTTTGTTTGTTTGTATGTTTGTTTGTTTGTAGCGAATAGACTCCTAAACTGCCCAGCCGATTTTCATGAAAATTTGTATATAGGGGTTTTTGGGTACGGAAGGAAATCGTGGCCCAAAAATTTTGGTCTAACGGACCGCCAAGTTGGGGCTGTGGTGCAAGTATTTAAACTTCTTTGTTCTAAAATGAAAACGGTTTGACCGTTTGACTTCAAATTTTGTATACGTGAAGCTCTTTGAGAATTGAGTAGACGCTATTAACAGTTTTGGAATTTGTTAACCCATGTCGGGCCGACGGGTGGTCAAAAAAAATTTTGGGTCCAAATTTTGTCCGATTTTATGAAATTCAGCTTTGGCTTAAAAGCAAACCCCAAAAAAAATTTTGATGAGTTCCATTAACCCATTGCGGCCCAACAGCTTTTTATAGGTTTTTTCAATACTTTACTCTAAATTCGAAACGGTTTGACCAATTGATTTCAAATTTTGTATACGTGATGCTCTTTGAGAATTGAGTAGAGGCTATTAACAGTTTTGGAATTTGTTAACCCATGTCGGGCCGACGGGTGGTCAAAAAAAATTTTGGGTCCAAATTTTGTCCGGTTTTACGGAATTCTGCTTTGGCTTTAAAGAAAGCCCCAAAAAAAATTTTGTTAAGTTCCATTAACCCATTGCGGCCCAACAGCTTTTTATAAGTTTTTTCAATACTGTACTCTAAATTCGAAACGGTTTGACCAATTGATTTCAAATTTTATATACGTGATGCTCCTTGAGAATTGAGTAGACACTATTAACAGTTTTGGAATTTATTAACCCATGCCGGGCCGACGGGTGGTCAAAAAAAAATTTGGGTTCAAATTTTGTCCGATTTTATGAAATTCTGCTTTGGCTAAAAAGAAAACCCACAAAAAAATTTTATTGACTTGCATTAACCCATTAGGGCCCAACAGCTTTTTATAGGTTTTTTCAATACCTAACTCTAAATTAAAAACGGTTTGACCGATTTTCTTCAAATTTTGTATACGTGCTCCCCTGTGAGAATTGAGTTGACACTATTAACAGATGTGGAATTTGTTAACCCATGTCGGCCCGACGGTTGGTCAAAATAATTTTGGAAGATAATATTGTCAAAATTTGCGAAGTACTGCTTTGACTAAAAAGAAAGCTTCAAAAAATGTTGTTGAGTGATTTGGAAGCAAATTACGTCCATTTTTGCGTAATACTGCTTTGCCCAAAGAGAAAGTGTAGTTCCGTTAACCCAGTGGGGCACAGTGGCTTTTAATAGATTTTTGCGTTCCTTAATTCTAAATTAGAAACGATTTGACCGGTTTTCCTCAAATTTTATATGTGTGAAACAACTTGAAAATAGAGTTGAGTCTGCTAACAGTCGGTCCTACGATTTTTAAAAAAAAATTTTTTGGAAGTAAATTACGTCAAAATTTGGAAAGTAGTTTGTACTGCTTTGAATTACAGAAAGTTTCAAAAATTACTAGAACAATCCTAGAAAAATGGTTTTAAAAAGATAGCTTTCATTCATTTTAAAATTTACATGTGTAAACCGAGTGTAATTTTTGTGTTAACTTTTTGCAGTAACATCAACATCAATTAAACCTCCATTGAGAGGCGCAGCAACGCGCACCGGGTATTAGCTAGTTATTTAATAATTATGAAAAGTTTCAAGTGAAATTTGAAAAATTTGTTGAAAAATCCCCAAAAAAATTGCTTCATTAAATTTTAAAAGTACCATGTACACCATTCTTGTGTTAACTTCTTTCAAAAACATCAATTTAAATTAATACTCCATTGAGAGGTCAAAAGGGTATACTAAATTTGCCATTATATCATTATAATAATTAAATAGTAGTTTACTTAAATTGCCAGCGTTTGAATAAAATATAGTCGATGGTTTAGAAAAGGTTTAAAAATATTCTTTGAAACTTATAATTTGTTTTGTACTTACCTGAAAGTTCTACTACGCTCTTGCTCGTTTGTTTATGATTTTATGAGAGAATGGTAGGCTTCTTTTTTGGAAAAACTGTTTTAAAATACGAAATACATAGTATACATAGTAAATATATACTAAATGCAAATACATAGCTATATATTACGAAACTGAATTTTTTTTGATTTTTAGATATTATTTGAAGAAAACTGCAATTTTACACCGAAATCCTTTTTTAATAAAAAACAACTGCAAAGTACATAAAACACAAAGACTTACGAAAAAATGTAGAGAAGGAAAATGTTACTATTACTATTATTATTCGAATTCTTTATTAGCTTTATTTTTATGATTATTAATATTACCTCATTTAGCCTTTGCACTATTTGAAACTATTTGAGGGCAAAAAAATTAGTATTATTAATTAAGTGAGCTTTTGGAATAAAGGATAACTTGCGTTAATACCAAAAATTAGAAAATTTCATTGAATCATTGTACAAAGCGGGTAAACAGGACAAAACCAAATTAATACTGTGGGTTTTTATAATTAAAATGCTGATACAAAATTTTCAATAAAATTCATTTAATTGTTTAAGCAAATAAAATTTATAGAAAAATTCATGGCGTCATCGTGGAAAACGGGTTAATCGAACTTAATCCTAAAACTTTTTGCAGCCTCTAGTTTGGACAGCAAAATCAACCTGTAAAATTGGACACAAATCGGAAACACAATTTTTTTTAGAAGCCCGCCAGGACGAAATTGGATAATTGATTCCAACCAAATTTATACAATAAATTCCGGGTGCTAAGAGAAACATTTGTGCAAAATTTCAAGTCAACCGGTCAAACCGTTTTGCCTCGACATCCAAAAAACGAAAAAGCTTAAAACGGCTCTGGAGCCGCAACCGGTTGACTTATAAAAATGAGACATAGCCTATGTCACCCCCCGGGCTCTCAGAATTATTTCTTTAAAATTTTGTGACAATCGGACCAGTGGTTTTTATGTGAATCCTGGACAAACAAACAAAGAAACAAACAAATGTTCTCCTTTATATATTGTATTTGATGTATATATGAATTATGAATTTGCGTTATTCCTTATGTCTAACACTCTTATAGTTTTAGTTCTGTTTTCGGTATAATTTTCTCTTTTTAAATTAATTTTGTTTATATATCTAGATTTTTCTGTCAACAAAGAATCATAAATTTTGTTTTTATTACAATTTCCTTCTTGAATATTAATAGGTTTTTCTTTTGCCGCTGAGTGGTAACTGTGGTTATACCACTCAATTGCTTTATAGATTTTTTCGATAATATTAAGTTCTTTATTAACAATACCTAGAATTCTAATTTTTTCGCAAATAGTACTGTAAAAGCGTTCAATGTCAGAATTTCCAGTGTGATTGTTAGATTTTACTAAGTGAAGTTCAATTTGTTCGTCTTTAAGAAAATTTTTTATATTAATACTCTTAAACTCATTATCGGTGATTAGTTTTTTGATATGTCCTCTGTTTTCCTTGAATTCTCTTCGTTTTTATATTATAGATTGATTATTCCTATCATTTAAGTAGAAAGCTGTAGCATATTTAGAAAAACGGTCCATGAACGTCGAAAAGTTTTGTTTTGAATTAGTGTATATGTCCATATGTATAATTTCTTTAATGTCTTTAAGTGTTTCTGTCATTTGGAATTTCTTTCTCATTGGTTTTCTGTTATATTTTACTCGATTACATATGTCACAATTATTGATATATTTTTGAATAGAATTTTTTAATTTCGGGAAATATATAGCTTTTTTCAAACCTTCATAGTTTTCATTTATACCGGTATGTCCTGTTTCGTTTTGTGATATTCATGTATCTGCTTAAAGGTTTCCTCTTCTGTAGTCATGTCTTTTGCGAAAAAATTAGACGTAACAAATTTTATGTTTTGAAAGCTTCCATATAGTTTAATTAGCTTTCTTTGTACTATATTGTATTTATGGTCATTCAGTTCAGAGAAAATGTCTTTTCTAACTTTAGTTATGTGCCTTCTACAGATGCCACTAAGATTGTTTTCTATATTATTTGAATTTATAAGTATCCTTTTATTCCCAAGAATTATTTCTACGTCCTTGTTTTTATTATCGGTGAGAATAATTTGGGTTTCGAATCTGTTTACAACTGTATCTAGAATTGGAAAATGATCATTTAACTCTTCTTCTTGAGAATATACTGTCCCGTTGCTCAAGTTTTCGTCATTTTCGGAAACATTTTCAAAGTCAGAGGTGTTTATATTATTTTGCATTGAATAATTGGTGCCATTACTTAATTGAGATAGAATTTCATCATTATAATCTGTGTTTTCGGATACAGCTTGTAGATCAGATGAATCCACATTGTTTTCAAGAGAGTAATTTGTACTAGATATTGTTTGAGATTCGTTATAAGAATTATTAATATTTTCTGTTCTTTCTATCAAATTTATTTCATGTTTGTTTGTATCTATTCGGCTAAGAAAATCTGCCACTTTATTTTCCTTGCCTTTTATATATTCAATATTCATGTTATACTCTCCTAATTTTAATAACCATCTATTTAATCTTGGATTAATGTCTTTTCCTTGCGATTTGGCATATAACCATTTTAATGGTTGATGGTCTGTTCAAAGTTTAAACTTGTTGCCATATAGATACGGTCTAAAGTAATTGGTTGCCCAAACAATGGCAAGCAATTCTTTTTCAATTGCAGAGTAATTTTTCTCATGATCATTTAAAGTTCTGCTAGCATAACATATAGGGTGAGAATCTTGTTGTAATATTGCACCAATAGCGAAAGCACTAGCATCTGTTATTAATTGAAATTTTTGTTGAAGTCTGGATATTTTAATATGGGATCTTCTGCTATTACTCTTTTTAATTTCGCAAATGCATTTATATAATTAGAGTCTTTTATATTTATTTTACTATTTTTCTTAAGGTTGTTAGTCAAAGGTTTTGCCAATTTGGCATAATTCTCTAATAAATTTACGATAATATCCCGTAATTCCCAAAAACGATTTTATCTGTTTTAGTGTGGTGGGAAGTTTTAATTTTAAAATGTCTTCCACTTTTTTTGGGTTAGAGTTTACTCGCTCTGGTGTTAAAATGTGAACCAAATATTCGGTTTGTTTTGCAAACAAAATGCATTTATCTATATGGATTTTTAATTTATTTTGTCTAAGTTTGTTAAATATTTTTTTTATACTAATTAAATGTTCTTCCAAAGAAGTAGAAAATATAAGAATATCGTCGATACATATTTTATTAATATATTCCTTAAGAACATTATTCATAAGACGTTAGAAAGTAGCCGGAGCGTTCTTTAATCCAAACGGCATGCTTACGTACTCATAATGCCCAAAAGGTGTGGAGAAGGCTGTCTTCGGACGGTCTTCTTTTTTCTCTAAGACTTGGTGGAATCCTTTAGCCAGTGTTGTGAAGTATTTTGAATTTCCTAATTTATCCAATATATTTTCTACATTGGCTATAGGAAATTTATCATCTATGGTTACCTCATTTAATTTTCTGTTATCTACAACAAGACGCCATTTTTTCTTTCCCGAATTGTCTTGTTTTTTAGGTACTATCCAATGTAGAATTAGGTGCTATTAGGTATTATAAGGAGAACTACTCTCTTTTACTATCTCTTGCTTCAGCATATCTCAGATTTGAGTAGATATTTCCTGTTCATGAACACGAGGGTATCTATATATTTTGGAATATATAGGCCTATCGGTGGTCACTACGATTTGGTGTTGAATATTTGGAGTACTTGTTAAATGATCATCTTCTTTAAAAAAAAGATCTTTGTTTGAGTTTAATAATTTTTCTAATATTTTATCTTCTTTTTTATTTAATGATTTAAAAAGAATTTTAAACTGATCATCATTTAGATTTGTTTGTTCTAATTGATGAATTTCATCAAACTTATATGGACAATTGTTTATGAATTTTATTTCATTATTGTTAATTTTTAAGACTTCTTTTTTCATAACGATTACGGCACCTAATGGTTTTACTAAATTTTGAACTATTGTTAATCGAAACACTTATTTTGAAAACTCGTCAGTTTCCAAACCATAAAAGCGTCTTCATTAAACTCTACACGTAAGTCCGTTTTAATTTCTTTTTCACCTTTTTCACAGATTATTAATTATTTAAAGTGGTAAAACTAATAGGACTTCTCAAAAATTTTCTTCTATATTGTGGTAACTAGGTTTCATTAGGAAGTGATGTGGAGGATTCAGTATCTATTAAGCATTTTAGCTTTGTTCTGTCAATGGTAAGTAATACTATTGGAAAGTTAATTTGGGAGGCAGTGAAAGAAAATTTACCGCCTCTTCAACTTGTTCGTAAGTATCCATGGGCTCTGATCGTCCAAAATTTCTATTATTACTAAATCGACTATTTCGGCTAGTTATTGACTGTCTAGAGTTTGTATATGTTACGGTCAGTATTTCGGAAATTATTTCTAGGAGTATTTTGGTATGTACTTTGGTTATAATTTCTACGGTTTTTATGTTCTTTATTATTATAATTTCTTTGTTCTTAAAAATGTATTTAAAATAAATTTTTCATTATTATCAGAAGAAAATTCTGCTGGTTTATTTATATCGTATTCAAATTTTTCATTTAATTAAGGTCAACTTTCATCCAAGCCATTAATTTCAGATATCTCTAACATGTTGATTTTTTTTTCTTGTTTTATTTTTTCAATCTCAATATGAGTGTAGTCTTATCTTTCTTTTAATATAGCATTCCCGTTTCTTAATACTATATTATCTTCCAGAAGATTGTTCAATTTTTCTTTTATTTCATTGACTTCATTTTTGACATCACACATTTGGTTTTCATGCATATCCTTTTTTTCAATATTTCATTTAGTTTGTCCATAATCTCCTGATTGCTCTTTTTCTAAGTCGTATCCAGAACTGATTTATGTAGATTAGTTGATGTTGTAGTGGCACTAGCATTATTATTTATACCTGTAGACCGACGTTTTCTCCTATTTTCTTTACAGATATTACATAGCCAATATTTTCCATCACCACCTACATATTCCTCAAATTCTTCAATACCCAATCCAGAGCAGTGACTATGGAACCATTTCCTACATTCTCCTTCACATTGTATTGAGCTGACTTTTTTAAAATTAAATTTTGATTGCATTCAAAACAATTTACGACATTTTTAGCTGACATTTCATTAATTTCAATGATACGCTTTTAAACCTTGGGAGGACTAAGAGAGGTGCCTAATGCACCACTCTAATTGATCATAAATTAGGAGAACACATAAGAGATAGTAAAGAACACCGCTGTGCCAAGCTTCTAATCTTTATTATCTTTATTATTTTCGAAGATATGCCTTTAGGTCTTCGGAACTGTGTAGATGGTCTCCGATCCACTCCTCCAATTGGTCACACATTCGAGGACATTAAGGGAATAGGAAGATGCACTCTGATACCAAATTTGGAGGTTCTATTTTATTTGGTTTCGGAATTATGCTCATTTGGCCTAAATTCGGACTAGGAAAGTTCTAGGATCCGAACCGATGGTTTAATTTCGACCGTGTGCAATCCCAGTTTTAGTTCCATTACTAGTAACCTACAGCACAAATTTCAAGAAAAAAACCTCGTTAGTTGTTGAGTTATCGTGGTTTTTCTTTTATGTTTGTTTGCCGTAGACCGACTAAAAGGTTCAGAATCCGAATCCATGAGCTGATTTCCCTAATAAAAAACCGTGTCCGTCCGTACACACGATAACTCAAAAACTAATGGAGCTATCTTGATGAAATTTTAACGATAGATTACTAGGACTTAAAGTACTGCGGGGATGGCATATGAGCAAAATCGGCCTATAGGTTCGGATTCTGGACGTTTTAATTATTCTAAGGGCTAATAAACGTACAAAAACAAGTGATGAAAAAAACCAAGGGTTTTTAGAAAAGCACATTTTCAAAATAATACAGTTTTTCATACTGATTATTTTATCAGAACCAAATATATACGTTGGTGACTAAGTTATTAAATACTACTTCCTTATAAAAACAGTAAATTCTTTAATTTTTAGGTCCTAATAGCTCCTCTATGGGGAAGGTTGCCCATTTCTCAAGGATCCAATCCTCACTACTCCCCTTCTCACAACTTTTTTAGGTTCTGGTAATTAAATTGTGAATTCCAAAAAAATTGGCATTTTACTTAGAATTTTACTATTTAAGCAAAAATGGTTAAAACTAAGAGACACTTTCTTTAATTTAAAGAACCGCTTTTAAATTTAAGAAAATCTTTTAACATATGTTAAAGTTTAAGGTTAGACCTTAAAATTTTGTATATTAACAAAAAAAAATTTTAACAGGTATTCAAGTTACAGGTGTTTAAAAATAGCAAAATTTCAATTTTCGAGCCCTTATAGCTGCTAAACAAGGAACGTGAGAAAAAAATTTTGTTAACCGACTCCTACTAGTTTCTAAGGATCTAACTTCTCCTAAAATTTCAAGATCCTAGCTTAAACCGTTTAGAAGATATCTGGGGCCAAAAATTTTGCAAAAATTGAGTTTTGCATTATGGTAAATTTTAGTACCGTATGGCAATCCTGTACATTTTAGTGATGTATTTTTGTAAGGCCTAAGAAAGCAGCTCTCTATTGCTTTTTTTAGATTGAAAATATAGCAAACAGAACTCTTATTATACCAATTTAAATATAGGGCTTTTTTTAAATTTGCGGGGGCTGTAGCTTCGTCACCCTTCAAAATTAAGAAAAACCTTTGACACATGTTGAAATATAATTAAAGACCTTTTAATTTTGTAAATCACAAAAAAAAGTTTTACAGGTATTCAAGTTACAAGTGTTTAAAAATAGTAAACTTTCAATTTTCGGGCCCTTATAGCTGCAAAACAGGGGACGTGACAAAAAAAATTTGTTAACCAACTTCTACTTTTTTCAAACGATCTAACTACTCCCAAAATTTCAAAACCCTAGCTTAGCCCGTTTAGAAGATATATGAAGCTAAAAATTTTGCAAAAATTGAGTTTTGCATAATTGTAAATTTTAGTACCGTGTGGCAACCCTTAACATTTATTTTTTAAAAATTTATAAAGTTATCTTTTGCCGTTTTCAAATTGAATATATACTTAATAGAACTCTTGTTATAACAATTTGAATATAGGGCTTTTCACAACTTTGGGGGGCTGCAGCTCCGTAACGGGTGGGGCTACAGAAAAAAATTCTTTTACAAAATTATTTTTTTTTGTAATACCTACTCGTGGTTAAAATTTCTTTTCTCTATTTCAAAAGAATGTAAAAGTTTTTGTAAACATACGAACAGACAGACAGACGGACGGACGGACAGAGTGGAACTATATAGGCACATTTTTACAAAATTTTTTGAAAATGTGCTAAAAACAAGAATAACTCAACAACTAATGGTGCCAGCTTCATAAAATTTGTGCTGTAGGTCGAGATCAAACCGTGGGTTTGGATCCTAGAAGTTTTTGATCGAATTCAGGCCAAACTAACATAATTCAGTAACCAATGAAGATAGAACCTTCAAACTTGGTACCAGTGTGCCTCCTTCTATGTACTTAGAGTCCTTGATTTAAGACCAATTGGAATAGTGGGTCAGGGACCATCCACACAGCTGTGAAGACCTTAAAGCATTTCATTGAAATTAATAAAAAAAAGTAGCTTAAAATTAAGATAGAACGTTCCAATTGTGTACAAGGGTTCACTAATATTGAAAGAACGACGCGCACTGCATATAGGGCAAATCTGACCATTCGTTCGGATCCTGGAACTTTTTATTCTTTTTTGGAATCGGAATATAGTTAGAAAATGTTTTTAGTATTATAAAGCTAATTTCGTTAACTATGTCTTACGATCAACCTAATAAAAGCTTCATTACATTAGCATTACTCTACTTTAACTTTTTCTTTAAATAAAGCAAATTTTTCTCACCTTGAAAATTTTTCCGAAAACTGCACTTATTAATATTAATATAGATTCTAACATGGTATTCAATTACCTAAATAAAATTTATGAGAATTCTAGTCCTGGAATTGATGGTATCCCCAACTTATTTTTACTAAACTGCGCTGCCTATTTGACTGACCCACTTTCCACCATATTTAATTGCTCAATAGCTACTAGGGTTTTCTCAGCTATTTGGAAAGTGGTCTTATAAGACCTATTCATCAGAAAGATCATAAAAATGCCATTATTAATTATGCCGTGTTACGCCTTCTGGCTAGCTAATCTGTGCAGGGATTAGCATCATTTGCCCTCCTCGGTTCCCGTTGAAAAATCTTCAATGCAGACATAAGGTGTTGATTTCTTTAGAACAGGTGTTAGTTCCTACAATATATCTATAAAACAAGGCCAGTGACCCAACAGTGCGACGATGGCTGTGTAGACTGAGCGTTGAGATAACACTGAGATTATTTATAAGACCAATAGCTCTATTTTGCACTTTATCGAGCTATCCCAGCGCATAGATAGAGGTCTTTGATTTGACTGAGGCAGTGACGAGTAAGAAACGAACTGTTTACCAAATAAACTCGCGTTTTCTTTTGAATATTAAACGATGTGGTTGTGGAGAAAAAGAATTTTTCCCCGCTATTGCCTTCTGTTAGTTTCTTTGCAAAAGTCCAAAAGGATTTGCTATTCTTGGGTATGTGTATTAGTTGATACCTTTCTTGCATCGGTTCCGAACTACTATATAGTTGGCTTTGTGAGCCTTCAAACTACTGTCTCGGTACTTTTTGAAGGCTTCCTCTTTTTTTTGGAATTGCGTCTTTGCAAATACGTTTAAACCAGGTTTTGGGTTCCCACTTAATAGATCTCATGGTGTGGGGT
The DNA here is from genome assembly GCA_963082915.1 of Dolichopus griseipennis. Classification (NCBI taxonomy): domain Eukaryota; kingdom Metazoa; phylum Arthropoda; class Insecta; order Diptera; family Dolichopodidae; genus Dolichopus; species Dolichopus griseipennis. The sequence continues at coordinate 185,739,012 of OY720441.1, read as the reverse complement.
ATAAATAATCTCATTCCAAGTAGAATAGTTTCACTAAACGCATTTGCAGCACAGTCGACATTCCTTCCACGAAAGCACTGTGACCAATCAAAGGTTTTGTAAAAATTTTTTGTAAAGACTGAATAGAGTGGAAAACAATTCAACTAGTTTCCCAATCGAGTTTTGACTCGGAGAAGAGCTACTGGAAAAGTGAAGCCAGTCTTTGTTATAAATATTAAAATACTACGCCAGAACAATTTCAGTTTCAGGATAGCAATCGAGAATTTCATTGATCTAGTTTGAAAGGTTTTCAATTCTCATAACTGTTTACTTGAATTGGGTGATCTGTATAGAAATCAGAAATGTGATTTGGACGACATGGATTTTGAACCAAACGTAATTGAAAGTTGGGCTAGAAGATTTATATTTGACAAGAGTGTTGAAAGCAATGTCTTTTTTTATGTAGATGCGATGCCTCTTTTAAGAACGAATTGTGAAATCAGTGAGTAGCCTTTAATATCGAAGTTAACATTGTGACAACTAAATTGCGTTTCACATAGGGCAAGGATAGAATTATGATGACCCGAAACGGCATGGAAGTTCGTTTGTAAACCGCGAATATTACAAAAATTAAAGTCAAAGTTGATAATTTTGTTAGAAATTAGAAATAATAGTGAATCCATTTGTCGTTTAATCGCGTCGTTTAAATCAATTTATTCATACTTATTCTTTTAGTAAACAAACTATTCTATCTGTTGCTTCAATTAAAGATTTGGGAGTGTTTTTTGATAGTAAACTATCATTTCAACCACATTATACCTATGTATTAAATAAACCAAATTATATGCTAGGTTTCATCAAGCGTTGAGCAAGATAATTTGAAGAACCCTGTTTTTAAATCTCTTTATACTTGCTTTGTAAGACCAAATTTGGAATATGCCAGTCAGGTATGGAATCAGGTATGGATTTTCTCTTCGTCATCTGCCTTGGAAATATCCATTAAATCTTCCTCCGTACGAGCATCGGCAAAATTTATTAAATCATAACACTCTCGTAAAACGTCGAGAAGTTGCCGATTTAATATTTTTAACAAAATTACTCAAAGGCAATATTGTTTCTACGGTATTACTTGATACGAGAATCTCTTATCCAGTTTCTAGATTAAGAGCACATAACATTTCTTATACCCAGTTTCACCGTACTAATTATTGTAAATACGCACCTCTTAACAGAATGGTGACTTTATGTAATAAACCCACACTATTGCATAAAAACACACTATTAATCTTTAACTAACCACATTTACTTTAAAGAAAGATTTTTATTTGCATAGTTGAAATTTTGGGAGTATCTTTAAGTTCATTATTAATTTTTATTCAGTTTTCATATTAAATTTATACTTAATTTTTATACCCGTATGACTATATAGTCCAAGGGTATAATAAATTTGCCATTACGTTTGTAACGCATAGAAGGAGGGGGGGGGGGGGGGTAGATATAGACTCAAGTGTATGGATCGGATCAGAATCGAAAAATAAATCGATTTAGCCATGTATGTCCGTCCGTCCGTCATCACGATAACTCAAAAAGTAAAGGAGCTAGGATTATGAAATTTTCACAAATTCGTTTTTATGCAAAAAACGGAATCGAGTTTTAAATTCAGCCATTTTGGTCCACGGGTTCGAGTACCTGCGATACAACTTATAATTTTATATGAGCATTACTCCATACCTATGGAAGCTGCGGGACTGAAATTTTGCCAAATGTAGTTTAGTATAATGGCCAAAGTTACTGCAAAATTTGGTTGGTCTACTGCTGAGGGTTCGAGTAGCTGCCATACAACTCCTTCTTTTATATGAGCTTTATATATGAACAATACAGAACGTAATTGGAAATGGCTTAAAAAAAAGTTAGTTCATTCACATTTACATAAACAAATTTTAAGTTCAAAGTAAATTTTTTATAATGTCTATTTTCTAGTTTCCAAGCTGTAGATATTGCAGATAATATATTACTTCCTGATGATAATGTGCCAGAAAATATATTAGATGCTTTTTTTGAGTACTTAAACTTATCCTTTTGGGAAAATACCAGTTTTGTTACCAATCTCAATGCATTTCAACAACAAGACCATAAGGTTTTAAACACAACAGCAGAAGAATTGATTAATTTTACAGGAATTCATGTATTGATGGGCTGTTTGGACTTTCCACAGCTTCAAATGTATTGGTCAAATGAGTTTCGAGTTGAAAAAATTGCAAATTGCATGAGCAGGCATCGTTTCTGTATGCTTAGAAGACATTTAAAATTTACAAATAACGAAAATCAGGACGGAAATGATAAATTATGGAAAATAAAACCATTTATTGAACCAATTTTAAATAAATGTCAGACGCTGCCTATGTCTTATCATACTGCAATTGATGAGCAAATGATACCGTTTTCTGGCAGATGTAAATTTCGACAATTCATGCCAGCAAAGCCAAATCCTCTGGGATTAAAAAGTTTTGTTTTGGCTTCAAATGATGGCCTTGTATTAAATTTCCAAATATATACAGGAAAAGGATTCGTTGCAGAAAGTGATATGAAAAATTTAGGACTTGGACCATCTATAGTCAAATTATTAAGTTCACACATAAAAAATGAGGGATGTATATATACTGATCGATTTTTCACTAGTCTTAAGTGCATTGAATATATGGCTTCAAGAAATTTATATCAGGTGGGAACTGTTATGAAAAATCGAATTGGCCCAATAATAAAGAAATTAACGGATGATAAAAAAATGAAAAGAGGTCAATGGGAAGAATGGGTTAGAGAAGGTGATAAAATATCTCTTGTAAAATGGAAAGATAATAAGGGAGTTCTACTCCTTTCGTCGTATATCGGAGCACATCCAGTGCAAAATTGTCAAAGGTGGTCGAAAGAAAATAGAAGTAAAATTTTATTGACACAGCCTGCAGTTGTTAATATTTACAATAAATATATGGGTGGTGTAGACTTATGTGATAGGTATATATCTCTTTATCGTTGCTACATAAGAACAAAAAAATGGACCATTAGAGCATTCAATCATTTCATAGATTTGATAATAGTAAATTTATGGATAATGCATAACAGAAATAGAGCATCGGAAAAAACTAAACATATTCCGCTTCTAAATTTCAAAATTTATTTAGCCAAAGTGCTAATAAGTTTTAGCTCTAAAGCAAAAGAAGCTTCAACTAAAAGGCATCGTTTGGATTAGAGGTTGTGATCGAGAATTCTCAATTCTCGATTTCTCGAGAATTCTCAACTGTTTACAATTTCTCGATTCTCGAGAATTTCAATTTATTTTCTCGAGAAATAAAAAATTATAAGAATATTTTTAAATCTAAGCAGACTGAATTCAAAACGAGGAAGATTATAGTTGCCGTTAACTAACCGTTATTTATTTCCCCTATTCTATTATAAATATTACAAAAAAAATATAAGAAAGTAAAATAGTTTAAAAAATATTAAACTTATTAGGTATCCCATAATTTTTGATTAACTTATTATCCCATAAAAAAAAAAAAATAGCCCACCCTAAAAGTTGGTCCGAGTGATGTCCAACTTTGCCAACTAACTTGTCCTATTACTTTACCTGCCCAGTTTTGATTTTAACTTCGTAGCTTCATTAGATTCACAGTTATCGAATTGATTACTTTGTATGGCAGCTGCCCGAAAATGGGGCCGTAACATTTTGAAACTTCATATAAGTGCTCGATTCATTATATAACTAACAGTGTGTAATTTTCATCCTCGTAGTATAATCAGTTTTCAAGAAATTCATATTGGTGCAAAAAAGTTGTATGGCAACCCCCCGAAAATGAAGTCGTAACATTTTGAAACTTCATATAAGTTCTTGATTCATTATAAAACTAACCGTGTGTAATTTTCATCTTCCTGGTATAATTACTTTTGAAGAAATTCATATTGATTTAAATAGGTTGTGTGGCAGCTCCCCGAAACCTTGATCTGGTCTTAACCAAAAAAAATAGGGAACCTAAAAAATGTCCGAAAAATGTTTTGTGTGAATTTCAAAACTCTTGCTCTAATTTTTCAATTCCATCTCTTATAATTAATTTTTAATTCACGAATATATTAAACTTAAGCCAAATCAACTTCATATGATCACATTCATATAATAATCATCATGATAGATAATACTCATCATATTCATATATGATTCATCATATATATTCATAATTATCTATCAATATCAATAAGCCATTTACTTAAAAAAATCTTTGTCTTCTTTTTTTTTGCTTATCTTAAATAAACTACGCATCATTTAAATCATATGAAATTCTAACTCGAAATCTTTATCTACTTTTTGTAACAAAAACAAAAAAACAAACAACAAAACAAACAACAAAAAAAAACAAAATTCATGTAATTTCATGTTAAATACAATATGCATACATAGTAAAATTTTAGATTTTTAGATAATTCTAGGAAGTAGGCTTGTTGTATTGTAAAAACTATATGCATTTTTGGTAGGTTGTTCAGTCATTTTTGGTTACTCATTCATTTCATACATATTGTAAGTTTAAAAATTAAAGTGCAATTATCATTTATTTCTTTTAAAAGTGAGGTGAGATTATATTTATATTTTGTTAAGCTGTTAATCAATCAAACGTAAGTACATTTAGAATATAATATTTTGCGGACTATTTTTTAACTTAGACACAATTTAATAATACATTTTTAATATCGAATTTTTAGCCATAAAATGGAACAGACACGTTACGAAAATTGTTGGCAACATTTTAAAAAAAAACTTGGTGATAAGGATACAGCTATTTGCAATTTGTGTAAAAAATCCATATCATGCAAAGCATCACAAACGACTGGACTTCATCGCCATTTAACTGGTCATCATAGCATGAAGAGGATTGCTAAAGATGACTGCAGGCACTTCAAAATCAAATTCAACACTGGACAAGTTTCTGACTATCACCAATGCAAATAATGATCTTGAAACATTGGAAGAAATTGTGGCTAAATTAGCAGCTAAAGATGGTTTCAGTATTTTGGGAATAACTAAAAGCGAGTTCATTCGTAAAAGTATTAAAAAACAGGGATTTTCTTTACCACAGCAGCCGTCAGATGTCATGAATTTGGTGTATAAGTATTATTGCTTAGTGAAAGACAAACTAGTTCTTAGAATTAAAACGCTAAAAGAACAGAATATGAAATTTAGTTTGTCCATTGATGAATGGACCAGCTTTAAAAACCGACGATACATGAACGTCCACCTATACTTTGGAGCTTTGGATTCAGTTAATTTTGGATTAATCCCAATAACAGGAAGCTGCCCTGCTGAAAAAATTATAGAAATGGTGAATTCAAAATTGGAATCGTTTGGTATCTGTTTTTCCAAAGATATTGTAGCCACTACATCAGATGGTGCGAGCGTTATGGTGAAATATGGAAAATTATCACCTGCTCATCTACAAATGTGCTACAATCACGCTATCCATTTGGCGATTATGTCGGTTTTATATGCATCTAAACCAACAAATAATGAGGCCAGCGATGACGAAAATTCCAATTGTACCTCAAACGAAGATTAACAGGAAGATAATTTTTTGGGTATAGAAGATAACCAGATAGATTCAATTTCTCCAAATCGGTTGATATTGATAATCAATCCACATATAAATATACGTGACACTATTCAGAAGATTCGAAAAGTGGTTAAACTTTTCAGGAAATCACCGGTGAGAAATAGTGTTTTACAAAATCACGTAAAAGCCGCAGAGAAAAAGGAGCTAGCCCTCTTATTGGATTGTAAGACTAGGTGGAATACCTTAGAGTCAATGGTAGAACGATTTCTTCGTATAATTGATCCTATAAAAAAGGCTTTAGAAGATCTTAATATGGATTATCTTTTGATCAATGATGATATTACTAACGCCAGAAATATTTTGGATGTTTTGCAACCTGTCCGAATAGCAATAGAGGCATTAAGTCGTAATGATACTACCCTATTGACAGCAGAAGGAGTCCTAAAATTTCTTTTTCAAGCGCTAGAAAAAAATCATTCCGTTTTAGCTTTAAAATTAAAAGATGAATTAAAAGATCGTATAGGAAAGAGACGGGATAAATCATTAGTGTCTCTTTTGAAATTTTTACAAGATCCATCCTCTCTGGAAAATGTGGAAGATGATTTTTTCAGCATGACCAGCAAAAATGAAATCACCAAATCAGCTAAAAACTTGATGGTAAGGCTTTTCCCTGCACCACTTCATGAATCACGTGGTAATGAAAATTTGGCAGAGCATGCAGAAATAATGGAAATTGAAGATTCAGAATCCGAACCGAATGATATGAACCAGCAGGATACGCACATTACTAATGATAATGAAGAAATTCTGAAAAAGCAGCTGGAAAATTTCATTCGTGAAAGCAACAAGTGTTCTCAGATAAAAGATACAGATTTTAAAACATTGTCGAGAGAAATTAATATATTTTCTGTCAATGGCAAACTTACTCCAAACTTATCGTTGCTTCAAGCAGCATTGTTAACAATAAAACCAACTTCAACACAAAACGAAAGGAATTTCTCAATTGCGGGAAATTTTGTTTCGAAGAAAAGAACAAGTTTGTCAGATAGATCTATTGATAGTCTCTGCTTTTTAAAGCATCATTTTATATAATGGATTTCGTATTCTTTTTTTGTTAAAAATAAATATTGAAGTGTTTCGTTTTGTTTTCGTTTTGTTTATATAATGAATTTCGTTTTTTTTTTTGTTAAAAATAAATATTATTTTAATAAATAAATATAGTTAAAGTTAACTTTTATTAAATATTATATATTACATATTATAGCATTGATATTTTTTGAATTATTTTTATTTATTTTTAAAATTAAAATTACAAAAATGTAATGCATATATAAGAATTTTAAATAAAATATAATGAATTTAGTTTTCTTTTTTGGTAAAAATAAATATTGTTTTAATAAATAAATATAGTTAACAATACTTGTATTAAATACAACCTATTTCTTCGTTTTTTCATTGGTCTATCTAATTTTTTTTAATTATCAGAATTTCTCGATAATTCTCGAGAATTCTCGAGACAAACGATTTGGGTTTCTCAATTTCTCGAGAAGTTTAATTTATCGAGAAATCACAACCTCTAGTTTGGATGATAATTTAAATCATACTGAAACTAATGATGACAATTTGAATCTTTCATCAGTTCCTTCAAAAAGGAGAACAATTGTTATTCCTCCTGTATCTGAGAAAAGATATGATGGTTTTGAACATTTCCCCATGTTTGTAGAAGCCAAAAATGCATCTAAATGTCGACTAGAAATGTGTTCTTCAAGAACAAGAACTATATGCACTAAGTGTAAATTGTATTTGTGTACAAATGGCTATAATTACTTTTTATACTTTCATAAAAAACAATAATTTTTTTTTAATTTTACATATTATTTATATTGAATTGTTATAATTTTTTATTAAGTTTTTTTTTAATTTTATGAAAATAGTTGAATTTTTTATTAATTTTGTTTATTTTTTTAATTGAATAAAAAAAAATAAGAACGAAAATCTTATATTACTAATAAAATTTTTTTTGAATTTTTTTGTACTAAAAGACTAGAGTCCACATATGTGTACCTTAAAACTCTTATTTCTAAAAAAAATTTTTTTATAGAATTTTGTTATTTTTACATATTTAAGTTGAAAACAACAAAAAAATATAGTCCAAGGGTATAATAAATTTGCCATTACGCAGAGGGGGTAGATATAGACTCAAGTGTATGGATCGGATCAGAATCGAAAAATAAATCGATTTAGCTATGTATGTCCGTCCGTCCGTCCGTCATCACGATAACTCAAAGGAGCTAGGATTATGAAATTTTCACAAATTCGTTTTTATGCAAAAAACGGAATCGAGTTTTAAATTCAGCCATTTTGGTCCACGGGTTCGAGTACCTGCCATACAACTCCTTCGTTTATATGAGCTTCACACTACACCTGATGAAGCTGGGTGTCTGAAATTTTGCAAAAAATAGTTTAGTGTAATGGCCAAAGTTACTGCAAAATTTAGTTGGTCTACTGCTGAGGGTTCGAGTAGCTGCCATACAACTCCTTCTTTTATATGAGGATTACACTACACCAAATGAAGCTGGGTGTCTGAAATTTTGCCAAAAGTAGTTTAATGTAATGGCCAAAGTTACTGCAAAATTTAGTTGGTCTACTGCTGAGGGTTCGAGTAGCTGCCATACAACTTCTAATTTTATATGAGCATTACTCTATACCTATGGAAGCTGCGTGTCTGAAATTTTGCCGAAAGTAGTTTAGTATAATGGCCAAAGTTACTGCAAAATTTGGTTGGTCTACTACAGAGGGTTCGAGTAGCTGCCATACAACTCCTTCTTTTATATGAGCTTTACACTACACCTGATGAAGCTGGGTGTCTGAAATTTTGCAAAAAATAGTTTAGTGTAATGGCCAAAGTTACTGCAAAATTTAGTTGGTCTACTGCTGAGGGTTCGAGTAGCTGCCATACAACTCCTTCTTTTATATGAGGATTACACTACACCAAATGAAGCTGGGTGTCTGAAATTTTGCCAAAAATAGTTTAATGTAATGGCCAAAGTTACTGCAAAATTTGGTTGGTCTACTGCAAAGGGTTCGAGTAGCTGCCATACAACTCCTTCTTTTATATGAGCATTACTCTACACCTAATAAAGCTGAATGTTTGAAATTTTGCCAAAAGTAATTAACCGGATGATATAATGTTTATGTTACGGTCATACGGGTATCCCAGAGTTGACACAGTCTACTCTACTACACTCTTCCTCGTTTTTAAATGATTTTTCCTTTTTTTTTGTATGATTTTTTAATATAAATATTTCATTAATTAGTATTGTAATATTTAATTTTTATACCTGTATAACTATTAGTCATGAGCATAAGGGTAAACCAAACTTGCCATTACGTTAAGGACGCTGTCAAGGAGGGGGATGGGGGGGTTAGACATAGACTCAAGTGTATGGATCGGCTTAGAATCGGAAAATAAGTCGGTTTAGCTATGTATGTCCGTCCGTGCGCACGATAACTCATAAAATAAAGGAGCTAGGATTTTTCAATTTTCACAAATTCGTTTTTATGCAATAGCCGTTATCGATATTTAAATCCAGCCATTTTGCTCCACTGGCTCGATTACCTGCTATTCAACTTTTTTTTTATATGAGCATTACTCTGTACTTATTAAAGCTGGGTGTCTGAAATGTTGTCAAAAGTTATTTAGTTTTATGGGCTAACTTTCTGCAAAATTTGGATGGTCTACTGCAGTGGGTTCGAGTAGCTGCCATACAACTTCTTATTTTTTATGAGCATTATTCCATACCTATTGAAGATGGTTGCCTGGAATTTTGCCAATGGTCAAAGTTTCTGCAAAACTTAAAAGAAAACTTAACAACTAACGGCGCTGCCTTCATGAAATTTGTGCTGTAGGTTACTAGTAATGAGAATACGGCAAGGGTTACGTACGGTTGAGATCGGACTATTGGTTTGGATCCTAGAACATTTTGATCGAATTTTGGCCAAACAAACATAATTCCAAAAGCAATGAAGATAGAACCTTCAAATTTGGTATCAGTGTGCTTCTTTCAATGTCCTTAGAGTTCTTGAAATTTATTAGAATTGCACAAACTCCTCTTGGCTGATTACTAGGATGAAGTGCCTTATAGCATGCATAACCTAGAATCTTAAACTTTGTGTTTATTGTTAAATGAGTCTTTGATAGCAGACATATATCAATATTGTTAGATCTTGTCAATCTTCTTTTCTATAGTTCTTTTGCAACCAAACAACCACGATAGCTAGCACGGTGTGTTTCGTTGTAGTTTGCACACATGGCCTGGAAATTTTCTTTTTTTCTACACTCTGCTGTCATATGATTTCCAGTACATTTTACACATTGAGCCTATTTTTGGCAAAATTTTTGTGTATGTCCAAAACTCTGGCAAAACTCTTTTACACTGAGGAACGGACTTATTCCTTCTGAGAGCCTCAATTTTAACTCTCATGCGCTGTAAATATTCTATTTTGTATATTTAATTTATTTCCTCTGAATGATCAAAAGATAGCATAAATAGAGGACCACTTGGTTACAATATTCAGATTTCTATCTTTAGGTTTTTTAATTTTGTTTGCCAAATCTAGACATTTAAAACGTTTATTAATAAGTTATTTTTTAATATCTTTTAGCTCACATGATGGGTGAAAATTTCGTGCCATAACTTTATTTGGTCTAGTTAGTTTATTTTCATATGTATGCCATTTCAACTTGGCTTTATTTATTATATTTTGTGAAAACTCTATAGTAATTTTCGTCGTCTAAATAATTTTTACCTAAACTTTCTAGTGAGTCAAAAGCTTCCCGTATTTTTGTAATGTTTTTATTTATTATAATTGATGCCAAATTTTGATCTATGTTACTTAAAAATATATTAAAAATAAATTTTTTATTATTATCAGCAGAAAATTCAGCTGGTTCATTTATATCGTATTCAAATTTTTCATTTAATTTACTTAGTACTAAAACTAAAATATTATAAAATTCTCTAACATGATAATTTTTTACTGCAAGGGCTTGATGACATAGCTGATGGTAACTTTCCCTGACTCCAAAATTAGTGATTAACGATATTTTTATCTGGTTCCAATCTGCATTTGTTCCTAATGTTCTTATGACATCCAACGCTGGACCCTGGATTTTATTTACTATAATCCTCCGGTTGATGTATGTTTTTGCCTGTTGGCATGTAATTAGAGGGAGAATTGTATTTACTTCCCTCAGAAATGATGTTAATGCATATTGACCATCACCACGGAATTCATGAATCCGCTGAGCATCCTTCAATATATCACTTGCAGAAATTGTAAATGTTGATGTATTTGGATTCTGCATATTTGTTTCACTATTAATTATTTTTTCGCTGATTTCACTACTATTTTCTTCACTTCTTCATTGAATCTATTATTGTTCTTTAGTTGATTATTTTTTGGCATTAATTGGTTGTATTGAAATAATTATATTTGAGAAAAGAAATATGTTTTTTTTTTTTTTGTTTATATATAAATTTTTTCTGTTTTTTTTTTTAAATTTCATTTAAAATATATGTATACAACTTTAATTAAAAGTTTTTAGTTTTATTATTTTATTTGTTAAACTCTTGAACTTATTTTGTTAGATTATGAAACTGTTATAATTTAAACTGTTAGAGTTATATATTAGTTATTTTAATAACTAATAAAGGTATATTATTATTATTTTTTATTATTAAATATTTAAATATTTTAATTAACAGTTCGTATCACAAAATTTTCTATCTTTAGATAGTAAAAACTACTTGACTGTGCCAATTATGTGTTTTATGGGTTCTTCAAAATAAAAACACCATAAAATTTTAAATTTAAATCAAAATTTTATTATTCAAGTTTATTATTATTATTATTTTTTATTAACCATAATTTTAAATTATAATTAACAATTTTTTTTATAAGCAACTAGCTGCCAGGGCTATCGGTTTAATTTATAACTTTTTTGTGTTTATTATTTTGAATTTTACTTACATTATTATTTTTTATTACTTAATTTGATATTACTTTACTAATTTTGATTTTATTTTAATATAATTTAATTTGATACAGTTTATTTTTATAATCTACTATTTATGTATACTTTTTTAAATTAATTCGTTAATTTTAATTTTATTAAAGAAGTTATATAGCTTTCTAATATTAGTATCGGAGGGGAAACATAGGAGATCTGAAGGATTGTTGTTTTTAAATATGGATTGGCGGTGTTGTGAGATGGCTGTGCATTCTGTTAGGATGTGTGGGATGGTTAAGGCGGATCTGTTGTAAAATTGGCATATTGGTTGAGTTTCTTTTTTGAGTAAGTGCGAATGTGTTAATGCTGTGTGTCCTAGACGTGTAATGACAAAGCAACGGTTCATTTTGGTTGAAGTTGTTGTGGGAAGTTTGATAGCTGAACGGTCTTTGTTAACTGATTTGTACTGATGTATATAATCTGCCCATTCAGTTTTTACAGTCTTTAGAATTATTTTAGATGCCATTGTGTTTATTAATTTTTTGGAAAATGGCATAAATGTGTAGAGTGGGTAATTGTTTGCGGATTTCGCAGCTAAGTCGGCATATTCGTTGCCAGTTATACCTATGTGACTAGGAACCCACATGATTTTTACTTTATTCTGCATTATAAAGCATTGTTGCCTTGTGTAGTTTATTGGACCGGATTCATTTCTTGTATTTTTTATAGCTTGAAAGACTGAAAGGCTATCTGTGCATATGAGAAATTTACCTTTGTTTTCCCTTGCATGTTGTAAGGAGCAGAGTATGCCTTGTAATTCAGCTTCGAAAATATTAGCAGACTGCGGCAGAAGGCCTTGAGCTATGGTGGTACCGTTTTCGTTAACTACACCAAAGGAAACGGTTATATCAGTTTTAGATCCATCTGTGAATAGTATTTTCCAGTTGGTTTGCTTGAGACTTGCAGATTGTTCTGCGTATAACTGTTAATATTGATATTGAGTATTCGAGGTGTATTGTTTTCGGAAGTTTGCTAGTTCATCGATAAATACCTGTTCAGCTTGTTGCCACGGAGAAAAATTTATTTGTTTTTGCACCATTGGCTTTATGTTTAGATCCAGTTTTAAATACAGTTTGTATATAGCCGTTAAGGTTGATTCTATACGTAGGGTTCTTTTCCTCGATTTTAAGTATTTCATCTCGGTGTGTGAGAGGTTGTTTGAGTCACAGAATAACTTGTTGATAAGACGACTTGTTAAGTACTGTTTTCGATCCTCTAATGAGAGAAACCCAGCTTCTGCTAGTAGATTTTTTGTTGGTGCTGTTCTAAATGCTCTTAGACTGGTTCTAATTGCAGCATGATAACGAGCTTTTAATTTATTCAAGTGAGTTTTCGCACATTTTCCATATATTTGCAATCCATAGTCAATTTTCGAAAGCAGTGTTAATTTAGTCATATTTATTAGAGAGTTAGTATGCATGTGGCTACTGGAAGATGATAGGAATTTAATAATATTTAATCTGGCAGCTAAGTTAGTTTTTAAATAATTACAATGATTTAGGAAACTGTGTTTACAATCAAAAATTAAACCTAAGATTTTTAGTTCTTTAACGTTACTAATATTATTATTTTTAAAATTAATTGATATGAACTGCAACAATGTTTATTTTTCTTCAGATGTGTAAATGTTTGCTCTTTTCTATTGATATGTTCGTTCCAGAGTATTGTGACCATTTCTCTATTTCGTTCAGGACTTCGGTAAATTGTTGCGATATTTCATTGTTGTTTTGTACTTTGCTTATAATATATAAATCGTCAGCGTAGATGCAGTGGCTTAGATTTTTATGTTTTAAAATGATTTTATTGACTTCTTCGAATGCTATTAAAAATAATGTTACAGATAACGGAGAGCCCTGAGGGATCCCATTATAAAGTGAGTAAGTGGAGGATAATATGTTATTTACTCTACAGCGGATTTGTCTATTGGTTAAAAAAGATTTAATGAAGCCGAACATATTTTGTCAAAAGCTTTTTCAAAATCTATAGCTAGTATAGATATATGATTTTTTGTCTAAAGTTTTTTGCAAATTAGTTGGTCTATATATAGAAGGGCATCAATCGTTGAAGAATCGGATCTAAAATCGACTTGATTTGAAGATAGTGAGTTCGTAGCTGTAAGAAACCACATTACTCTTTTAGAGACCATTTTTTCAAAAATTTTTCCTAAGCAAGGAAGCAGTGAGATTGGTCTGTAACTAGATCTTTCATCAATTGGTTTGTTCGGTTTACTTATTGGAATAATGGCCGCTGTTTTGAACACTTGGGGAATAATTCCCGTTTCGAAAATTTTGTTATAAAGTTTAAGTATTCTGTTTTTAAATAACTTGGGAGAATTTTTAATCATTTGATATGTGATTTTGTCTATTCCCGGAGTTGTTCCTGTAAGGGATTTTAAACACAGTTCAAAATCGTCTTCATTGAATTGTGATTCTAGTAACTTCGCTTTAAAACTCGGAGGGATATGTATTTGTAATGAAGTGGATTTGTTTTTATTTTCTCTGAAAAGGGATGGAAAGTTATCTGTTTTCGAACTTTCTGAGAAGTATTTTGCGAACGTTGTGGAAATTGTTTGTGGATCAAAAATCGTGGAGTTATTAATTTTAATTGTTTTGATTTGAAATGGAGTGTAGTTTGAGGTTAATACTTTAATGTTTTGCCAAATTTTAGAGGTGTTGGTACTAGGGTTAATAGTTTCTGTAAATTTATTATATGCTACTTTTTTTGCTTCTTTTTTTTCTCTAGTAAATAGAGCATTTTTTTTTTTGTACAAAATGAAATTTGTTAGTGTACGTGTTTTACAAAAATTCTTCCAGGCGATTTGTTTTTCTTCTCTTAAATTTTTTAATTTTGCAGACCACCACGGGACATTTCGATTTCAATTTTTTGTTAGAGCTTATTGGGATAGATTCATTAGCAGCTGTGCGGATGATTTTTTTTATTGATGCTGTTTCTTTGTTAACGTTTTCGGTTTGTAATAATTTATTATTTGATTTAATTACTAAATCTTGAAATTTTGACCAGTTGGCTCGTTTACAATTGAAACGTACGGGTTTTGAGTGTAAGTTTGACTTAGCATTGGGAAATGTAAGTTTGCTTAAAATAGGATAATGGTCGTTACTGTGAAGGTCTTTGATAATTTTCCATGATATGTATGGTATTAAATTAGGAATACAAATAGTGAGATCTATATTGGTAAAAGTGTTATGTGTTGAGAAATGAGTTGGACCATCATTGTTTAAAATTGATAAATTATTACAAGCATTGAAGTCACCTGCTAGAATTATGGGTATTTTAATATTTGAAAGAAGGTTTGGAAGATCAGAATTGGATAGAGTTTGTTCTGGAGGGATATAGATTGAAATTAAAGTTATTGGGAATTTGAGGTTGAACTCAATTGCTATTACAGAAAGTCGAGTTTGAATGGGGACATATTTATGAGGAATAGATTTGTGAATTAATAAACCTGTACCCTGTTTAGCTCTTTCGTTATGATCAAAATTGTGAAAGTAGCCAATGTATTGTTTTGGACAAAGGGGTTTTACTGTGTTTACAATATGGGTTTCTTGTAAACATAAAATGTGTGGATTATGTAATTTTATAATTAATTCCATTTCTTGGTAGTTATTTATGTAGCTTTTCATATTCCATTGAATAATATTTAAGGTCATTTTATTTTTAAAAATAAATATAAAAAATTAAAAATATAAAATTACTAAAAGTAAATATTTATAAACACACAAAGTTTGTTATTATTAAAATAGCAAATAGTGTGAATTGTTATATTTTTTCTTTTATTGAAGAAAAGCAAAACGGCTCGATCTGATATCGAACAAAAAATTCTTATTAAATAAATTAGTACAATGAATTGTTTAGGTTTGAAACGGAAACTAATTTGTTTGTTTAGAAATAAAGTTGATTTTTTGATATAATAGACATGATTATTCTTGTTGAGAATAATATGCATTAAACAACTGAATATGTTGGAAACGAAGAAGTAAAAGAGTAAAGCTAAAAAGGTGCGACCAATTATCAAACAAGAGTCGGTTTGATGAGTGAAAAGTTGTTGCCTTGCAGGTTTGCAGATGAGTTATTGTTGAAAGTAGGGTTATCTTTTTCTATATTGGTGAAATTGTTATTGATTGTTATTGATTTCTGTTTGATTATTTGTAGGAGTGAGAAAAGAAGAATTAAAACTTTGCATTTGATTATCATTATATGTTGTTTGATTTAATGTAAAAGAAGGAGACACATTATTTTGAGATAATATAGAAGTGCTTTGAATTTTATTGCAAGTTGAAGGAGAAAGAGAAGAAGAATTATTAGTTGGAAAATTTAAGGTTAGATTTTTATTTGCATTATCAATTAAATTTTTATTTTGTTTGTCAATTAGTGAATTTTTATTTTGTTTATTAGAAGGAGAAAGAGCTGATTCATCAAGTTTTTTTGGAATATTTGAGTTTTGCTTGGATGCTGAAATATTCGTTTGTTGTGATGTACTATTTATAATAATAGAGGGGAAGGTTTGTGAATTATTTGTTGTTTTTAAATTATTCTGATTATAAGTTTTTCGCGCTTCACCAAAGCTGCATTTATTTTGTGTTTTTATTTTTAAGATTTCTTTTTGTTGCAAGAATTTGGGGCATTTGTTGAAGGAAGATGGATGATCTCCAAGGCAATTAGAACAGAGTGTTCGAGTGCATGGCAGTGGTGAGTTTGGTGGAAGATTGCAATTAACACAGCTTCATGGGATTTGGGAAATATTCCTGAACTTTAACTTGATACCAAGCGATGTCAATTTTTTTTGGAACCGTGTAGGAGTCAAAAGTGAGCAGAATAAGGCCAGTATAAACTTTTTTGTTATCAATTAATTTAGAAAATTTGTAGACATTAGTAACACCCTGATTTTTGAGATCATTTAATATTTCTTCTTCAGTTGTTGGAATTAAATTCCTATCAAATATTGTGCCTTTTGTGGAGTTCAGTGTAGCATGAAGTTTAGCTGTTATGGTACATAAACCACCAAAATTTTTTGTATTGAGGAATTTGTCTGCCACTTTTTGGGATTTGGTGTGTACAAGAAGATTGCCATCACGAAGAAGGCTTACGGAATCAATTTCGGTACTAATACAGTCTAGTGCCTTTTTTTTGGCAAATACACTGAATGAAGAAAGTGGTTTGTCTTTTTGGGTGGATTCGATAACGACGTATTTGGGACATTTTTGTTGATTTAAATTTAACTGAGGTAGGATTTGGAAGACATCGCTTGTAATATCTTTACCTATTCCTCGTTTTGGTTTTGGGCCAGGTTGGTCTGTGTCATCATCCTGCAAATCTGCAAACCGATTCCCCGAAGGGATCGGCCGTTCTTTCGGCATGGTGCACTATTATTGGATTAGAATGTGTTGTTTTTGCACAAAAAAATTTTTTATATATATTTAAATTTTAATTTTTATGTATAACTAAAATGAATTTTTGTTTTTATTTTTTAGGTTAAATTTGATATGAAAGTGTGAGAAAAAAGAAGTTGTATAAGAACGAAAAGGATGACTATAGTGGAAAAAGATAATAAAAGAAATTATTGATTAGCACTAAAAAAAAAACGTCTACTCGTTACGAAGGTTAGACGATGACTGTCAAGTTTATTGTTTGAATTTGGTATTACTAACTTTTTTAATGTTGTTATTTTAGAAAAACAAAATCTTTATTTTTATTTTACAAAAACAATTTTCTTATATTAATACTAATTATAATTTGTTACTTTAAATAGGCTTTCGAAACAAAATTCAGTATCGAATTACAAAAAAGAAATTTACCCTTTTTACTTATAACAAAATCGGTATATTATTTGGTAAATGTTCGTACTGAATTTTGTATAGAATAGTTTCAACATATGTTCAGTTTCATATTACTATATTATAACGTTAAAATAATTTCAAGTGCAGTTATGTTTAAAATTAGTTCAAGTGGAATTGATCATTATTGTGCTGACTTTTGTATTTGATACCTTTTGTTTTTATATTATTTAAAATAAAAGTTGAAAGTAGTTCAAATGCAATTGACCGTAATTATGCTTAGTATACAAAAATGTAGCCTATTACATTTTTGTATGAAATGGAAAAAAAGAAGAATAAAAAGAAAAACAAAAAGTAAAAATGTGAAATTATTTTTTTGTAGATATTTGTTTTTTTTTTTTTTATTTAGTAAATATGAAATAGAGTTTTCTCTTTTGGAGGTTCATTTATTATTATGTTGGTGGGCTTTACCGACTGTGACGTAACTCCTGTTTAGATATATGTTCGTTAGCCCTTGAACTGATCAAAGATTCTAGAATACGAACCCATTGTCCAGCTTCGTCTATATGAAGTCACCGCCTTACTTTCAATATTTGTTAACTCTTGTACACATGTGAAACGTTCTACCTTAATTTTAAGTTACTAATTTCATTAATTTCAATGATAAGCTTTTAAACCTTGGGAGGTTTAAGAGGGTTACTGAACCCCAACTATAATTGATCATAAATTAGAGAAACACATAAGAAATCGTAAATAACGCTGCTGTGCCAAGCTTCTAATCTTTACTATCTTTATTATTTTCGAAGATATGCCTTTAGGTCTTCGGAACTATGTATTTGGTCTCCGACCCACTCCTCCAATTGGTAACACATTCGAGGACATTAAGGGAATAGGAAGAGACACTCTGATACCAAATTTGGAGGTTCTATCTTATTTGGTTTCGGGATTATGCTCATTTGGCCTAAAATCAAGCAAAAAGTTCTAAGATCCGAACCGATGGTCAAATCTCGACCGTGTGCAATCCCAGTTGTAGTTTCATTACTAGTAACCTACAGCACAAATATCATAAAGATAACCTCATTAGTTGTCCAGTTATCTTTTTTTTTTTATGTGCGTTTGCCGTAGACCGACTAAAAGGTTCAGAATCCGCATACATGAGCTGATCTCTCTAATATATAACTCTAGCCGTACTTTCAGTACTAGCAACCTACATTAATTAAAATATCATCAAGATAGCTCCATTATTTTTGAGTTATCGTGCCTACGGACGGACGGACGGTAATGGCTATATCGACTCAGGAGGTCACGCTAATCACAAATATATGTACTTTCCATATCTAGCTGGCTTCCTTTCCATATCTAGGCCTTAAAGTACGGCGGGGATGGGACCATCCACACAGCTCTGAAGACCTTAAAGCATATCATTGAAATTAATAAAAAAAAGTAGCTTCAAATTAAGATAGAACGTTCCAATTGTGTACAAGAGTTCACTAGTATTGAAAGAACAACGCGGACTGCATATAGGGGAAAACTGACCATGGATTCGGATCCTAGAACTTTTTCATTCTTCTTTGGATTCGCAATATAGTTAGAAAGTGTTTTTATTAGTGTTATATAGTTAATTTCGTTAACTATGTCTTACGATCAAACTAATAAATGCTTTTATGGTTTTTAAATCATTATGGATTTTTCATTAAATTAGCGAACCAAATAGATGTAGGGTATTTTTAAGTTGGTTGCACCTACTTCTTTACTTCTTTTCTTCTATTTACTCTACTTCAATTTTTTCTTTAAATGAAGCAAATTTTTCTCGCCTTGAAAATTTTCCGAAAACTGCACTTATTAATATTAATATAGATTCTAACATGGTATTCAATTACCTAAATAAAATTTATGATAATTCTAGTCTGGGAATTGATGGTATTCCCAACTTATTTTTACAAAACTGCGCAGCCTCTTTGAGTGGCCCACTTTCCACCATATTTAACTGCTCAATAGCTACTAGGATTTTCCCAGCTATTGAAAAGTGCTCATATTAAACCTATTCATAAGAATGATCACAAAATGCCATTATTAATTATGCCGTGTTACCTTAAGTTGACAATTTTCTCTTTGTAGTTCTCTACACAAGATTTCCAACTCATTAATTCTGGAGTTGACTTTCGCATTACTTTGTTGTAATATCGGACTTTGAATTTTTTATTACCCTTGTGGGCTTTCTTTATATTGCCTTCATCATACAATATTTTTTCTTTATTGTCCTCATCTAAACGCCTTCAACGTTCAGCCAAGCCCTCACCGACAGCCGTGGTCTCTGCCGAAACTTTGGTAGATATCTCTAGAAAATTTTTATTTTTATATGACATTATATTTTATTTATTTAATGCTTTTTATACCTCCAGCCAGGGTTTCTTACTGCCGCTCCTTTGGGATCAATCGCAGAACAGGTAGCCGTCCATTTGACAGCAGGAGATTCTGGATTTTTCTTTGGATTTTAGTGGGCTCGTACCACAAGCATACCTAACTGAAAGTAGTTCTATTCCCCTACTCTCCGGGGTTAACCGACTAAAAATACCCTACACCTATTTTGTTCAAATTTACGGACATATCCATAAGTCATTTTAACACCATAGAAGCTGTTATTAATTTGATCGTAAGACATAGCTAACCAAATTAACTTTATAATACTAAAAACATTTTCTAATTACCCTATCTATTAAAAAATACTACAAATTCTTACTAATTTATCTATTTAAAAATATTAAAAAACAAACAAACTTGAAATAAATGAAAATATATTTATTCCAATTCAATTACAAAATGAAAAAATTCTAATTATTAAATTTTGTGATAAAAAGATAATCAAAGCATAATATATTTAATAATCCAAATTTTTCAAAATTGCAATTATTTTAAATGGTTAGTTTATATACCTAATAGAAAAGCTTATAAACGCAAAATATGCAATAAATGTATTTCTAAAATACAATTAAAAATTTACACCTTTTCATATAATTCATTTAAATATAAAAATAAATTTTACATAAATGCAGCAAGTACCTTTGAACATAGCTGAACCACTACAATTAAGTCTAGATTTCGGAGACACATAGGACATAGGAAATATATTCTTTGGCTTCGAAATTAAACTCGACCACAACCAATTCCCATGGTACTTTCATTACTAGTAACCTACTGTTAAATTTCATCAAAATACCGGCATTATTTTTTGAGTTATGGTGTTTGTAAGATATATGTTTGTTAGTCCTTGAACTTTTCAAGGGTTCCAGGACCCGAAATTATGGTACGATTTCGCCCATATGCAGTCCCATCATACTTTCAATACTAGTTAACCCTTGTACACAATTGGAACGCTCTATCTTAATTTTAAGTTACTAGTTTTATTAATTTCGATGATAAGCTTTTACACATTGGGGGGTCTAAGAGAGGTTCTGAACCACCACTCCAATTGATCCCAAATTAGGGGGGCACGCAAGAAATAGTAAAGAACACCCTTGTGGCAAATTGGAAGCTTCTACATTTGTTTCAAGTTACTATCTTTATTAATTTCGAAAATATGCTTTAAGGGCCTAAGAACTGAGTGGCTGCTCCCCGAACCAATACTCCAATGGGGCCCAAATTTCAAAGACACTTACGAAATAGGAAGGGACACCCTGATACCAAATTTGGAGGTTCTACCTTCATTGGTTTCGGAATTATGCTCGTTTGGCCTAAATTCGATCAAAAAGTTCTAAGTTCCGAACCCATTGTCCAATCCTCACCGTACGTAATCACCGCCGTAGTTTCGCTGCCAATAAACTACAGCACAAATTTCATGAAGATAGCCTCATTAGTTGTTGAGTTATCGTGATTTTTTATTTATTTATTTATTTATTTATTCCGAGCTTAATTCAAGCAAGTTACAAAATTTACATTAAATTAATAAACTAAAATTAAACATTAAAAAAACAAAAAAGAAAGTAAAGATTATAGAAATTCAAAATTTAATAATTAATTTTACATAAAAAAAAAATTTTTAAGAAAAAAAAAGAGTGAAAAAAAAGTTAAAAATTATACTAATTATATTTAAAAAAAAAACAAAAAAGCTTCAATTAAGAAGACAAAGGTCAAAGAATGTAAGTCCAAAAATTTCAAGAACACAAATACAAGTTATTTTTTTATGATTGTTTAGTTTGGGAAAAGTTAATATGGGATTTATATATATTACAGAGAGACATCATTCTATTAATTGGTTCATATTTACCATAGTTAGTTCGGTGAAACTGTAAATTAAACAAATTAGCAGATCTTAATCTAGAATGCGAAGAAAAATTGAGTTTAGCGAGTAGTTGAGAAGAAGAAATGTTGCCTTTAATTAATTCAATTAGAAATACAATATCTGCAACTTTACGGCGCATTTCAAGTGTATTGAGATGTATTAAATTTATTCTATGTTCGTAAGGAGGTAATCTAAAAGGGTCCTCCCAAGGAAGAAGACGTAAAGCATACCTGAGAAATTTTTTCTGAACCGATTCAATTCTATTTATATGGACACCATAAAATGGACACCAAACTTGACTGGCATATTCTAAATTAGGTCTAACCAGGCAGGTATAAAGAGATTTCAATACATAAGAATCTTCAAATTCTCTTGCCCAACGTTTAATAAAACCGAGCATAGAATTGGCTTTATTTAATATATCAGAATAATGAAGTTGAAATGAAAGTTTACTATCAAAGAGTACCCCTAAATCTTTAATTGAAGTGACTTTTGAAATGATTTGATTATTAAAAGAATATACATAAGAAATTGGACTTAAGCGGCGTGTAAAACTGATTGAAGCACATTTAGTAACATTGAGTTGGAGACTATTGTTGGAACACCAATTGTAAAAACGATTAAGATCAGCTTGTAGGGCTAATGTATCCTCCAAATTTACAATTTTTTTGAAAAGTTTCATATCATCGGCATAAATTTTAATGTGACTATTAATTATTAAAGAAGAAACATCATTAATAGAAATAATGAAAAGTAAAGGTCCAACATGGCTACCTTGAGGCACCCCTGTGGGAGCTGCAAACTCAGAAGATATCGAGGATCTAAAAGAAACACTATATCTACGATCAGAGAGGTAGGAATTAATTCAATCTATAAAATAAGTCGGAAATCCTAATTTAATTAGCTTAAAAATAATAACATTATGTGGAAGAAGATCAAAGGCTTTGCTAAAATCTGTATATATTACATCTGTTTGGAAGCCATCTTCCATATTATTAATAAATGCAGATGTAGATTCAACAAGATTAGTAACGGTTGATTTTAGCTTTACAAAGCCATGTTGGAAAGGCGATAAAAAACAAGTACAATGATCATAAATAGAATCAAATACAATTAGTTCAAAAA
Organism: Dolichopus griseipennis; assembly: GCA_963082915.1. Taxonomy (NCBI): domain Eukaryota; kingdom Metazoa; phylum Arthropoda; class Insecta; order Diptera; family Dolichopodidae; genus Dolichopus; species Dolichopus griseipennis. Next base: position 185,716,170 of record OY720441.1, on the reverse strand, counting down.
GCTTAGGTATAGAAGAAAGTTTAGCAATTGGACGATAGTTAGTAACATCGTTTTTAAGATTTTTTTTATGAACTGGCTTAATTATGGCAATTTTCCAAATAGAAGGGAAGATACCAGAAGCTAAAGAAGAATTAAATAAAGAAGAAAGAGGACCAGATAATGAAGATGAGCATTTATTTAAAAATATGTTAGGGATGCCGTCAATCCCAGGACTAGTGTTAAAATCAAGTTTTGTCAAATAGTTAAATACCAAATTAGAGTCAATATGAATATTACCCAGTGTAGTATTAGGAAAGTTTGATAAATGCAAAAAATTATCTTCATTTAACGAGAAAGCGGGCAAAGAATAACTAATTGAGAAGAAATCACGGAAAAATTCTGAAATAACATTAGAATCTATACTACTAGAATTTTTATAATTCATACACATTGGATATTGATCACTTTTTCTTTTGGAATTAACAAATTTCCAAAAGAGTTTTGGATTATTTTTAATATTTAAAGACATGTTTTGCACATAATTAGAATATAAATTATCAGACATTGTTTTAAATTCATTAAATAAATTTATGAAAACATTAAAGTCATAATTATTATTGCTTTTAATAAATTTACGCCAGGCTTTATTTTTTCTATTTTTTAATTTTTTAAGACTTTTAGTAAACCATGGTGGACTGGATTTATAACTATTGTCTACAACTAACGGAACATATTGTGAAATAATAGAATGAACAATTTTATAGAAATGATTAACTGCATCATTTAATTTAAAAGAGGTTAAAAATGAGAAATCATAACAACTTAAATAGTTATTAATAGCATCAAAATTGGCTTTATGAAAGTTAAAACGATAAGAAGGTTTAGAATCAATAATTGGAGGTATGAGAAAACAGAGAGACGAACAAATTGGAGGATGATGCTCATCAATTTCAACTAGTTCAAATGGACAGTTAATAATAGCAAAATTTATCCAATTTGTCGTAAATAAAAGATCTAACTGTCTACCACGATTATTACAGATTGAAGATACTTGTTGAAAATTAAAAGAATTAAAAGAGTCAATTACAAAGCACTCCGTATTACTAACTAATTCGTATGGAATGAAGTAGGAATCCTCATCGTGCGGAACCCATTTAATGTTAGGAAGATTAAAGTCACCACAGAGAATTACATCATCATTAACATTAAGTTTACTGACTAGTGAATCAATTTCTAAAATATATTTAGTATACACTTCGATACTAGATCCTGGAGGAATATAACAATTTATAATAATAACATTTTTTAGTTGTAGTTCAATTTTAACAGCAATTACTTCGATAATATCGGTAGGATCACATTGAGAAAGTAACAATTGCGATGAACAAAAAGTATTTTTAACAGCTATCAATACACCACCACCTTTAGGAACATTATAAGATAAACGACAATCATATCTATCTTTCCTATAAACAGTGTAAGAAGAAGAGAAAATTTCAAGATTATTTATTGAAGAAGTTAGCCAGGTTTCTGTTAAAACGAATAGATCAAAATCTAAAGCAGTAGAATTTAAGAAAACTTTTTTAGTTTTTGTGCGTAGACCTCTTACATTTTGATAATAAATAGTTAATTTAAAAGATTTATTATTAGGATGAGTGGGTTCCGCAAGACTAATATTAACTAGACTTTTTCTCGCTTGGAAGGGGACGAAAGTACTTATCATGATTTTCTCTCACACGTTGAAGATAGTTAATTCTATTAGATGAGATATGTGAGGCAAAAGATTTCAAGTCAGTTAGAGCATTTTCAGCTGAAATATTATATGTTTCATGATATTTTACAAAAATATTACGTAAGTCCTTAATATCAGTAGGAAGTCCTTCCTGTTGAATAGCTATCTTAAGCGATGTGTTTGTTTTACCACCAATAGAAACATCATTTGATTTATCGTGAAGATATGCAAGGTAAAGTCTAACATTATCATAAATTTTACTGTCCCTTAGTCTAGCTAAAACGTACCTACTGTTATTTTTACTTTCATGAAGAGCTTTTTGAGTAAGTTTTACAACAGGCGGTAAAAGAGGATCTAAAATTGGTGGAGTTGTATTTGAGTTAGATAATAAAATATCCTCAGAATTAGCTAATAAGGGATTAGCTTGTGATTCAGGATGTAAAGATAAAGAAGTTTATCTATTAATTTTATTAGAAGAAGATTTTGCAACAGTTAAGCTAGAAGGTTTACTTTGGGGCATGATAGTTTCACCTTGAACAAAATTTTGGTATTTATTAAATTTATATGATACAGACTTTTTGAATTTTGTAAATTTATTTTTTAGATAAGAATCGCTAATTTGTTTGTTATTACCTGATTTGATAACATCATTCGAATTACTAGAAATGATGTTTTTAGAATTATTTTTTATATTAATATTCAAAATAGGAATAGTATTAGTATCAGTTTGTGCAATAATATCAGATTTGTTAGCATTAATTAGTGTTTTAGTATTTGAAATATCAATTGATTTAGAAAAATTAGTAGGAGGTATAGGAAAAGATAAATGAAGTAAATTTGTTAAATTAGATTTAGTGTTTAAAGAGGATTTGTAATTTAATTTAGAATTCTTATTGTATAACCTGTATTAGTGTCTTGTAAAACTGTTTTCATATTTTTGTTTAGGTTATCTTTGACCTGAGGCTTACTTAATTCAATAGCTGCACCAATTTTATTCCATATATTGACGTTGCTTGGATGTTGTAAAATTCTCATAGAATAAACAGAACCAGAGATAAGAAAGCATAAGTATTTTATTTTGTTCTTCTTTATTCGGTTAGGTGTTAAATTAGTACACACAATTCTTCTTTTATAAATTGAGTTAACTTATTTTCATCAAACGAGCAAGGAACGCCCTTTACAAAAGTAGACGAATAGTTACTATCTTTGACGATTGATGATTTATTACAATCCATTTGCTTGGTGATTCTTCCACTCCATTGGGTCCCAAATTTATGTAAAATTGCAAAATCTGTTTGCACGCTTTTAACGCAATTTGTAGGAGAATCAAGTAGTGTATCAACTTGAATTGCCTTATCAAAAGTTTGTATTTTACTGCTATATTCGGAATTTTGAGTTTGTGATCTAGAATCATGCAGTTCGGTACAAAAATTATGTAACATTTCAACATTAGTGCTGGCATAGTCCTGGTGAACCGTATTAATATGCTTAATAACAGCTGCTTGCATACGTTCAAAATTTTTAGGAACTGCAAAAATTGATGAAGCACTGTTGGAACCAGCTTCTAACGACTTGGAAATATTCTCAAAATTTTTAGTAAATTGAGCAGAAATTTCAGTTAATAGCTCAGTTTTTAAGTCGTTAAACTCATTATTTGATGTATGATTAGAACCGGTAGATTTCTCCGCCATTGTGTTACATAATAAATCAAATGATTTAGCCATATCGTTGAATGAATTGCGATTTGAATCAATTACCAAAATAGCTTTATTTAATAAGCCGGTATTCCTATCGTTCATATCAGCTATGGACTTACTAAGGTTATCGAACATATGTCTTAAAACTGATTCATGATGCTGACAGTCATCACATATAAACCAATTTTGTAAAGAAGGGTGGTACCAATCCCTACTGGCTCCAATGCAAACACCATGTAACTTACGTTTGCAGAACGCTTTACAAACCACAAAATTAGATTTGTTATCAGAAATTGTACAATTAGCAAGATTACATTTGAATTCCATAATAAAGTTTATTTTTTAAATTTAACTTAACGAAAAACCAAAAAGTTATGAATTCAGCAGAAATAAACGAAAAAAATGTTCAAAAAAGTTTTTAAAATGTTTAAAAATTAAATTAAATGCCTTTAAAATTAAGTATCACTTAATAAAAAAAATAATTTCAATAATGTAATATGATACAGTTGGCACAAAAAAAAGTTTGGAAATATTATCAATATAAAAAAAAAATTACAAGGCAAATTAAATTAAATGCTTTTAAAATTTAAGTATCACTTTTAATAAAAAAAAAATTCAATAATGTAATGACACAGTTTAAAAGAAAGAATTAGTTAACTTAATTTTTATTTATATTTTTTTTTTTTTTTTGTGATTTTATTTATTATATTAACGAAAATATAATTGCACGGTTAAAATTAATAAGTAATAAACTATTAAAATAAAATTAATTAAAGCGCGTGCAGTGTATAGGTCAACAAATAAGTTAAGACTCCTTAGCCCTGACATCGATTAAAAGGTCCGGAATCCGAACCGTTGGGCTGATTTCGCCCTTATATAGTCCGCGCTCTTATAGTCCGCGCTTTATTAATTTTAAAAATATGCTTTAAGGTCTTCGGAAATGTGTGACTGGTCCCCGACCCACTACTCCAATGGGACCCAAAATTCAAAAGACACTTAGGAAATAGGAAGGGACACCCTGATACTAAATTTGGAGGTTCTATCTTCATTGGTTTCGGAATTATGCTCGTTTGGCCAAAATTCGATCAAAAAGTTCTAGGTTCCGAACCCATGGTCCAATCCCGACCTTACGCAATTCCCGAAGTAGTTTCATTACTAGTAACCTACAGCACAAATTTGATGAAGATAGCGTCATTAGTTGTTGAGTTATCGTGATTTTTTATATTTGTTCGTTAGCCCTGAAACCGATTAAAAGTTCCAGAATCCGAACCCATGGGCCGATTTCGCCCATATGCAATCCCCGCTGTACTTTCAGTCCTAGTAACCTACAGTTAAAATTTCATCAAGATAGCTCCATTATTTTTTGAGTTATCGTGCCTACGGACGGACGGACGGACGGACATGGCTATATCGACTAAGGCGGTCACGCTGATCAATAATATATATACTTTTCCATATCTAGCTCGCTTCCTTTAGGTGGTTACAAACACCATACCAAAGTTAATATACCCCTTTACCTATTCTATAGGTGTAGGGTATAACAAGTAAAGAAACAGTCAGTCGGTGCAACCGACTTAGAAATACCCTACACCTATTTTGTTCAAATTTACGGACATATCCATAAGTCATTTTAACACCATAGAAGCTGTTATTAATTTGATCGTAAGACATAGCTAACCAAATTAACTTTATAATACTAAAAACATTTTCTAATTACCCTATCTATTAAAAAATACTACAAATTCTTACTAATTTATCTATTTAAAAATATTAAAAAACAAAAAAACTTGAAATAAATGAAAATATATATTCCAATTAAATTACAAAATGAAAAAATTCTAATTATTAAGTTTTGTTATAAAAAGATAATCAAAGCATAATATATTTAATAATCCAAATTTTTGGAAATTGCAATTATTTTAAATGGTAAGTTTATATACCTAATAGAAAAGCTTATATACGCAAAATATGCAATAAATGTATTTCTAAAATACAATTACAAATTTAGACCTTTTCATATAATTCATTTAAATATAAAAAGAAAATTTACATAAATGCAGCAAGTACCTTTGAACATAGCTGAACCACTACAATTAAGTCTAGATTTCGGAGACACATAGGACAAAGGAAATATATTCTTTGGCTTCAAAATTAAACTCGACCACAACCAATTCGCATGGTACTTTACAAGTAACCTAGAGTTTAAATTTCATAAAAATACCGGCATTATTTTTTGAGTTATGGTGTTTTTAAGATATATGTTTGTTAGTCCTTGAACTTTTCAAGGGTTCCAGAACCCGAAACCATGATACGATTTCGCCCATATGCAGTCCCGTCATACTTTCAATACTAGTTAACCCTTGTACACAATTGGAACGCTCTATCTTAATTTTAAGTTACTAGTTTTATTAATTTCGATGATAAGCTTTTACACATTGGGAGGTCTAAGAGAGCTTCTGAACCACCACTCCAATTGATCCCAAATTAGGGGGGCACGCAAGAAATAGTAAAGAACACCCTTGTGGCAAATTGGAAGCTTCTACATTTGTTTCAAGTTACTATCTTTATTAATTTCGAAAATATGCTTTAAGGGCCTAAGAACTGAATGGCTGGTCCCCGATCCACTACTCCAATGGGGCCCAAATTTCAAAGACACTTACGAAATAGGAAGGGACACCCTGATACCAAATTTGGAGGTTCTACCTTCATTGGTTTCGGAATTATGCTCGTTTGGCCTAAATTCGATCAAAAAGTTCTAAGTTCCGAACCCATTGTCCAATCCTCACCGCACGTAATCACCGCCGTAGTTTCGCTGCCAATAAACTACAGCACAAATTTCATGAAGATAGCCTCATTAGTTGTTGAGCTATCGTGATTTTTTATATATGTTCGTTAGCCCTTCGATCGATTAAAAGGTCCAGAATCCGAACCCTTGGGATGATTTCGCCCTTATACAGTCCGCGCTGTACTTATAGTACTAGTTAACCCTTGTACACAATTTTAACGGTCTATCTTAATTTTAAGTAACTATTTTTAGTAATTTCGATTATAAGCCTTTAAAACTTGGGAGGTCTGAGAGGGGTACTGAACCACCACTCCAATTGATCCCATATTAGGGGAACACGCAAGAGATAGTAAAGAACACCCTTGTGGCAAATTGGAATTTCTACATTTTTTCAAGTTGTTATCTTTATTAATTTTAAAGATATGCTTTAAGGTCTTCGGAAATATGTGGCTGGTCCCCGACCCACTACTCCAATGGTGCCCAAATTCCCAAGACACTTTGGAAATAGGAAGGGACACCCTGATACCAAATTTGGAGGTTCTATCTTCATTGGTTTCGGAATTATGCTCGTTTGGCCTAAATTCGATCAAAAAGTTCTAGGTTCCGAACCCATGGTCTAATCCCGACCTTACGCAATCCCCGAAGTAGTTTCATTACCGGTAACCTACAGCACAAATTTGATGAAGATAGCGTCATTAGTTGTTAAGTTATCGTGATTTTTTATATATGTTCGTTAGTCCTTCGATCGATTCAAAGGTCCAGAATCCGAACACATGGGCCGATTTCGCCCATATGCAATCCCCGCCGTACTATCAGTCCTAGTAACCTACAGTTAAAATTTCATCAAGATAGCTCCATTATTTTTTGAGTTATCGTGCCTACGGACGGACGGACGGACATGGCTATATCGACTCAGGCGGTCACGCTGATCACAAATATATATACTTTTCCATATCTAGCTCGCTTCCTTTAGGTGGTTACAAACACCATACCAAAGTTAATATACCCCTTTACCTATTCTATAGGTGTAGGGTATAATAAAAATTTTTTTGTCCATATTAGTCTTTAATAGAATGGTTAATAGCAAGATAAAATTTTTTACACGCACTGCATCAAAGTGATTGTTAAGAAGTAGTTTCACTTAGTCACCTAATCAAAAATTTTCTTGCAAACTTTCATTCTATCCACACATACATATGCAAAAATTTACTCAAATTGTTGGAAGTAGATAGTAATTAGAATATTTCATGCAAGAAAAAGACGGAATATTAACAAAAAAAAATTGAAATTGAAACTGTAAAATTGAATAGTGTGTCGAACGTAATAGACCAATAATAAACTTTATAATATAATTGTAAATGTTGTAATATAAAGTTATGTGAATTTGAATTTTTAAAAGACTTTCGAGAGCTAGAATTTCATTATAGCTTTAGTTTTCTAAAATATTTGATTTTCTGTCTGTATATAAAAGAAAAACCTTTAAAATGTATTAAAACCAAATTTATAATTTACAAATGTGTCAGCTAAAATATTTATTAACAAATTGTTTTACATTTTTGTTGAAATTTTTTATTACAAAATATATTCTTATTTTAAGGTACATTTTTAGCATATTTTCGAAAAAATTTTGTAAAAATGTGCCTATATAGCTTCACTCTGTCCGTCCGTCCGTCCGTATGTTTTCAAAAACTTTTACACCGTTTGAAATAGAGTAAAGAAATTTTAACCATGGGTAGTTTTTCCAAAAAAAGTAATTTCGTAAAAGAATTTTTTTCTGTAGCCCCTCTTGTTACGGGGCTACAGCCCCCCAAAGTTGGAAAAACCTCTATATTTAAATTGTTATAAAAAGAGTTCTGTTAAATATATTTTCAATCTGAAAACGGCAAACGATAGCTGCTTTCATGAACTTTATAAATTTTTAACAGGCAAATGTTTAGGGTTGCCATACGGTACTTAAATTTAACATTAAACAAAACTCAATTTTTGCAAAATTTTTGGTCACACATATTTTCTAAACGGTTCAAGCTAGAGTCTTGAAATTAGATACTAAGGATACTATACTTGGGAGTAGTTAGATACTAAGAAATTAGTAGGAGTCGGTTAACAAAATTTTTTTGTCAAGCCCCCTATTTAGGAGCTAGAAGGGCTCGAAAATTGAAATTTTGCTATTTTTAAACACCTGTAACTTGAATACCTGTCCAAATTTTTTTTTAGTGATATACAAAATTCAAAGCTCTATAATTATATTTCAACATGCGTCAAAGGTTTTTCTTAATTTTGAAGGGTTACGAAGCTACAGCCTCTGCAAATTTCAAAAAAGCTCTATATTTAAAATGATATAACATGAGTTCTGTTAGATTTATTTTCAATCGAAAAACGGTATTAGAGAGCTGCTTTTATAGACGAAGTTAGATGAAGTTAGTTATAGATGAAGTTAGGTCCTTGAGAAATTTGGCAACCTTCCCCATTGTAGGGCTATTAGAACTTTAAAATAAAAACTTTACTGTTTTTATAAGTAAGCAGTAACTTAGTCACCAACGTATTTATTTCCTAAATTAAACGTTAACATTGAAGCTTTAACATTATATTCCGATAAAATACTTAGTATGAAACACTATATTATTTTGAAAATGTGCTTTTTTAAAAACCCTTGGTTTTTTATCATCACTTCTTATAAAATATTTATTATCATATTTATCACAACACTTATAATTGAAATTATTTTCACAAAATCTCATATAAATATATGAAATATTAACTATTGATTAAAATTAATTCGTTTAAAATAATTTAACACCATGTACGCAGCTAAAAATATTTTCAATCGATCCCGCCACTATATATATACAGTTTTCTAAGAGCCCGCCTTTAAAATTACATTAGATACAGTAAATGTACCATAAACAAAAAAAAATATATTGTATATGCTTATACACATAGAGTTTTTTGTTGTAAAAAATGTATTAGGTTTAGTAAAAGTTTGTGTAAAAGAGAGAGAACTTAACAATAGATATACTTTGGCACTGCATATAAAAATTTATTAGGTACATTTAAGAATGTTTTCTATTAATAAGATATAGATATAACTACCTGTATAAATGGTATATGCATGCGTAAGTGGATTTTTTTAGTTCAGGTGTATTAAGTGGTAATTATATTCAAAGAAATCATAAACAAAAAAAAAAGATTAAGAAAAGATTTTAAACTTTATGTTCTGAGGTAAAAATTATTATTTAGGTACTTAAATACGAGTATATGATAGAACCTTAGAAATAACATATATATATTGATACCTACGTAAAAAATAATCTTTAAAATTTAATTTAATAAAATACAAAAATAATACAAAATTCAACAATTCAACATCCATTTCCATTTAAATATTGTTAAGCGAAGATGAATTATATTTGAGTATCATTGGGATTATATATAATAAAAACATTACTCTAGTTTTTAAAATAAAATATTTAAAAAACAAACAAGTAATAAAACACTAATTGTTAAAAAAAAACAAAATTTTAAAATGGAACTAAATTCCATAATAAGCTTTGTGTAAATAGTATATTAAGAAAGAGAATTTATTATAGTAAAAGTGTAAAAAAGCTAAAGGTTCTTTTTTCAATTTTATGAATAAATAAGAACAAATTATAACTAAATTTGGACTGGCCATATGTATAACTAAAAGTAAATTTGAACAGGTATTCAAGTCATATGTTGCATAACAGTAAATATTAAAGTACATTAAATTAAAAACGAAATGGAAGTATTGGAAATTTTTTTGGAAGATGACGAAAATGTTGAAAAGTTATTAAAACAAATGTAATTTTTTTTAATTTTAAATTATAACATATCTAAATGTTTTAAAAAATTAAAATAAAAACTTAAAATAATTTAGTAAATTTATTTAAAAACAAAACTTTCAGCCTTTTCTTTTCAAGTGTCACAGGTATAAAAAAATATACCATTTTATATTTTAAGATATAAATTATAAATTTTGTATATTGTTTTATTTTGTATATCTCTTTTCTTTTATTTTCCTTACTAACTCAATTTTCGTACTGATGCACCAACTAAAAATTAATGAAAAAAAATTCCTTCATAATTTCTAAAGTAAACTGTTGGACTGAAATTACAAAAAATGTTTGACATAAGATCCCAACACATGAGAACAGTTACTTACTTGTAAATTCTAGGCATTCTATTACAATTAACTTCAGCAAGTTTTAATTTTAATATCAATTGACTACAAAAATCATAAAACCAAGGCAAATGAGTTTTAAATGTTCAATAAAAATATAAATCTTTTAGAATAGATTTTAATTTCTACAATACTACTTCCCTCATAATCAGAAAGTCTTTTATTTTTAAAAAATTACTCATTTTCTTATTTAAAACGAGGAAGAGTGTGGTAAAGTAGACTGTGTCAACTCTGGGATACCCGTATGACCGTTATATAAACATTATATCATTTATAAACATTAATTACTTTTGGCAAAATTTCAAACATACAGCTTTATTAGTGTAACGCTAATATAAAAGAAGGTGTAGAACCATCGGCAATAGACCAACCCAATTTTGCAGTAATTTTGGCCATTACATTTAAATATTTTTCTCAAAATTTCAGACACGCAGCTGTAATAGGTATAGAGTAATGCTCATATAAAATTAGAAGTTGTATGGCAGGTACTCGAACTCGTGAACCAAAATAGCTGAATTTAAATAGCGATTCCGGTTTTTGCATAAAAACGAATTTGTGAAAATTTCATAATACTAGCTCCTTTACTTTTTGAGTTATTGTGATGACGGACGGACGGATGGACGGAAATACATAGCTAAATCGAGTTATTTTTCGATTCTGATCCGATCCATACACTTGAGTCTATATCTACCCCCCCTCCTTCTCTGCTTCCCAAACGTAATGGCAAATTTATTATACTCTTTAACTATATAGTCATACGGGTATAAAAATAATATCAAGAGTATATGAGTCAAAATCTATATATTAAACTTTTATAATAAGGATTCTCTATTGAGTTGTACGCTTTCTAATAAAATAAAAATCTTTATTATAGACTAGCTAATACTCAGTGCGCGTTGCTGCGGCCTCTCAATGGAGGTTTAATTGAAGTTGATGTTACTGCAAAAGGTTAACACAAAAATTACACATGGCTTACACATGTAAATTTTAAAATGTATGAAAGCAATCTTTTTAAAACGATTTTTCTGGGATTTTTCTAGTCATTTTTGAAACTTTCTGTAATTCAAAGCAGTACGAACTACTTTCCAAAATTTGACGTAATTTACTTCCAAAAATTTTTTTTGACCAAATGTAAAACCGACTGTTAACAGAATCAACTGCATTTTCAAGTTGCTTCACTTATATAAAATTTAAGGTCAACCGGTCAAATCGTTTCTAATTTAGAGTTACGTAACGCAAAAATCTATAAAAAGCCACTGTGTCCAAATGGGTTAACGGACCTACACTTTCTATTTGGGCAAAGCAGTATTGCGCAAAATTGGACGTAATTTGCTTCCAAATCTTTTTTTGTCAATCGTCGGGCCGGCATGGGTTAACCTTATTGCAAGTCTGTTAAAAGAGTTAATTTCATTCTCAAAACGAAACACATATACAAAATTTGAGGATTTTTTTTGGGGCTTTCTTTTTAGTCAAAGCTGAATTTCTGAAAATCGGACAAAATTTAAACCCAAAATTGTTTTTGACCACCCGTCGGCCCGACATGGGTTAACAAATTCCAAAATTGTTAATAGAATCAACTCAATTCTCAAGGAGCATCACGTATACAAAATTTGAAGTCAATTGGTGAAACCGTTTCAAATTTAGAGTAAAGTATTGAAAAAACCTATAAAAATCTGTTGGGCCACAATGGGTTAATGGAACTCAAAAAAATTTTTTTTAGGGCTTTCTTTTAAGCCAAAGCAGAATTTCGTAAAATCGGAAAAAATTTGGAAACAAAATTTTTTTTGACTACCCGTCGGCCCGACATCGGTTAACAAATTCCAAAACTGTTAATAGTGTCAACTCAATTCTCAAAGAGCATCACGTATACAAAATTTGAAGTCAATCGGTTAAAATGTTTTCATTTTAGAACAAAGAAGTTTAAATACTTGCACCACAGCCCCAACTTGGCGGTCCGTTAGGGCAAAATTTTTTGGCCACACTTTCTTTCCGTACCCAAAAACCTCTATATACAAATTTTTATGAAAATCGGCTGGGCAGTTTAGGAGTCTATTCACTACATACAAACAAACAAACACTTTCGCTTTTATATATATAGATAAATAAATTTTATTTGAGAGACACTCTCATTGATAAATATTTTTTGTGATTTTTATACCCGTATGACTATATAGTCAAAGGGTATAATAAATTTGACATTACGTTTGTGACGCAGAGAAGGAGCGGGGGGGGGGGGGGTGGATATAAACTCCAGTGTATGGATCGGATCGAAAAATAAATCGATTTAGCTATGTATGTGCGTCCGTCCGTCCGTCATCACGATAACTCAAAAAGTAAAGGAGCTAGGATTATGAAATTTTTACAAATTCGTTTTTATGCAAAAACCGGAATCGCTATTTAAATTCAGCCATTTTGGTCTACGGGTTCGAGTACCTGCCATACAACATCTAATTTTATATGAGCATTACTCTATACCTATGGAAGCTGCGTGTCTGACATTTTGCCAAAAGTAGTTTAGTATAATGGCCAAAGTTACTGCAAAATTTGGTTGGTCTACTGCTGATGGTTCGAGTAGCTGCCATACAACTCCTTCTTTTATATGAGGATTACACTACACCAAATGAAGGTGGGTGCCTGAAATTTTGCCAAAAATAGTTCATTGTAATGGCCAAAGTTACTGCAAAATTTGGTTGGTCTAGTGCAAAGTGTTCGAGTAGCTGCCATACAACTCCTTCTTTTATATGAGCATTACTCTACACCTAATAAAGCTGCATGTTTGAAATTTTGCCAAAAGTAATTAACCGGTTGATATAATGTTTACATTACGGTCATACGAGTATCCTAGAGTTGACACAGTCTACTCTACTACACTCTTCCTCGTTTTTATTAAAATTTAAAGCGAAGATGCGAAATAGAGTGGAAAAAGAAAAAGTTTGTATTATTTTTTAACCGTACTTTTATTATAATAAGAAAACAAAAAAATATTATTAAAAAATTAATTATTTAGTAATAATTTTAGTGCTCGGTAAAAACACGTCTATGACAGTATTTGTGAGACTCTTTTTAAATTTAAAATTAATATAGATAGAAACTTTAAATTTGATACAAAGGTGTTCTGTTTTCGAAAAATGGAAATCATTCCTAACATTAGGAATTATTTTACAATACTAGTTCAGGTATCTCCCGCAATCTTCTTTTGATCTAAAAAGAATATCTTAGAAATTTGTAACGTTAGAAATCTGAAATGTGGTGCTGCTCCATTTGCTTTCTTCTTAAACACTTTTTTTTTATTTAATGCTTTTATATTTTTACTAGCAGATTTACCCGCCGTTGCCCTGAAGCTTGCAAATTGTAAAAAAGCAAGTTTCAGCCAATTTTTTGAAATACTACTTTGCTTATACCACTAACTCCGCCAAAGCCGGTCCCAAGCCCGGTTGAGAAAGGATGATTAGTTGCAACCTGAATGGCCAACAACATCGGCGTCTCAGGAAGTAGGAAATTCTGGAGTGCAGTCAAACTCGTAACATAGTTAGGAGAACTTTGGCGCACCACACGAAACTCTGAAGCAACTAATCCAGTGGCGACGATAGAACAATTCCGTCACTTAAAAAATGGGAACCTACCGACATCCGCGCAGTCCGTAAACGGAGGTTGATCTCAGGCTAATAACCTGACCGTAAAACAATATTATTAGAAAACTAAAGATAAAAGAACAGGAGGAATTTACGGTAGCGAACACGGCAAACGAAAAAACGACAACGATCTTAGAATTTGCACTTGGAATCTACAATCACTATCTGCTCCAGGTGCATCTTATGAGCTGATAAACACCGTCAGCGAATATAGAGCAGATATAACCGCAATCCAAGAATTGAACTGGACAGGACCTGGAATGAAAGAATACCACAGAAAAGAATGGTGTATATACTACAGCGGCCAACAGAAAACACGAAGACTCGGATGCGGCTTTGTGGTAGGACTAAATCAAAGAGTAAAGTTATAGGCTGGAACCCTGTCAACGAGCACCTATGTACCATCCGACTGCTGGCAAAGTTTTTCAACATAAGTATTATCTGTTGTCACGCTCCTACCAATGAGGATGATGATACTGCAAAAGAAATGTTCTATGACACCTTGGACAAAGTTTACGACAAATGCCCTCAGCATGATGTCAAAATTATCATCGGAGATTTTAACGCTCAAATTGGTAAAGAGGATATATATGGGAAAACGATTGGAAAACACAGCGCCCATAACACGAGAAATGAGAATGGGTTACGTCTACCAAATTGGTGTGCAATGAAAAATTTAGTAGTTAGTAGCACCAAATTCCCGCACCGCGATATTCATAAGTTCACATGGCGCCATCCTGATCATAGAACATTTACTCAAATTGATCATGTCTTGATTGATAATCGTCCTGCTACAAATGTTATGGATGTATGTACTCGCAGAGGTGCTAATATGGACTCGGACCATTCTTAGTTATGGCGAAAGTTCGAGCACGAATCTCCATGCAGAAAAAACAATATACAAGGCCAACACGGAAAATAATCGTTGAAGCGCTGAAATCGCATGATACTGCCACAGTATTCGCAAACACCATCTCACGTAAGCTACAAGAACATCCTGTAAACGAGTTAGCATCAGCTAATGAACAATGGCAACAATGCGCGGGTATCTTAAAATGTACCGCGTTAGAAATTCTGGGATACTCTAAATATAAGGCGAGAAAAAGTTAAGCTGAAGAAGCAGAAACGAAGGACTTATGAAAACAATCAGGCAAAACTACTTAAGGAACTTAAAGAAAAGAATGAGATCCAAAAATTCCTTATGAGGGTAAAATCTCAAACTCAAGGTTTTAAGCCCAGGATCAGTGCCTGCAAAGATAAACAGGGAAATCTTATCACACACCAAGATGGTATTCTTCAAAGATGGTCAGAGTACTTTTCGGAAATGCTGGCTGGAAACTCCTCAACTCACAATCCATTGAATCCACCAACACCTACTCCCCATAATATACCACTCAATCATCAAGACAAGTCACCACCGACTTTGGAAGAAGTACAAAACTCGATAAAACGCCTAAAAAACAACAAAGCACCTGGCACTGATACATTACCCGCAGAGCTTTTTAAATATGGCGGTAGCGAACTGAGTGTGCACATGCACCAAATAATGGTGAAAATTTGGGTTGATGAAAGTATGCCCACCGAGTGGAACGCTAGCATTATATGTTCCATTTTTAAAAAAGGAGATCGCCAAGAATGCAGTAATTATCGAGGTATCAGTCTTCTGAATGTGGCTTATAAAATTCTTTCTAGTATCATATGTGACAGATTGAAACCATTTATAGAACAAAATATCGGCAACTACCAGTGTGGTTTCAGATCTGGAAAGTCAACTGCGGATCAAATCTTCACATTGCGCCAGATTATGGAAAAGTGTCACGAGTTCAACATAACAACTCATCATCTATTCATAGATTTTAAAGCGGCATATGATACGATCGGAAGGAACGAGCTTCTGCGGGCCATGATTGAGCTAAATTTTCCGCTAAAACTCGTCAATTTATGTAGAATGACATTGGCCTGTACATTGTGTGCTGTTAAAATAGATAATCGTACCTCCAGCAGCTTCCAAACTCACAAAGGCTGTAGACAAGGCTACGCACTTTCCTGTAATTTATATTGCATTGGAAAAAGTTGTGCGCGATGCTGGTATTGAAACTAGTGGAACAATCTTTTTCAAAACAGCCCAAACTTTTGCGTATGCTGACGATATAGATCTAATCGGGAAACAAAAAGAGTCAGCCTTATCAAGCCTTCACAAGACTGGTAGAGAGCGCTAAGAAAATGGGATTGCGGATCAACGAATCCAAGACCAAATATATGGTGGCAACAAAAAATAACGCTCTAGCCCACCGAGTTGGTCAAAATATAACTTTTGGTGATTACAACTTTGAGGTGGTGAAAAATTTTATATACCTTGGTTGAATGATAACAGATGATGTCGATAACACCAGCAAAGAAATCAAACGTTGGATTCTTCTAGCGAACAGATGCTATTTTGGGTTAACCAAACAAATGAAATCCAAATATATCAGCTATAAAACGAAGATAACGCTGTACAACACCCTCATTGTTCCAGTATTGCTTTATGGCTCAGGGTCATGGACAATGTCGAAAAACGATAAAAATTTGTTAGATGCATTTGAGAGGAAAATCCTACGAAAGATCTTTAGTCCTGTAAATATAAATGGGTATTGGAGACATAGATATAACCAAGAACTGTACGTACTCTACGACAATATATAAACCTAGTCAGGAGAGTTAAAAGACAAAGACTGCGTTGGCTAGGACATGTTGTAAGAAGGGAAGAAAGTTGTCCGGTGAGAATGGTTTTTGAATCCAACCCATATGGTGTACGTAGCAGAGGCAGACCAAAACTAAGACGGAAAGAAGGAGTAGAACAGTACTATCGAAATTTGGGTTTGCCGGGCTTATGGAGAACAGCTGCCCAGGATAGAGACCAATGGAGAAATTATCTGAAGTCGGCTGGAGACTCTAGAGTCTAGTAGATCCATTTATATATATACTTTGCTTATAAATGAAGCCACAAAAAAATATTTGTGGAGTTCCGTTAACCCATTTTGCCCCCAAAACTTTTTATAGGTTTTGTTGTTGCTTTGCTATATATTAGAAATGATTTAACCGATGAACTCAAATTTTGTGTATGTGTTCCTCTTTGAAAATGAAGTTCAATCTACTAACAGACTTGGAATTTGTTAACCCTGCCGACCTGACGGGCAAATTGTAAAAAAGCAAGTTTCAATTTTTGGAAGGGTGGAAAAGCTTTGATTGAAAAGAAAACCTCAAAAAAATATTTGTGTGTTTCTTGACAATGGAGTTGAGAGTGGTGGGTTTTCGGAGAAATGTTAACTGAATTAAAATTTTTCTTTTATTATTATTATTTAATAATTATGAAAAGTTTCAAGTGAAATTTGATAAATTTGCTGAAAAATTCCAAGAATAATTCTTAACAAGTAAAGAAACAGTCAGTCGGTGCAACCGACTTAGAAATACCCTACACCTATTTGGTTCAAATTTAAGGCCATATCCATAAGTCATTTTAACACCATAAAAGCTGTTATTAATTTGATCGTAAGACATAGCTAACCAAATTAATTTATAATTTCTTTTATAAGAATTCTTACTAATTTATAATTTAAAAATATTAAAAAACAAAAAAACTTGTTATAAATGAAAATATATTTATTCCAATTCAATTACAAAATGAAAAAATTCTAGTTATTAAATTTTGTGATAAAAAGCTAATCAAAGCATAATTTATTTAATAATCCAAATTTTTCAAAATTGCAATTATTTAAAATGGCTAGTTAATATACCTAATACAAAAGCTTATACGCAAAATATGCAATAAATGTATTTTTAAAATACAATTACAAATTTACACCTTTTCATATAATTCATTTAAATATAAAAATAAATTTTACATACACGGAGCAAGTACCTTTGAACATAGCTGAACCACTACAATTAAGTCAAAATTTCGGGGACACATAGGAAATATATTCTTTGGCTTCGAAATTATACTCGTTCGGCATCGATCAACAACTTCTAGAATCCGAACTCATTGACCAAACTCGACCAGAACCAATTCCAATGGTTCTTTCATTACTAGTAACCTAGAGTTTAAATTTCATCAAAATAGCGGCATTATTTTTTAAGTTATGGTGTTTTTAAGATATATGGTTGTTAGCCCTTGAACTTTTCAAGGGTTCCAGAACCCGAAATTATGGTACGATTTCGCCCATATGCAGTCCCCGTCATACTTTCAATACTAGTTAACCCTTGTACACAAATGGAACGTTCTATCTTAATTTTAAGTTACTAGTTTTATTAATTTCGATGATAAACTTTTACACATTGGGGGGTCTAAGAAAGTTACAAAATTAGAGGGACACGCAGGAAATAGTAAAGAACACCCATGTGCCAAATTTGAAGCTTCTACATTTTTTTCAAGTTACTATCTCTATTAATTTCAAATATATGCTTTAAGGTCCTTGGAACAGAGTGGCTGGTCCACACCCACTACTCCAATTGGGCTCAAATTTTAAGGGCAGTAAGAAAATCTAAAGCGACACCCTGAAACCAATTGGGCTCAAATTTTAAGGGCAGTAAGGAAATCTAAAGCGACACCCTGAAACCAAATTTGGAGGTTCTATCTTCATTGGTTTCGGAATTATGCTAGTTTGGCCTAAATTCGTTCAAAAAGTTCTAAGTTTCGAACCCCTTGTCCAATCCTCACCGTACGCAATCGCCGCCGTAGTTTCGTTACCAATAACCTACAGCACAAATTTCATGAAGATAGCGTCATTAGTTGTTGAGTTATTATGATTCTTTATTTATGATCGTTAGCCCTTCGATCGATTAAAAGGTCCAGAATCTGAGCCAATGGGCCGATTTCGCCCATATGCAATCCCCGCCGTACTTTCAGTCCAAGTAACCTCCAGTTAAAATTTCATCAAGATAACTCCATTATTTTTTGAGTTATCGTGCCTACGGACGGACGGACATGGCTATATCGATTCAGGAGGTCACGCTGATCACAAATATATATACTTTTCCATATTTAACTCGCTTCCTTTAGGTGGTTACAAACACCATACCAAAGTTAATATACTCTTTTACCTATTCTATAGGTGTAGGGTATAAAAAAGCGTTTTAAAAAAATTTCTTTATTTACATTTTAAAATTAATATGAACACCATGTGTCATTTTTGTGTTAACTTTTTTAAATAAATTAAAACTCCGTTGAGTGGCTGGGAAACGTGCGCCGGGTAATAGGTAGTTTATATATAAGTATTCTTATACCTGTTTGACTATAGGTCAAAAAGTTATACTAAATTTGCCATTATGTCATTATACTATGTCAATAGTAGTTTTCTTGAATTGCTAATGTTTAAATAAAATATAGTCGATGGTTTAGAAAAGGTTTAAAAATCTTCTTTTCAAATTATATTGTGTTTTGTACTTACCTGCAAGTTCTATTACGCTCTTCCTCGTTTTTTTATGATTTTATGAGAGAAATGTATGCTTCTTATTTGGAAAAACTATCTTAAAATACTATGTATTTAAGCACAATATATACGAAATTGAATTTTTTGATTTTTAGATTTTATTTGAAGAACTGCAATTTTACACTAAAATCTATTTTTAAAAAACAACAACTGCAAAAAAGATAAAAACCAAAGACTTACGAAAAAATGTAGAGAAGGTATATGTTATTTAAATTTAAAGATTTTATTATTCGGATTCTTTATTAGCTTCATTCTTATTATAATTAATATTATCTCATTTAGCTTTTGCACTGTTTGAGACTATTTAAGGAGAGCAAAGTGAGCTTTTATAATAAAGTTTACCTTGCTTTTATACCAAAAATTTGAAAATTTCATTGAATCTTTGTGCAAAACGCGCAAACAGTTGGTTTGGTTTTAATTAAAACCTATTAAACCCTGTTGGTTTTAATTAAAATGCTGGTACAAAATTTTCAATAAAATTCTGTTAATCGTTTAAGCAAATAAAATTTATAGAAAACTTCATGACGTCGTCGAGGAAAACGGGTTAATCGAACTTAACTAAAACTTTTTGCAGCCTCTTATTTATACTACAAAATCAACCTGTAAAATTTATATATATTTTTTTTTTTAAATTGATTTTAAATTTTATATATATATTTTTATACCCGTATGACTATATAGTCAAAGAGTATAATAAATTTGCCATTACGTTTCTGACGCAGAGAAGGAGGGGGGGTAGATATAGACTCAAGTATATGGATCGGATCAGAATCGAAAAATAAATCGATTTAGCTATGTATGTCCGTCCGTCTGTCCGTCCGTCCGCACGATAACTCAAAAACTAAAGGAGCTAGGATCTTGAAATTTTCGCAAATTCGTTTTTTTACAATAGCCGCCATCGCTATTTAAATCGAGCCATTTTGGTCCTTGGGTTCGGGTAGCTGCCATACAACTTCTTTTTTTATATGAGTATTTCTCTGTACCTATTACAGCCGCGTGTCTGAAATTTTGCCAAAAGTAGTTAAGTTTTGTAGCCAAGGTTTCTGCAAAATTTGGTTGGTCTAGTGGAGTGGGTTCGAGTAGCTGCCATACAACTTTTTATTTTATATGAGCATTACTCTATACCTATTGAAGTTGGATGTCTGAAATTTTGTCAAAAATAGTTTAGTGTAATGGCCAAAGTTACTGCAAACTTTGGTTGGTCTACTGCAGAGGGTTCGAGTAGCTGCCATACAACTCCTTCTTTTATATGAGCATTACACTACATCTAATAGAGCTGGTATGTTTGAAATTATAATGTTTATATAACTGTCATACGGGTATCCCAGAGTTGACACAGTCTACTCTACCACACTCTTCCTCGTTTTTTTTTAAATTTGTTTTACTTTTTCTGTTTTGGATTACATTTTTGAGTACTAATAACATATAATAATTGTTTTTGAATTATATTTTGCATATTGTTTTTTAAATTGTATACTTGTTGAAATTTAAAAATTTTTGAATGTACAAACACTCTATACGAGCATTAGTGCTCACTGAGTTTAAATAAAAGAAATAAAGAAAATTGGACACAAATAGGAAACACAAAATTTTTTGAAAGCCCGACAGGCCGAAATAGGTTAATTTATTCCAACCAAATTTATACAACTAATGCCAGTTGTTAAGAGCAAAATTTTTGCCAAATTTTAAGTCAATTGGTCAAAGCGTTTTGACTCGACATTAAAAACGTTGAAAAAGCTTCATTGGGCCCTCGTGCCCAAACGGGTTAACCAAACTCAACAAAAATTCGGGTCAGGCTCTCTTTTCGCCTGCAAAATTACCCTGTAAAATTGGGCACTAATCGTTAACACAAAATTTTTTGGAAGCCCGCCAGGCCGAATTGGGTTAATATATTCCAACCAAATTTATACAACGAATTCCGGTTTCTAAGACGATCTTTTGTGCAAAATTTCAAGTCAAACGGTCAAACCGTTTTAACTCGACATCCAAAAAACTAAAAGGCTTAAAACGGCTCTGCAGCCGCAACCTGTTGACTTATAAAAATATGACATAGCCTATGTCACACCCCGGGCTCTCAGAATTATTCCTTTGAAATTTTGTGACAATCGAACCAGTGGTTTTCACGTGAATCCTGGACAAACAAAAAAACAAATTTTCTCCTTAAAAGAAAGGTAAAAAGAAAGGTTCAAAAAAAATATTGATGGAGTTCCGTTAACCCATTGTGGCCCAACAGCTTTTTATAGCTTTTTTCGTTACTTTGCAATAAATTAGAAATTATTTAACCGATTGATTTCAAATTTTGTATATGTATTTTTCTTTGAGAATGGAGTTCACTGTATTAACAGACTTGGAATTTGTTAACCCATGCCGAACCGACGATTGTTCAAAACAAAATTTGTAAGTAAATTACGTCCAATTTTTGAAAGTAAGTACAACTTCTTTGAATTAGGGGAATGCTTAAAAAATTGTTTTGTCGAGTTCTTTTAACCGATTGCGAAAAGTAGTATGTATATGCCGTTTCAGCGGCAGGATTAGCTTTTTTAGAGCTTTTTTAATGCCGTTTTCATTCAATGCTTTTTTCATTCAATGCTCCTCAAGTTATGCAATAAAATTGTGATAAGTAAAAAGCTTTGTGCTTTTGAGTATTTTAAATAAAGCTTAGAGGTTAGAATATCAGTTGTGTTTAAATTTTCAATTAAAACAATAATAAGCTTAAACTAGTTTGAGTCTTTGAGTATTTTAAATTAAGCTTGGTTGTTAGGATATCAGTTATGTTTAAATTTCAAATTAAAACAGTAATAAGCTTAAGATATTGTGCTTACTGTTCTTAATTAAATATGAAAAGTTTTTAAAGTTTGGTTTAAGTACAAAGTTAATATTATCAAAGTTTAAGCTTGATTTAATATTTCCGCGAAAATTAAAAAAAGTTTTATAAATTAAAAGAAAAAGCTTAAGCTATTAAGCTAAATATTTTTAATTAGATATGAAAAGCTTTTTCAATATCAGTTATGTTTAAATTTCAAATTAACACAGTAACAAGCTAAAGATATTGTGCTTATTGTTCTAATTAAATATGAAAAGTTTTTAAAGTTTGGTTTAAGTACAAAGTTAATATTATCAAAGTTTAAGCTTGATTTAATATTTCCGCAAAAGTTAAAAAAAAAGTTTTATAAATTAAAAAAAAAAAAAAGCTAAATATTTTTAATTAGATATGAAAAGTTTTTTAAATATCAGTTATGTTTAAATTTAAAATTAAAACAGTAATAAGCTTAAGATATTGTGCTTACTGTTCTTAATTAAATATGGGAAGCTTTTTAAGTTTGGTTTAAATACAAAGTTAATATTATAAAAGTTTAAGTTTGATTTAATATTTCTGTGAAAATTAAAAAAAAGTTTTAAAAATTAAAAAAAATAAGCTCAAGCTATTGAGCTGAATATTCTTGATTAGATATGAAAAGTTTTTTAAATATCAGTTATGTTTAAATTTCAAATTAAAACAATAATTAGCTTAAGCTAGTTTGAGTCTTTGAGTATTATAAATTAAGCTTGGCGGTTAGGATATCAGATATCTTAATTAGATATGAAAGGTTTTTTAAATTTGGATTATACTTAATATTTTCAAAGTTTAAACTTGATTTAATATTTACGTGAAAAATTTAAAAAATTTAAAGCTGATAAAGCTCGTCCGTTATATTTGAAAATTAAGCTTCTAACTGCCATTTTAAAGTTGAAAAGCTTAAAAAATCGATGGAAATTTTTTGTTTGATTATTAACTTAACTGCAAAAGTTTTGAAAAAAATGAAACAAATAAACGTTTGAAATTATATTGTTAATAATATAAAAGCGTGATCATGAATACAAATTGAAAACGTGATCAAGTTCAAGTTAAAAAAAAAAAAAAAAATATGAAACTTGGTTTTAAAAATTTGTTTTTAATATTAAATAACAGCATAGCATTTTTTGCTAAAAGTTAAAAAATTATTATTCATTAAATAATATCTTTTTTATTTATCCATGAATCATGGTTTTTATCAAAGCCAAGCCACCTAACCAAAACTTGATTTTCTTTTTTTCTTATTATTTTTTCTACAAGGTAAACATTAGGAAATTTAACAGATGTAAGTTCAGGTTCATAAAAACTGCCTTTTATTTGTTTTTGTGTATAATCAAGTAAATGGTATGTAATTGGATCAGTTCTTTTTATTTTCGCTATTGTATAAATTTCTGTTGACCAATTAGGTTGATAACCTTTTGCAAATATACCTTTAAATTTACTTATACGCACAAAATCACCAACTTTGTATTTTGCTTTTCGGAATACTTTTAATTTATTGTAGACTGTTTTTAATAAAAATTTCTCTTTTTTCTTTGTAACATTTTTAGGTGGAAGTTTAATTGTATGATGATATGTTGAGTTATATTTTTCTATTAGCGATGACAGAATAGGTAACCATTTATATGTGCCTTGTAAACTGAATTGTTTCCACATCATGTTTTTAGGGTGCGATTGAAACCTTCTACAATTGATGCTTTTAGCTCTGAATATGTATGATAATGGTTAATTTTATATTTCCTCATCATATTTTGAAATATTTTGTTGAAAAATTCCGTACCTTGATCAGATTGTAAATATTTTGGTTTTTTACCAGCACGCTTAAAAATATTTTTCATTGCGATTAAAACATTATCAGCGCTTTTGTTTTTAATCGGCTCAGCATACGCAAATGTTGAAAATGTAACAATAACGGTTAATAAATATTTATATGCCTTATTAAATTTTGCATATGGAATCATTTCAACCAAATCAATTTGCCAAGTATCATTTAAACCCTTTTGAATAAATTTTCTTCGTGTAAAGTTTCTTCTAGCGCCTCTATGAACTTCTGACACAACTTGTAGCCTCGACATTATTCTCGTACCATTTAATTAAATTTTCTAAAGTGATTCTATAATTTTCTATTGTGTGACATTCACATGTGTCCGGTCCAGAAGTAGAATTATCATATGCCCACGGACAAAGGGTAAAATGAGTACCATAAATTGAAGTGAATTTTTTTACTCCAGAAAAGTTTTTAATGTGTTCATATAGATGTAATATTAGTTTCTTATGATCATCTAATAAGACGGAGGAATAAATATTTAAGAACTCCTCCACTTCCATAATTCAAAATGACAGTACTAAGAATATGTTCGCTTCTTTTATATGATCTCTAAATTGTATTTTAAATTCAGTTTCTTATCAGACACAGATCAAAAATGATTAATTTTATTCATCCATTTACAATGATGATAGCGGGACCATCTGGATGTGGGAAAACAACATTTGTGTGTAATTTAATTGAAAATATTGATAGATTGATTTCTCCGAAAATTGAAACAATAAAATGGTGTAACCCAGAAATTTCTGCTATTCCAAAAAATCTAACTTTTCCTTATATAGACTTTTATACCAGTATCCTAAAAGAATTTAGTGGTAATGAAAATAGTCCTACGTTAATTGTTCTAGATGACTTAATGTTAGATTCTGCAAATAAAGAGGTATGTGAGCTATTTACTAAAGGTTTACACCATCGTAATTTATCTATTATATTGTTAACACAAAACGTTTTTCATCAGGGAAAATTTTCAAGAGATATTTCATTAAATTGTAAATATTTAGTGCTTTTGAAAAATCCTCGAGACAAATCGCAGATTTTTCCTCTTGTTAGGCAACTATATCCAGAAAATATAAAGGGTTTCTTTAGAGTATATAATGAGTCAACATCAAAACCTCATGGTTATGTTGTGTTGGATTTAACACAAGACATTAACGATTTATTTCGTATTAGAACTAATATTTTTTCCAAAGAATATTGTATATGTTTCTGTGATACGGGTGATTTGAATAACAACTGTCAAAAGTATGAAACGATTGAAGAAAAACCAACATATATTACATGTACTAGGAAAGTGCAACAACAAGATATTTCGTAAAAATATTCTTAAATATTGTGATGATGATATTATTAAAACTATTGCTGAAATTGCAATCAACATATGAAATGGTAATAATAAAATATCATCGGCACAAAAAGCAAAATTAAAAAAACATAAAAAACAATTAAGATTTCTAGCCTGTGCTTAGAAAACTATAAAAGCCAAAAGAAAAATATTAGTTCAACATGGTGGGTTTCTACCACCTCTAATTGGAACTATATTATCTGGTGTAATAGGGAAATTACTCAGTAAGACATAATGCAGCGAATGATTGTTATGTCACCAGAAATATTTTCAAAATTTAGTAAATTATTTCAAGATGATAAAAACTTAGATTTATTAGATCAAAAAATTAAAAAAGTTTTATATGATAAAAACTTAAAACCATTGCAAAAACGGTACTTATATCGTCAAAATCTCCTCAAATATGGAATTAACAAAAGACACGCAAAACAATTACCAGAAAAGGCTAATAATCTTACATTTGATTCAGGCACTCAAACAAAATTCTTTTCTAAACGAAATGCATTTACAGAAACAGAATTACCTAAATACAAATCAACATCAACACAGACTATTTTTGTACCATTAGTTATTGATGAAGTGTTTGAATATGATCCTAAAAAAGATATTCAGATATGGATATCGATTTAGATGATGAAAATTCATTTAGAAAATTAGCTCAAACTAAAATGTTGAAAGACGAAAAACTAGTACAAAGACCATCTCTAAGTTCTGATTATCGAATGTTTGAAACACCAAGTGGTGATGTAATTACCGTTGCTGTACCATCTCCTAAAAAAAAGAAGACACTAAGATCCGCCGTTAGTTCAATTTCCTCAACTATACTTTCACAGTTTCCTGAAACAAAAAAACGAAAATTAAAACCTTCACTAAGAAGTCCAAAACTAAGAACTTCATCAACACCGGACAACATATAAATAGTGCAACATTTTATGTCTTAAAAGAAGTTAACAAAGATGGGTAGTCAAGGTGACTTCTATGTAACATTGTTTGGTAATGATAATTTAAAACTTTTTTCAGACAACACTTTAGCTTCATTCGAAAATAAATTGCCTATTCACTTTGATTTAAGAAACGGAAACTGGAAAGTAGGTCTTTCAGAAGTTTATCTGAACGATTTCCTACAATCGGAAAAATTTAACAAGGACAATTGTGCTCCTATTAATATTGGAGAATATAATGTTTATGTAAGAAACATTGAAAAACGTCTTGAAAAAATTAAAATAACCAAATCTATAGGTTGCACATATTATTCATATGACGATTCGGAATTACATTTGGATGATTGGAAAATTAATTTTTTGCCAACACTTATTAAAACTATAACTCCTAATCCGGGGTTTACTCGAAACCAAGTTTTCAAAGAATTTTTTAATGAAGTTTTGACATATATCTCTAATACTAAAAATTATGATAATGTAACTTTTCAAAAAGTAGCAGATCAAAACAAATTAGGTTTAATTCGAATATCACAGACTTTTGATGTTATAATATAAAAACATTGCTAAATGAATTATTTCGACAGAAGTAAAATATAAAAAATTTCAAAACAAAATTACCTGAACTATTTAAATTAGCTATTGCTAATAATAAAGATGAAATTAATGGAATGGTGATGATATATTCAGAAATAGTTCAATCATCTGTTTTTGGAAGTAGCAAAGTACGTGCATTAAGAGCTATCAACGTAGAAAATTGCAGAATACCTACAAATATTGAATTTGAAAATGTCCAATACATAGAAAAAAATTGTTTTGAAACGGTAGCGATTAAAATTTGCAACCAATACGGCGATGGAATAAATTTTGTTTCCAGTTATTATCCAACAAAAATTGTACTGCACTTTAAAAAGCAATGATTGCTTAAAAACAATATAAATACTACTACTCCAATATGATATCATATCAAACATGGAAAGAGCTTACGTGAGATATTATTGGACCTCTATTACAATTTTATCCAGCTATTCAAAGAGGTCGTGGTTTTGGAAATATATTCGGAAGTTTAATTCGTTACTTAAAGCCAGTTTTTACATCAGGTTGAAACTTAATTAAAACAGAGGCTATTAACACAAGTAAAAATATTTTGAATGATATAGCATCTGGTGCAAACATAAAAGAAACAGTATAAAACGACGAGCAGTTTCTAAAAAGACACATTTAAAGTCGAAGCGACGAAAAAATCAAATTAAAACCTCTAATATATTCAAATAAATATGGAGTGTATGAAATCTGAACTTGATCTTTTTGCATCATTACCAGTACAAACAAGTATATTGCGTTCAGAAGAGGTAGCATACAATCCTTTAGCTTCTTTAGAGGCGTCACCATCAACTATTGAATTTGTTTCGCTTGGTAATAGAGATACATATCGAGATTTATCGTCAACCTATATCAAATTTAAAATTCAAATATTAAAGAAAGATGAATCAGTTTGGAGTGCAAATGATAAATTGGAACCGGAACTGATGCAAAAGCAGCCCCGCAGCCCAGTGTTGTAAATAATTTATTACACTCTTTAATTAAACAATGTAATGTAACTCTAAATGGAAAAAACATCACTCCGTAAGACTCATTATACCATTACAAAGCATACTTAACTACTTTACTAAATTATGGTACAGATTCCAGTCAAACACATCTGGAAGCATCTGGTTGGGAATTGGATAAACCAAATGTAAATGATTTTAACAATTCTGGTTCTAAATCAAGGCAAAAATTATACAATAATTCTACAATAGTAGAATTAATGGGAAAATTACGTGTAGATTTTTTCAACACTTCCAAATTACTTTTAAATAACGTTGACATTCGAATTGCTTTGGCATTAGAAAAACAAGATTTTTTTCTATTTTTCAATGGTTCAGACGAAAGCTATTTAAAAATTCTTGAAGCTACATTATACATGAAACATTTAACAATTAATCCTAGCATATTAATAGCACATAATAATCCTAGCATATTAATAGCACATAATATGTAGCCTTCCAGGCAGAATAACAGAAATATTAAAAAATTAAAACATTTTATTTCATTTGCCATTCTAAAAAAAAAAATTTAACATGTATACATTTACAAAAAAATATTAAATATTCAAAAACAAAAATAAAATATAAATAAGACAAAAATAAAAATAAAAATTATTATAAATTGTTACTTGCTATGAAAATTATAATTATTTTATTATAAATTATGAAAATCTGTTAAAAATAAAATAATTCAAGATAAATATCTAATATTCTCTTTTACATTCCTCACAAATGCGAGTGGATGATGAATGTTCATTACATACACTTTTATGGCATGAATCGCATGTTTGTTTTTGCATTCTATTTATTTTGCATAAATAGCATTTCTGCCGTTTTGGAGATGGTTTCCTTCGGCCGGTAGGTTCAGGTTGGGTATTTCGTACTGTTATAAGTTCCAACACATTTGAGGAAACTAATTTTGAAGTTGCGTGGAGTTTAGATACTTCCAAGCGTTTCTGTATTTGCGGATGAACTAAATTTTCTCCCAGAGCTCTAAGAAAAAGGTTTCTCTTATTACTCTTTTTTTCATTCCAAAAAGGAAAATTTTTGTACCAAATAACATATGCAGCTATATTTGCTACATCCAATATATTCATGAAAAAAGATAATGGCCATCGGTTAGTTTTTCTTTTAATCATATATTCATGAACCATCTGGTCCATAGTATCAACTCCTCCTTTCGTTTCATTATAATATTTATTAATTTCTGAAATTGGGTTCCCATCATCTTCAATCAATATATTATCAGAAAAGTGCATAGTAGACATAAAAATTACTGCTTTACGTTCTTTTGGGACATGTGATGCAATAGTAATTTTCTTTTGGAATCCAAATAAAGTTGTGCCTGATTTTCTCAATTTATTTGGAAGGAATTCATTTGGAATACACGCTTTATTTTTTCTTAGAGTACCCACTAGTGTTAATCCCTTACAAAGCAAATTTTGTGCTAAATTTAGACTTGTAAAATAATTATCCATTGTTATATTTCGAGAACTTCCAAAATATGGATCACATAAAGTTTCTACTACTTTTTGTCCTAAACCCACTGCTCTTGTATTCCCTTCTTTTCCTAAATATGGAATTCCATTTAGCGGATAAGCGGTTTTCGAATCACAAAGCCACCATATTTTGATACCATATTTATCCGGTTTACTAGGCATATATTGAATGAATGGACAGCGGCAGCGGCATGGCATAAGTTGCTCATCCACGGTTAAATTTTCTGATGGTAAGTAATATTTTCGAAAATTTTTGTTGATTCTTTCCCATATATTACGTATTGGTGCTAATTTGTCTTTTCGACGACGTTCACTTCTGGTACTTTTTTCATCAAACCTTATAAAGCGTAAAATTTCCTCAAAACGTGTGAGTCCCATAGTAGCTTTGAAAATTGATGATCCGTATAAAGGATCCCAGAAACTCCTATAACATGAATTATTAGACTTCATATGTCCGGCAGATATTAGCAAACCAAAAATGCATGTAGTTCAACTAAATCTATATTTTTCCAATTTCGCTTACTGTCATATACTCGCAAAGCTTCAGAATTGGTAAATTTTATTATATCATTGCAAATTTCATCTGTAACATATAATTTGAAGCAATCGATTGGATAATTTACTACATATCCTGGTAGAAGAATAACTTTATTTGTAGCACCTTTTATTATATTTTGACGTCCAGTCCTAAATTGATTAAATGGCATCCTGGCCCATTTACTTCCATCTTTCGAAATTAAGTCACTCAAGTGAGTGTCATTTTGTATCTCAATTTCCGTGTCCGTGGATATTTCATCTTCCAATCCTGAAGCATGAAATATATGCTCCTCCTCAGAATCACTAAAATTTTTATGTAATTCTTCATCAAAGAAATTCACATCCTCATCTTCGTTTGAATTCAATAAAGCGGCAATTTCTGATACAAATAATTTACGTTTTGTCATATTGCAAGCACTTTACAAACAATAAATTTATCTAATACGCAAATATGTTATGAAATAATACCAATAAACTTCACTTTAGAAAATAGTTTTAATAACTACACGAAAATGCAAATATTTTGAATGATTAAAACAAAAAAGTACATACATAGCCTACTAGGCTATGTTACGAAGATTTTATGTTAGAAATTTAAAATGTTTTTAAAAATAGTAGAAAAAAACAAAAATAACGTTTTCTTATGTTTTTTTTGACAGTCTTTATTTCAAAATAGATTAAATAAAGATTTTTTTAGGTTTTTATAAGTTTTCGGATGATTTTTTGAAATATATAAAAAATTTATAGCCTGAGAGGCTATGTTAAGAGGTTTAGGGTAAATAATGAAAATTTTAATGGTAAAAGATGAAAAAATCCATACCATTTCGATCATCAAAATCTCACACAATTTCAATTATATGTGAATGTAGTGCGAACACCAAACTCTGCAATTGAAACCAGTTTTACATCGAATAACAATTGCAATTCTCGTGCATATTTAACATTATTTAGCGGAGCAGGTATACATCATTCTGATAAAGGCCATCAAATTTCAAAAGAACTATTTTCAAAAGGTTATACAATACTAGCTTTTGATTTATCACCAGATGGTTCTGGAACTGAAAGTTTATGTCAAAGAATTATTAAACCAGGGAGTGGTAAACATTGAAGCAAGACTCAGTTCTCCATTAAGTTCAACATTAACATGTATTGTGTTTGCAGAATTCGATGCCAGTATCGAAATTGATAAAAATCGCAACGTCTACTTAAACATATAAAAGGAAGCATAGTGGAGCATCTCTATTCATTTGAAAATGGCATACGCTCTAGTAGATTTATCATTCTGTACGGATGATAACAATACAATATTTGCTAAAAACCTTGCTGTGGCTGGAATAAAAGAAAAATGTAAAACTATTGTAAAGGAATTAAAGTATAAATTCCCAATCAAAGATTTAAAAAGTACGGACATCAAGAATTACTCTTTTGGACATATGGACAATGAAAAAACAACTAATAATTTAATAAATTTGTTTGAAAAATTCGATACAGTGTTCACAAATGGTAAACTTAAAGTTGAATTTTTAACGGCATACATAAGTGGAAATACTCAGCTAATTGATATTTCTCGTTTAAAGAAAAATGAATACACTTCAGATAACGAAAGCGCTGAAATGTAATAGTGTCACAAGTAAATTGTTTAAAGGTGTTTTTGCTCTTGATCAAATACCGAAAAATATTTCAAAACCTGGTATTTTAGTAATAAACACCGACACTTCTACCGAAAAAGGAACACATTGGTTAGCAATTTTCGTGCCAGTTCAAGGCTGTATAGAATATTTTGATTCATTTGGAAATCCACCATTCCACAATGAGATTGTGAAATTTCTACAAAATCAATCAAAATGTTTTATTTTCAACAATAAGCGTTTACAAAGTAACTTTACATCAGTCTGTGGACAATATTGTTGTGTATATTTATGGATGTGATGTAAGCGCAAGAGCATGAAAAATTTTATTAATTTATTCAACACAATGTCATCCCCACCCAAAAACGATAAAAAAATACAAATAATGTTTCGGAAAATTTTCAAAAAATGTATACGATAAAAACTATAAATACAAAACTTTCGAGCTATAAAACTTTAACAGCTTAAAAAAAAGATGGAGCCAACATCAAATGCTGAAGTATTTATCGAAAAACAAATAAACAACGATAACGACGAAGTACAACAAAAAAATCTTTTATTAAGCTATATTTACTATTTGGATAAAAAACAAACAATAAAAATACAAATTGGATTTAATGTTGAAAATTTAGCTGCAACAATAATTTTTCAAAGTCATCGCAAAGTCATTGGCGAGATGAATTATTTGCAGTGGCATGCTTTTTATGTAGATTTTACAAACATTCAACCTAAATTAAATTCAAATAAATTTCCACTGAAATTCAATCATACAGAACAAACCAAAAAACTAACATTGGAACTACATGAGTACACCCGGTTTTGCCTTATGTTGGACTTTATACAAGCAGTGATGTCATATAACAATGGAGCTGAATTAAATGTGCGGGAATATGTATTCAAATATTTCGACAGCTGTATTGAAAGGAATAAACTGAAATTGGAACAAGAAGATTTTTATATTCCTATGAATTTACATATAGCTCAGTGTAATTATTCTAGACTATTTTATGAAATACCATTGTTTATGTCTGAAAAAATATATTGTGCAATAATAAATGAAACAAATATTTTTTAAACCAATTATTATTATTATCTTACATGTATTTAAATGTACAAGTTTATACAATTTTTTACAGCACATCTTTGCAACAAATTTTCTGTATTATGATGGTGAGGGCAAATGGTGATGTAATTTCTTAGTTTCTGTAGAGATGGAATTTTGTTATCTAAATTGATAACTTTTACTGAATTTGAAATAAAAGTGTCTAAAAATTGCTTTTTTTTAAGACCTTTTACATAAACAACATCAAATATAGTTGTTAAATGTTCCTCAAAGACATTTTTAACTTTTAAATACTCTATAAAGCCATCATTCCAATCCATGTTATTAATGTTCTTTTTGTTGTACTCATTTTGTAGTTTAACATCACTATTTAACTCTTCAAATGAGTACGGTGCTTTAAATATAAAAAACACTGGTATTAGAGAACCATCAGCTATCAAAGAAAATTCTTTCAAAAAATATTGTTTGTTATTTCCAATAACAAATTGTAAATCAACCACAGCTTTTCTGCTACCACTGTTGTTGTTGTTGCAATTCATTTTGTTCTTTATTATAATAAAAAAAATGAATAACCTAGCCTTTTATTTATAACTCTGATTTCATATAAAAAAGTGGGGATACCTGGATATACTATAGAGCAGTAAATTTTTAAAACTATTAACGGACCTTCACAGACCGTTTTCGGACCTTCACACACCGTTTTCGGACCTTCACAGACCGTTTCGGACTTTCACAGACCATTTGCGGACCTTCACAGACCGAAACTTGTCTTGAATACAGGCCCCTCGCGCCAAGGGGCCCCCTAAGCACCGTCATAAGTATCTGGAAAAAAAAAAAAAATTGTCCTTTTCTTTCAAAATAAAAAAAAATAAAAAAAAAACAAATTAAATTTTTTAATATTAAACTTTATTTATTTCAAAAACTTTTCCTGGGATTCGATATCAATCGATGGAATTAATTGAAATAACGCCATATTTCTTTTGTTTTATCCCGTCCCAAAAACAAATTAAAACAAAAAAAAAAAAACAAAAAAAAACAACTAAAAATGAGTTCAGCAAATAAAAGAATCAAATCGGAATGCAATGAATGCAAAAAAATTTTCACTAGGCCGGACAATCTTAAAAGCCAAAAAATGTTCAATAAATGAACAATTAAAATATAAATGTGATTTATGCCAAAAAACATTTGGCAGAAAAAAAAATTTATTGGAACATTTAAAAAACCACAGACAAGGTTATGAAAATACAAAATTTTGTAAGAAGAGCAAAACAGCCATCTCAAATAACTTGTGGATTACCTCATTCGGACAAATGAACATAAGAAAAATGCAGCAGAAGTCATTAAAACTAATGTTAGGTGTATTAATGAATGTTTTCAAAATGGACTAGAAACATTTATTAGAGATAATGATGATGAAGGCGTATTAAACCCATCACATTTTTTAGAAAAGGCTCAAACCGATATCATTGAATTTTTGAAACAATCACTAAAAATGCACAATGTCATTAAGGCGAATCTGGAACTTTTCGGTGAATATATAAAACCAACAGAAGAAGCATAACACAGGCAGACGATCTTAATGATTTTTTTGAAAATGCTAAAGACGTTATTCAACAACAAGCAGAAGACTTCCAAGAAAAGGATAGTGGATTGACGAAGGTTAAGCATAACACAGGCAGACGATCTTAATGATTTTTTTGAAAATGCTAAAGACGTTATTTAACAACAAGCAGAAGACTTCCAAGAAAAGGATAGTGGCTGGGCGTTAATTAGAATTTTACACGTGGAAATAAATATTAATAAATATGAACCAATCCACGTTTCTAGTTATATTAAGTTACCAAAAAACATAAACAAGATAAAAAAGGCTGCATTAATATCCACAATAATGACAACTTCTGTTTTAAGTGGAGTTTAGTATCAGCCTTACAAACTTGCGCAGAAAGTGCAAAACGAACATCTTCATACAAAATTAGTGACATTTCTCAACCCATAGTCAAGCTTAAGTTTGACGATGTTTTACAACTTAATTTTGGCAATATGCAATTTCCAACTTAATTGTCTGAACTAAATTTATTCGAAGAACTTAATAATGACATAAGCATAAATTTGTTTAGATTGGAAGTCATTAATAAGAAATATGAGGTTGTAGGGCCATTTTATTTGACAAAATGTGAAGAAAAGTTTCATGTCAATTTATTGCTTTTGGAAAGGGATGAAAAATTTCATTTTGTTCACATAAAACATTTTATCAAGATTGATAAGTCGGTCTGTAACAAGGAATATTCATCAAATTTATATTTGTAATATGTGCTTGCAACATTTTCATACATCACAACAACGTAACTTACACAAACCCGAATGCAATAAAGTAGTTACAAAACTTCCGTCTGTTGAAAAAAATACACTGGAGTTTAAGAATTATCAGCAACAATTGAAAACACCTTTTGTTATTTATGCCGATGCTGAGAGTATTTTACAACCTATTGCAACATGCAATTCTGATTCCACGATGTCTTCAACAACAAAAATTAATCAACATGTTCCAGTAGCTTTCTCTTACTACATTAAATGTTCTTTTGATGATGGTCTAAGCTGTTTCAAAGAATTTGTTGGAGCTAATTGTGCTAAGGAATTTATCCAGTCATTGGCAGAAACATGCAGTGAATTATATTCCACCTTCTTTATGAGTTCAAAAGCGATGAACCCGCTAACACTGGATGAGCAGCTACAACAATTGGTTCAAGAAACGTGTCACATAATATGTGGTAAGCATTTAGATTTTAATAATAGAATTAGAGACCATTGCCACTTTACTGGCAATTATAGAGGTCCTGCTCATTCTTATTGCAACTTATTGTATAGACGATAAAATTTTTTCCCAATATTTTTTCACAGTGTTTCCGGCTATGATTGTCGTCTTTTATTTAAAGAACTAAACGAAGTGAATGAACTTATTGGTATCATTCCTTTGAATAAAGAACGTTATATTTCATTATCGAAACGGCTTGATTCCCAAAAAAATTTATAGAATACTAAAATTCACACAAAGCAATTGGTTAAAAAACGAGGAAGATTTTAGTTGCCCTTGTCAACTTTTAGATACCCGTGCATACCCACTATTATGTATACAATAAAATAAACCGTTATTTATTTCGCTTTAGCTATTATAATATATTTTACAAAAAAAATTTAAAAAAGTAAAATAGTTAAAAAAATTTTAAGTCATCATCCCATAATTTTTACTTAAAAAAACAAAAAACAATAAAAAAAAAAAAAAAAAAAAAAATAACAAAAATTAAGAAAAAAAAATTTAATTTTTTATGCCATAATTTTTTCTTACAAAAAAAAAAAAAATCATAAAAAAAAAAAAAAACTCACCCACCCTAAAAGTTGGTCCGAGTGATGTCCAACTTCGCCAAGTAACTTATTACTTTACCTGCCCAATTTTAACCTCGTAGATTCATTAGATTCATAGTTATTAAATTGAAAACTTTATATGGCAGCTGCCCGAAAATGGAGCCGTAACATTTTGAAACTTCATATAAGTGCCGGAGTCATTGTAAAAATAACAGTGTGTAATTTTCATCCTCGTAGTATAATTTGATTTGAAGAAATTCATATTGGTGCAAAAAAATTGTATGGCAGCCCCAAGAAAATGAAGCCGCAACATTTTGAAACTTCATATAAGTGCCGGAGTCATTATAAAACTAACCGTGTGTAATTTTCATCCTCGTAGTATAATTAGATTTGAAGAAATTCATATTGGTGCAAAAAAGTTGTATGGCAGCTCCCCAAAGCCTTGATCCGATTTGAACCAGAAATAATAGGGAACCTAGAAATTATCTAAAAATGACTTTGTGTGAATTTCAAAATTCTAGCCCTTTTAATTTTTGAGTTATCGTGCTGACACACGCACGGGCGAACGGACAGACACACATAGCTAGATCGATTTACTTCTCGATGCTGATCCCTTGGCACTATATCTAGCTCGTCTAGATCGATGCGTTACAAATGGAGGAGCAATTTTAATATACCCGATGTCATATATGTATGCACTGGTATAAATATATTGATTTAAATAACGCAAACAGGTCAATGGCTAAAAATGCTTTTGAAAAAGATTATTTTAAATTAATGAATAATGCTGTTTTTGGTAAAACAATGGAAAATGTAGATAAAAGGAAAATTGTCAAAATAGCTACCTCTTGGGAAAGTCAAGTAAGACATTTAGGTGGTCGAGCGTTAATAGCAAAACCAGTAGTATGTATGTAGTAGTATGTATATGCCGGTTCAGCGGCGGAGGAGTTTTTTAAGAGCTTTTTTAATGCCGTTTAAGCGTGCAAGAGCTTTTTTCGGCAGTTCTCCTAAAGTTATGCAATAAAATTGTGATAAGTAAAAAGTTTTATGCTTTTGAGTATTTTAAATTAAGCTTAGCGGTTAGAATATAAGTTATGTTTAAATTTCAAATTAAAACAATAATAAGCTTAAGCTAGTTTGAGTTAGAGTATTTTAAATTAATCTTGGTTGTTGGGATATCAATTATGTTTAAATTTCAA
This sequence comes from Dolichopus griseipennis, assembly GCA_963082915.1. Lineage (NCBI taxonomy): Eukaryota > Metazoa > Arthropoda > Insecta > Diptera > Dolichopodidae > Dolichopus > Dolichopus griseipennis. The sequence continues at coordinate 185,678,863 of OY720441.1, read as the reverse complement.
AGATATTGTGCTTATTGTTCTTAATGAAATATGAAAAGTTTTAAAGCTTGGTTTAAATACAAAGTTAATATTATCAAAGTTTAAGCTTGATTTAATATTTCCGTGAAAATTAAAAAAAAGTAAAGAAACAGTCAGTCGGTGCAACCGACTTAGAAATACCCTACACCTATTTGGTTCAAATTTAAGGACATATCCATAAGTCATTTTAACACCATAGAAGCTGTTATTAATTTGATCGTAAGACATAGCTAACCAAATTAACTGTATAATACTAAAAACATTTTCAAATTACCCTATCTATTAAAAAATACTTCAAATTCTTACTAATTTATCTATTTAAAAATATTTAAAAACAAACAAACTTGAAATAAATGAAAATATATTTATTCCAATTCAATTACAAAATGAAAAAATTCTAATTATTAAATTTTGTGATAAAAAGATAATCAAAGCATAATACATTTAATAATCCAAATTTTAAAAATTGCAATTATTTTAAATGGTTAGTTTATATACCTAATAGAAAAGCTTATATACGCAAAATATGCAATAAATGTATTTCTAAAATACAATTAAAAGTTTACACCTTTTCATATAATTCATTTAAATATCAAAATAAATTTTACATAAATGCAGCAAGTACCATTGAACATAGCTGAACCACTACAATTAAGTCTAGATTTCGGAGACACATAGGACATAGGAAATATATTCTTTGGCTTCGAAATTAAACTCGACCACAACCAATTCCCATGGTACTTTCATTACTAGTAACCTACTGTTAAATTTCATCAAAATACCGGCATTATTTTTTGAGTTACGGTGTTTGTAAGATATATGTTTGTTAGTCCTTGAACTTTTCAAGGGTTCCAGGACCCGAAATTATGGTACGATTTCGCCCATATGCAGTCCCGTCATACTTTCAATACCAGTTAACCCTTGTACACAATTGGAACGCTCTATCTTAATTTTAAGTTACTAGTTTTATTAATTTCGATGATAAGCTTTTACACATTGGGAAGTCTAAGAGAGGTTCTGAACCACCACTCCAATTGATCTTAAATTAGGGGGCCACGCAAGAAATAGTAAAGAACACCCTTGTGGCAAATTGGAAGCTTCTACATTTGTTTCAAGTTACTATCTTTATTAATTTCGAAAATATGCTTTAAGGGCCTAAGAACTGAGTGGCTGGTCCCCGATCCACTACTCCAATGGGGCCCAAATTTCAAAGACACTTACGAAATAGGAAGGGACACCCTGATACCAAATTTGGAGGTTCTATCTTCATTGGTTTCGGAATTATGCTCGTTTGGCCTAAATTCGATCAAAAAGTTCTAAGTTCCGAACCCATTGTCCAATCCTCACCGTACGTAATCACCGCCGTAGTTTCGCTGCCAATAACCTACAGCACAAATTTCATGAAGATAGCCTCATTAGTTGTTGAGTTATCGTGATTTTTTATGTTCCTTAGCCCTGACATCGATTAAAAGGTCCAGAATCCAAACCGTTGGGCTGATTTCGCCCTTATATAGGCCGCGCTGTACTTATAGTACTAGTTAACCCTTGTACACAATTTGAACGTTCTATCCTAATTTTAAGTAACTATTTTTAGTAATTTCGATTATAAGCCTTTAAAACTTGGGAGGTCTGAGAGGGGTACAGAACCACCATTCCAATTGATCCCAAATTAGGGGAACACGCAAGAGATAGTAAAGAACACCCTTGTGGCAAATTGGAAGCTTCTACATTTTTTCAAGTTGTTATTTTTATTAATTTTAAAGATATGCTTTAAGGTCTTCGGAAATGTGTGGCTGGTCCCCGACCCACTACTCCAATGGGACCCAAATTCACAAGACACTTAGGAAATAGGAAGGGACACCCTGATACTAAATTTGGAGGTTCTATCTTCATTTGTTTCGGAATTATGCTCGTTTGGCCTAAATTCGATCAAAAAGTTCTAGGTTTCGAACCCATGGTCCAATCCCGACCTTACGCAATTCCCGAAGTAGTTTCATTACTAGTAACCTACAGCACAAATTTGATGAAGATAGCGTCATTAGTTGTTGAGTTATCGTGATTTTTTATATTTGTTCGTTAGCCCTGAAACCGATCAAAAGGTCCAGAATCCGAACCCATGGGCCGATTTCGCCCATATGCAATCCCCGCCGTACTTTCAGTCCTAGTAACCTACAGTAAGAATTTCATCAAGATAGCTCCATTATTTTTTGAGTTATCGTGCCTACGGACGGACGGACATGGCTATATCGACTAAGGCGGTCATGCTGATCACAAATATATATACTTTTCCATATCTAGCTCGCTTCCTTTAGGTGGTTACAAACACCATACCAAAGTTAATATACCCCTTTACCTATTCTATAGGTGTAGGGTATAAAAAGTTTTATAAATTAAAAAAAATAAGCTTAAGCTATTGAGCTGAATATTCTTAATTAGATATGAAAGTTTTTTTAAATATCAGTTATGTTTAAATTTCAAATTATAACAATAATTAGCTTAAGCTAGTTTGAGTCCTTGAGTATTATAAATTAAGCTTGGCGGTTAGGATATCAGATATCTTAATTAGATATGAAAGGTTTTTTAAATTTGGTTTATACTTAATATTTTCAAAGTTTAAGCTTGATTTAATATTTACGTGAAAAATTTAAAAAATTCAAAGCTGATAAAGCTCGTCCGTTATATTTGAAAATTTAGCTTCCAACTGCCATTTTAAAGTTGAAAAGCTTAAAAAATCGATGGAAATTTTTTGTTTGATTATTAACTTAACTGCGAAAGTTTTAAATAAAATGAAACAAATAAACGTTTGAAATTATATTGTTAATAATATAAAAGCGTGATCATGAATACAAATTGAAAACGTGATCAAGTTCAAGTTAAAAAAAAAAAAAAAATATGAAACTTGGTTTTAAAAATTTGTTTTTAATATTAAATAACAGCATAGCATTTTTTGCTAAAAGTTAAAAAATTATTATTCATTCAATAATATCTTTTTTATTTATCCATGAATCATGGTTTTTATCAAAGCCAAGCCACCTAACCCAAACTTGATTTTCTTTTTTTCTTATTATTTTTTCTACAAGGTAAACATTAGGAAATTTAACAGATTGTAAGTTCAGGTTCATAAAAACTGCCTTTTATTTGTTTTTGTGTATAATCAAGTAAATGGTATGTAATTGGATCAGTTCTTTTTATTTTCGCTATTGTATAAATTTCTGTTGACCAATTAGGTTGATAACCTTTTGCAAATATACCTTTAAATTTACTTATACGAACAAAATCTCCAACTTTGTATTTTGCTTTTCGGAATACTTTTAATTTATTGTAGACAGTTTTTAATAAAAATTTCTCTTTTTTCTTTGTAACATTTTTAGGTGGAAGTTTAATTGTATGATGATATGTTGAGTTATATTTTTCTATTAGCGATGACAGAATAGGTAACCATTTATATGTGCCTTGTAAACTGAATTGTTTCCACATCATGTTTTTTAGGGTGCGATTGAAACCTTCTACAATAGATGCTTTTAGTTCTGAATATGTATGATAATGGTTAATTTTATATTTCCTATTATTGGTTAATTAAATATTTTGGTTTTTTACCAGCACGCTTAAAAATATTTTTCATTGCGATTAAAACATTATCAGCGCTTTTGTTTTTAATCGGCTCAGCATACGCAAATGTTGAAAATGTAACAATAACGGTTAATAAATATTTATATGCCTTATTAAATTTTGCATATGGAATCATTTCAACCAAATCAATTTGCCAAGTATCATTTAAACCTTTTTGAATAAATTTTCTTCGTGTAAAGTTTCTTCTAGCGCCTCTATGAACTTCTGACACAACTTGTAGCCTCGACATTATTCTCGTACCATTTAATTAAATTTTCTAAAGTGATTCTATAATTTTCTATTGTGTGACATTCACATGTGTCCGGTCCAGAAGTAGAATTATCATATGCCCACGGACAAAGGGTAAAATGAGTACCATAAATTGAAGTGAATTTTTTTACTCCAGAAAAGTTTTTAATGTGTTCATATAGATGTAATATTAGTTTCTTATGATCATCTAATAAGACAGAGGAATAAATATTTAAGAACTCCTCCACTTCCATAATTCAAAATGACAGTACTAAGAATATGTTCGCTTCTTTTATATGATCTCTAAATTGTATTTTAAATTCAGTTTCTTATCAGACACAGACCAAAAATGATTAATTTTATTCATCCATTTACAATGATGATAGCCGGACCATCTGGATGTGGGAAAACAACATTTGTGTGTAATTTAATTGAAAATATTGATAGATTGATTTCTCCGAAAATTGAAACAATAAAATGGTGTAACCCAGAAATTTCTGCTATTCCAAAAAATCGAACTTTTCCTTATATAGACTTTTATACCAGTATCCTAAAAGAATTTAGTGGTAATGAAAATAAACCTACGTTAATTGTTCTAGATGACTTAATGTTAGATTCTGCAAATAAAGAGGTATGTGAGCTATTTACTAAAGGTTCACACCATCGTAATTTATCTATTATATTGTTAACACAAAACGTTTTTCATCAGGGAAAATTTTCAAGAGATATTTCATTAAATTGTAAATATTTAGTGCTTTTGAAAAATCCTCGAGACAAATCGCAGATTTTTCCTCTTGCTAGGCAACTATATCCAGAAAATATAAAGGGTTTCTTTAGAGTATATAATGAGTCAACATCAAAACCTCATGGTTATGTTGTGTTGGATTTAACACAAGACATTAACGATTTATTTCGTATTAGAACTAATATTTTTTCCAAAGAATATTGTATATGTTTCTGTGATACGGGTGATTTGAATAACAACTGTCAAAAGTATGAAACGATTGAAGAAAAACCAACATATATTACATGTACTAGGAAAGTGCAACAACAAGATATTTCGTAAAAATATTCTTAAATATTGTGATGATGATATTATTAAAACTATTGCTGAAATTGCAATCAACATATGAAATGGTAATAATAAAATATCATCGGCACAAAAAGCAAAATTAAAAAAACATAAAAAACAATTAAGATTTCTAGCCTGTGCTTAGAAAACTATAAAAGCCAAAAGAAAAATATTAGTTCAACATGGTGGGTTTCTACCACCTCTAATTGGAACTATATTATCTGGTGTAATAGGGAAATTACTCAGTAAGACATAATGCAGCGAATGATTGTTATGTCACCAGAAATATTTTCAAAATTTAGTAAATTATTTCAAGATGATAAAAACTTAGATTTATTAGATCAAAAAATTAAAAAAGTTTTATATGATAAAAACTTAAAACCATTGCAAAAACGGTACTTATATCGTCAAAATCTCCTCAAATATGGAATTAACAAAAGACACGCAAAACAATTACCAGAAAAGGCTAATAATCTTACATTTGATTCAGGCACTCAAACAAAATTCTTTTCTAAACGAAATGCATTTACAGAAACAGAATTACCTAAATACAAATCAACATCAACACAGACTATTTTTGTACCATTAGTTATTGATGAAGTGTTTGAATATGATCCTAAAAAAGATATTCAGATATGGATATCGATTTAGATGATGAAAATTCATTTAGAAAATTAGCTCAAACTAAAATGTTGAAAGACGAAAAACTAGTACAAAGACCATCTCTAAGTTCTGATTATCGAATGTTTGAAACACCAAGTGGTGATGTAATTACCGTTGCTGTACCATCTCCTAAAAAAAAGAAGACACTAAGATCCGCCGTTAGTTCAATTTCCTCAACTATACTTTCACAGTTTCCTGAAACAAAAAAACGAAAATTAAAACCTTCACTAAGAAGTCCAAAACTAAGAACTTCATCAACACCGGACAACATATAAATAGTGCAACATTTTATGTCTTAAAAGAAGTTAACTAAGATGGGTAGTCAAGGTGACTTCTATGTAACATTGTTTAGTAATGATAATTTAAAACTTTTTTCAGACAACACTTTAGCTTCATTCGAAAATAAATTGCCTATTCACTTTGATTTAAGAAACGGAAACTGGAAAGTAGGTCTTTCAGAAGTTTATCTGAACGATTTCCTACAATCGGAAAAATTTAACAAGGACAATTGTGCTCCTATTAATATTGGAGAATATAATGTTTATGTAAGAAACATTGAAAAACGTCTTGAAAAAATTAAAATAACCAAATCTATAGGTTGCACATATTATTCATATGACGATTCGGAATTACATTTGGATGATTGGAAAATTAATTTTTTGCCAACACTTATTAAAACTATAACTCCTAATCCGGGGTTTACTCGAAACCAAGTTTTCAAAGAATTTTTTAATGAAGTTTTGACATATATCTCTAATACTAAAAATTATGATAATGTAACTTTTCAAAAAGTAGCAGATCAAAACAAATTAGGTTTAATTCGAATATCACAGACTTTTGATGTTATAATATAAAAACATTGCTAAATGAATTATTTCGACAGAAGTAAAATATAAAAAATTTCAAAACAAAATTACCTGAACTATTTAAATTAGCTATTGCTAATAATAAAGATGAAATTAATGGAATGGTGATGATATATTCAGAAATAGTTCAATCATCTGTTTTTGGAAGTAGCAAAGTACGTGCATTAAGAGCTATCAACGTAGAAAATTGCAGAATACCTACAAATATTGAATTTGAAAATGTCCAATACATAGAAAAAAATTGTTTTGAAACGATAGCGATTAAAATTTGCAACCAATACGGCGATGGAATAAATTTTGTTTCCAGTTATTATCCAACAAAAATTGTACTGCACTTTAAAAAGCAATGATTGCTTAAAAACAATATAAATACTACTACTCCAATATGATATCATATCAAACATGGAAAGAGCTTACGTGAGATATTATTGGACCTCTATTACAATTTTATCCAGCTATTCAAAGAGGTCGTGGTTTTGGAAATATATTTGGAAGTTTAATTCGTTACTTAAAGCCAGTTTTTACATCAGGTTGAAACTTAATTAAAACAGAGGCTATTAACACAAGTAAAAATATTTTGAATGATATAGCATCTGGTGCAAACATAAAAGAAACAGTATAAAACGACGAGCAGTTTCTAAAAAGACACATTTAAAGTCGAAGCGACGAAAAAATCAAATTAAAACCTCTAATATATTCAAATAAATATGGAGTGTATGAAATCTGAACTTGATCTTTTTGCATCATTACCAGTACAAACAAGTATATTGCGTTCAGAAGAGGTAGCATACAATCCTTTAGCTTCTTTAGAGGCGTCACCATCAACTATTGAATTTGTTTCGCTTGGTAATAGAGATACATATCGAGATTTATCGTCAACCTATATCAAATTTAAAATTCAAATATTAAAGAAAGATGAATCAGTTTGGAGTGCAAATGATAAATTGGAACCGGAACTGATGCAAAAGCAGCCCCGCAGCCCAGTGTTGTAAATAATTTATTACACTCTTTAATTAAACAATGTAATGTAACTCTAAATGGAAAAAACATCACTCCGTAAGACTCATTATACCATTACAAAGCATACTTAACTACTTTACTAAATTATGGTACAGATTCCAGTCAAACACATCTGGAAGCATCTGGTTGGGAATTGGATAAACCAAATGTAAATGATTTTAACAATTCTGGTTCTAAATCAAGGCAAAAATTATACAATAATTCTACAATAGTAGAATTAATGGGAAAATTACGTGTAGATTTTTTCAACACTTCCAAATTACTTTTAAATAACGTTGACATTCGAATTGCTTTGGCATTAGAAAAACAAGATTTTTTTCTATTTTTCAATGGTTCAGACGAAAGCTATTTAAAAATTCTTGAAGCTACATTATACATGAAACATTTAACAATTAATCCTAGCATATTAATAGCACATAATAATCCTAGCATATTAATAGCACATAATATGTAGCCTTCCAGGCAGAATAACAGAAATATTAAAAAATTAAAACATTTTATTTCATTTGTCATTCTAAAAAAAAAAATTTAACATGTATACATTTACAAAAAAATATTAAATATTCAAAAACAAAAATAAAATATAAATAAGACAAAAATAAAAATAAAAATTATTATAAATTGTTACTTGCTATGAAAATTATAATTATTTTATTATAAATTATGAAAATCTGTTAAAAATAAAATAATTCAAGATAAATATCTAATATTCTCTTTTACATTCCTCACAAATGCGAGTGGATGATGAATGTTCATTACATACACTTTTATGGCATGAATCGCATGTTTGTTTTTGCATTCTATTTATTTTACATAAATAGCATTTCTGCCGTTTTGGAGATGGTTTCCTTCGGCCGGTAGGTTCAGGTTGGGTATTTCGTACTGTTATAAGTTCCAACACATTTGAGGAAACTAATTTTGAAGTTGCGTGGAGTTTAGATACTTCCAAGCGTTTCTGTATTTGCGGATGAACTAAATTTTCTCCCAGAGCTCTAAGAAAAAGGTTTCTCTTATTACTCTTTTTTTCATTCCAAAAAGGAAAATTTTTGTACCAAATAACATATGCAGCTATATTTGCTACATCCAATATATTCATGAAAAAGATAATGGCCATCGGTTAGTTTTTCTTTTAATCATATATTCATGAACCATCTGGTCCATAGTATCAACTCCTCCTTTCGTTTCATTATAATATTTATTAATTTCTGAAATTGGGTTCCCATCATCTTCAATCAATATATTATCAGAAAAGTGCATAGTAGACATAAAAATTACTGCTTTACGTTCTTTTGGGACATGTGATGCAATAGTAATTTTCTTTTGGAATCCAAATAAAGTTGTGCCTGATTTTCTCAATTTATTTGGAAGGAATTCATTTGGAATACACGCTTTATTTTTTCTTAGAGTACCCACTAGTGTTAATCCCTTACAAAGCAAATTTTGTGCTAAATTTAGACTTGTAAAATAATTATCCATTGTTATATTTCGAGAACTTCCAAAATATGGATCACATAAAGTTTCTACTACTTTTTGTCCTAAACCCACTGCTCTTGTATTCCCTTCTTTTCCTAAATATGGAATTCCATTTAGCGGATAAGCGGTTTTCGAATCACAAAGCCACCATATTTTGATACCATATTTATCCGGTTTACTAGGCATATATTGAATGAATGGACAGCGGCAGCGGCATGGCATAAGTTGCTCATCCACGGTTAAATTTTCTGATGGTAAGTAATATTTTCGAAAATTTTTGTTGATTCTTTCCCATATATTACGTATTGGTGCTAATTTGTCTTTTCGACGACGTTCACTTCTGGTACTTTTTTCATCAAACCTTATAAAGCGTAAAATTTCCTCAAAACGTGTGAGTCCCATAGTAGCTTTGAAAATTGATGATCCGTATAAAGGATCCCAGAAACTCCTATAACATGAATTATTAGACTTCATATGTCCGGCAGATATTAGCAAACCAAAAATGCATGTAGTTCAACTAAATCTATATTTTTCCAATTTCGCTTACTGTCATATACTCGCAAAGCTTCAGAATTGGTAAATTTTATTATATCATTGCAAATTTCATCTGTAACATATAATTTGAAGCAATCGATTGGATAATTTACTACATATCCTGGTAGAAGAATAACTTTATTTGTAGCACCTTTTATTATATTTTGACGTCCAGTCCTAAATTGATTAAATGGCATCCTGGCCCATTTACTTCCATCTTTCGAAATTAAGTCACTCAAGTGAGTGTCATTTTGTATCTCAATTTCCGTGTCCGTGGATATTTCATCTTCCAATCCTGAAGCATGAAATATATGCTCCTCCTCAGAATCACTAAAATTTTTATGTAATTCTTCATCAAAGAAATTCACATCCTCATCTTCGTTTGAATTCAATAAAGCGGCAATTTCTGATACAAATAATTTACGTTTTGTCATATTGCAAGCACTTTACAAACAATAAATTTATCTAATACGCAAATATGTTATGAAATAATACCAATAAACTTCACTTTAGAAAATAGTTTTAATAACTACACGAAAATGCAAATATTTTGAATGATTAAAACAAAAAAGTACATACATAGCCTACTAGGCTATGTTACGAAGATTTTATGTTAGAAATTTAAAATGTTTTTAAAAATAGTAGAAAAAAACAAAAATAACGTTTTCTTATGTTTTTTTGACAGTCTTTATTTCAAAATAGATTAAATAAAGATTTTTTTAGGTTTTTATAAGTTTTCGGATGATTTTTTGAAATATATAAAAAATTTATAGCCTGAGAGGCTATGTTAAGAGGTTTAGGGTAAATAATGAAAATTTTAATGGTAAAAGATGAAAAAATCCATACCATTTCGATCATCAAAATCTCACACAATTTCAATTATATGTGAATGTAGTGCGAACACCAAACTCTGCAATTGAAACCAGTTTTACATCGAATAACAATTGCAATTCTCGTGCATATTTAACATTATTTAGCGGAGCAGGTATACATCATTCTGATAAAGGCCATCAAATTTCAAAAGAACTATTTTCAAAAGGTTATACAATACTAGCTTTTGATTTATCACCAGATGGTTCTGGAACTGAAAGTTTATGTCAAAGAATTATTAAACCAGGGAGTGGTAAACATTGAAGCAAGACTCAGTTCTCCATTAAGTTCAACATTAACATGTATTGTGTTTGCAGAATTCGATGCCAGTATCGAAATTGATAAAAATCGCAACGTCTACTTAAACATATAAAAGGAAGCATAGTGGAGCATCTCTATTCATTTGAAAATGGCATACGCTCTAGTAGATTTATCATTCTGTACGGATGATAACAATACAATATTTGCTAAAAACCTTGCTGTGGCTGGAATAAAAGAAAAATGTAAAACTATTGTAAAGGAATTAAAGTATAAATTCCCAACCAAAGATTTAAAAAGTACGGACATCAAGAATTACTCTTTTGGACATATGGACAATGAAAAAACAACTAATAATTTAATAAATTTGTTTGAAAAATTCGATACAGTGTTCACAAATGGTAAACTTAAAGTTGAATTTTTAACGGCATACATAAGTGGAAATACTCAGCTAATTGATATTTCTCGTTTAAAGAAAAATGAATACACTTCAGATAACGAAAGCGCTGAAATGTAATAGTGTCACAAGTAAATTGTTTAAAGGTGTTTTTGCTCTTGATCAAATACCGAAAAATATTTCAAAACCTGGTATTTTAGTAATAAACACCGACACTTCTACCGAAAAAGGAACACATTGGTTAGCAATTTTCGTGCCAGTTCAAGGCTGTATAGAATATTTTGATTCATTTGGAAATCCACCATTCCACAATGAGATTGTGAAATTTCTACAAAATCAATCAAAATGTTTTATTTTCAACAATAAGCGTTTACAAAGTAACTTTACATCAGTCTGTGGACAATATTGTTGTGTATATTTATGGATGTGATGTAAGCGCAAGAGCATGAAAAATTTTATTAATTTATTCAACACAATGTCATCCCCACCCAAAAACGATAAAAAAATACAAATAATGTTTCGGAAAATTTTCAAAAAATGTATACGATAAAAACTATAAATACAAAACTTTCGAGTTATAAAACTTTAACAGCTTAAAAAAAAGATGGAGCCAACATCAAATGCTGAAGTATTTATCGAAAAACAAATAAACAACGATAACGACGAAGTACAACAAAAAAATCTTTTATTAAGCTATATTTACTATTTGGATAAAAAACAAACAATAAAAATACAAATTGGATTTAATGTTGAAAATTTAGCTGCAACAATAATTTTTCAAAGTCATCGCAAAGTCATTGGCGAGATGAATTATTTGCAGTGGCATGCTTTTTATGTAGATTTTACAAACATTCAACCTAAATTAAATTCAAATAAATTTCCACTGAAATTCAATCATACAGAACAAACCAAAAAACTAACATTGGAACTACATGAGTACACCCGGTTTTGCCTTATGTTGGACTTTATACAAGCAGTGATGTCATATAACAATGGAGCTGAATTAAATGTGCGGGAATATGTATTCAAATATTTCGACAGCTGTATTGAAAGGAATAAACTGAAATTGGAACAAGAAGATTTTTATATTCCTATGAATTTACATATAGCTCAGTGTAATTATTCTAGACTATTTTATGAAATACCATTGTTTATGTCTGAAAAAATATATTGTGCAATAATAAATGAAACAAATATTTTTTAAACCAATTATTATTATTATCTTACATGTATTTAAATGTACAAGTTTATACAATTTTTTACAGCACATCTTTGCAACAAATTTTCTGTATTATGATGGTGAGGGCAAATGGTGATGTAATTTCTTAGTTTCTGTAGAGATGGAATTTTGTTATCTAAATTGATAACTTTTACTGAATTTGAAATAAAAGTGTCTAAAAATTGCTTTTTTTTAAGACCTTTTACATAAACAACATCAAATATAGTTGTTAAATGTTCCTCAAAGACATTTTTAACTTTTAAATACTCTATAAAGCCATCATTCCAATCCATGTTATTAATGTTCTTTTTGTTGTACTCATTTTGTAGTTTAACATCACTATTTAACTCTTCAAATGAGTACGGTGCTTTAAATATAAAAAACACTGGTATTAGAGAACCATCAGCTATCAAAGAAAATTCTTTCAAAAAATATTGTTTGTTATTTCCAATAACAAATTGTAAATCAACCACAGCTTTTCTGCTACCACTGTTGTTGTTGTTGCAATTCATTTTGTTCTTTATTATAATAAAAAAAATGAATAACCTAGCCTTTTATTTATAACTCTGATTTCATATAAAAAAGTGGGGATACCTGGATATACTATAGAGCAGTAAATTTTTAAAACTATTAACGGACCTTCACAGACCGTTTTCGGACCTTCACACACCGTTTTCGGACCTTCACAGACCGTTTCGGACTTTCACAGACCATTTGCGGACCTTCACAGACCGAAACTAGTCTTGAATACAGGCCCCTCGCGCCAAGGGGCCCCCTAAGCACCGTCATAAGTATCTGGAAAAAAAAAAAAAATTGTCCTTTTCTTTCAAAATAAAAAAAAATAAAAAAAACAAATTAAATTTTTTAATATTAAACTTTATTTATTTCAAAAACTTTTCCTGGGATTCGATATCAATCGATGGAATTAATTGAAATAACGCCATATTTCTTTTGTTTTATCCCGTCCCAAAAATTTAAAATAAAACTGCGCTCTATTCAATTCCTCTAATTCCGGTTCGTTTGTTACTTTTTTTGAAAACCTGTCCGGCATGAAAAATATAATTTTTTCATTGGTTATCATATCTTCTATCTCACAAAGCACCACCATTTGGCCTCATTTCGTCTCTAGAAAGCGCCAGGAAAGCACCTCGTATATTTATTTTATTTTGGTGTAAAATATCAATATTATGATATTTTCACTCGAACCCATTCCCAATTCCAGTAAACTTTTTAAAAAACCAGCCTAATTATAGAAAATAGAAAATTAAAACTATAAAGCAAGAAAAAAAAAAAAAAACAAATATCTTACCATATTGTTTGTTTTATTTTGTAATATTATGTAATCTTAATAAAGTAAATAATTTTTAATAATAGTAAAGGCAAATTGTTGTTCTTATATATGAAAGGGTAAAAAGTTGGATTTATGCAATTTTTTTTTTTCTTTTGTTTTTTAAAGTTAAAATTCTAATACGATACAACATTGTTGCAGTATTTTGAAAAATTTCAATCAAATTAAAATGTTGTGAAGGCTGCTGCAGTTGTGCGGTGCCAAGAATTAAATAAATACCCGGTGGTTTTTAAAAGTATATATATATATATGATCTTATGTTATAATCCATTTTAGTTACCAAATAATTTTTACTTAAATTAAAACAAAAAAAAAAAAACAAAAAAAAACAACTAAAAATGAGTTCAGCAAATAAAAGAATCAAATCGGAATGCAATGAATGCAAAAAAATTTTCACTAGGCCGGACAATCTTAAAAGCCAAAAAATGTTCAATAAATGAACAATTAAAATATAAATGTGATTTATGCCAAAAAACATTTGGCAGAAAAAAAAATTTATTGGAACATTTAAAAAACCACAGACAAGGTTATGAAAATACAAAATTTTGTAAGAAGAGCAAAACAGTCATCTCAAATAACTTGTGGATTACCTCATTCGGACAAATGAACATAAGAAAAATGCAGCAGAAGTCATTAAAACTAATGTTAGGTGTATTAATGAATGTTTTCAAAATGGACTAGAAACATTTATTAGAGATAATGATGATGAAGGCGTATTAAACCCATCACATTTTTTAGAAAAGGCTCAAACCGATATCATTGAATTTTTGAGACAATCACTAAAAAAGCACAATGTCATTAAGGCGAATCTGGAACTTTTCGGTGAATATATAAAACCAACAGAAGAAGCATAACACAGGCAGACGATCTTAATGATTTTTTTGAAAATGCTAAAGACGTTATTCAACAACAAGCAGAAGACTTCCAAGAAAAGGATAGTGGATTGACGAATGTTAAGCATAACACAGGCAGACGATCTTAATGATTTTTTTGAAAATGCTAAAGACGTTATTTAACAACAAGCAGAAGACTTCCAAGAAAAGGATAGTGGCTGGGCGTTAATTAGAATTTTACACGTGGAAATAAATATTAATAAATATGAACCAATCCACGTTTCTAGTTATATTAAGTTACCAAAAAACATAAACAAGATAAAAAAGGCTGCATTAATATCCACAATAATGACAACTTCTGTTTTAAGTGGAGTTTAGTATCAGCCTTACAAACTTGCGCAGAAAGTGCAAAACGAACATCTTCATACAAAATTAGTGACATTTCTCAACCCATAGTCAAGCTTAAGTTTGACGATGTTTTACAACTTAATTTTGGCAATATGCAATTTCCAACTTAATTGTCTGAACTAAATTTATTCGAAGAACTTAATAATGACATAAGCATAAATTTGTTTAGATTGGAAGTCATTAATAAGAAATATGAGGTTGTAGGGCCATTTTATTTGACAAAATGTGAAGAAAAGTTTCATGTCAATTTATTGCTTTTGGAAAGGGATGAAAAATTTCATTTTGTTCACATAAAACATTTTATCAAGATTGATAAGTCGGTCTGTAACAAGGAATATTCATCAAATTTATATTTGTAATATGTGCTTGCAAAATTTTCATACATTACAACAAGGTGACTTACACAAACGCGAATGCAATAAAGTAGTTACAAAGCTTCCGTCTGTTGAAAAAAATACACTGGAGTTTAAGAATTATCAACAACAATTGAAAACACCTTTTGTTATTTATGCCGATGCTGAGAGTATTTTACAACCTATTGCAACATGCAATTCTGATTCCACGATGTCTTCAACAACAAACATTCATCAACATGTTCCAGTAGCTTTCACTTACTACATTAAATGTTCTTTTGATGATGGTCTAAGCTGTTTCAAAGAATTTGTTGGAGCTAACTGTGCTAAGGAATTTATCCAATCATTGGCAGAAACATGCAGTGAATTATATTCGACCTTCTTTATGAGTTCAAAACCGATGAATCCGCTAACACTGGATGAGCAGCTACAACAATTGGTTCAAGAAACGTGTCACATATGTGGTAAGCATTTAGATTTTAATAATAGAATTAGAGACCATTGCCACTTTACTGGCAATTATAGAGGTCCTGCTCATTCTTATTGCAACTTATTGTATAGACGATCAAATTTTTTCCTAATATTTTTTCACAATTTTTCCGGCTTGATTGATTGTCATCTTTTATTTAAAGAACTAAACGTAGTGAATGGACATATTGGTGTCATTCCTTTGAATAAAGAACGTTATATTTCATTATCTAAACAAATTACAATAGATAATAATCATTCATTTTATTTACGTTTTCTCGATAGCTTCAGATTTATGGCTTCTAGCCTTGATTCATTGTGCAAAAATTTAAATGAAAACGATTTGATGCATATAAAAAAAGAATTCAATAATAATGAAAAATTTAAACTTATGACTCGAAAGGGAGTTTTTTCCTATGATAATTTAAATTCCATTGAACGACTTGACGAAACATGTTTACCGTCGCAAGACAATTTTACTAATCAAATGACAAACATACCATGTTCCGATGAAGACTACATTCATGCAGTTAATGTATGGAATACGTTTAAATGTCAAAATTTATGGGACTATCTTAAACTTTACCTTAAAACAGATGTACTTATTTTGACTGATGTTTTTGAAAATTTTCGAAAAATATGCTCCAAAATCTATTCTTTAGATCCTGTAAATTTTTACACTACACCAGGTTTGTCATGGGCGGCTATGTTAAAATACACTGATATAAAATTAGAGTTGTTAACTGATGTTGATATGTATAATTTTTTTTAAAAAAGGGATACGTGGTGGAATTAGTCAGTGCTCACTTAGACATTCAGTGGCAAATAATAAATTTATGGGGCAATCTTATAAAAAAAACGAACCTTCCGAATATATAGTATATGAAGATGCCAACAATTTATATGGATGGGCAATGATCCAATATTTACCTCATAAAAATTTTCAGTGGGTTAATACTCCTGAAAATATTGATGTGCTTTCAGTTGCCGATGATTCGCAACCTGGTTACGTTTTAGAAGTGGATTTAGATTAGCCTCAACATTTACATGATTTGCACAATGATTTTCCTTTTTGTGCTGAAAACAAAGTTCCACCGAAAGGTAAAATTCCTAAACTGTTAGTTGACTTAACAAACAAACGCAAATATATTATCCATTATCGAAACTTAAAACAGTGTCTTTGACTCTCAAAAAAATATATAGAGTACTAAAATTCACACAAAGCAGTTGGTTAAAAAAATATATTGATTTAAATAATGCACACAGGTCAATGGCTAAAAACGCTTTTGAAAAAGATTATTTTAAATTAATGAATAATGCTGTTTTTGGTAAAACAATGGAAAATGTAGATAAAAGAAAAATTGTCAAAATATCTACCTCTTGGGAAGGCAAGGAAGACATTTAGGTGCTCGAGCTTTAATAGCAAAACCAAATTATCATAGTCACTCTAGATTTACTGAAAACTTGATAGCCATTCAGCTTAATCATACAAATATATGTTATGACAAACCTATATATTTGGGATTTACGGTACTCGAACAATCTAAAATTCTTATGTATGATTTTCATTATGATTATATTAAACCTAAATATGGTAGTAAAGTTTTTTTAAATTATACAGACACTGACAGTTTCATTTATACTATACAGACAGATGATTTTTACGCTGACATATTTAATGAAATACCAAAACGTTTTGATACATCAGATTATCCATCTGACAATTTATTTAATTTTCCTCTAATGAATAAAAAAGTTCTAGGACTTTTTAAAGATGAATTTAATGGAAAAATTGTTTCTGAATTTATTGGATTAAAATCTAAAATGTATTTCCTTCAAACATATGAAAATAAAACTATTAAAAAAGCTAAAGGAATAAAGAAATATGTTGTCAATTCTTTAAAATTAGATAATTATAAAAATTGTTTGTTAAAAAATGAAACTTGTTTTAAAGAAATGAAAATATTTATATCAAATTTACATACAATTTATACACAAAATATAAATAAAGTAGCTTTAAGTTCATTAGATAATAAAAGATATGTAACTGAAGATAATATAAAAACATATGCTTGGGGGCATTATGCCATTGAGCAATAGTTGTAAAAAAAACAAAATAAAAAATAACATCAAATTTTTGTTAGCTTAATAGAAAATCACAATTTAAAGATGTTTAAATAAAATAAAAAATATTATACACACATTAAAAGTGTCTTTCAATTTTAATTTTAACTTTGTATTTAAACCAAAACTATAAACACTTTTCATATCTAATCAAGAATATTCAACTCAAAACCTATAAAACTTTTTTTCTATTTTCACAAAAATATTAAATCAAGCTTAAACTTATTGAAAACGTGATCAAGTTCAAGTTAAAAAAAAAAATTTTAAATATAATTTCAAACGTTTATTTGTTTCATTTTTCTCAAAACTTTTGCAGTTAAGTTAATAATCAAACAAAAAATTTCCATCGATTTTTTAAGCTTTTCAACTTTAAAATGGCAGTTGGAAGCTTCATTTTCAAACATAACGGACGAACTTTACCACCTTTGAATTTTTTAAATTTTTCACGTAAACATTAAATCAAGCTTAAACTTTGATAAAATTAATTTTGTATTTAAACCAAACTTTAAAAAACTTTTCATATTTAATTAAGAACGGTAAGCACAATATCTTAAGCTTGTTACTGTTTTAATTTGAAATTTAAACATAACTGATATTTAAAAAACTTTCATATCTAATTAAAAATATTTAGCTTAATAGCTTAAGCTTTTTTTTTTTTTAATATATAAAACTTTTTTCAATTTTCGCGGAAATATTAAATCAAGCTTAAACTTTGATAATACTAACTTTGTACTTAAACCAAACTTTAAAAACTTTTCATATTTAATTAAGAACAATAAACACAATATCTTAAGCTTATTACTGTTTTAATTTGAAATTTAAACATAACTGATATTTAAAAAAACTTTCATATCTAATTAAGAATATTCAGCTCAATAGCTTAAGCTTATTTTTTTTAATTTATAAAACTTTTTTTTAATTTTCATAGAAATATTAAAATAAGCTTTAACTTTTATAATATTAATTTTGTATTTAAACCAAACTTTAAAAACTTTTCATATTTAATTAAGAACAGTAAGCACAATATCTTAAGCTTATTACTGTTTTAATTTTAAATTTAGACATAACTGATATTTAAAAAACTTTTCATATCTAATTAAGAATATTCAGCTAAATAGCTTAAGCTTATTTTTTTTTAATTTATAAAACTTTTTTTTAATTTTCACGGAAATATTAAATCAAGCTTAAACTTTGATAATATTAACTTTGTATTTAAACCAAGCTTTAAAACTTTTCATATTTCATTAAGAACAATAAGCACAATATCTTTGAAATTTAAACATAATTGATATCCCAACAACCAAGATTAATTTAAAATACTCAAAGACTCAAACTAGCTTAAGCTTATTATTGTTTTAATTTGAAATTTAAACATAACTTATATTCTAACCGCTTAGCTTAATTTAAAATACTCAAAAGCACAAAACTTTTAACTTATCACAATTTTATTGCATAACTTTGGGAGAACTGCCGAAAAAAGCTCCTCCTGGCGCTGAAACGGCATTAAAAAAGCTCTAAAAAAGCTCATCCTGCCGCTGAAACGGCATATACATACTACTTCGAAACAAAAACTTTAAAAAACAGTTTGCAAAACGATTTGAACGATTATCTCTAACTTTTCTATACATGGGGCTTCTTGACAATTTAGTGCTTCTTGACAATTTAGTGCTCCTTGACGATAGAGTTGAGGATGGTAGGATTCCGGCGAATAATGTTTACAGAATTTAAATGACTATAGGTCAAAAGGGTAAACTAATTTTGCCATTATGTCATTATACTATGTCAATAATAGTTTTCTTGAATTTGCCAACGTTTGAATAAAGATAGTCGATGGTTAATAAAACGATTAAAATATGCCTTTCAACTTATATTTTGTTTTGTACTTACCTGAAAGTTGTACTACGCTCTTCCTCGTTTTTAAATGATATTATGAGAGAAATGTAGGCTTCTTTTTTGAAAAAACTATTTTAAGTTACTATGTATTTAACATAATTTTAGTGTAAAATTTAAACTGCAATTTTACACTGAAATCTATTTTTAAAAAACAATTACTGCAAAGTAGATAAAAAACGAGGAAGAGTGTGGTAGAGTAGACTGTGTCAACTCTGGGATACCCGTATGACCGTTTTATAAACATTATATCATTTATAAACATTAATTACTTTTGACAAAATTTTAAATATAAGGCTTTATTAGGTGTAGTGTAATGCTCATATAAAAGAAGGAGTTGTATGGCAGCTACTCGAACCCTTTGCAGTAGACCAACCAAATTTTGCAGTAACTTTGGCCATTACACTAAACTATTTTTGGCAAAATTTCAGACACCCAGCATTAATAGGTATAGAGTAATGCTCATATAAAACAGGAAGTTGTATGGCAGCTACTCGAACTCACTGCAACAGACCAACCAAATTTTGCAAAAACTTTGGCCATAAAACTAAACTACTTTTGCCAAAATTTCAGATACGTAGCTGTAATAGGTACAGAGAAATACTCATATAAAAAAAGAAGTTGTATGGCAGCCACCCGAACCCATGGACCAAAATGGCTGGATTTAAATAGCGATGACGGCTATTGAAAAAAAACTAATTTGCGAAAATTTCAAGATTCTAGCTCCTTTAGTTTTTGAGGTATCGTGCGGACGGACGGACGGACGGACATACATAGCTAAATCGATTTTTTTTTCGATTCTGATCCGATCCATACACTTGAGTCTATATCTACCCCTCCTCCTTCTCTGCGTCACAAACGTAATGCAAATTTATTATACCCTTTGCCTATATAGTCATACGGGTATAACAAAGACTTACGAAAAAATGTAGGGAAGCAAAATGTTACGTTATTTAAATTTAGAGATACATATTATTATTCGGGTTCTTTATAAGCTTTTTTCGTTACTTTACTCTTTAGCAGAAACGGTTTGACAATTTTTTATGCTTACATTTATATACTAGTCATTCCTACGATTGGTGAAAAAGAAAATTTTATAAGTAAATTACGTTCAATTTTTGAAAGTAGGTACAATTTCTTTAAATTAGGGAAATGCTTAAAAAAATGTTGCATCGAGTTCTTTTAACCACTTGTGAAACAAAAACTTTGAAAACAGTTTGAACGATTTTCTCTAATTTTTCTATACGTGGAGCTTCTTGACAATTTGGTGCTCCTTGACGATTGAGTTGAGGATACTGGGCTTCTGTTGAATAATGTTAACGGAATTAAAATTTATTTTGATTATTAACAAAATGGGTAATAGCTAGTGTACATATACTATAGGTCAAAAGGGTAAACTAAATTTGCCATTATGTCATTATACTGTGTCAATAGTAATTTATTTGAATTGCCAACATTTGACTAAAATATAGTCGATAGTTTAGAAAAGATTTAAAAATTTGCTTTTCAATTTATATTTTGTTTTGTACTTACCTGAAAGTTCTACTACGCTCATCCTTGTTTTTTTAAGATTTTATGAGAGAAATGTAGGCTTCTTTTTTGAAAAAACTGTTCTAAATTACTATGTATTTAAGCATGATTTCAGAGTAAAATTTAAATTGCAATTTTACACTGATATCTATTTTTGCAAAACAACAACAACTGCAAAGTAGATAAAAAACAAAGACTTACGAAAAAATGTAGAGAAGGAAAATGTTACGCTATTTAAATTTAAAGATATACTTAGTAATAGTAAGTAATACTTAGTCTTACTAAATAAGTTTTTGGAATAAAGCTTAACTTGCGTTAATACCAAAAATTTGAAAATTGACGTTTTGACTCAACATCAAAAAAACCAAAAAGCTTAAAACGGCTCTGGAGCCGCAACCTGTTGACTTATAAAAATGCGACATAGCCTATGTCACCACCCGGGCTCTCAGAATTATTCCTTTAAAATTGTGTGATAATCGGACATGTGTTTTCACGTGAATCCTGGACAAACAAACAAACAAACGAATTTTATCTTTTATATATTAGACTAGCAGATTTATCCGGCATTGCCCGGGAGCTTGCAAATTGTAAAAAAGCAAGTTTTGGCTAATTTTTAAAGTACTACTTTGGTTAAAAAGGAAGTTTCAAAAAATATTGATGTAGTTCCGTTAACCCGTTGTGACCCAACAACTTTTTATAGGTTTTTTCGTTACTTTGCTATAAATTAGAAATTGTTTAACCGGTTGACCTCAAATTTTGTATATGTATTCGTGTTTGACAATGGAGTTCACTCTATTAACAGACTTGGATGCCGTTGCCGCCCGATAATTTTTTTTTCAAAAAAAATTTGGGATGGATATTACGTCCAATTAATTTTGCGAAATATTGCTTGGTCAAAGTTTCAAAAACAGGTTTATTGAGTTCCATTAACCCATTGTGGCACAGCAGCTTTATACAGATTTTCTGATTTCTTAATCTTAAGCAGAAACGGTTTGACCACTTGAAAGTAAATTTTGTATGCGTACATATATATACTTATCATTCCTACGATTATTCAAAAAAAAATCCAATTTTTGAAAGTAGGTAAAACTTCTTTGAATTAAGGGAATGTTTAAAAAAAAGTTTGGTCGATTTCTTTTAACCGATTGCGAAACAAAAACTTTACAGTTTGTTTGCAAAACAGTTTGAACGATTATCTCTAATTTTTCTATACGTTTTTCTTCTGCTTCTTGACAATTTGGTGCTCCTTGAATTTTTATTGCTATTATTTAATAATTAAAAGTTTCAAGTAAAATTTGATAAATTTGTTAAAAAATTCCTAGAATAATCCCTAAAAAACGCGTTTTAAAAAAAATGCTTTATTACACTTTAAAATTAACATGTACACCATTCATGTGTTAACTTTTTTCAACAACATCAACTTAAATTAAAACTCCATTGAGAGGTCAAAAGGGTATACTAAATTTGCCATTGTGTCATTATACTTAGTAAATAGTAGTTTACTTGAATGGCTAGCGTTTGAATAAAATAGAGTTGATGGTTTAGAAAAGTTTTAAAAATATGCTTTTTAAGTTATGTTTGGTTTTGTACTTCCCAGAAAGTTCTATTACGGTCTTCCCCTTTTTTTTATGATTTTATGAGAGAAATGTAGGCTTATTTCTTGGAAAAACTGTTTTAAAATACTATGTATTTAAACATAATATATACGAAATTTAATTTTTTTTATTTTTAGATTTTATTTCAAGAAAACTGTAATTTTACACCTTAGTCTTTTTTTAAAAAACAACAACTGCAAAGTAGATAAAAACAATGACTTACGAAAAAATTTAGAACAGGAAAATGTTTCGTTATTTAAATTTAAAAATATTATTATTCGGATTCTTTATTAGCTTTATTTTTATTATTATTAATATTATCTCATTTAGCTTTTGCACTATTTAAGAATATTTGAGAGCAAAAACAATAGTCTTATTAATTAAGTGAGCTTTTGAAATAAAGGTTAACTTGCGTTAATACCAAAAATTAGAAAATTTCATTGAGTCATTGTGCAAAACGCGTAAACAGGTCAAAACCAAATTAAGCCTGTGCGTTTTTATAATTAAAATGCTGATACAAAATTTTTAATAAAATTCTTTTAATCGTTTAGTCAAATAAAATTTATATAAAACTTTATAGCGTCGTCGTGGAAAACGGGTTAATCGAACTTAACTAATTAACGTTGTGCAAAATTTCAAGTCATCCGGTCAAACCGTTTTGACTCGACATTAAAAATATTGAAAAACCTTCATTGGGCCCTCGTGCCCAAACGGGTTAACCGAACTCAACAAAAATTTGTGTCAGCCTCTCTTTTCGACTGCGAAACTACCTTGTAAAATTGGACACAAATCGGAAACACAAAACTTTTTGGAAGCCCGCCAGGCCGAAATAGGTTAATTTATTCCAACCAAATTTATACAACTAATACCAGTTGCTAAGGGGAATATTTGTGCAAAATTTCAAGTTAATTGGTCAAACCCTTTTGACTCAACATCAAGAACATTGAAAAAGCTTCATTGCGCCCTCATTTCCAAACGGGTAACCCGAACTCAACAAAAATTTGTGTCAGTCTCTCTTTTCGACTGCGAAACCACCTTGTAAAACTTGACACAAAACGGAAAGACAAAATTTTTTGGAAGCTCGCCAGGCCGAAATGGGTTATTTTATTAAAACCAAATTTATACAACTAATTCCGGTTGCTAAGAGGAACTTTTGTGAAAAATGTCAAGTCATTCGGTCAAACCGTTTTGACTCGACATCCAAAAAACGAAAAAGCTTAAAACGGCTCTGGAGCCGCAACCTGTTGACTTGTAAAAATGTGACATAGCCTATGTCATCCCCGGTCTCTCAGAATTTTTCCTTTAAAATTTTGTGACATTCGGACAGTGGTTTTCACGTGCATCTTGGACAAACAAACAAACAAACAAATATTCTCCTATATATATTAGATATTTTATAAATAAAGGACTAAAATAACTAAAATGTTTTTATAATAAACGACAAAATTTCATTTACTTTAAGATAAAAATATATACGTATTTATATTTCAAAAACATTTCAAAATCTTTTCACTTGAATATTTATATGAATTGCTTGATATATCTTTTTGAAATTTTTTATTGAATGGACATCTTAGATACAAATATATATTTTTATAACATCGATTTAAATTTATATATATTTTTTTTTAATTTTTATAACATCGATTTAAAATTATACCTTAAATATCGGTTTTATTATAAATATATTGTTTTTTTATAAAAATTTTTCTATAATTAATAATATAATATATATAAAAATTATGAAACATAAAATATGTATAATCATAATATATTATATAAATATAATTTTTCATTTTTGGATCTGCTAAATTAGTACATAATAACTAAAAATTTTAATTGTTTTAGGTAATTAAAAGATGGTGCCTTGAAATAACGCCATACGAAATAAAACCATAATGGCTTTAACTCGCTATTGAACGAGAAATAAAGCCATATCGTAAATTTTTTTTGCGTATGGTTTTTTTTCGCATATAATAGCGAAATAAAGCCATATGGCTTTATTTCCTTTTTAAAATTTGTGAAAATAATAGCAATTTAATTTTCCAAACAAAAATAATTATAAATAAAAATTTCAAAAAAAAAACCTTTTTTAAAATTTAATATGTAGGTATTAAATATTCTGGAAAAAGCGGCAATCCTGATTTGAATCCAAATTTAAAAACCCTCCTAATTGAGTATCTGACATATACACATATATAGAATCTCATATAAAACGTACATATAAATATTCTGTAAAAGGCGTATTTCCCTGCTTTTGAATCCAGCTCCTAAATCCCTCTTAATCCCTCCAGTTCGTATTATTTTTCAAATAAAATAGGTATATAGCAAAATCTAGCTTCAATAATTGAGTTAGCGGAGATTCGGCGGTAATATTTTTTAACATATTTTATTCCAGTTCAATAAAATTTGCTAATTACACTTATTTATTAATTTCTTATTTTTTTTTTCTCTTTGTTTACTATAAAACTAGAATTTGTATCAATTTTACTATATGGTTTTATTTCGTAAAATTTTAATAAATGATACAGTTTTATTTCGCGTTATTTCACGGCACCTTAAAAGATATTGAAAAAACGTCAAAATGGTAAATAAGAGAATTTGTAATAAGTGCAATAAAAATGAAATGAAATCCTCAACAACCAGGCAAACCAGGAAAAAACTATTGCTGAGATCAAAACAACATTAGAACTTGTGGTAGATCATAATATCCAATTAAAAAATGAAAACGAGATACTAAAAAAGGAAATGGAAAACTACAAAATAGAAATCGAACTAATCAAACAGAAGAAATATAGGAAACACATTGAAATATCTGAACTTGAAGGTGTGGAACAGAAAAACCCAATAACTATAGCAACAAAAATTGCCAGGGAAATTGCAGTTGAATTACGACAAAGCGATATAAAAAAACCTTACTGAAATGAAAACAAGAAAAAAAACTCAGGTGAGCACAAAAAATTAATAATAAAATTTTCTTGTCAACTAATTAAAGAAAAAATTTTGAACGCAAAAAAAAAACAAAGAAATAAATTGCCGAAAAATATTCTCTACGTCAACCGAAAATAAAAACCCAAACAAAGCTTTTATTAATGAAAGACTTACCCCATATTTCAGTTGTTTTTTAAAAAACAAGGGATTTAAAAAGAGATAAAAAATAAAGAATGCTGGGGTAAAGCATTTGTAAAGAAAAGTGACACAGGAAAAACATACCAAATATTGCAAGAAAATAATCTTCTGAACTTCAATGTCGGTGAATAACGAGATAGTTTACAATACTTTACCAATTAACTCCACAACAAGACACATAAATTAAGTTAAAGATCACAAGTTCGAAATGATATTACACTAAAAATTCTATATCTCAATGTACGAAGCTTAAAATATAAAATGGATGAAATAATATATATTCTTGACACTATAAAAACACTATTAACATAATAGCCATTGCGGAAACTTGGATTAAAGATGACAAAATGATTAGTCAATATCCCCAACTACTCAAAATTGTTGTCATGCCGCAACAACTGACGTGGCGGTCTTCATTCACAATTTATTAAACTATGAACTACACAAATCATATAGTGATAACTTCAATAACATAATCACAATTCAAATTAAAAAAAAAACACAACATTTTTTCGTATCAACAATTTATAGATCGCCAAATAATAGGAGAGATTCTCCAAATAATAGGAGAGATCGCCAAATAATAACAGATTTTACAGATCATCACCTCTTATTTGTAGAAATAAATAATCAAAAAATTAACAAAATGTTGGATAATAGCCACACTATCAAAAAAGTAAATATAAACCAACTGAAATGTTAAATAAAAAACTACATTATCGATACTCCGACAAAAAGTACTGACAGTGCAATTAGCGAAAATTTTACAAAAAATCTTCAAAATCTTATAAAACTGTCAACCAAAGAAAAAATTGTCGAAGAAAATTCGGAATGCCATGGTTTGACAAAGAATTTAAAATTTTATTATAATTAAAAAACTTCTGATACAGAAAGCATTGCCTAAACTATGATGAAATGTAATTCAAAGAAAAGTATAAATTTTGGCTAAATAAATTCACTGCTATAAAAAAAAGAACACAAAGTGACTACAATAAAAAAAAATTTTTTTGCACGTGGTAACGATCCGGAAAAAGTTGGAATTTTGTTAAAAACATTGCCACAAATAACACAATAGCGAAAAACCAAAACGATCTCTTCAAAAATAGAAATCTTTCTATAAGTGGCAAAAAAACGAAATAGACAATTTAAACTAATTTTATTGTAACATTCCCAAAAATATGACAGCAAATTAACCAAACAATAAACATTATTGAGAAAATGAAATTACAAAAAAGTGTTGACGCAAATGGAATTAGCACAGAAATAGTTAAAACATGCCAATATGAACTAGCTGAACCATTAACGTTATTAATAAATAAATCAATAGCGGAAAGTAAAGTTCCAGATAATTTAAAAATAGCTATAGTAATTCCAATTTGCTGAAACTGTGGAAATAGATCGAACTGTTAGCAAAGGGTCTTATCGGGGACATCAATTGTCAATTGAAAATCCTGGTGTTAGTATATGGCCATTATATATAAGTTTAGCAGCTTAATTCGGGATACTCCTCGTTCTTCTGACAGCCATTGTTATAAGAAAAATTTGTTTTTTAATGTTTTTTATATGTTTATCCCATCTTAAGTTTCCGTCAATTACCATTCCCAAGTACTTAACATTATCAACTTGCTCTCTTATAGTATCCTTCACCATAAGCTTTGTATTTTGAATATCATATAATTAGTTTTTTTCACATATGTATATAATTCATTTTGGTCCAGCCAACTGCAATATATCTTTAATTCGTTATTTATTATATTTTTAAGATCTTCTAATGTTTTCGCTTTTGCTCAATATAAAATCAAATACCTTATGGTGAGTGTCATCCGTATAAATGTTGTATTTTGACTTAATATTGTTTTAAGGTAAGTCATTCATTAATTTTAACACATTGGGTTCTATTTGTCAAATAACTTTTTAATAAGAGATTAGTCTTACCTCTAATTCCTAAGTTGTCTAGCAACCTGATAAGTCTGAAATAACTTACCATGTCAAATGCTTTTGTTAAGTCAATAAAACCTTCGCCAACATATTAGCCGTTATCCAACGCATCATAAATATGTAAAATATAATATAGCATCAAAGCCTATTGTTTTAGAAATGAAACTTCTAATTCTTGAATTAATAACTTTTTCAAATATTTTTGCAATTGAGTTTAGAATGGAAATTGGTCTATAGTTACCACAATCTTTTTTTGACCCACTTTTGTGAATAGGAGCTAAATATGCTTTTTTTAACAAATCAGGAAATATACCATTAGTGAAACTTTCATTTATCAATTTTACTTAAGGGTGGGTTATAACATTGACAAACTCTTGTAGATCTGTCACTGTAATTTTATCCAATCATGCAGTTTCATTTTTATTTAAATTCATAATAATTTGATGGATTTCTGGTTCTATAACTGGAATACGAAACAACGAGTTACTATTATATAAATTTTCTGAGCAGTTATTAAAATCGTTGGTATTTAGAAAGTTTTTTTAATACGTTCTCCTATTTCAGTAAAGAAATTATTGAGAGTATTTGCGGTTTCATCATCATTTTTAGTTTTTTCACCATTGCTTTTAATAACATGAGTAACATTTTTCAGTTTTTCTTCATTGGTATTTTTTATAGAATTATTCAATATTTTTCATAATTTACATAATTTACAGTTGTAAACTACTTGATAGTTGTGGATGTTGTAGGTATCTTTTTCATAATCATAAATCCAATCCTCTGTAATTACTACTATGTATATTTCTTTATATTCATTAATTAATGTTTCAAGTTCCAGTATTTTATTTCTAATGCTACATTTATTTAAATACAATATCCTTAGATCTCCAACTTGCATTATATTTTCTTGTTCTGCCATTATCATCTGACGATCAAGTAATTTTGCCAAGATTCTCTTGTCTTTTGAAGATTTTCCCTATATTTGTTATAAACATGTCGTCTATATTTAGCTAGATCATTCGAAACATCTTTATTGCAGATTCCTATGTTTTTGTGCTACCTGTCTAATATTCTCCGAAGTTCTTGATAGTCATTTGGTTGGCCTTACAATTTGTGACATGGGATCAACAAAACCTTTGCTATCATCTTGGAACTTGGAGTAACATATTTTTCTTTCAGTTGTGTTCTGTGGATTTATTGTTTCGCCTTTATTCCAGTTTGGGTACTTGGAATGTTTTATTTGTATATTATTATTACTATTATCATTGGTTTGGTTAATTCTATCATTTTCAATCTACTAATATTATCATTTTCTCTTTAATTTCTGCATTATTATTATAATTGCTTAGGTTTTTTTTATCGTTTTAAATCCTCCATTTTATATTTTCATTGGTTTTGTTACTTCTATCGTTTTTAATCTTACTTACACAACTACGGTTAAGTGTGAGATTCGAACAACTACTGACGAACCAGTATATTCAAAAAGTTACCCCTATCCTATGTGTTTTAAACAAGAAATTGAAAAACAAATTCAACAACTTTTAGATGACGGCTTAATAAGGCAATCAAGATCTCTATATAACTCACCTGTATGGATCGTTACAAAAAAAGAGGATGCATTCGGCGAACAAAATATAGAATGGTAATAGACTACAGAAACATTAATAGCGGTTTCCATCAAATACCTTTACAAACGTGCTATATTAAGAAAACTATCTTGGAAACTCTAGAAAAGGCAAATATGAAAATACAACTCGATAAGAGTGAATTTTTGAAATATGAAGTTGAATTTGTAGGATTCTTAGTAACTGCTGATGGTATAAAAACTAATCCTAAGAAGTACAATCTATATGTAATCTACCATTCCCCAAAACACTAAAAGATCTGAGACCATTTCTTGGTATGTCAGGGTATTATAGGCGATTTATCCAAAACTATGTAGGAATAGACAAACCTCTGACATCCCTTCAAGAACATTTACCAAAACAGAAGAAGGATGTGCCACGAACGAAAAACAAATGTTAGCAATTGCATGGGCTCTAACTTCCTTACGAAATTATCTTTACGGCTCAAGACGAGTAACGATTTTTACAGACCATCAACCTCTCACATATGCCCTTAGCAACAAAAACAGAAATAGCAAATGAAAAGATGGAAGGCAATAGTCCAGAAGTATAACTATGAGTTAAAATATAAACCGGGTCTCATGAATGTTGTAGCCAATACATTATCAAGGCTTGTCCTTACCACAAAAACAAATACTTTGCTTCGACGCAGCACAGTGCCGTTAGTTCATCGCATAACTGTGTTATTTTCACTGAAGCTCCTTTAAGTGTATTTCGAAATCAAATAGTATTACAATTATCTAATAAAAGTAAATTATTTGTAACGACAAATCCCTTTCGAAACTGTAACAGACATACAATAGCAAAACCAGACTTTTCTGAAACAGATTTAATTAATATTCTCCAAAAATATTTAAATCCAAATATCTTTAACGGAATAATGATCGAAGAAACTATTATCGGAAAAATACAAAACATCTATCTTCCTTCATTTTAAAAATTATAAAACAAGATTTACAAGAATACTACTTAAAGACATACCAGACGATTGGGAGCAGGACGAAATAATTGCATCAATACATCGTCGTGCCCAAAGAGGTGCAGCAGAAAATCAAATACTAATATTGGAAAAATATTATTTCCCTAAGTTAAATAGCAAAATAAATAATTTTGTAAAAAATATATGCCAACAAAATAAATATGACAGATATCCTACTAACCCAGAAATATAAAGTATCCCTATTCCAAGTTATGGAGGACACACACTTCATTTTGATATCTTTTCGACAGAACGAAAATTAGTTTTAACTGCAATAGATAAGTTAACTAAATTCGCATAAACAAGAATTATTCAAGATAGATCAGTCGAACATATCCGGCTACCATTAAGAGACATCTTATTTTACTATGGTATACCTGAATGGGTTGTCAAAGATAACGAAAAATCTCTTAACTCAGCTTCAATAAGAGCAATGATGGAAGATGAGCTAAAAATAAAAATATAACTCCACCTTATAGGAGAGAAGTAAACGGGCAGGTAGGAAGATTTCATTCTACTCTTTCTGAAATATTGCACTTTCGAAGAACTTCTCGAAAGAGCGGTAAATGAGTATAAACATTCCATCCATTCTACTACAGGGAAAAAATCTATTGAACTCTTCTTAGGCAGAAGTCCCATTATTACACCTGCAGAGTTTGAGATAACTAGACTATCTAATATAGAAAAAGTTAAAAACAACAATTAAAAGATGTAAAATTACATAATCTCAAAAGGAAAAATTTAAAGAATTATGATAAAGGTCAAAAAATTTATGTAAAACACATCAAAAGAAAAGGTAGTAAACTAACAATAAGATATAAGAAAGACAGTCCAAGAAAATAGAAATAGTGTAGTTATAACAGAATCTGGGCTAATTAGCAATTTTTTTTCTGGCTTTATTTTAGTTTTAAATGTAGATTCCATCCCGCGATGTCTATCTAACTGTTCCTTTCTCTTATTATAGCTACACTAACTCAAAAGTCTTTACTCTTTTGAGTCGTCTGGCTATATTTGTATTATCCAGAAGCTGGACTACCTCGACATTTACATGGTTTTGGAGTCTTTTTTCGTAACTTCTTGCAAAATTTTGGATTTCTTTGTCTACAAATTCTATTTGCATATCTCTATGTAGGTCATAGTTTCTGATGAACCAGGCCGGGTTCACAATATTTCTTAGAACTTTATTCTGGAACATCTGAATAACATCTCTATTACTCATTCATTATAGTTATTAAATTCATCCACAATTATTGGCGGTGGAGATTGTTTTTTCTTAACTTTTTCCGGATCGGTTATTTTTTTTGGCGAAATAACCTTTTTTGGAGAAGTTTCTTCACTTGGAGTGGTTTTATAGTCCATCTTTTTTGCGTTTGAAGGGGTAAGTGAGTCATTTAACTTCCTTTTTTGTTTCTGTTTTACCCTTATCCACTCAGTCTCTTTCGCTAATTCTTCCTCATCTGTAGAGTATACTATGTTTTTCACTGTTTTCTGACTTTGATAAATGTTGAACTTTTGAAACTTTTAGAACTTGTGGTTTCTGTATCTTTAAATTAGTAATTTCATTTTTAAGATCCTGTATTTGTTTTTCTGTATATTGCTTATCAATTGCTTTAGTTGTGTTGTTTCATCGACAGCCTTCTGCCATTTGCTATACAGTGCATGTTCATTTTGGAGTTCTCTAATTGGTGGTGATCTGTTAATTTTTCCGCTCTTCTTAAATGGGTCCGCTATATTGTTTTTTGAATTTTGAACCACTGGCGACTCCTCTAACCTTCTTATAAGATCAGCAAAGCCCTCGCCGGCAGCCGTGGCTTCTGCCGACACTTTGGTAGATATCCCTACTGGATTTATTTCTTTATTATCGTTATTCATGTTTTCTATTTTATATATTGGTTTCATTTTACCTACTGCCAGGAGTTTAACTGCCGTCCCTCAGGGATCAGACGCAGATCAGAGAGCCGCTCGTTCCGAGTCAGTCGCTTCGGGATTTTTGTTTGAACTTTTAGTCAGCTTTTACGACAAGCAGTTCATACTGCGGCAGTATTCTATTCCCCTACCGCAGGGGTAAAATTGAATTTGAAAAAATTTTATTAAATAAAAATGAAAAATATGGTATCTTAAACAATTGTAAAATAATTAATTCCATATAATAATGAATAATAATAATGACTTTCTTCTTCGAGTGCCAGAACTTTCTTATTTATTAATATTTTTTTTAGAAAAGAAAAACACATGATTAACATTATTATTTTCTTAAAACTAAAACTGTACAATTATGCATATTAGGAATGGGCGTGTGTTTAAAATAATGCGTTATGATCATACGATTTTAGGAACCAATACAATTTATACATGTCATTTGTTTATACGATTTAATTGTTTACATGTCTTGATTGCCAGATCAAGATAATTATTATTTAATTAATTATATAACATTATGTGGCGCTTGCACGGTCTCCGCAAAAGTATAATAATTTTTATTGAATTGAAATTTTACAGAAATTTTTTCTTTTTTTTTTTATATAACATTACTTTGTTTACAAAAATTTATTTAGTGACAAATACCGTATTTACAATACTGCTTTATTACAAGTTTTTCTTTTTTTTCAGAAGTAAGTTTGTACTGCTTTTAACAAATACAAGTAGTAATTAAATATTAAGAAAATTATTTAAAATTATTAAATAAAACTAATATTGGATGTAGCAAAATTTCCTTAATTTAGGATTTTACTACTTATGTACAATAAAATTCATAATTTTTTTATGTGCAAATATTAAATTATTATAACAAAATATGAACAATTATAATTGTGAGATTTTTCCAAAATTTTTTTTTTCAAATTCATTGTCTAAAAGGAATTCACATTATAGTTAGTTTTCAAATTTAACTTATTTTCACATACACTAAATATTTAAATGTTAGTTAATTATTTACTTATTTATCTAGCGTAAAAATAACAAATTTTTCTCTTTTTTTTTTATGGTTAAAAGTTTTACTTAGCGATATTAAAGAAGAATATACCTACGACTCCATTTGTCGTTGTGACTACTTGAACCAATTATTGTAATTCTTTTAGCGTGTTATTTTTGTTTGATAAAGTCTAGGTAGGTAATACTAATATGTACTTATTATATTAAAAAAATGTTTGTTTTGACAGAGGTAAGAGCATGGGTATCATCCTGCAAGATGCATTTAGGCATGGTATTTATATTTGCGTTTTAACTGATTGGTGTAATAGTGTATTTTCCCTTCTTTACTAGTATCTATTACGTGGTTTTCGTCTTCCCTAAATTTTTTTAATTTTTTATATTTGGGTTTATTTTTTGAAATTTCCCTATTCATTACTATGTTTTTGTGTAATTCGTAATTTTTATCTGTCTATATCTGTTTAATGTCTTTTCGATGTAAAGTGGCATACTTTGTGAATTTGTCAATTGTGGTGAGATACATAACATCTCTTTGCGGAAATCATATGTCCATGTGGACAATGTCATTAAATTGCATTGCAGTTCCGCTAACGTGGAAGGGAATTTTTATAGGATGACGGTCAAACTTAGCTAAGAGACAAGTTTCGCAATTGTTGATAACTTTTGTAATTAGGTGCCATACTGGGAAAAAAATATTTCATTTTTAATTCGGCAAATATTTCATTTATACCTCGATGATTTTTTTGTTCGTGTTCTTTTTTTATTATTGTTATAATTACATTTTTGTCTACAATATCCCTTAATTTAATATTTGATTTTAAAAGCTTAAGGTTTTTGTTATTTGAAAAGTGGTTTATGTAAACATTCTGAACCTTAACGAATAAGTAATTTTCTTTGCAGTAAATGCACATCAATCCTTTGTTTAACAGGATTCTTTTTAACAGTTCTAAGAAATTAAGTGAAAGAAAGTGAATTTGATTCTTATAAATATTAACGCATTTGTCAGTTAGTCTAATATGTTTTGTACTATCACTTATAGCGCTATGAGCCGTACTAATAATGGAGTTGACTTCAACGTCAAGACTACTGGTTTCGTCTTCATCCTGAGTTAAATTATTATTTAATATTTCTACGTGATATTGATTGTGCGTATCATTTTTATTTCGAAGCTTACATAACGAATCCGCGACCTTGTTTTCCTTTCCTTTTAAATATGTTAATTCAAAGTCATATTCATTAAATGTAATTTTCCATCTTTGGAGCTTCATGTTTGGTTCTTTTATACAGTTTAACCACACCAGAGGTTTGTGGTCAGTGCAGATGTTAAATTTACGACCATACAAGTATGTGCGGAAATATTTTACTGCCCATACAATGGCTAAAAGCTCCTTTTCTATGACTGAATAGTTTTTTTCGTGGTTATTAAGCGTTCGTGAAGCGTAACACACTGGGTGCCCATTTTGGCTTAAAATTGTACCAATCGCATAGTTCGACGCGTCTGTTGTCAGGTTAAAATTTTTAGAGAAATCGGGTCTTTTCAAGATCGGTTCGCTCGTTAGGAGCAGTTTCAATTTTTCAAAGGCGTCAATATATTCTTCGTCGTTTACGTTGGCTTTCGATTTACCTTTAAGAAATTTGATCATCGGGTATGCTACTTTAGAATAGTCTCTGACGAATTTCCGGTAAAAGCCGGTAATTCCTAAAAATTGTTTTATTTCCTTAGCTGTAGTAGGTAGTTTTAGGGACTTAATGGTCGTTAGTTTACTTTCGTCGGGTTTTATTCCCTCCCTAGTTATGATATGGCCCAAATATTTGATAGATTCATATGCGAACTGGCATTTATTTACGTTTATTTTTAAATTAGACTTTCTAAATTTTTTAAAAATTTTTGTAAGTGATTCTAGATGTTCGCTAAAACTATTTGAAAACACTAGTACGTCGTCTAGGTATACTACGCAGATTTTATTAATGAAATCTTTCAATAAGTTATTTAAAAGCCTTTGAAAAGTTGCCGGGGCATTCTTTAGCCCGAACGGCATTCGTGTGAACTCGTAATGCCCACTACTAGTGGAAAAGGCTGTTTTCTCTCTATCTCTAGGGTCGATTTCGATCTGGTGAAATCCTTTCGCCAGATCTATGGTCGCAAAGTAATTACATTTTCCTAACTTATCGAAAAGTTCTTCTGTGTTAGGCATTGGAAATCTATCGACATAGTTTGCTCATTCAATTTTCTATAATCGATGACGATTCGCCAATTTTGCTCACCCCTGTTATCGATCTTTTATGGTACGATCCATAAAGGAGAGTTATATGGGCTGTTACTAGGTACTATGATTTTCTGATCCAGCATCTCTTTTATTTGTTTATTGACCTCTTCCCGGTGTATTACTGGATACCTATATAATTTACTATAAATGGGCTATTCTTTAGTAATAATTGTATGCTTTATCTCGCTGGTGAACGTTAAGTTATCACCGTCGTTATAAAAAATATCTTTGTAGTGGTTAAGGAGATGCTTTAATTTAGAGACATCTTTTTCGTTTAGATGTTTTGCTATATTTTGCAATTGATATTCAGTTTTATTTATTTCATGATGCAGGATTTGTAAGGTTCTTCATCACGAAATTGTGTGTATTTTCCCTCGCCAGTATTTAAGTAAATGTGTATATGGGCATCGTCAGTCAATAGACACTTATTTATATTTTTTGATTGTCTTCATAATAATTGTTACAATCATGTCTTCATGTCTTCATAATAATTGTTACAATTATTAGTTTGTCTTGAATTTTGTGGAAATTTTTCATGTATTCGATTAATTTGAAGTTGTTGTGTTAATCTTGTATGACCGCTATTATTTGAATTTTGATGGTTTCCGAAATTATTATTACGATTATTAAGTTGCCGTGAATTTGGATTTGAAATATTTGAGTTTTCTCTATAATTAATCTATAGGATTTGAAAAATTTGAGTTTTCGCTAAAATGAGTACTGTTATTGGAATTATTGAAAAGGTTTCTTTGAGTCTGCCTTGAGTGAGAATAGTGGACGTACCCGCTTTGCTCGATTATTTCATATGCGCTTTCAATAGTGTTAGGATTTCTGGCTATTATTACATTCCTTACTGGTACTGGTAACCCTTGTTTAAAGGCTTGCAATGCAATTCTCGCATTACTTTCAGTGTTATTGTTGTTACCCCTATTATTTAGTAAATGTCTTGTACTTAGTCTGCTAAATGTGTTGTAAATGTGTTAACTCTTTATAAAAATTTTGTATTGTTGTATTACAACGACATAGTCTGATTTGGTCGATTAGTTGTTCAGTGGGAGTGTTTTCTCCATGATTTCTAATCAGAATGCTTTTAAGGTCATTCCAGTTTTCCCAGTCACCGTTCATCATTACAATATTGCGAGCTCTCCCAGTAATTTTATCTTTAATTAAACCGGCAGCAACTGGTTTGAAACTCTCATCAAGTGTATTTATAATTGGGATTAGGGATTCTATTCTTTGAATAAAATTTTGGAGAGAGCTTGTGTCACCATTAAATGGAGATATGCAGTTGAGGATGCTAGTAATGAGTTTGTATTTTTCTGTAATACTGAGGTTTTCAATTTTTTTTCTTTTCCAATACAGACAAGGTAGAACAATATTTTCAATGTGTTGGATTAAATTTCAAAATTACTTGATTTTAATAAATTATAAAAAAAAAATTTTTTCTTAATTTTATTAAAAAAATTTCTTTCTTTTATTTACTAATTACTTCAATCAAAACAATATTATTATTTCCATTAAAGTTCAATTTATTTAACAAGTATTAATAATATTACAACAATATGGACTGACTTGTATTTAGTTTATAAGATGGAAATATTTAAAATTTTTGGTAAGTCGGTTAATTGTAATGAAAGCTGTAGAAAAAATTTTATATTTTTCTTATAAAAAATGTTTGTAAACAATAATATTTTTATTGATCAGTAATGTTATGGGAGTTAATTAAAAATATTTTTTTTTTTATAGTACAATTATTTTGGTACAATTTTTTTTGTAATTCACTAAAAAGAATACGAAGTTCCACTACTGGTTTGAACTAATGCAGAAAAAACAACTTTATATTTAATATAGAAGTTTTAGAACTTGTTTGTGTACTCTTCTTTAATTTTGCTGTATTTAAAAAAATTTTATGAATTCAAATATTGGTATTATTTTTTTCTTTAGTCTGATTTTTTTTTTTTTGATTAATTTAAAAAATATTATAGTATAATTAAAAATTCAATATAATATTACTAAAATATTATTTGTAAACTTAATTAGTTATATTTGTATTTTTGTTTAAATTTTTATTCTTTTTGTGTTACAATATTATAAGTAGCTCATAATATACTAATAATTAATATTCTATTTATTACAACTTTGTAAAATTATATTAATCTCACACAAAAAAAATTTTATTCTTTAAAATTAAAAAATATTAAATATTGGAAAATTTCTTAATTTCTAACGTTTACCTTAGTTTATAGCTTCCATCTTTTTCTTATGCCTCTTAATTTCCTCTTATTTTTCTTTAAATTTAATTTGGGTAAGTAAATTACAAATCGGTGATTTTCTTGCTTGCTACTTTGGTTTAATCATTGGCTTTAACACTTGTTTCTTCTGTTTTTAAATTTAGTTGAATTTAGGTATGTGACAACCATTAGACTTAATTTGTAAGTTCATTAAAAGATGTAAAATTTCTTGTAATATGGAGCTGTTCTTTAATTAATTTCTAATTTCAATAATTTTATGACGTTTTCAGTCTTTAGTTTTTTTTTTGTTTTATTTAATTCTATTAGAATTAAAATTGGACTGCTTGTATTTAAATAAAATTCAAGATTTTGATTTTATTTTTTTTTTATTAAATATTAAATACTTTATACGAGTTATATAGCTTTTGCCACAAATCACAATGTGTTACACACTACACATACTATTATTAATATTTTTATTATTTTTTTTTTCACGTAATTTATAACTGTTTTTTTTTTTGTAAAATAAATAGAAGCTAAAAAGTAATATTTTTTTTTTTTTGTTGAATTTAATAATATATTTTAAAAAAAAATTCTTTTTGAAAATAAACTAATTTATTAACCTAAAAAAAATTCTTTTTTTTTTCTTAAATTATTTGAACAGTCATTTTATTTTGATAGTTTAATGCACATTTTTTTTCTTGCGCATTTGTTTTTGTTGTTGTTTTTATTTTTAAGTATTTTTCATTATTTAATTACACATTTATTGTTATTTTTAAAATATCTGTTAAAGTAACTGAATTTTTACAGGAAACAATTTGATTTTAAGTTATTAATTAAACTTTTAATGAAACAAAAATTGTAATTTAAGTAATCCGTTTTCTTCTTTTTGAAGTGTTTCATTTTGTTCAAAATATAATAAACACTTAAAAAATTTGTAATTTAAATTTAAATTTTTTTTTATAATCAAGTTAACATAATTACTTTTTTATTTTTTTGCTGTAGGTATATAATTTTTAAAAAACTTTTGACTTTTGTTTATTTAAAAAATTTTAAATATTTTTTTTTGTATAATTACCAATTTTTTAAAATAACTAATTTTTAAAATCTTTACTTTTTTTTGTGTTATTTTTAAGATTTCAAAAAGCACATGTTTTGTTTTTTTATTATTTTTTTTTTTTGTCCTCGTCGCCAATAATGAATAATAATAATGACTTTCTTCTTCGATTGCCAGAGCTTTTTTATTTAATAAAATTAGAAAAACACATGATTAACATTATCGTTTTCTTAAAACTAAAACTGTACAATCATGCATTTTAGGAATGGGCGTGTGTTTAATATAATGCGTTATGATCATACGATTTTAGGAACCAATACAATTTGTACATGTCATTTGTTTATACGATTTAATTGTTTACATGTCTTGATTGCCAGATCAAGATAATTATTATTTAATTAATTATATAACATTATGTAGCATTATGTAACATTACATGATGCTTATACGCACGATTATGTGACAATATCAATCTGTAACATGAACAATATTGTAATCTTAAATACCTCTACTTGTCTTGCAAATTTGTTAAAAATAAAATAATTTACATGTAACGTAATTAATAATCAACATATTCCCGCTGTGGAAGAAATATCTAAGGACAATCAACAAAATCTTTCTGATACCTATCTCAACAAGTTTCATAACTCTATACGTCAAAAACGTCAAACTGTCAAAATGTCGAATAAAGCTAATTGTTTTCGATGCAATAAAAATATTAATTTTCGAAAAGATAAAGTTATACAATGTGATGGAAACTGCAAAAAATGGTTCCATATTAACTGCTCCGGGTTGGGCATTGAAGACTTTAATAAATACTATGACGATC
This sequence comes from Dolichopus griseipennis, assembly GCA_963082915.1. NCBI lineage: Eukaryota > Metazoa > Arthropoda > Insecta > Diptera > Dolichopodidae > Dolichopus > Dolichopus griseipennis. The sequence continues at coordinate 185,639,083 of OY720441.1, read as the reverse complement.
CACAAAAAATTTGGTTTTGTATAACCTGTAAGGATAAGCGGCAGTCTCGAAAGAGTTTAGCCTTAAGTCATGTATCTAGCAACTTAGAATCCCCAGCAAGCAAGAGTGATGCAGCAAATGGTACAATCAGAAACTCCACAAATGATGACAGTATCCTGAAGAAATTAAATGAAATTATTACCAAACAAACAGAACACGACAAGCAGTTTGGAAACATTCACAAAAATATTAAGGAATTTCGTGAAATCCTGGATATAATCATAGAGGAAAATGTGCAATTAAAAAATGAAATTGCCATACTAAAAGAGCAGGTACACAATAACCAGATAGCAATTGAAATAATAAAACAAAAAAAGTACAAGAAACATCTTGAAATTTCTGGAGTAGGTGAAGTTCCTGAATTCGATGCAGAAAAAACGGTTGAAAAAATTGTTGCTGAACTAGGGATTACACTGGAAGCTGAGAGCATAAACAAAGCTATGCTTATATCCAAAGGTTCAAAAAATTCAGGTGAGCCAAAAATAATAAGTGTCCAGTTAAAAAACATTGAAACAAAAAAGAAAATTTTTAAGGCTAAAAAAAGCAAAACATTGCTATATAAAGATATTTTCAAGGCCCGGGAAGTTATCACTGATAATAGAATAATTTTTATCAATGAAAAACTAACGCCATACTTTAGTTTATTATACAAAAAGGCTAGAGATCTGAAAAGACAAAAGTTAATAAAATATGCATGGATTAATGATGGTAAAGTATTTGTAAGACAACATGATAGTTCTAAAATCATACGTGTGTTATCGGATGAAAATCTACAAGAATTTAATGCAAACTAATAACATAAAATACAATACTTTACCCATTAATACGTGTTATAAAAATTTGAGTAATGGAATTAATGGAATTTGCTTGGGTAATAATTGCAAGCTGTTTATAAGAAAGGCTTCAAAAAATAAAAATATTTAATGTTGAATAGCGTGTCATACGACTTGCAGTTGAATACCCATATCACAACAGACATTTATACGGTGAATGATATTAGCTTTAGTAACAAAGAAACATTAAAAATACTATACTTAAATGCGCGAAGTCTTAAGCATAAAATTGACGATTTAACATACATCCTAGATAAGTTTAACCAATTGATTTATGTAGTTGCAGTAACAGAAACTTGGATTCTCGACAATGAAGTTGACCTTATAAATATTAAAAACTATTCTAAAATATATTCGTGTAGGAGCATTAGGCGTGGAGGAGGAGCTGGCATATTTGTACACAAGAGCGTATCGTATAAAACTATTGAAACTTATTGTGACGAGTTTAACAGCATCATTAATATTGAAATTGTTGGCAAAAATCATAAATATAACCTAACTACTATTTACAGACCTCCAGAAACATCAATTTTGCAAATAAACCAATTCCTTGAGAAACTTGATACAATTCTTGAGAACCTAAAAAATAAAACAAGTATATTGATTGGAGATTTAAACTTCAATATTAGAGATTTAGATGATGTAAATGTGCAATCCTACAAAACAACAATTGAATCAAATGGATTTTTTATTTGCAGCAATGAAATTACTAGACCAACATCTGGTACGTGTCTTGATCATGTTATAATAGGTAATCCTGATACTAAGGTTTCAATGTCTTTATTCCATCATGACCTCTCTGATCATCTTGGTATTGTAGTAGAGTTAGAGGATATTCAATGTAAGTATAGAAATATTTTTGTAACCCAGCAGTCTTACAGCAAAATAAACTATAATAAAGTTAAAAGTAATTTACATAACCAAAATATTGTATCAACTGATGTCAATCAAATTGCAAATGAACTGGTAACAAAATGTCAAAATGCAATAAAAAGTGCTACCGTCGTGAAAAATATTAAAGATAGCAAAAGCAGTAGATTCGCAGCTGCGTGGATTGACAATGAATGTGCAGAAATAATAGAAATAAAAAATTACTGGTACAAAAAACATGTGCAAAGTAGAAATTCTATACAAATTAAAAATAAATATAAGTACTGGTTAAACAAGGCAACCCTGATGAAAAGAAAAAAAAGGAAACAATATGACCAGAGACAATTTGAAAAAGCAGAAAATGATCCAAAAAAATACTGGCGATATATTAAGAAACTAATTAGTGGAGAAAATAAAAATGATAATGAATTCTTTGTAGGTAATGAACTTAACAATGAAGAAAAATATGATAAACTAAATAAATTTAATGAGTTCTATGCAACTATTGGGGCAGTGATGGCTGCAAACTTTGAAAGTGTTTATTTGCCTAAAAGCAGAACTGAAAAAGAATTCAAGTTTAAAACAATAAATCATAATGATTGTTTAAAGCTAATTAGTCGCTTATCAAATACCTACTATGCGGGTGTAGATCAAATTTCACCGCAGTTAGTCAAAATCTGTAAGGATGAAATTGCTGACAACCTAAGGAAACTTATAAATCAGTCATTAATTCAGGCAGAAATGCCAGAATGTGCTAAATGTAGTAAAGTCATACCAATCTACAAGAAATCTGGTGATATTGCCGATATTAACAATTTCAGGCCTATATCTATTTCTACAGTATTCAGTAAAGCTATTGAAACGTTGGTAAATGACCAAATCACCGCTCATCTGTATGACTCAAAAAATGTTGCTAAACAACAATATGGTTTTAAAACAAATTCCAGCACACAAGCAGCGCTATTTGATGTTGTTACAGAAATTCATTCTAAACTCGAGCTGGGTAGAAAAGTAGTAATGGTTTCAATTGATGTTAAAAAGGCTTTTGACAGCATTGATAGAAATATACTTATGCGAATACTTTATGAGCACGGCATAAAGGGTAATGAATATAAATGGTTCAAAAGCTATCTCAGCAATAGAATGCAGTATGCAGAATATGGTGGTTTGAAAAGTTGTCTTAAGCAAAACGAGTTTGGAGTTATACAAGGAAGCTCCCTTGGACCAACATTATTTTCCATATATATCAGTGGTCTATTAAACTTGAAAATGAACGGAAAAGTGTATATGTATGCTGATGACTTGGCAATAATTTATTCTGAATCTACATGCCAAAAGTTGCAAGATATGATAAATGAAGACTTGGAAAAAATTCAACAATGGATGAACAAGCATAAACTACATATCAACACGAATAAAACTCATTTCATGATATTTAAAAGAAAACTCATTGACAAACTACGAATTAAGCTTAATAATAATCACTTGGAAATGGTCAACCATATTAAATATTTGGGTGTAATAATTGATGAGAAGTTGTCTTGGGAAAATCAAATTAAGGAGCAACTCTCAAAAGCGAGAAAAATTGCTGGTATATTTAGATACATCAATAAAAGAGTTCCATACTGTATGAAAAGGTCAGTGTATTTTAGCATGTTTCACTCAACCATTACATATGCCATACTTATTTGGGGAAATGCGTATAGCAAATATATCAAATTACTTCAAACTGCTCAAAATAAAGCAATCAAAAATCTATTTGGATGTGACCGCAGAACGGCAACGCGAGCAATTCATGTAAACAATAAAATACTGCCAGTACATTTGTTGATAAACAGCAAGCTTGCTACACAAGTGCATTTAATTCAGCATAACAATCTAAATACAAACATAAAGCCAGTTTTGAACAGTGAAGTACACTCTTATGGAACAAGAAATGCTGATAATATTCGTATCACTTCATCTAGAATAAGATTTAATAATCAAGATGCTATACATAACAAAGCTTACAAAATCTACAATGCGTTGCCATCTGAAATAAAGAATATATCTGATATAAATAAATTTAAGAACAAGCTCAGCGAACATCTTTTTAATTCTATATAAACTACATATATGTATATACCTAAATTTCTATTTTATGCAAAAAATATTTTACTTTTAATTTTCTTGTTATAAAGTTTTTATCATTTACTGTTCTAAGTGTTGTGTAAAATTCCAATTTGCACATTGCTTATAATTAATATTTTGTTTTTTTTTTTCTCTTTCAGTATATGTTATCAATATAGTAATTTTTATTTTTTGTTGTTTTTATTGCTTTGAAATCTTTTTCTTATTTTTTTTTGTTATATATTGACATTTGATAGTTGTTTAAGTTTATTGTTAAATTGAATTACACTCTGTACGAGCTGAATAAGCTCACTTGAGTAAAGATGAAATAAATAAATAAAAAAATAAATAATTTCAATTGGTGACAAATTATTTACATCAAAGGAAGAATCATCTGTTCGAATTCTACCACCTGTACTCCAACCACTTTTAATCAAGAAACAATTTAGAGAACATCTATCATTGGAATTTCTAGGATATATTCACATAAATAACACTGAAGAAATTAAAATACTACGCTCTAAAAATGCTACTGTTCAACTCATAAGTTACAGTTCAACAACAGTAATCATAATTATTCTCTTCATAATACTTCTGATCACAAGATTCAGAGCCAAGTTTGTTCCTAAAAATAAATCGTAAAGTACGGCAGTAACAGAAAACATCATACCAATAAATGACCAAGAATATTCCAGTAAAGCATCTACAAAACCAACATTACAACCAGACTCACTTTTATCTTCACAGGGTAATCATACTGAAAAGGAAAGTTCTACAAATACAACAATCGATCTAAAACTATATCACAAGCCAGAAGTTTCAAGAAGGAAGTTCTACGATAGCAAACTGTTCAAAATCAAATGAGGACATTTGAATCTAAGAAGGGAAGAGTTACCAAAGTTAACTATTGTAATGTATGGTGGATATTATAAAAGATGATAAATCAATACGGTACTGTGTGATCTTCTATCAGGGGTTGACTTATAACACAGTGTAGTTCCGTAATTGATTTGGATAATTTTTAGTGCATTATCCAATGCACTTTTTCAAACATTTAGGCGTGTTGCGCCGCTATCCAGTTTTAAAGAAATAAAACAATTATTTCCTTTATTGCCAAAGCCAAGAAGAACATTATTTTTTATTTTACCAAAAACCCTTGGTATTTATACTTTTTTTCAATTACAAATACATATAATTTAATTGCTATAAAGATTACTAATTTCTACTAATACAATTAATATTACACAAATTAGTTCTTACATTAAAAATTTGGTTCTAGTTACTTTAACCCAAATTTATTTATATATTGGTATGCTACAAATAATAATTCACATAGTGCATTCCAAGAACCTCTTTAAGTGGGTCACTAGGTATTCTGTACACTCCGTTCATTAACACTAAGAATATACCACACACAATGTAATGCATTGCTTATAAATATTAATAGTAACATATGGTATATTTATATTACGAACGGAATGAAAACAGAAAGAAAAAAACAAAAATATAGAAGCATATAATTATTTTAATATGTAGCATATAATTATTTTAATTATAATTTCATTCACAATTTTTTTTTAAATTATTGCACACTAATTATAATCATAATTTTTTTTCATTGAACTTTTAAATGATTCTTACACCTTTTCACTTTCATTTTTAAAAACTCCTGTAATTTTGTGCATTTTATCTATTCATTTTTAGCACATTTTCAAAACATTTTGTAATATAGCTTTGCCTATATAGCTTCACTTTGTCCATCTGTCCGTATGTTTATAAAAACTTTTATACCGATTAAAATAGAGTAAAGAAATTTTAACCATTCTAGATATTGCAAAAAAAATTAATTCGTAGAAGAACTTTTTTCTGCAACCCCACCTGTTACATAATTAAAGCCCCTCAAAGTTGCAAAAAGCCCTTTATTTAAATTGTTATAACAAGAGTTCTGTTAGATATATTTTCTAGGACTTAAAGTACGGCGGGGATGGCATATGAGCGAAATCGGCCAATGGGATCGGTTTCTGGACCTTTTAATTTTTCTACCGAACATGTAAAAAAAATCAGAATAGCTCAACAACTAATGGCGATAAGTTCATCAAATTTGTTCTGTAGGTTACTAGTAATGAGACTATGGCGGGGATTGCGTGCGGTCGAGATCAGACAATGGGTTCAGATCCTAGAAGTTCTTGATGAAATCAATAAAAATAGAAACCAATAAAAATAGAACCTTCATATTTGGTATTAGTGTGCCTCTGACTGTATCCTTATATTTTTTGAAATTTAGGACCAATTGGAGTAGTAGGTTGAGGACCATCCACACAGCTCTGAAGACCTTAAAGCATATCATTGAAATTAATAAAAAAAGTAACTCAAAATTAAGATTGTGTACAAGAGTTCACTAGTATTGAAAGAATGATGCAGACTGCATATAAGCAAAATCCGGCCAAGAGTTCGGATACTGGAACTTTTTCATCGAATTTAGGCCAAAGGAGCATGATTCCGAATCCAAAGAAGTTAGAATCTCCAAATTTGGTATAAAGGTGTTCCTTCCTTTTCCCTGAGTGTCCTCGGAAATTGGATCCAATTGCATTAGTGGATCGGGGGCCATCCACAAAATTTGAAAAACCTTAAAGCATATTTTCGAAAATAATAAAGAAAGTAACTTCAAACAAATGTAGAAGCTTCAAATTTGGCACAAGTGTGTTACTATTTCTTACGTGCTCCCTTAATTTATGATCAATTGGAATGGTGGTTCAGGTAAATCTCTTAGACCTCCCAAGGGTTAAAGGCTTATCATCGAAATGAATAAAAATAATAGCTTAAAATAAAGATAGAACGTTCCAATTGTGTACAAGGGATAACTAGTATTGAAAGTATGACGGGGACTGCATATAGGCCAAATCATACCATGGTTTCGGGTTCTGGAACCTTTGAAAATGTTCAACGGCTAACAAACATATATCGTAAAGAAACACAATAACTGAAAAACTAAATACGCTATTTTGATGAAATTTAAATTTTAGGTTACTAGTAATGAAAGTACCAGGGGATTGGTTTTCGTCGAGTTAGGACAATGAGTTCGGATTCCAGAAGCTTTTGATCGAATTGAGCCCAAACTAGTATAATTTCGAAACCAAAGAATATAGAACCTTATATTTGGGGCACATGTGTTTCTTCTTATTGGTTTTGTGTACGTGAAATTTTGGATGAAATGGAATAGCGGTTTGCGTACCACCCCCACTAATCCCAAGACCTTAAAGCATATATTCGAAATTAATAAAGATAAAAAATTCAAATTTAATACACAATTTCCTATTTCCGTTCTTACTTAACACTTTTATATTTTTAAAATGCTAAGAATTCTACTATAAAGCTGTAAAGGTGAAACTGTTGTGGAAATTGAAAACCTTTCAAACCAGATCAATGAAATTCTCGATTGTTATCCTGAGACTGAAATTGTTCTGGCGGGGGATTTTAATGTCCATAACAAAGACTGGCTTCACTTTTCCAGTAGCTCTTCTCCGAGTCAAAACTCGATTGGGAAACAAGTTGAATTATTTTCCACTCTATTTCACCTTTCTCAACTTGTTAAAAACCCCACTAGAAACCCTGACCGTGCTGATCAAGAAGGTCACCTCTTGGATCTGTTTCTAACCAAACATCCTGAAAAGTATGTGGTTTCAGTTGGTTGCCCCCTGGGGGGCTCCGATCTCTGTTTGGTCAATACAAGCTTCCAGGCAGGCCCTGGACACCGGGCCCTGGACACCAAAGGTCCCTTCCCAAAAAATTGGTATGGCGTTATAACCATGCTAACTGGGAAGGTCTGAACAATTTTTACAAAACCTTTGATTGGTCACTGTGCTTCCGTGGTAGGAATGTTGACTTTGCTGCAAATGCGATTACTGAAACTATTCTACTTGGAATGAGATTATTTATACCTCACTCCTTGAAATCCATTAAGCGGAAACCCAAAACTTGGTTTAATCGTATTTGCAAAGAAGCCATTCTAAAAAAAGAGGAGGCGTTCAAAAAGTACCGGGACAGTTGTTTGGAGGCTTACAGGGCCAACTATATAGTGGTTCGGAACAGATGTAAGAGAATTATCAATAAGCAAAAATTCTTGTTCAACCAAAGGTTGAAACGAAAACTAATACACATGCCCAAGAATAGCAAATCCTTTTGGACTTTTGCAAAAAATTTAAAAGAAGACAATAGCGGGTCTTCTTTTCCTCCACTTGTTGATGTAAACAACCACTTCGTGTCAGATTCAAAAGAGAAAGCGAATTTGTTTGGCAAACAGTTCGCTTCTAACTCGTCACTGCCTCAGTCAACTCAAAGACCCCCATTTATTCCAGAAGTTGGCTGCTCCTTTGGTAGAATATACTTTAGGACGCGAGCAGTGATGAAAATCTTGAAGAATCTTAATACAAAAAAATCAGCCGGTCCGGACGGTATTACAACTACCGTCCTCAAAAACACATATACCTCCATTTCAAAACCTCTGCGCAACCTTTTCCATCTTTCCTTTACTTCGGGTATCCATCCTACTCAATGGAAGATTGCACATGTTTTTCCAACTCCTAAAAAAGGCGATAAAAGCGATCCCTCTAACTACCGACCTATTGCTATTACATCGGTCCTATCCAAAGTAATGGAAAAAGTTATTAACTATAAGCTTTTGAAATATCTAGATCGTAAAGGTTTGCTTCATGATCGACAATACGGGTTCAGAGCCCGTCGTTCAACTGGTGATCTCATGACCTACCTGTGCGAAAAGCTTACTATCAGTCTTCACCATTCTGGTGAGTCTGATGTTGTAGCTTTGTATATTTCTAAAGCTTTCGATCGAGTTTGGCTTGATGCTTTATTGGCAAAATGCAGGGCTTTAGGTCTAGGTAGGGTTTTCGTTAAATGGATTGGAGATTTCCTTTCGAATCGCACGATTCGTGTTCTTGTCGATGGATATTCATCCAAAAATTTCAAAATAAATGCTGGTGTCCCTCAGGGATCTGTTTTATCCCCCAGTCTTTTCCTAATATTTATAAATGACCTACTATCAATAACCTCCAATACAATCCATAGCTTCGCAGATGACAGTACCCTTGTTGCTTCCTATGAATTTCATAGCCGCTGTAACATTAATCACCAGATTAATTCAACAGCAAAAAATTTCACTATAAATGAATTAAACAAAGATTTAATTAAGATCCAAAAATGGGGTGAAATCAACAGAGTTGAGTTTAACACCAAAAAAACCCAATGCTGTCTAGTCTCTCGAAAAATAGCTACAACTATTCCGAACCTTACTTTTCAAGGAGAGGCTTTACACCATTCGGAAGACTTGAACATTTTGGGGATTGAGCTAAACCAAAAATTCACTTGGTCAAATCATATTTTTGGAGTAGCTAAGGACGCTGCTAAATGTTTGGGTTTCTTGTATCGCTGCAAAACTTACTTCTCATCCTCTGATCTCCTTAACATCTATAAAACTTATATCAGGCCGAAAATGGAGTATAATGCACATATTTGGGCTGGTGCTCCCATTACGGCGCTGGGATATCTTGATAAAGTGCAAAATAGAGCTATTCGTCTTATAAATGATCCCAGTGTTACCTCAACGCTCACTCCACTCAGCCATCATCGCACTGTTGGGTCACTGACCTTGTTTTATAGATATCTTGTAGGGACTAACACCTGTTCTAAAGAAATCAAACAACTTATGTCTCCATTCAAGATTTTCCAACAGGGAACAAGGAGGTCAACAGATGCTCATCCCTACACAGTTGAACTAGCCAGATGGCGTAACACGGCTTATGGAAATTCGTTTGTCATGCGATCATCTCGTTTATGGAACCATCTTCCACCAAATGTGTTCCCCAAAGTTGATAATTTATATATGTACGATTTAACTAAATTTAAGAAGAACATTAACATCTTTCTTCTAAATATCCCATCCAATTTTCCCCGTCCCCCATAATCCAAATATTCCAAATAACTTCCACCATAATCCTAAATCCTTCCATATCCTCATCCCTGTTACCAAACTGTACATTTGTATTACAGGTTCCCTCCTAAAGTTTGATTCAAAAAGGGTGTGGTTTTGGTGTGTTAAAATCATACACTACCCAGCGAAACACCGCACAGTTTCAATGGGTGGCTTTCGAGCTTTCCATTCCCTCGTAAAAAAAAAAATAAAATAAAATATTTTAATGTATTTATTAAGGAAAAAATAGTATTATCGAATAAGATATTTATTTATTTGAACTTAAAATGTATAATTAATAATTTATATATTTATATTTATGAAAATTTGTTATATAATTGCTAATTCGTTATATTATAAGATTGCTTTATTTTAAATAATAAACTTTCCCACGTAAAATTAGAAACAGTTTTTATTAGAGAAATCTAAATAACAATAAATATAAAACCAGTAAAACTGAAAAACTTTGAGAAGTTAAGTGAATATTAATTTCATGCATTTAAAACAGTCAGTTGTCAACTGATTTGAACATGGCGAATTCTATAGAGAAGAATGTTCAAAATACTTTGTATAAAAATTAAATAAAAAGAACATAAGTTCAAAATACATTTTATAATTGTGTTTGTGTATGCATATATGTTTAAATTTTTAAAGATCATATTCATATCCTCATTCGAAGTCTCAAAACAATAACAAAGTTAATCAAGTTTGATATCTCGATTAGAATTTTGTGCCTAAGATATAAGTAAATTTATATCTCTTTTACATCTAAGATTTTTTTTTTTTGTTTTAAGTATAAATACAAAGAAACAAAATAAATAAAAACCTACTTTGTCGTGTTCTTTTGACCGATTGCGAAACAGAAACTTTAAAAAAAAGTTTGCAAAAAAGTTTGAACGATTATTTTTAGTTTTTCTATTCGTGGTGCTTCTTGACAAATTGGTGCTCCTTGACGATATAGTTGAAGATGGTGGGCTTTCGGGAAATAAGTTAACTGAATTAAAATTTTGATTTTTATTATTATTTAATAATTTTGAAAAGTTTCAAGTGAAATTTGATAAACTTGTTGAAAATAATTCTAAAAAAACGTTTTAAAAAATCTCTTTATTAGATTTTAAAATTAACATGTACACCATATTCTGTAATTTTTGTGTTAACTTTTTTCAATAACATCAACTTAATTAAAACTCCATTGATTGGCAAGGCAACTTGCGCCGGTATTAGCTAGTTAACATATAAGTATTATTATACCCGTTTTACTATAAAAGGATATACTAAACTTGCCATTATAATCATTATACTTTGTCAATAGTAGTTTTCTTGAATTGCCAACGTTTAACTAAAATATGGTCGATGGTTTAGAAAAGGTTTGTAGGCTTCTTTTTTGGAAAATCTGTTTTAAAATACTATGTATTTAAGCATAATATATGCGAAATTAAATTTTTTGATTTTTAGATTTTATTTGAAGTAAACTGCAGTTTTAAACTGAAATCTGTTTTTAAAAAACAACAAATGCAAAGTAGATAAAAAACAAAGACTTACGATAAAATGTAGAGAAGGAAAATGTTATGTTATTTAAATTTAAAGATATTTATATTCGGATTCTTTATTAGCTTTATTTTTATCAATTTAATGTCATTTAGCTTTTGCATTATTGAAGACCATTTAAGGAGAGCAAAAAAATTAGTCTTATTAAGTAAGTGAGCTTTTGAAATAAAGATTAACTTGCGTTAATACCAAAATTTTAAAAATTTCATTGAATCTTTGTGCAAAACGCGTAAACAGATCAAAACCAAATTTTGGTTGTTATAATTAGAATTCTGGTAAAAATTTTCAATCAAATTCTTCTAATCGTTTAAGCAAATAATATTTATATAAAACTTCATGTCGTCGTCGCGGAAAACAGGTTAATCGAACTTAACTAAAACTTTTTGCAGCCGCACATTTAGACTGAAAAATCAATCTGTAAAGTTAGACACAAGTCGGAATCACAAAATTTTTTGGAAGCCCGCCAGGCCGAAATGGGTTAATTCATTCTAACTAAACTTATACAACTAATTGCGGTTGCAAAGAGGAACGTTTGTGCAAAATTTCAAGTCAATCGGTCAAATCGTTTTAACTCGACATCATAAACAATGAAAAAGCGACATTGCGCCCTCGTGCCCCAATGGGTTAGCGGAACTACACTTTCTCTTTGGGAAAATTGGACGTAATTTGCTTCCAAATTTTTTTTTTGCCAATCGTTGGGCCGACGTGGGTTAACCAATTGCAAGTCTGTTAAAAGACTTAATTTCATTCTCAAAACGGAACACATATACAAAATTTGAAGAAAATCGGTTAAACCGTTTCTAATTTGAAGAAAATCGGTTAAACCGTTTCTAATTTAGAGTAAAGTAACCAAAAACTTTATTAAAAGCTGTTGTAACAAATTACAAATCTTTTAATAGTGTCAACTCAATTCTCACATGGCAGCACGTATACAAAATTTGAAGTCAATTGGTCAAACCGTTTTGAATTTAGAGTAAAGTATTGAAAAAACCTATAAAAAGCTGTTGGGCCGCAATGGGTTAATGGAACGCAACCAAATTATTTTTGGGTCTTTCTTTTTAGCCAAAGCAGAATTTCGTAAAATCGGACAAAATTTAGACCCAAAATATTTTATGACTATCCGTCGGCCCGACATTAGTTAACAAATTCCAAGCCACAACTTGGCGATCCGTTAGAGCATAATTTTTGGGCCACGATTTCTTTCCGTACCCAAAAACCTCTATATACAAATTTTCATGAAAATCGGCTTGACAGTGTAGGAGTCTATTCGCTTTATACAAACAAACAAACAAACAAACTTTCGTTTTATATATATAGATTAGATTAAAAATTTTTATTTAGCAAGTGATGAAAAAAACCAAGGGTTTTTAAAAAAGCGCATTTTCAAAATAATATAGTGTTTCATACTGAGTAGTTTATCGGAATATAATGTTGAAGCTTCAATATTAACGTTTAATTTAGGAAATATATACGTTGGTGTGGGGAAGGGGAAGGTTGCCAAATTTCTCAAGGATATAATCCTCACTACTCCCCTTCTCACAAAGTTTTAGGTTCTAGAAATAAAATAGGGGTATTGTTGATGGTATTTTGTAAATATTGTTAGCAATACTTTTGTTTTTATAAACGGTGATAACTTGTTCGGGTTGTATGAATCGTACACATACAATTTTTAACCTAAATAATAATATAATTAAATTTTAAATTTTATACGTTTTATTTATATTGATTTTTGTTTTTTTTTTTTTTTTTTTTTGTTCTCTTTTCTCAATTTTTACTAATTGTTATTAAAAATTGCCAATTTTCGAGTTCATTTTTGTAATATTCGTGGCCTACAAGCTAATTTTCATGCCGTAGAATGTCATCTTAACTCCACAAAACCAGCAATTTTAGCCCTTGGTGAAACACAAGTCAGTGGACAAAACGATAATTTTAATATTATTGGCTACTCACTTGTTTCACACTTCGTACCCAAAAGAGGAATCGCGATTTATATTAAAAATGACATTGCTTTCAACACCCTAGATAAATATAAACCTTCTAGCCCAACCTTCCATTATATTTGGGTTAAAATTATCGTTGAGAAGCATGTAATACATTTCTGTTTTTTATACAGATCACCCAATTCAAATGAACAAGAAACTGCTGTGGAAATTGACAATCTTTCAAACCAGATCAATGAAATTTTGGAATCATGTCCACAAACCGAAATTGTTCTGGCAGGGGATTTCAATGTACACAACAAAGACTGGCTTCATTTTTCAAGCAACTCTTCTTTGAGTCAAAACTCAATTGGGAAACAAGTTGAATTATTTTCCACACTGTTCCATCTTTCTCAACTTGTCCAAAATCCCACTAGGGTCCCCGACCGAGCTGATCAAGAGGGTCACCTCTTGGATCTGTTTTTAACCACTCACCCTGAAAAATATGTAGTTTCAGTTGGTTGTCCCCTGGGGGGCTCCGACCACTGCCTGGTAACCACAAGCTTCCCGGTAAGCACATTAGCCAGCCGAAGAATTCCTCCCAAAAAATTAGTATGGCAATATAGTCGTGCTAACTGGGAGGGATTAAACAATTTTTTCAAAGCATTCGACTGGTCATTGTGCTTCCGCGCTAAAAATGTCAACTTCGCTGCAAATGCGATTAGTGAAACAATTTTACTTGGAATGAGGTTGTATATTCCTCACTCCATGAAAAGTATTAAACGAGAATCCAAATCATGGTTTAATCGCACTTGCAAAGAAGCCATTCGTAAAAAAGAGGAGGCTTTTAAGCAATACCGGAACAGCGGGTTGGAGTCCGACAGGGCCAACTATATCGTGGTTCGAAACAGATGCAAGAGAGTTATCAATAAGCAAAAATTCTTATTCAACCGAGGGTTGAAACGAAAACTCCTACATATGCCTAAGAATAGCAAATCGTTTTGGACGTTTGCAAAAAATCTAAAGGAGGACACTAGTGGGTCCTCCTTCCCTCCGCTTATTGGTGAAAACAACTCAATTGTGTCAGATTCAAAAGAAAAGGCGAACTTGTTTGGCAAACAATTTTCCTTTAACTCAACACTGCCACAGTCAACTCAAAGACCACCAAATATTCCAGAAGTTGGCTGCTCCTTTGGTAGAATTTACTTTAGGACGCGAGCAGTGATGAAAATCTTGAAGAATCTAGATACGAACAAATCAGCCGGTCCCGATGGAATCACAACGATGGTTCTTAAAAAAACCTACTCTACCATTTCAAAACCTCTACGCAACCTCTTCTATTTATCCTTTACTTCGGGTATTCATCCTGCCCAATGGAAGATTGCGCACGTTTTTCCAATTCCAAAAAAAGGTAACAAAAGCGATCCCTCTAACTACCGCCCTATAGCTATAACTTCGGTCCTTTCCAAAGTAATGGAAAAAATTATAAACCAAAAGCTTTTGAAATATCTGGATCATAAAGGTTTGCTTCATGATCGACAATACGGGTTCAGAGCCCGTCGTTCAACTGGTGATCTCATGACTTATCTTTGTGAAAAGCTCAATATCAGTCTTCACCACTCTGGTGAATCTGATGTGGTAGCACTGGATATTTCTAAAGCTTTCGACCGTGTATGGCATGCTGCTTTGTTAGCAAAATGCAGAGCTATAGGGTTAGGTAGAGTCTTTCTCAAATGGATTGGAGATTTCCTTTCGAATCGTACGATTCGAGTTCTGGTCGATGGTTTATCATCTGACAAATTTGAACTGAACGCTGGTGTCCCTCAAGGTTCTGTTCTTTCTCCCACCCTCTTTTTAATATTCATTAATGATCTTCTATCTTTAACTTCCAATCCAATTCACAGTTTCGCAGATGACAGCACCCTTGTAGCTTCCTATGAATTTCATAGCCGCTGTAACATTAATCATCAGGTTAATACAACAGCAAAAAATTTCACTGTCAGTGAGCTAAATAACGATTTAGCAAAAATTCACAAATGGGGTGAAAATAATCGTGTTCAATTCAACACGAAGAAAACCCAATGCTGTCTCATCTCGCGAAAAATAGCAACTTCCATTCCCAACTTGATTTTTCAGGGAGAAGTTTTGCAGCACTCAACAGATTTAAATATTTTGGGCATCGAGTTAAACCAGAAATTGACTTGGTCAAATCACATTTTTGGTATAGCTAAAGATGCAGCTAAGTGTTTGGGTTTTTTGTATCGCTGTAAAACTTACTTCTCTCCATTAGATCTCCTCAATATCTATAAAACATATATTAGACCAAAAATGGAGTATAATGCACATATCTGGGCTGGTGCACCCCAATCAGCGCTGGGATATCTTGATAAAGTGCAAAACAGAGCTATTCGTCTTATAAATGATCCCAGTGTTACCTCAACGCTCACTCCACTTAGCCATCGGCGTACAGTCTGGTCACTTACCCTGTTTTGTAGATACCTAGTGGGGACGAACACCTGTTCTAAGGAAATAAAACAATTAATGCCTCCACTCAAAGTTTTCCAACGTGAAACAAGGAGTGCAACAGATGCTCATCCCTACTGCGTCGAATTGTTAAGATGGCGAAACACGGCCTATGGAAATTCGTTTGTTATGCGCATGTCGAGATTATGGAATCACATTCCGTCCAATGTGTTTCCTAAAGTTGGTAATTCGTATGTGTACGACCTAAATAAATTTAAGAAGAATATTAACATCTTTCTCCTAAATATCCCTCCAAATTTTCCCCATCCACCATAATCCAAAATTCCCAAATATCCTCCGACAATCCTAAAATCCTTTCATATCCCATCCCTGTAACCAAACTGTACATTTGTATCACAGGTTCCTTCCTAAAGTTTGGTTCAAAAAGGGTGTGGTTTTGGTGCGTTAAAATCGCACACTACCCAACGAAATACCGCAAAATTTCAATGGGTGGCTTTCGAGCGTTCCATTCCCTCGTAAAAAAAAAAAAAAAAAAAAAAAAATTAAGAGAAGGAATTTTACTTAGAATTTTACTATTTCAGCAAAAATGGTTAAATTTGAGAGACACTTTCTTCAATTTAAAGAACCCCTTTTAAATTTAAAAAAATCTTTAATAAATTTTGTATATTAAGGAAAAAATATTTAAACGTTACAAGTGTTTAACAATAGCAACATTGCAATTTTCGAGCCCTCATAGCTCCTAAATAGCGGGCTTGACAAAAAAATTTTGCTAACCGACTCCTACTAATTTATGAGTATCTAACTTCTTCCAAAATTTCAAGATCCTAGTTTGAACCGTTCAAAAGAATTGTCTGGCCAAAAATTTTGCAAAAATTGAGTTTTGCGTAATGTTAAATTTTAGTACCGTATGGCAACTCTGAATATTTGCCTTTTAAAATTTTGTAAAGTTTATAAAACCAGCTATTGTTTGCTGTTTTCAGATTGAAAATACATTCAGCAGAACTCTTGTTATAACAATTTAAATATAGGGCTTTTCCAAATTTGGGGGGCTGTAGATCCTTAACAAGTGGGGCTACAGAAAAAAATTCTTCTACGAAATTATTTTTTTTGCAATACCTACCCATGGTTAAACTTTCTTTATTCCATTTCAAACGTTGTAAAAGTTTTTGTAAACATATGGACGGACGGACAGACGGACGGTCGGACGGACGGACGGACAGACGGATGGACGGACGGACAGAGTAAAGCTATGTAGGCAAATTTTTACAAAATTTTTTGAAAATGTGCTAAAAATAAAGTTAACAAAGTGAAGTAAAGTGAAAAAGCTTTTATATTGTTTTCGTTTCAAGTTTTTTCGTTTTCTGATTTAATAATGAGAGCATTAGCTTATTTCTATTTCTTCCTTTTCATTTTAACGAACTTGTATTTTTAGGTTTTATCTTTATATGGACTGTGCACATCTAGTTGTATTCATTATTTTTGCTTCTAGTTAGCAAAGAGACAGCAATACTAAATAAAACGAGGAAGATTATAGTTGCCTTTGACAACTTTTAGATACCCGTGCACAGTCCATATAAAGATAATTGGTATATTTATGTTGTTTCAAATACAATAAACCATTAATTTGTTGCCTTGTGCTACTAAATTAAACAAAAAATAGAAATAAATTAAACTATAAAAACAAAAATTTGACCCACCCTAAAAGTAGCTCCGAGTAATGGTAAATTTGCCCAGTTTTAATTTTAACCTTATAGCACAGATAAATATATTATACAGATGTCTCATGCCTATATAAAAAAATGATACCAATTTTTTCTCTAGCCGACATTGTGCTGGCTGACAAAAAGCTTTAATAATAACAAATTTGTAATAAAAATAACAAACAAAAATATTATATGCTCAAATCTAAAAAGTTTTTCGCATTACACTAAAATTAAATTTGAGTAAGTATATAATACTGTATAATATATATAGAGACAATCTAACGCCATAATATTATTATGTTTATGTACAAATTATAGAACTATATTTATGATATTTTATTTGGTGAGGTATTTGGTTATTTGATGGTATGCAAAATTCTTATTTAGAAGCAATTTTAGTTGTTAACTGCCATGAAATAAAAATAAGATTGTACTTATATTATCGAAACCTAATGTTAATAGAGGCAATAATAATATGCAATGGTTAATTAAAATTTTAGATATGCTAAGTTGTGTAGATCGTTAATTTAAAAATTAAAAACAGATTACTTCTACGTACATACATACATATATGTGGGATTTCATATTATTTTGATAATATAAATCGCTTACCAATATCCAGTTGCAGCATAAATTTTAATTTGTTGTCTCAGCAATATATTTTATTCATTAGCAGCACCTAAAAAGAATATCATTTAATTTTAAAAGAAAAAATATATTGTTAAAATACTTATCTTTTTTTTTTTTTTTTTTTTTGTCTTGGGGTAAGGATGGTGGAAATCGTCGAAAGATACTGAGCGCAACCACAGTTATGTGTGACTTTAACACACTAAAAACACCCGCCCTGTTTTAAAATATTAAAACTAGTCTTAGAGACTAACCAATAATTTTGCGCTAATTTTTTATGATCTACTGGAATTACAGACCTCCGCTAAGGTGATCTGAATTTATCGCTAGTTGAAGGGGCCTAGTTCTTTTAAGCCTTCTATTGACATTTGAAAATAGTAGAAGTTTTGACGCTTCTATGATTATGTGACCTTCTAAGTGGGTCTTATGTTTTATGGCATATTTTTTTATTTCTTCGCTAACAATAGGAATTCCTAGATCCCTATGTAAGTCGGAATTTCGTACGTACCAGGGAGCACTCACCATGTTACGTAGCACTTTGCTTTGAAATGTTTGAATTCTCTGAATATGTGTTCGTTTGGCACACCCCCAAAGTTGTACGCCGTACAACCAGATAGGCTTAATTATTTGGTTATATAACAAAATTTTGTACTCTATTGGCAATTTAGATTTTCGACCTAGGAGCCAATACATTTCTCTATATTTTTGTTCTAATTCTATTCTTTTCTTTTTGACATGTTCTTTCCATTTTAGCTTGACATCTAATGTCATTCCTAGGTATTTTGCCTTGTTTTCATGAGGAATATCTACCCCATTTAATTGTACGGCTGGGGGATTTTGAATAGGTTTATTTGTAAAATTTACTTGCACTGATTTCAGTTCATTTAGTTCGATTTTCCATCTTTTGGTCCAAAGATATAATTTATCACTTGCTTTTTGTAGTTTATTTGTAGCCTCGCCGACATTTGATCCTACTGCCATTATTGCAGTATCGTCAGCAAAAGTCGCTACAGTTATTTCTTGAAATTGGGGCAAGTCACTAGTATACAGCAAGTATAATATTGGACCCAAGATACTTCCTTGAGGCACACCCGCTTTAATTTTTCTCAGTGTAGAGTACTCTTCATCCTGTTTAATTCTAAACAGTCTATCAGTTAAGTATGATGAGAGTATATCTACATATTTTTTGGGTAATAGTTTCCGCAACTTATAAATTAAGCCTTCGTGCCAAACTTTATCAAATGCTTGTGCTACGTCTAGAAATATTGTAGAGCATATTTGTTTTTCTTCTAGAGCTTTCTCAATTATATCAGTAATTCTATGTACTTGGTCAACAGTAGAGTGTTTTTCTCTAAAACCAAATTGATAGTTTGAAATTAGTTTTCTATTTTTTATTATAGGTTTCAACCTTTTTAATAACAGTTTCTCAAAGAGTTTTGACATAATTGGTAACAGAGAGATAGGTCTATAAGATTTTGTTTCGTTTGGAGGCTTTCCTGGCTTAAGTATCATAATTATTTCTGCCACCTTCCAAACGTTAGGTACATAATTTAACCTTAACATAGCATTCATTATATATGTTAACATTGTTATCCCTTTTTTCGGGAGTTGTTTTAGAATGTCTGCAGTAATTAGATCGAAACCTGGTGCTTTTTTTGACTTCAGAGCTTTAATTTCTTCAACCATTTCTATATGAGTAATTAGTTCAATGGCATTTTCTTCTCTTCTGAAATCATTTTCAATGTAGAGGTCTGACTCTATTTCATTGGGCCGAAAAATTTCTTCCAGGTGATCTGCGAATGTTTCGGCTTTTTCTTTATTATTTTTTGCCCATTTACCATCCATTTTCCGAATTGGTGGGACTGGCACTACAGGTTTTTTCAAACTCTTTGTTGCTTTCCACAAAGAGTAATTTCTTTCTTTTTTAGCTGATAAATTCTCAACATATTTTTCATATGATTTGTTTTTTATTTCAAGAATTCTTCTTTTAAGATTCTGCGTTATTCTATTCAACACAGTTTTATCAGCTGGGTCACGTGTATCATGCCATCTTCGTCTAGCTCTTCTCTTTAGTTTAATCTCATTTAATATATCTCTAGGATAATTAGGTCCTGCTGTCATGTATTTACATTCTTTTGTATTATTCCATGCAGCATTTTGGACAATTTTATTAAGATTTTCAATTGCTAAATCTATTTCATCTTTAGTTGTTATTTTAACCCTTAAATTTATATTATTTTCTATCTCTTGTTTAAAGTTGAACCAATTTGTTGATTTATTAACAAGTGTAGGCTTATTTTGTTTCTTAACAATTTTTTCATGCAGGTTTAGTACGACAGCCGAATGGTCTGAGTCTAAATCCTCATTATTTTCTAGGCTAATAAAATTTGGAGATATTTTTTTTGTTATGAAAAAATCCAGTAGATCAGGAGTTTTATTTGTATCAGTAGGCCAATAAGTTGGTTCGCCTGTAGAATGAAAATAGCAACCCAACTCTCTAATAGCTTTCCTTAGCTCTCTTCCTCTTGTTGAGGTAAGTCTTGAACCCCAATCGATATGTTTGGCATTGTAGTCACCTCCTAGGATGAACCTATCCCCAAGTCGGTTCAAGAGGTCTTTAAGGATCATATTCTTTAAATTATATTTAGGAGGGCAATATAAAGCCCCAATGTTTAAATCCTGTTTAAGGGACTTAACACGTATTACTGAAAGTTGAAATTCATCAGTTTCTATTTTAAACTCTTCGTGATGCAGTAAAGAGTTTTTTACCAAAATTGCACTACCTCCTCGCGGCTTATTACTAGGGTGTGTCGCATTATAACATGTGAAACCTATTATTTTTAGTTTTGACTGTCTTGTCATATGAGTTTCTGATAGGAGACATACATCAATGTTTTTAGTTTTGAGAAATAGCTCTAATGCTAGTTTTTTATTTAGTACGCCGTTTGCGTTCCATGTAGCAATACTAATTTTAAAAATACTTATCTTTTGACACTCCATATCTCTAGTAGCTCAGAGATATTTTAATCCAAACGGCAACCAGCATCCGATTTATTTTAATTAATTTTCTTGCAAAAGAATTGTTTACTATTTGTAAAACATGTTTGTTTACAAATAGTAAATAATTATTTTAGACAGTTGTCATTGCTGACGGATAGAATGAAACGTCGATAGAATGAAACATGGAACGAAACAAAAGGCAAGATGTTGACGAATGACACTAGGGGAGCTAGTTAATGATAAAAATAATTTTCAAGATCAAAAGTTTATTCACCTTTTCTTTTTTTTCATATATTTTATTAAACGGTTATCTACTTTTTCTTTTTTTATATTTAAAAGCTGTTACTTCCAAAAATATAAAAGGAGGAAAAGAAAGTAGAAGAAAGCAGAGTATATACGTGGACGTGGATAATTATACAAGCGGGAAAGAGTTAAACTTTTAAAAGAAGATAAAGGAGTTAAATTTTTTTTTAAAGAAGATAATAAAAATAATTTGTAAAGAAAGTTTTAATTTACATTTTTGAAGTTATTGTTAATATTGAAATTTATATTGAAAAAAAAAACTTATTTAGTGAAATTAACTTTATTTTTTTTCAAACATTTTTAAATATAATTATTTTGTGATTTATAAACTAAATGAAATAAAAGAACTAGTTTTTAATTTTTTATATAACCAGAAAGTGTTTTAATTCAAATCTTATTTTTATCCAATCCTACATTTGGGGGCTCAACCGGGATAATCCAGAATTGATCCAGGATTGGACGTTAGATCTAGTGATCTAAAAAAAAAAAAGAACATTTAAACAGGTGAATATTAAAAAAAAAAAAATTTTATATTAAACGTAGAGATATATATAAAAAAAAAAACTTTTGAGATTACATATATAAAAGTGAATAAAAAAAAATAAAATATATATAAGATAAGATAGATAAAAATTTTTTTTGAAGATTATATATATAAAAAATTTATTTTAACGATAAACGGTGAATACAAAAATAAAATATATTTTAAGAAATAAGACAGTAAATATATATTTAAAGTAGAACGTGGATTATTTAAAAATTATTTAGAACGTGGATTACTTAAAAATTATTTAGAACGTGGATAACTTTATTAAAAAAAAAATATATATTTAACAAAAACTTTGAACATTTAATTTTTTTTATATATAATTGTTTTGCGAGTATTTAATAAAATTTAAAAAATGAGGCGATTTGCCGGTAGTGAACGAAGTAATACGTGAATCGAGTAGATTTAGTGCCGAAACTAATTCTCAAATTAAATTTAGTTTCAATGATTTTGAAACTTTGTTAAGAAAATTTACGGGAAAAGAAACCATTAGTGTACGAAAATGGTTTTCGGAATTCGAACAATATGCTTACACGTTTCACCTCAATGATTTAGAAAAATATATAGTGTGTAAAAGGTTATTAGAAGGTGACACGAAACTGTTCGTGGAATGTGAAGCGAAACCGTTAAACTTTCACACATTAAAAGAAGCTCTATTAAATGAATTTCAACCAAAAATGAATAGTGCTGAAGTTCATAGTAAGTTACAAGCGCGAAAGAAAAACGCTAACGAGTCGTATCGCGAATTTCTATACAAAATGATCGATATAGCTTCGCAAGCTGAAGTCGATGAAATATCGGTTATTAGCTACACCATAAACGGTATAAACGATACGCCCGCTAATAAGTCAACTCTGTACGGCGCGAAAAATTATGCAGAGTTCAAGGAAAAATTAGCCGTGTATGAAAAAATTAAAACTGATACAAATCGAAATAATAATCTAAAACATGTTGACGCGAAAATTATCGAAGTGCCGAAAAGAAATAATTTTACTAACAAAATGTCGCGCGCGAATAAATATTGCTTTAACTGTGGATCATCAGCACATGAATTTCACAGTTGTCCAGAAAAAGAACGAGGACCGAAATGTTTCGAGTGTAACCAGTTTGGACACAAAAAACCGGATTGTCCAAACAAGAAGCGTCCGATAGCCAGAACAAATGCAGCTAATACAAATAATAATTGTGTTTTACTAAAGGTGAACAACGTTGTGATGGAAGGTTTAATAGATACTGGAAGCGATATTTGTTTGATTAAAGAAGGATATTATATTAATTTAATTAAACCTTTATCTATTCTCAGAAACAATCAGATAGCAATATCAGGGGTAGGTTCTAATATTTTCAGCAAAGGTTGTTGCAACATGGAAATTCAAATAAATGAAGATACTTACCAAAATGTTGAGGTACACATAATTGATAACAACAGCATGAAGTTTCCTGTTATCATAGGTATGAGTTTGCTAAAACACTCTGTAGTCAAAATAAGTGGTGGTGTCATTTCCGTAAAGAAGAATAGCACTTCAACAGTCAACACTAAAAAAGAAGAAAACGATTGTTATTTAGCTGAAATAAAATTAGAAGATGAGTTTACTTACCAAGATCTGCCAGGATTAGCCAATTTGGAAAAAGGTAAATATAACGAAATTGTAAATTTAATTGAAAATTACTCGCCGGTAACAATGATAAAATCACCCATTCAAATGAAAATTCTGCCGTTGGACAATAAGCCCGTGTTTCAGAGTCCAAGAAGATTCCCACCTGTAGAACAAAAGATAATTAATGACCAAGTGGAAGAATGGCTCAGGAATGGTATAGTTACCGAAAGCTCGTCGGATTATGCCAGCCCTGTAGTTCTTGTCAAAAAGAAGGATGGTTCCAACAGACTTTGTGTGGATTTTAGAGGAGTCAATAAGAAAATACACAAGGATCACTTTCCATTGCCAGTCATTGATGACCAAATAGACAAGCTACAAGGAGCAAGAATCTTCACCACGCTGGATTTAGAAAATGGATTTTTCCATGTCAGGATAGAGGAGACTAGTCGGAAATTCACAGCATTTGTCACACAGAGAGGACAATTTGAATTTTTGAGAGTTCCGTTTGGATTATGTAACTCTCCTAGTGTCTTCCAAAGATTTATCAATTTTACATTTAAGGACTTAATAAATAAAGAGTATGTAATAACTTATATAGACGACTTAATAATTCCAGCTAAAACTGAGAAAGAGGCAATAATAAAATTAAAAGAAGTATTACGAGTTGCCGCTCAAAGTGGATTAAAAATTAAGTGGACAAAATGCCAATTTCTACAAAGAGAAGTGGAGTATCTAGGATATATAATAAAAGATGGAACAGTATCAACTCCAAAACTAAGGCAGTCAAAAATTTCCCGGAACCCAAGACAGCAAAGCAGGTTCAAAGCTTTTTAGGCTTAACGAGCTATTTTAGGAAATTTATCCCACAACACTCAATCATTGCAAAACCGCTAAGTGACATGCTCAAGAAGGATGTTAAAATTAAATTTGACAACACCGAGAAGAGTTCTTTTGAAAAATTAAAAAATATTTTAAGCACATCACCTGTTTTAAAAATTTTTAGCTATGAAGACTATACTGAGTTACATACGGATGCTTGCAAATTTGGAATAGAAGCTGTCTTGTTACAAAGAGATCCAGAAGATGGAGCGTTACACCCGGTGCACTATTCAAGCAAAAAAACAACAGATGCACAACAAAAGTGGAGTAGCTATGAACTGGAAGTACTAGCTGTGGTGGAAGCGGTGAAAAAATTTAGAACATATTTACTAGGGAAAAAATTTAAGTTGATAACGGATTGCAAGGCGTTTACAATGACACTAAATAAAAAGGATTTAGTAACACGAGTGGCACGTTGGTCGTTGCTGTTAGAAGACTTTGACTATGAAGTAGAACACCGAGAAGGCACAAGAATTCGCCATGTTGATGCATTAAGCAGAAATCCGGTAACTTACTGTGTTGAAATAAAAAAGAATTTTATATGTCAATTACAGGAATTACAAATGAAAGATGAAAAGTTAGCTGCGATAATAGAAGTATTGAAACATGGTCAATACAAAGATTTTGTCATTCACCATAATATTTTGGCCAAAGATGTAAATAGAAAAATTTTATATGTTGTTCCAGAGGGGATGAAAAATTCGTTGGTAAGATCAATACACGAAAATGGTCATTTTGCGAAAATGAAAAAAACAAGTGATGAAAAAAAACCAAGGGTTTTTAGAAAAGCACATTTTCAAAGTTATATTGTATTACATACTGAGTTTAACTTTGGAAATATTTACTTGGAAATAGTTACTACTGACTTATAAAATTTACTGCTAACAGTAAATTTTTTATTTAAAAGTTGTTATAGCCCTTCAATGAGGAAGGTTACCAAATTTCTCAAGTCTCTGACTTGAACTTCCCCCCCCCCCCCCCTCATCCTCTAGTTTTTTAGGTTCTAGGAATTAAATTGTGAATTACACAAAAATTTGAAATTTTACTTAGAATTTTATTATCTAAGCAAAAATGGATAAAACTAAGAGACACTTTCTTCAATTTAAGGAACCCCTTTTAAATTTAAGAAAAACCTTTAACATATGTTAAAATATAATGTTGGACCTTTAAATTTTGTATATTAATAAAAAAAAAATTGGACAGGTATTCAAGTTACAGGTGCTTAAAAATAGCATAATTTCAATTTTCGGGCCCTTATAGCTCCTAAACAGGGGGCTTGACAAAAAAATTTTTTTAACAGACTCCTACTATTTTTTTAGGATCTAACTTCTCTCAAAATTTCAAATTCCTAGCTTGAACCGTTTAGAAGATATGTAGGGCCAAAAATTTTTCAAAAATTGAGTTTTATATAATGGTAAATTTTAGTACCGTATGGCAACTCTGAATATTTGCCTTTTAAAATTTTGTAAAGTTTATAAAACCAGCTATTGTTTGCTGTTTTCAGATTGAAAATACATTCAGCAGAACTCTTGTTATAACAATTTAAATATAGGGCTTTTCCAAATTTGGGGGGCTGTAGATCCTTAACAAGTGGGGCTACAGAAAAAAATTCTTCTACGAAATTATTTTTTTTGCAATACCTACCCATGGTTAAAATTTCTTTATTCCATTTCAAACGTTGTAAAAGTTTTTGTAAACATATGGACGGACGGACAGACGGACGGTCGGACGGACGGACAGAGTAAAGCTATGTAGGCACATTTTTACAAAATTTTTTGAAAATGTGCTAAAAATAAAGTTAACAAAGTGAAGTAAAGTGAAAAAGCTTTTATATTGTTTTCGTTTCAAGTTTTTTCGTTTTCTAATTTAATAATGAGAGCATTAGCTTATTTCTATTTCTTCCTTTTCATTTTAACGAACTTGTATTTTTAGGTTTTATCTTTATATGGACTGTGCACATCTAGCTGTATTCATTATTTTTGCTTCTAGTTAGCAAAGAGACAGCAATACTAAATAAAACGAGGAAGATTATAGTTGCCTTTGACAACTTTTAGATACCCGTGCACAGTCCATATAAAGATAATTGGTATATTTATGTTGTTTCAAATACAATAAACCATTAATTTGTTGCCTTGTGCTACTAAATTAAACAAAAAATAGAAATAAATTAAACTATAAAAACAAAAATTTGACCCACCCTAAAAGTTGCTCCGAGTAATGGTAAATTTGCCCAGTTTTAATTTTAACCTTATAGCACAGATAAATATATTATACAGATGTCTCATGCCTATATAAAAAAATGATACCAATTTTTTCTCTAGCCGACATTGTGCTGGCTGACAAAAAGCTTTAATAATAAATAACAAATTTGTAATAAAAATAACAAACAAAAATATTATATGCTCAAATCTAAAAAGCTTTTTTGCATTACACTAAAATTAAATTTGAGTAAGTATATAATACTGCATCTATCTATATATATAAAAATGAAAGTTTGTTTATTTGTTTGTTTGTTTGTTTGTTTGTTTGTTTGTTTGTTTGTATGTTTGTTTGTTTGTAGCGAATAGACTCCTAAACTGCCCAGCCGATTTTCATGAAAATTTGTATATAGGGGTTTTTGGGTACGGAAGGAAATCGTGGCCCAAAAATTTTGGTCTAACGGACCGCCAAGTTGGGGCTGTGGTGCAAGTATTTAAACTTCTTTGTTCTAAAATGAAAACGGTTTGACCTTTTGACTTCAAATTTTGTATACGTGAAGCTCTTTGAGAATTGAGTAGACGCTATTAACAGTTTTGGAATTTGTTAACCCATGTCGGGCCGACGGGTGGTCAAAAAAAATTTTGGGTCCAAATTTTGTCCGATTTTATGAAATTCAGCTTTGGCTTAAAAGCAAACCCCAAAAAAAATTTTGATGAGTTCCATTAACCCATTGCAGCCCAACAGCTTTTTATAGGTTTTTTCAATACTTTACTCTAAATTCGAAACGGTTTGACCAATTGATTTCAAATTTTGTATACGTGATGCTCTTTGAGAATTGAGTAGACGCTATTAACAGTTTTGGAATTTGTTAACCCATGTCGGGCCGACGGGTGGTCAAAAAAAATTTTGGGTCCAAATTTTGTCCGGTTTTACGGAATTCTGCTTTGGCTTTAAAGAAAGCCCCAAAAAAAATTTTGTTAAGTTCCATTAACCCATTGCGGCCCAACAGCTTTTTATAGGTTTTTTCAATACTGTACTCTAAATTCGAAACGGTTTGACCAATTGATTTCAAATTTTATATACGTGATGCTCCTTGAGAATTGAGTAGACACTATTAACAGTTTTGGAATTTATTAACCCATGCCGGGCCGACGGGTGGTCAAAAAAAAATTTGGGTTCAAATTTTGTCCGATTTTATGAAATTCTGCTTTGGCTAAAAAGAAAACCCACAAAAAAATTTTATTGACTTGCATTAACCCATTAGGGCCCAACAGCTTTTTTAGGTTTTTTCAATACCTAACTCTAAATTAAAAACGGTTTGACCGATTTTCTTCAAATTTTGTATACGTGCTCCCCTGTGAGAATTGAGTTGACACTATTAACAGATGTGGAATTTGTTAACCCATGTCGGCCCGACGGTTGGTCAAAATAATTTTGGAAGATAATATTGTCAAAATTTGCGAAGTACTGCTTTGACTAAAAAGAAAGCTTCAAAAAATGTTGTTGAGTGATTTGGAAGCAAATTACGTCCATTTTTGCGTAATACTGCTTTGTCCAAAGAGAAAGTGTAGTTCCGTTAACCCAGTGGGGCACAGTGGCTTTTAATAGATTTTTGCGTTCCTTAATTCTAAATTAGAAACGATTTGACCGGTTTTCCTCAAATTTTATATGTGTGAAACAACTTGAAAATAGAGTTGAGTCTGCTAACAGTCGGTCCTACGATTTTTCAAAAAAAATTTTTTGGAAGTAAATTACGTCAAAATTTGGAAAGTAGTTTGTACTGCTTTGAATTACAGAAAGCTTCAAAAATTACTAGAACAATCCTAGAAAAATGGTTTTAAAAAGATAGCTTTCATTCATTTTAAAATTTACATGTGTAAACCGAGTGTAATTTTTGTGTTAACTTTTTGCAGTAACATCAACTTCAATTAAACCTCCATTGAGAGGCGCAGCAACGCGCACCGGGTATTAGCTAGTAATATATATAGAGACAATCTAACGCCATAATATTATTATGTTTATGTACAAATTATAGAACTTTATTTATGATATTTTATTTGGTGAGGTATTTGGTTATTTGATGGTATGCAAAATTCTTATTTAGAAGCAATTTTAATTGTTAACTGCCATGAAATAAAAATAAGATTGTACTTATATTATCGAAACCTAATGTTAATAGAGGCAATAATAATATGCAATGGTTAATTAAAATTTTAGATATGCTAAGTTGTGTAGATCGTTAATTTAAAAATTAAAAACAGATTACTTCTACGTACATACATACATATATGTGGGATTTCATATTATTTTGATAATATAAATCGCTTACCAATATCCAGTTGCAGCATAAATTTTAATTTGTTGTCTCAGCAATATATTTTATTCATTAGCAGCACCTAAAAAGAATAACATTTAATTTTAAAAGAAAAAATATATTGTTAAAATACTTATCTTTTGACACTCCATATCTCTAGTAGCTCAGAGATATTTTAATCCAAACGGCAACCAGCATCCGATTTATTTTAATTAATTTTCTTGCAAAAGAATTGTTTACTATTTGTAAAACATGTTTGTTTACAAATAGTAAATAATTATTTTAGACAGTTGTCATTGCTGACGGATAGAATGAAACGTCGATAGAATGAAACATGGAACGAAACAAAAGGCAAGATGTTGACGAATGACACTAGGGGAGCTAGTTAATGATAAAAATAATTTTCAAGATCAAAAGTTTATTCAGCTTTTCTTTTTTTTCATATATTTTATTAAACGGTTATTTACTTTTTCTTTTTTTATATTTAAAAGCTGTTACTTCCAAAAATATAAAAGGAGGAAAAGAAAGTAGAAGAAAGCAGAGTATATACGTGGACGTGGATAATTATACAAGCGGGAAAGAGTTAAACTTTTAAAAGAAGATAAAGGAGTTAAATTTTTTTTTAAAGAAGATAATAAAAATAATTTGTAAAGAAAGTTTTAATTTACATTTTTGAAGTTATTGTTAATATTGAAATTTATATTGAAAAAAAAAACTTATTTAGTGAAATTAACTTTATTTTTTTTCAAACATTTTTAAATATAATTATTTTGTGATTTATAAACTAAATGAAATAAAAGAACTAGTTTTTAATTTTTTATATAACCAGAAAGTGTTTTAATTCAAATCTTATTTTTATCCAATCCTACATTTGGGGGCTCAACCGGGATAATCCAGAATTGATCCAGGATTGGACGTTAGATCTAGTGATCTAAAAAAAAAAAAGAACATTTAAACAGGTGAATATTAAAAAAAAAAAAAATTAAATATTAGAACGTGGATAACTTTATTAAAAAAAAAATATATATTTAACAAAAACTTTGAACATTTAATTTTTTTTATATATAATTGTTTTGCGAGTATTTAATAAAATTTAAAAAATGAGGCGATTTGCCGGTAGTGAACGAAGTAATACGTGAATCGAGTAGATTTAGTGCCGAAACTAATTCTCAAATTAAATTTAGTTTCAATGATTTTGAAACTTTGTTAAGAAAATTTACGGGAAAAGAAACCATTAGTGTACGAAAATGGTTTTCGGAATTCGAACAATATGCTTACACGTTTCACCTCAATGACTTAGAAAAATATATAGTGTGTAAAAGGTTATTAGAAGGTGACACGAAACTGTTCGTGGAATGTGAAGCGAAACCGTTAAACTTTCACACATTAAAAGAAGCTCTATTAAATGAATTTCAACCAAAAATGAATAGTGCTGAAGTTCATAGTAAGTTACAAGCGCGAAAGAAAAACGCTAACGAGTCGTATCGCGAATTTCTATACAAAATGATCGATATAGCTTCGCAAGCTGAAGTCGATGAAATATCGGTTATTAGCTACACCATAAACGGTATAAACGATACGCCCGCTAATAAGTCAACTCTGTACGGCGCGAAAAATTATGCAGAGTTCAAGGAAAAATTAGCCGTGTATGAAAAAATTAAAACTGATACAAATCGAAATAATAATCTAAAACATGTTGACGCGAAAATTATCGAAGTGCCGAAAAGAAATAATTTTACTAACAAAATGTCGCGCGCGAATAAATATTGCTTTAACTGTGGATCATCAGCACATGAATTTCACAGTTGTCCAGAAAAAGAACGAGGACCGAAATGTTTCGAGTGTAACCAGTTTGGACACAAAAAACCGGATTGTCCAAACAAGAAGCGTCCGATAGCCAGAACAAATGCAGCTAATACAAATAATAATTGTGTTTTACTAAAGGTGAACAACGTTGTGATGGAAGGTTTAATAGATACTGGAAGCGATATTTGTTTGATTAAAGAAGCATATATTAATTTAATTAAACCTTTATCTATTCTCAGAAACAATCAGATAGCAATATCAGGGGTAGGATCTAATATTTTCAGCAAAGGTTGTTGCAACATGGAAATTCAAATAAATGAAGATACTTACCAAAATGTTGAGGTACACATAATTGATAACAACAGCATGAAGTTTCCTGTTATCATAGGTATGAGTTTGCTAAAACACTCTGTAGTCAAAATAAGTGGTGGTGTCATTTCCGTAAAGAAGAATAGCACTTCAACAGTCAACACTAAAAAAGAAGAAAACGATTGTTATTTAGCTGAAATAAAATTAGAAGATGGGTTTACTTACCAAGATCTGCCAGGATTAGCCAATTTGGAAAAAGGTAAATATAACGAAATTGTAAATTTAATTGAAAATTACTCGCCGGTAACAATGATAAAATCACCCATTCAAATGAAAATTCTGCCGTTGGACAATAAGCCCGTGTTTCAGAGTCCAAGAAGATTCCCACCTGTAGAACAAAAGATAATTAATGACCAAGTGGAAGAATGGCTCAGGAATGGTATAGTTACCGAAAGCTCGTCGAATTATGCCAGCCCTGTAGTTCTTGTCAAAAAGAAGGATGGTTCCAACAGACTTTGTGTGGATTTTAGAGGAGTCAATAAGAAAATACACAAGGATCACTTTCCATTGCCAGTCATCGATGACCAAATAGACAAGCTACAAGGAGCAAGAATCTTCACCACGCTGGATTTAGAAAATGGATTTTTCCATGTCAGGATAGAGGAGACTAGTCGGAAATTCACAGCATTTGTCACACAGAGAGGACAATTTGAATTTTTGAGAGTTCCGTTTGGATTATGTAACTCTCCTAGTGTCTTCCAAAGATTTATCAATTTTACATTTAAGGACTTAATAAATAAAGAGTATGTAATAACTTATATAGACGACTTAATAATTCCAGCTAAAACTGAGAAAGAGGCAATAATAAAATTAAAAGAAGTATTACGAGTTGCCGCTTAAAGTGGATTAAAAATTAAGTGGACAAAATGCCAATTTCTACAAAGAGAAGTGGAGTATCTAGGATATATAATAAAAGATGGAACAGTATCAACTCCAAAACTAAGGCAGTCAAAAATTTCCCGGAACCCAAGACAGCAAAGCAGGTTCAAAGCTTTTTAGGCTTAACGAGCTATTTTAGGAAATTTATCCCACAACACTCAATCATTGCAAAACCGCTAAGTGACATGCTCAAGAAGGATGTTAAAATTAAATTTGACAACACCGAGAAGAGTTCTTTTGAAAAATTAAAAAATATTTTAAGCACATCACCTGTTTTAAAAATTTTTAGCTATGAAGACTATACTGAGTTACATACGGATGCTTGCAAATTTGGAATAGAAGCTGTCTTGTTACAAAGAGATCCAGAAGATGGAGCGTTACACCCGGTGCACTATTCAAGCAAAAAAACAACAGATGCACAACAAAAGTGGAGTAGCTATGAACTGGAAGTACTAGCTGTGGTGGAAGCGGTGAAAAAATTTAGAACATATTTACTAGGGAAAAAATTTAAGTTGATAACGGATTGCAAGGCGTTTACAATGACACTAAATAAAAAGGATTTAGTAACACGAGTGGCACGTTGGTCGTTGCTGTTAGAAGACTTTGACTATGAAGTAGAACACCGAGAAGGCACAAGAATTCGCCATGTTGATGCATTAAGCAGAAATCCGGTAACTTACTGTGTTGAAATAAAAAAGAATTTTATATGTCAATTACAGGAATTACAAATGAAAGATGAAAAGTTAGCTGCGATAATAGAAGTATTGAAACATGGTCAATACAAAGATTTTGTCATTCACCATAATATTTTGGCCAAAGATGTAAATAGAAAAATTTTATATGTTGTTCCAGAGGGGATGAAAAATTCGTTGGTAAGATCAATACACGAAAATGGTCATTTTCATTTTGCGAAAATGAAAAAAACAATTGATGAAAAAAAACCAAGGCTTTTTAGAAAAGCACATTTTCAAAGTTATATTGTATTACATACTGAGTTTAACTTTGCAAATATTTACTTGGAAATAGTTACTACTGACTTATAAAATTTACTGCTAACAGTAAATTTTTTATTTAAAAGTTGTTATAGCCCTTCAATGGGGAAGGTTGCCAAATTTCTCAAGTCTCTAACTTCAACTACCCCCCCCCCCCTCATCCTCTAGTTTTTTAGGTTCTAGGAATTAAATTGTGAATTACACAAAAATTTGGAATTTTACTTAGAATTTTATTATCTAAGCAAAAATGGATAAAACTAAGAGACACTTTCTTCAATTTAAGGAACCCCTTTTAAATTTAAGAAAAACCTTTAACATATGTTAAAATATAATGTTGGACCTTTAAATTTTGTATATTAATAAAAAAAAAATTGGACAAGTATTCAAGTTACAGGTGCTTAAAAATAGCATAATTTCAATTTTCGGGCCCTTATAGCTCCTAAACAGGGGGCTTGACAAAAAAATTTTGTTAACTGACTCCTACTATTTTTTTAGGATCTAACTTCTCCCAAAATTTCAAGATCCTAGCTTGAACTGTTTAGAAGATATGTGTGGCCAAAAATTTTGCAAAAATTGAGTTTTATATAATGGTAAATTTTAGCACCGTATGGCAACCCTATACATTCAAGCGACATATTTTTGTAAAGCCTATAAAAGCAGCTCTCTAATACCGTTTTTGATTGAAAATAAACTTAACGGAACTTTTGTTATATCAATTTAAATATAGGGCTTTTTTGGAATTTGCAGGGGCTGTAACTTCGTCACCCTTCAAAATTAAGAAAAACCTTTGACACATGTTAAAATATAATTATAGAGCTTTGAATTTTGTCTATCACTAAAATTAATTTTGTACAGGTATTCAAGTTACAGGTGTTTAAAAATAGCAAAATTTCAATTTTCGAGCCCTTATAGCTCCTAAATAGGGGGCTTGACAAAAAAATTTTGTTAACCGACTCCTACTAATTTCTGAGTATCTAACTCCTCCCAAAATTTCAAGATCCTAGCTTGAACCGTTTAGAAGATATGTGTGACCAAAAATTTTGCGAAAATTGAGTTTTGCGTAATGTTAAATTTTAGTACCGTATGGCAACCTTAAACATTTGTCTTGTAAAAATTTATAAAGTTTATAAAACCAGCTATCATTTGCCGTTTTTAGATTGAAGATATATGTAACAGAACTCTTGTTATAACAATTTAAATATAGGGCTTTTTCCAACTTTGGGGGGCTGTAGCCCCGTAACAGGTGGGGCTACAGAAAAAAATTCTTCTACGAAATTATTTTTTTTGCAAAAACTACCCATGGTTAAAATTTCTTTTCTCTATTTCAAACGGTGTAAAAGTTTTTGTAAACATACGGACGGACGGACGCACGGAGTGAAGCTATATAGGCACATTTTTACAAAATTTTTTGAAAATGTGCTAAAAATTGAAGAAGAATTCTATATGCCTGATCTGAAAAGAAGAATAGATATTTGCATTGGAAACTGTGTCGAATGTATTTTGGCAGAAAGAAAAAGCGGAAAACAAGAAGGTCTACTCAACCCAATACCCAAAGGGAATACACCGTTGGACACGTTTCATATTGATCATGTAGGGCCCATGAGTACAACTAAGAAGGGTTACCGATATGTGTTGGCAATAGTTGATGGATTTTCCAAGTTTTGTTGGTTGTTCCCTACATAAAATTTAAATGCAGAGGAAGTAATAAAAAAATGTGAAATAATTGCAAGTACATTTGGTTATCCATCGCGGATAATTTCTGATAGAGGAGGAGCGTACATATCAAATCAATTCCGTGAGTATTGTAAATCACATGACACTAAACTTTACTTCATAGCCACAGGAGTTCCAAGAGGTAATGGTCAGGTGGAACGTCTACACAAAACTACAGTTGCAGTTCTAACGAAATTATCGTTAAACCAACCTGAAAAATGGTACACGCATATTTCAGATGTACAAAGAATTTTAAATAGCACTTTTCATCGCTCTATTCAAACAACACCATTTGAACTCATGTTAGGAACTAAAATGAAAACAAAGAATGATAAAAATATAATACAGCTAATAGAAGAAGAATGGATTCAACAATTTCAAAATGAACGCAGTGAAGCAAGAGAACAGGCCAAGTTGGACATTATCAAAATTCAGGCCGAAAATAAAAGAAATTTTGATCGCAAAAGAAAAGCAGCAATAAAATATAATTTAGGAGATTTAGTTGCAATCGAACGTACACAATTTGGAGTTGGTCTTAAAATTAAACAAAAATTTTTTGGTTCATATCGAGTGACAGCTATTAAAGGATTTGATAGGTACACAGTGCAAAAGAAAGGCGAACACGAAGGTCCAACCAATACAGAATGTAGTGCTGATAAAATGAAATTATGGGTGCAATACGAGACTGATAGCGATCTGGATCAATCCGAGGCGGATTAAAATACAGGATGGCCGAATGTGGGATTTCATATTATTTTGATAATATAAATCGCTTACCAATATCCAGTTGCAGCATAAATTTTAATTTGTTGTCTCAGCAATATATTTTATTCATTAGCAGCACCTAAAAAGAATATCATTTAATTTTAAAAGAAAAAATATATTGTTAAAATACTTATCTTTTGACACTCCATATCTCTAGTAGCTCAGAGATATTTTAATCCAAACGGCAACCAGCATCCGATTTATTTTAATTAATTTTCTTGCAAAAGAATTGTTTACTATTTGTAAAACATGTTTGTTTACAAATAGTAAATAATTATTTTAGACAGTTGTCATTGCTGACGGATAGAATGAAACGTCGATAGAATGAAACATGGAACGAAACAAAAGGCAAGATGTTGACGAATGACACTAGGGGAGCTAGTTAATGATAAAAATAATTTTCAAGATCAAAAGTTTATTCACCTTTTCTTTTTTTTCATATATTTTATTAAACGGTTATTTACTTTTTCTTTTTTTATATTTAAAAGCTGTTACTTCCAAAAATATAAAAGGAGGAAAAGAAAGTAGAAGAAAGCAGAGTATATACGTGGACGTGGATAATTATACAAGCGGGAAAGAGTTAAACTTTTAAAAGAAGATAAAGGAGTTAAATTTTTTTTAAAGAAGATAATAAAAATAATTTGTAAAGAAAGTTTTAATTTATATTTTTGAAGTTATTGTTAATATTGAAATTTATATTGAAAAAAAAAACTTATTTAGTGAAATTAACTTTATTTTTTTTCAAACATTTTTAAATATAATTATTTTGTGATTTATAAACTAAATGAAATAAAAGAACTAGTTTTTAATTTTTTATATAACAAGAAAGTGTTTTAATTCAAATCTTATTTTTATCCAATCCTACATATATACCTATTATTTTTTGTATTATATTTATTTTAATGTAAAAAGTTATTTGCTTTTTTCCACACCACCTTTGAGGTAAAGACATAGGCGCGTTTTTTTTCTTCTGTGGTTTCCCCAAGAGGCCTAATCCAGTTTACTAAATATAATATTTACAGTTTTATAAAAAACATAAAAAAAATAAAATTTAAAAAGTTCAAAAAAATTCTTAACAATTATAATATATAAAAATTAATCTATGTGCATATAAGATTTGTACTTAAATGATAATTTATTTTAAATATTCATAACATTCTCTAGCTTCCTAATTTTATTTCTTGGTTGCTTATTTTGTTTATCAAGAACCCATTTACAATTTTTCCATAACAAAACTACTATTAAGAAATTGGTAACTGATATTCTATGGTCATAACAATCACTAGACCTATTAAACCAATCTGGAAAATGAATGTTTGTAATAAGAATACATTGCTGTACCATATTTTCTCTTAAATTTTGTGCGTATGGTGATTTTTGGAAATATGTGGAAAATATATTGACGTGCAGGCGACATATTTGGAAAAAATGTTCGGATGGCCAGGAAAGAACTGGATATTTATTTGACGTCTCATATTCTTTTAGTTTAATTCAAATTTCGGTCATATCCATAGCTTGCTTATTTTTCGACATTTCTTTGAAGCAACTTTCACAACTCTTGGAAAACTTTTTTAATGTTTTAAAAAAACAGTATCCTGCAAAAAATCTAATTTCTACATCACTGATGTCTGGTACATTTACTGAAATTGTGTCTTCGTTATCTGGTTCGAATGAAGTATTGCTGTAAAAATAATTTTCAAAATTGTCAATTAGATCAAGGGGATTAGTTGAATGATTTTGAGTTCCATTCAAATTTATAAAATTTTCTTCATCTGTTTGCAAAACAGCGTTAATATCTAGTTGAATAAACTCCGAATCATCCTCTTCACAATTAGAAAACTTTGATTTAAATAAAATATTTATTGAAATCACTTTTGCAAATAATGAGCCAAATTCAGAAATTGTTGGGTTGTTTTTATTAACATTGCGAGCTCGAATTTTTCCAAACAAATTTTCAAGAGGATCTTGATTAAATTTATTGCAAGAAATATAAATCAAATCGTCATATTCCAAAAATAAGGTTTTAGTAAGATTTAATATACATTCGATAGTAATACTTAACCCCTTAAAACAAAAACATTCCCTTTTAGCACCAATTAGAACAATATTTAACACATATTCCTTCATTTTCCTGATAAATTCAAAATGTTCTTCATTATAATGTCGATGTAAAGATGGTTTTCCATTAAGTAAATCGAATAGTTGGTTCATGTTTTTTATAAAATCTACAGTTGGCTTAGCAAATTGTTTTAAATGTTCAGGAAATCTATTTAGTTTTATAAGAACCTCAATTCCACAAGCAACACTTCGGCTAAGTACTTGCGTAGCTAATTTGACACTCATTTTTTGAAATTCTGTTGGATCAATATGGGCACTTGTTAACTTTTTTTTTTTTTTTTTGTTTAGATTTTTCCAAAATGATGAGTTCGTGTAACTTCAGATATCCGGTGCGCTTAAAAATTTCGTTTGTTGGGGTTAGCCAATCGTGCTTATGTAAGCATTTTATGGCTTTGTTTATTAAAACACAAATTTTATCTTTCAACCGTAATGAACAGCTGGACCAATTACATAAATTGTATCTGATGTGCGAGATAATATGAGAATAATAAAGCTTATCTGCAGTTTGTTTATTCAACATAATTCCACTTCTTTTGAAGGCACCAAGCAGAGGCACAATTTTTTTTACTAATCTATTAATATGATCTTCCCACTTCAGTTTTTCATCTATTACAACCCCAAGGTATTTATAAGTAGCAACTCTTTCAATTTTGTTCTTATTTACCAATAGATTCGGATTTATATCAATTTTATTTTTTATTTTATATACTATATATTTTGTTTTTTCCGCATTAATAGTTAATTTATTACCTTTAAGCCAACTTTCATATATCCCCAAATCAGTATTTAAAAGACTTTCAAGTTCTTCACAGGTTCTAGCATTATAAATAAGTAGAGTATCATCAGCAAAGATCTAATAGTCAGCCCTCAAATTCGTATACTGGATATTATGAATATAAAGTAAGTACAGTGTGGGACCAAGTACTGATCCTTGAGGAACACCAATATTTATAATATTTTCATTACTGAAAACTCCATTAATTTTTGTCATAGTTTTTCTATTATTAAGATATGAGGAAAGTAAATTTATATCAAATCCTACAACTTTTTGCACGAACTCCTGTATTCTAGACTTAATTACCTTTTCAAATACTTTTCCAATACAGCTTGAGAGAGTAATCGGTCTATAATTTGATACATCTGAGGTTGATCCCGATTTAAATATAGGTACAACAATACTCGATTTTAAACACTCGGGATATATACCAGTATTTAGACACCTATTTATCAAGCATACAATTGTAGGTGTTATTAAAGTTGCAACATGTTTTAAATCTGTAGCTGAAATATTATCACCTCCTGGAGAACTATTTTTTAACTGCATGATAATGTTATGTATTTCCGTTTCATCTGTTGGTTTAAGAAAAATAGACTGTTCAACAAATCTATTTTTTATTATGTATTTTTCAGCATCAACAATTTTATCAGCTAGTTTGTTTCCGATAGAACTGAAGTAAGAATTGAAAGAATTTGCAATTTCAAAACTATCGCATGTTCTGATTCCATTACTGTTTATTTCTTTGATAACCTTGCTTAACTCAGTTGATTTTTTCAAGATGAGATTATTTAGTCCTTTCCAAATTTTCCTTTGATCACCACCAGCTAATTGTAGTTTATCATTAAAATAATTTTGTTTGGCTTTAGTTATTTCATAATTAACCTTGTTCTTTGCATTTTTAAAACTTGCTTGAATATCTATATTGTTAGGCTGCTTTTTCAACTTTTTGAACAGGTTATTCCCCTTTTTGATCATATTCAATAATTCCTTTGTCATCCAATGACTGTTGTTCCTCACTCTTCTGTGCGTTTTAATTGTAGAATTAACCTTCGCTTTTTGCAATATTTTAATAAGGTCATCCACATTTTGACATTTATTTATTTCAAGTAGTTTTCTTACATTTTCTTTATATTTCTTAAAATTTGTGGTGTAGAATTCCCTTTTAAAAATAGGCTCAACTTTTTTTAAAACTTTATTTAATTTGACTCTAATAGCTCTATGATCTAGATTTACTATATCGTGAAGCTTAATATCAAAGTCAAACTTATCTATATTTGTCAGAATATGATCAATGATCGTAGAAGTATTTTCAGTCACTCTAGCAGATTCATAACTTAGTACGTTCCTTATAGTTACTCCGTTAGATTCTAACATCAATTTATATGATCTAGAGAGCTCTGTGTCCGTTAATAAATCAATATTTATATCACCCATCAGAACTATATTCTTATATTTATCAAAAATTAAATCTAGATGTGCTAATAAATCGCTGTTGTTATCACTTGGTTTTTTGTAACAAACTGCAATTTTTAAAGATGGAGAAGTATTATTTAATGAAACAATTATAGTATTAAATTGATTAAATACTTCTAAAACCGTATACTGAATATTCTGCTTAATAAAAATAGCGGTTCCACCTCCTCTCGATTCATTATTAGAATTAAAAAATGCTGAGAAACCAGGTATATTAAAAAATCTTTCTTCATCTGTATATAACCAAGTTTCACCAATCATAATAATATCAATATCTATCCTGTCTGTAACAAAAAGTTCGATTTCAGTCATATTTTTCCTTAAACTTCTAGCATTAAAATGCACCATATTTATATTATTGTATTTGTTACGTATCATGGTTTACTAATCATGTAATTTTGCCAAGATTCTCTAATTGTTTGTAGGTGTTCTCTGTATTTATTATCAATATGTCTTCTATAATAAGTTAAATCTTTAAGTACTTCCTTTTTTTTCCTGTTATCATGATAAGTAATTCCTGTGTTATCATGATAAGTAAAATATAGCTGACTAGGTTCTTCATAGTTATTTGGCAACCCTTCTTGATGAATAAGTACTTTCAAACTAGTTTGAGTAATACCATCATAACAAATGTCATCTTTATCATGGAAATAAGATAAGAATAACCTTACATTGTTATAAATAGTGTGCTCTCTTAATCTAGATAAGGCATACGTATTTTCACCAGACTCAATCGCTTTTTTTGTTAATCTAACAATTGGTGGAACCATGGGATTAACAAAACTTTTCCTGCTGTCTTCTGTACTTAAACGTTTAGCTTCATCATTAGTTTTACCCAGTTTAGAATAGCTTTGAATGTTAATGGTTTCTCCTTTGACCCAATTTGAGTAGTCATTACTTAGAAGCTCTCTTGATCTCATGTTTTTATTGACTGACACGATTTCTCGATCCTTCAAACTATGTGAGATTTTATTATCGTTTTTAGAATCTTTATCTATTAAATTATTAGTTTTACCAGGTTTATTTTTACTAAAATGTATTAATTTTGAAAATAAACTATTTTTTTGTTAATAGCATGATGGGTATTTTTAATATTACTGCTTTTATTATTATTCTTGTTATTATTATAATTATTATTGTTGTTATTATTTGTATTATTATTGTTATTATTATTATTGCTATTATTATTATTATTGTTTTTATTGTTATTATCGATATTATCAATATTATCATGATTACTATCAAATTTATTATTAACATTAATATCTTCTTTTAATTTAGCTTCGGTGTTAATTTAACTTAGGACACGTTTTAATAACATTAGTCTTTTCTGAGTTATAGAGGTACTTAATTATTTCCCAACTAGCTATACCATCATTTGTAGACAAATTATATTTCATTAAGTTATTTCTAATGCTTTTAAAAATATGTGGAATGTCATACACTGCATAAATGAAATTTTCTTTATATAGAAATGTTGGGTTATTCTCCGAAATTTGTAATTTTTTAAATAAACTTCGATTCGTTGGCCCTTGATCACAACAAATAGCTCGAACGTTTAATTCTAAATTTTTGCAAATATTAAGACTGTTCAATAGTTCTATTTCAAGTTGCTCTGTGGGTATCTTACTCGGACAAGCAACATAATATAGTGGTTGCTTGAATTTACCACACACACTTCTGAAAACACAAGTTGACTTTTCACAGACATTAGACCTTTTATTGCCACCATAATCAACAAAGCCTTCGATTAGGTCCTTACATTTATTATAAGTCAAATTGGCCTGTACTCCCATTTCGTCAAAAACAAGAACAATTTCCTTTTCCTTAGGTGTTAGATTTGAAGTTATTTCCTTTATTTTGCTAAAGACATTTATATCCATACCAGGTGATAAAGTTTTGATTTTTATCCACCTGTATAGGGAGGAAGGATGTGGTAAGTGTAAACTTTAGAAAATTGATCCCTTGGAAAATTATATTCAGCAGCAGAACGAAAAAATATAACTTGTGAAATTCACTTTTCATCTTCTGAAAAACTTCTTTTAAAACTTGAAAAAATTAGTTTTGATAATATTTTTAAATGTGGATTAACTTCAGTTACTGGATCAAATTGGTTGGATTTAATTGATTTTTTATATTGCTGTAAATTCTTTTTAT
Organism: Dolichopus griseipennis; assembly: GCA_963082915.1. Classification (NCBI taxonomy): domain Eukaryota; kingdom Metazoa; phylum Arthropoda; class Insecta; order Diptera; family Dolichopodidae; genus Dolichopus; species Dolichopus griseipennis. The sequence continues at coordinate 185,597,078 of OY720441.1, read as the reverse complement.
CTTTTTTTAATCTTAAAAATCGAAAATCATATTATTATCATCTTCGTAATGTGGTATAATTGTATTTTGTCTTATATTTTTTCGCTGTTTCAATTTTTCAAATACATAACGTACATATAGTACATATGTACGTATAGAATTGTAATTATTAAAACTATATTTTGAAATTAAAAATATAACATTACCTACCTATATCATTTTCCTCAAAGTGCTTACTACATATAAATGGTTTCTTGTGAGAATCTATAATTTCACGGGATTCCGGTATAATCTCTAGCCATTTCTTGTATTTTTCCGTTTTTAGCACATTTTCAAAAAATTTTGTAAAAATGTGCCTATATAGTTTCACTCTGTCTGTCCGTCTGTCCGTCTGTCCGTCTGTCCGTCTGTCCGTCCGTATGTTTACAAAAACTTTTACATCGTTTAAAATATAGAAAAGAAATTTTAACCACGAGTAGGTATTACAAAAAAAATAATTTCGTAGAAGAATTTTTTTCTATAGCCCCACCTGTTAGGGAGCTGCAGCCCCCCAAAGTTGGGAAAATCCCTATATTCAAATTGTTATAACAAGAGTTCTATTAAGTGTATTTTGAATCTGAAAACGGCAAAAGATAGCTGGTTTTATAAACTTTATAAATTTTTAAAAAATAAATGTTTAGGGTTGCCATACGGTACTAAAATTTACCATTATGCTAAACTCAATTTTTGCAAAATTTTTGGTCACACATATCTTCTAAACGGTTCAAGCTAGGGTCTTGAAATTTTGGGAGTAGTTAGATCCTCTGAAATAAGTAGAAGTCGGTTAACAAATTGTTTTTGTCACGTCCCCTGTTTTGCAGCTATAAGGGCTCGAAAATTGAAATTTTGCTATTTTTAAACACCTGTAACTTGAATACCTGTCCAAATTTTTTTTTAGTAATATACAAAATTCAAAGCACTATAATTATATTTCAACATGTGTCAAAGGTTTTTCTTAATTTTGAAGGGTGACGAAGCTACAGCCCCTGCAAATTCCGAAAAAGCCCTATATTTAAATTGATATAACAAGAGTTCTGATAGGTTTATTTTCAATTGAAAAACGGTTGAAGCGAGCTGCTTTTATAGACTTTACAAAAATACTTCGCTTAAAGGTTTAGGGTTGCCATACGGTACTAAAATTTACCACTGTGCAAAATTCAATTTTTGCAAAATTTTTGGCCCCACATATCTTTTAAACGGTTCAAGCTAGGGTCTTGCAATTTTGGGAGAAGTTAGATCCTCAGAAATTAGTAGGGGTCGGTTAACAAAATTTTTTTGTCGAACCCCATGTTCAGGAGCTATAAAGGCTCGAGAACTGATATTTTGCTATTTTTAGACACCTGTAACTTGAATACCTGTTTAAATATTTTTTCCTTAATATACAAAATTTAAAGGTCTAACATTATATATTAACATATGTTAAAGGTTTTTCTTAAATTTAAAAGGGGTTCTTTAAATATAAGAAAGTGTCTCTCAGTTTTAACCATTTTTGCCTAAATAGTAAAATTCTAAGAAAAATTTCAAATTTTGGTGGAATTCACAATTTAATTCCTAGAACCTGAAAAAGTTTGGCGGAAGGGGAGTAGTGAGCATTATATCCTTGAGAAATTTGGCAACCTTCCCCATACAGGGGCTACTAGGACTTAAAAATTTACTGTTATTATAGGTAAGCAGTAACTTAGTCAGCAACGTATATATTTCCTAAATTAAACGTTAATATTGAAGCTTCAACATTATATTCCGATAAAATACTTAGTATGAAATACTATATTATTTTGAAAATGTGCTTTTTTAAAAACCCTTGGTTTTTTTCATGACTTGTTTTATTTGGGAACACAAATAATTATTCTTTATATGTAAGTAATTACATATGTAAAAACAAAAATAATGAAGCTTAAGAAGAAAAAGAAAAATAAGTTATTTGTTTTTATATTTTTCTTCTAAAGCTTTTGTTTATTCTTGTTTTTATTTTTTGTGAGCTTTAACCGTGGAACATCAATTTTTTATATAGGCATGAGACATCTGTATAATATATTTATCTGAGCTTATAGGTTCATTAAATTCACAGTCATTAAAATGAATCGTAACATTTTGAAACTTCATAAAATTGCTTGTTCTATTATATATCTAACCGCGTGAAGTTTTCATTCCCGCAGTGTTATTTGTTTTGACGATATGTAAGCTGAAACTTGGAATTTGTATTTTTTTTATTATGTATGCTAATATTTCAATTTTGAGAAAAAATATATCTTTCATACCGAGTGTCTCGCATAAGTGATACAATTTTCAAATAATCGACTTATCAATATTTTTTATATGGATATTTCCATCTTGTATATGCGGATGTTACGTCCAAAAACTGAACGCTTTTAAAAAATGTCTATTATCTTATAGTATCGTTAAAAATAAACAAGTCATGAATAAAACCAAGGGTTTTTAAAAAAGCACATTTTCAAAATAATATAGTATTTCATACTAAGTATTTTATCGGAATATAATGTTGAAGCTTCAATATTAACGTTTAATTTAGGAAATATATACGTTGGTGACTAAGTTACTGCTTACCTATAATAACAGTAAATTTTTAAGTCCTAGTAGCCCCTGTATGGGGAAGGTTGCCAAATTTCTCAAGGATATAATGCTCACTACTCCCCTTCCGCCAAACTTTTTCAGGTTCTAGGAATTAAATTGTGAATTCCACCAAAATTTGAAATTTTTCTTAGAATTATACTATTTAGGCAAAAATGGTTAAAACTGAGAGACACTTTCTTATATTTAAAGAACCCCTTTTAAATTTAAGAAAAACCTTTAACATATGTTAATATATAATGTTAGACCTTTAAATTTTGTATATTAAGGAAAAAATATTTAAACAGGTATTCAAGTTACAGGTGTCTAAAAATAGCAAAATATCAGTTCTCGAGCCTTTATAGCTCCTGAACATGGGGTTCGACAAAAAAATTTTGTTAACCGACCCCTACTAATTTCTGAGGATCTAACTTCTCCCAAAATTGCAAGACCCTAGCTTGAACCGTTTAAAAGATATGTGGGGCCAAAAATTTTGCAAAAATTGAATTTTGCACAGTGGTAAATTTTAGTACCGTATGGCAACCCTAAACCTTTAAGCGAAGTATTTTTGTAAAGTCTATAAAAGCAGCTCGCTTCAACCGTTTTTCAATTGAAAATAAACCTATCAGAACTCTTGTTATATCAATTTAAATATAGGGCTTTTTCGGAATTTGCAGGGGCTGTAGCTTCGTCACCCTTCAAAATTAAGAAAAACCTTTGACGCATGTTGAAATATAATTATAGTGCTATGAATTTTGTATATTACTAAAAAAAAATTTGGACAGGTATTCAAGTTACAGGTGTTTAAAAATAGCAAAATTTCAATTTTCGAGCCCTTATAGCTGCAAAACAGGGGACGTGACAAAAACAATTTGTTAACCGACTTCTACTTATTTCAGAGGATCTAACTACTCCCAAAATTTCAAGACCCTAGCTTGAACCGTTTAGAAGATATGTGTGGCCAAAAATTTTGCAAAAATTGAGTTTAGCATAATGGTAAATTTTAGTACCGTATGGCAACCTTAAACATTTATTTTTTAAAAATTTATAAAGTTTATAAAACCAGCTATCTTTTGCCGTTTTCAGATTGAAAATACACTTAATAGAACTCTTGTTATAACAATTTGAATATAGGGATTTTCCCAACTTTGGGGGGCTGCAGCTCCCTAACAGGTGGGGCTATAGAAAAAAATTCTTCTACGAAATTATTTTTTTTTAATACCTACTCGTGGTTAAAATTTCTTTTCTATATTTTAAACGATGTAAAAGTTTTTGTAAACATACGGACGGACAGACGGACAGACGGACAAACGGACAGACGGACAGACAGACAGACGGACGGACAGAGTGAAACTATATAGGCACATTTTTACAAAATTTTTTGAAAATGTGCTAAAAAAATTTTTAAAACAAAAATTATTTTAATATAAAGTGTTGTTATATTTTCTAAAATTTAAAGAAAAATACTTAGAAAACCGTGTATAAAAGTTGGTCTTAGAAAAATTTCAGTTTAAAAGTCTATGTTATCTTGTTTTCAGTAGTTAAAAATACCACTGATCGACAGAGCATTACCAATTTGGGTAAAGAAATTATTAATATCATTATTCATTAATCAAAAATATATTCCATGTTTGTTTAAGAAACTGATACAATTATTTCTATTGTATTATTTATTCTTTAACCACTTCATGCTGGTTCACTCTCTAGGCAACTGTACAAAATATGTAATAACTGTACAAACAATTGTTAAATATTTCTGAAAAATTGTAGTATATAATATAACAATACACAAGTGTTGGCGAGACTTTGCCAACATGTAAAAAAATATTGCACATCAACATTATTATAAATATACTTCACACAATAATTAATGATGGCAATACTCATACTTACACGATGTTTTCAACTTGGTACGCATATTTGCGAAATTCAATAGGTTGCATTACACGTACAATTTTGAAATTTTTATTTTTTCTTTTTCGTTTGCACAAAATTTGAGAAAAAAAAAAGTATAAAATTCAATATTGTAAATGTACATTTATACATTCATAAAAAAATATAAATCGATTTCTTAAGAAGTAGAGTCAAACAGACAAGAAAACCAAAGCGTTTAATTTGAATTATGAGTGTAGTATAGAATAGTTCTTTGTTATGCTTTGTTTGTTTGAATGTTTTGAAATAAAAATAAAGCAGTTCCAAATTTTAACGTTTTATAAAATTACAAATCAATTCTATGATATTTTTTCGTTGTGTTATACTAATAACGGGCTGTCAATATTTGTTTTGTCAAAAGCAAAAGTACAATTTTATTTAAATTTTAGTTATATTTGGACGATATTAGTCTTACACAATAAAAACATATCATAGAATTGATTTGTGGTTTTATAAAACGTCTAAATTTTGAACTGCACTAGATAGCTACTCAAACTTGACAGTGCGAATTAAAAATGATTTTTTTTTATTTTTTTACTGGAATAAAGTCAACAAAGTCTTTAATTATTTGAATGCTTAAAATACATACAAATAGAGCTTTTCCAAATTTTGGCGTTTTATAAAATGACAAATCAATTATATATTTATAGCACATATAGACTCAAGTGTATGGATCGGATCAGAATCGAAAAATAAATTGATTTAGCTATGTATGTCCATCCGGTGTCATCACGATAACTCAAAAAATAAAGGAGCCAGGATTATGAAATTTTCACAAATTCGTTTTTATGGAAAAACCGGAATCGCTATTTAAATCCAGCCATTTTGGTCCTCGGGTTCGAGTACCTGCCATACAACTTCTAATTTTATGTGAGCATTACTCTATACCTACGGAAGCTGCGTGTCTGAAATTTAGCCAAAAATAGTTTAGTATAATGGCCAAACTTACTGCAAAATTTGGTTGACCTACTGCAGAGGGTTCGAGTAGCTGCCATACAACTCCTTCTTTTATATGAGCTTTACATTACAGCTTATGAAGCTGGGTGTCTGAAATCTTGCAAAAAATAGTTAAGTGTAATTGCCAAAGTTACTGAAAAATTTGGTTGGTCTACAGCCGAGGGTTCGAGTAGCTGCCGTACAACTCCTTCTTTTATATGAGGATTACGCTACACCAAATGAAGCTAGGTGTCTGAAATTTTGTCAAAAATAGTTTAGTGCAATGGCCAAAGTTACTGCAAAATTTGGTTGATCTACTGCAAATGGTTCGAGTAGCTACCATACAACTCCTTCTTTTATATGAGCATTACTGTACATCTAATAAAGCTGAATGTTTGAAATTCTGCCAAAAGTAATTAACCGGATGATATAATGTATATGTTACGGTAATGTGGGTATCCCAGAGTTGACACAGTCTACTCTACTACACTTTCCTCGTTTAATTTAATTTTGTTTTTTTTTTTTTAATTATAAATAAGATTAATTTTTTATTCTACATCAATTTTATCGTAGCTCCAATATAAACACTGCATAAAAGCATAGCTTTTTCTATGCTCTTATCGACGCTGTTATCACTTATCGCAGCTCCAACATAAACGCACCCTTATACAGAAAAAAATATCAGCATCTAACGCTACATGAAGGAATTGTTTTTCGTAGCGAATTTCAATAGAAGTTCAAGTGTTTACATTTTAATATAAAAAGTGTTTCTTCTGATAAAGCATTTCTTATAAAATTAAAAATATAAATTGAATAAAAAATTAATAATATAAAATAAAAAAAACATACGATTAATTTTAAAAATTTAAATTTTAATAATCTTTTAAATAAAAAAATAATAAGAATAGAAATAGAATTATAGAAATGATTTTGAATACCATAGAAATTTTCCATTTTGTCCATAATTTAAATAATTTAAATAAAATAAAAATATACCAAAAGTCACTGAAAATCAAATGTCATTTAATTTTGCTGCAAATTGTTCAGTACAAAATTTAGCGCTAGATGCTACACTGCTGCCATTCAGTGTAATTCTACTTCGATTAAAAGGTTTTTTACATCCCAAAAAGTGTACAAACCAAATATAATATTATCGTAGTATGTTACATGCAAAAAAAAATAAAACTTAAAAAAAGACATTTTATGAGTGGTGTGGTGTTTTTCGTTGTTTATTTCAAATATTACAAAAAGATGAGTCATAAATTGAAATATTTAGAATTTGATATACATGTATTAATTTTTTGTTAATATTTCTAATAAAGCACAATACTCTAATTGCATTTTAATTTTTTAAGAACGTTAACCAATCAAATTACTAATCCATAAATATGTTAGCTAGACTTAGCTATTTCACATCACAATTCATTTTCATACAATGTAATTCGATTATCAATTGTATTGATCGAACAGCAACATAATATTTGAATAGAATATAGAGGCAAATTAAAAAAAAAAATATTAATATGAATTGAAATTTTGTTATTTTTTTAAAATTGTAATAGGAGCAGGTAAAAAAAGCAGGTATGATATTCAGAAAAATTTTAAAGTAATAAAATGATAAGTTTTTGTTTCTCACTAAACAAATTAGTAACGCGTTCGAAAATAAATTTTTTAATAATTTGAATATTTACTTTTTTAGCAATATTTATACAAAACGTAATTTAAATACATGTTAGTCGATGTATTAAAAAAATTTCTAAAGTAACTCGGCATTACAAAGTACTTTAAAATGACAGTAATAGGTACCTATCTAATGCTAAAAGAGTTAAAATACTTTCATATCAAAAATAACCTGGGGTCATACTAGTCTAATATTAAAGAAGAAAATTTGTTTGTATGTTGGTTTGCTTGTTTGTTTGTTTAGCAGTATTGACGTAAAAACGATTGTCACAAAATTTTAGAGGAATGATCTTGGAGCCCGGGTGGTGACATAGGCTATGTCACATTTTTATAAGTCAACAGATAGCGCCTCCAGATCCGTTTTAAGCTTTTTCGTTTTTTTCATGACGGGTCAAAACCGTCTGACCGATTGACGTGAAATTTTGCACAAATCTTCCTCTTAGCTAACAGAATTAGATGTATAAAGTTGGTTGGAATATATTATACCATTTCGGCTTACAAAAATTTTTATTCTAGCAATTTGCCAACAAATTTATCAAATTTCACTTGGGTTAACGGAACTCAACAAACCTGTTTTTGAAACTTTGACCAAGCAATATTTCGCAAAATTGGATGTAATATCCTTTCAAAATTTTTTTTTTGACAATTATGGGATCGGCATGGATTAAAAAATTCAAAGTATGTTAATAGAGTGAACTCCATTCTCAAAGAGGAACATATATACAAAATTTGAGGTCAAACGGTTAAAACATTTCTAATTTATAGCAAAGTAACGAAAAAACTATAAAAAGCTATTGGTCCGCAATGGGTTAACGGAACTTCACAAATATTTTTTGAGGCTTTCGTTCTAACCAAAACAGTTCTTCGAAAAATTGTCGGAAACTAGCTTTTTTAGAGTTTGCACACTCACGGGCAATGCCGGGTAAATCTGCTAGTATTATATATTTTTATGTTTGGACCTATTTAAATAAGTTTTTTTTTGGACGCAAGGGTTGTCGATGTTAAACAACATGATTTTTAATTTTTTTAAGCCTATGTTTGCATATTAATATTAAGATAAGTACAGATTATTTCAACATTTTCTATATTTAAAAATTTATGTTTATATTGATTTATTATCATATATTGATTTATTATCATTTAATATCCATATTTTTGTTAAATCATATTTAAATTTTAAATCAATATCTATGTCAAACAGTTTTAGTAGTAATTTCAATAAAAAATTGTTTCCAATTTTTTTAATATATAGGGTGTTCCTTCCTATTTCCTTAGTGTCTTTAAAATTTGAGCTCCATTGGAGTAGTGGTCGGGAACCAGCCACACATATCCGAAGACCTTAAAGCATATCTTTAAAATTAATAAAGATAGCAACTTGAAAAAATATAGAAGCTTCAAATTTGGCCCAAGGGTGTTCTTTACTATCTCTTGCGTGTCCTCCTAATTTGGGTTAAATTGGAGTTCAGTATTCCTCTTAGACTTCCCAAGTTTTAAAAGCTTCTAATCGAAATTACTAAAAATAGTAACTTAAAATTAAGATAGAACGTTCAAATTGTGTACAAGGGTTAACTAGTACTTAAAGTACAGCGCGGACTGCAAAATAGCGAAATGAACCCAAAGGTTCGGATTCTGGACCTTTTAATCGGTTTCGGGGCTAACGAACATATATAAAAAATCACGATAACTCAACAACTAATGACGCTATCTTCATGAAATTTGTGCTGTAGGTTATTGGTATTGAAACTACGGCGGCGATTGCGTGCGGTGAGGATTGGACAATGGGTTCAGAACTTAGATTTTTGATCGAATTTAGGCCAAACTAGCATAATTCCGAAACCGATGAAGATAGAACCTCCAAATTTGATATCAGGGTGTCGCTTTCGATTTCTTTAGTGTTATATAATGTATTATGTAATGGTCAAATTATTATTGCATTGTATATAATGTATTATATAATGGTCAAATTATTGTTGTAAGTTTTACAATACCTCACAATTGTTTTATAATTGTTTGGTATTGCAATACTCACCATCATTATGAGAAAGTTATAAAATCAGATCATATACTTATAATTGTATTGTATTTGTATATAGTATATGAACATATGTTAATATTATACATAATTCTATTATCTATATAGTAATTACTTATATAGTTTAGTTGTGAAGCAGTCACATTCATATAAGTGTAGAAAGCAGATGCTTTATAATAAAATAGTAAAATAAAAAGAATTAATAAAATAGAACATGGCGCAGTCGTAATAAAATAGAACAATATGCCTAAATTTTTTGTTAATTTTTAATCTAAATTTTGTGATACAGTTTTTTTATAAATTTAATTGATTTATTTAAAACTATTTGATAAATTTTTAATTGTTAAAAAAAAAAAAAAAAAAAAAAACATTAAAAATGGACTCTCTAAGAACACCAGGTCCAATGAATTTTGAAGGTAGCATCAGTGTAGAGTGGACTAAATTCAAAAAATTATTTGAAATCTACATAATAGCTAGTGATTCAACAGGAAGTATATCACAAGAAAGGAAAATTGCCATTCTACTCAACTTGATCGGAGAAAAAGGTGTTGAAATATTCGATTCGTTTCGTCTAACGGAAGCCGAAAAAAAAAATACGAGACAGTTATAGCTAAATTTGATGCATACTGTAACCCGAAAAATTATACAATATATGAAAGGTTCTTATTTCACTCCCGTCAGCAACAAAATCGCGAATCCTTTGAAAACTTTTTAGCTGAAATCACAAAACAAGTTCAGAAATCTGATTTTTCAAATACAGCCGAACCAATGCAGATCAAATTCTTTGGGACAGAATCGTTTTTGGCGTTAATAGCCGAGATCGATAAGAAAAGCTTTTAAGAACGGAAGTTCTATCATTGAGTAAAGCAATAGAAATGTGCAGGGTAGCAGAAATTACTCATAAACAGGCACAGAGTCTTAGACAAAGTAATAAGATTCACCAAGTAACACAAAGTCGTTACCAGCAAAACCCTGTCAATAAAAGAAACAGTTACAGCAATCGATCACAGCAAGAAAGTAATAATAACAGTCAGAAAAAATTTAAGTGTTCAAAGTGCAGCTACAATCATCCATATCAGAGGTGTCCGGCTTATGGCAAAACGTGCAATCGCTGTGGAGAAAAAAATCACTTTGCTACAGTATGTAAAAAATTTGTACATAATCTAGAGGTAACAGAAAATGAGTCAGCCAAAGAAGATTTAGAATTTGAATAAAATGATTTGGTAATAGATACTTTAAGCATAAATAACTTAAATAAAAGAAATAATAAATTCTGGTTTGTTAAAATTAAAATATATGATTGTTTTGTAGATTTTAATTAGATTCAGGATCGGAGGTGAATACTTTACCCTATAGTGTGTTTTCGGAACTGGTTAACAATAAACAATAAACAAAAAATAATAGAAATTAAAGAAGTAAAACAAAAAATTGAATCATATGGTGGTTTCACTGTGAATGCTGTTGGAGCTGTTGATTTAGAAATAAGTTATAAAAATATAAAATATATTGAAAATTTTATTATTGTAAGCTCGAATTCCGTGCCATTACTTGGACTTAGTGCATGTTTAAAATTAAAATTATTAAAACGAGTAGACTCGACTCAAATTGTAAACAATGAAAGTGAGAAAAATAAATTTATAGAGAAAAATAAACAAGTTTTTGTAGGATTAGGTTGTTTTCCGGAACGATATAAAATTAAAATAAAAAACAATTCGTGCCCAGTCATAAAGCCACCTCGGAGAATAGCATTGAGTGTAAAAAATAAAGTAAAAGCGAAATTAGAGGATATGGAAAAAGAAAAAATTATAGAAAAGGTAACAAACCAAACCGATTGGGCTCATAATCTAGTTGTGGTTGAAAAACCCGATCATAGTGTAAGATTATGTTTAGATCCACGAGAATTAAATTTAAGTGTAGTAAGAGAACCATTTCAAACCCCTACTTTGGAAGATTTGACATCACAACTAGAAGGTATGAAATATTTCTGTGTTTTAGACTTAAAAGACGGATTCTGGCAGGTTGAACTTGATTCAGAAAGCTAGAACCTTTGCTCTTTTAGTACTCCTTTTGGAGTATACAAATTTATTCGTTTGCCCTTTGGCCTCAACTCCGCTCCAGAAATATTTCAAAAATTAAACACGAAATATTTTGATCACTTGCCTGTTTTTATTTATTTTGACGACATACTAGTTTTTGGAAAGTCTAAATCTGATCATGATGAAAATTTACAAAAAGTTATTAATCGTGCTAAAGAAATAAATATTAAATTTAATCCTAGTAAATTACAATACCGTCAAACTGAAGTAAAGTATTTAGGTTATATTTTTTCGAAAGAAGGTATAAAAATAGATCCAAAGCGAATTGAAGCCATCTCAGCAATGAAAGAACCATCTGATAAAAAAACCCTTCAACAATTTTTGGGAGTAATAAATTATCTACGTAGTTTTATTCCCAATTTATCATCACTTACATCCCCTCTACGAGAACTTTTAAAGAAAAATTCTAAATTCTTGTAGTTATCTGGTCACTCTAAAATTTTCAATAATTTAAAAGAATTTATAAGTAAAGCACCAATCTTAAGTAACTTTAAGGAAAATGAAAAAATTTTAATTCAAACTGATGCTTCTCGAAGTGGACTAGGTAGTTGTCTTTTGCAATTAGGTAGGCCCGTATGCTACGCATCCAAAGCATTATCCTGAACAGAGGAAGGTTATGCTCAAATAGAAAAAGAGATGCTAGCAATTTTATTTGCATGTAAAAAATTTCATAAATACATATATGGTCGAAAAGTAGAAGTCCATACAGATCATAATACGCTTGTTTCAATTTTTAAGAAAAATATAAATGATATTTGTTCAAATCGACTTCAAAGAATGAGATTAAAACTGTTAAACTATAATATAGAGGTAAATTACATTCAAGGAAAAGACATTCATTTAGCCGATGCCCTATCACGTAACTATGAATAGTATACATGCCACTTGGGCATGGGAAAATATTTATGCAAATGAGGTATTATCCCAAGTTCAATGACCTTAACCGGCATACCGGCATCGTGATACCGACATAATTAATTTCCGGAAAACACTTTTGTAAATAGTAGACAAGGTCAACTAGATAATGTACAACAAGTAAGTGCAATGATCTTGTTGTGATAGTGTAGTATACTTGTTATTTTTATTTTAGTTTAAAGTAATTTTAAATGAAAAAAGAGGAAGAGTGTGGTAGAGTAGACTGTGTCAACTCTGGGATACCCACATGACCGTAACATATACATTATATCATGCGGTTATTTACTTTTGGCAAAATTTAAAATATTCAGCTTTATTAGGTGTAGAGTAATGCTTATATAAAAGAAGGAGTTGTATGGCAGCTACTCGAATCCTTTGGAGTAGACCAACCAAATTTTTCAGTAACTTTGGCCATTACACTAAACTATATTTAGCAAAATTTCAGACATCCACCTTCATTTGCTGTAGTGAAATCCTCATATATAAAAAGAAGTTGTATGGCAGCTACCCGAACCTATGAACCAAAATGGCTAGATTTAGATAGCGATTCCGGTTTTTGCATAAAAACGAATTTGTGAAAATTTCATAATCCTAGCTCCTTTATTTTTTGAGTTATCGTGATGACGGACGGACGGACGGACATACATCGCTAAATCGATTTATTTTTTGATTCTGATCCGATCCATACACTTGAGTCTATATCTACCTCTTCTCCTTCTCTGCGTTACAAACGTAATGGCAAATTTATTATACCCTTTGACTATATAGTCATACGGGTATAATAATTGGAGGTGTGTTATTAGTATCGTGATACCGGCATAATTAATTTTCCGCAAAACACTTTTGTAAATAATAGACAAGGTCAACTAGATAATGTACAACAAGTAAGTGCAATGATCTTGTTGTGATAGTATAGTAACATAAATTATTGTAAATAATAAAAGTTTTATTTAGTTTTCACGATCAACCAGTTATTGTAACAAATAAAATGCAGATATTCAACTTGTTATTTGTATATTAGTTTAAAGTAATTTTAAATGAAAAATAATTGGAGGTGTGTTATACTCTGCAAAAAATTAATAAATATTTTGTAAAAATAAAACAAATAAGTTATGTTTCATATAATATCATTTTTATTATTTGGGGGAGGTACAATAGTAAGGAAAAATGTGATTTATGGTTAACTGAAATATATTTTGAAAAATTTGTCCGTGTAAATTACTTTGTATAATATGCGGTAGAAAATGAAAGTAGTTTAAAATAGACTTATTCTATTTAGGTGTAGCCAGTCACGAGTTTTATTTTTTAGTATTAATATATGCGTTAGATGGAATTTCAAACAAACTTTTTTAAACAACTATGTAAATTAAAATTTTTATGCTATTGTAAATTACTTTGTATGATGCAAAAAAAATTAAAAAAGACTTGTAAAAATAAAAACAAATAAATTAAGTTTCATATAATATCATTTTTATTTATCCAAGAATTTTGATCTTTATCAAAACCTAACCACTTAACAAAAATCTGATTTCCTTTTCTTTTCAATATTTTTTCAACAAGAAAAGTGTCAGGATTTTTGACTCGAGTAAGTTCAGGCTCATAAAAAGAACCTGAAATCGGAGTTTTTGTATATAATCAAATAAATTGTAAGTAATTGGGTCTGTACGTTTTACTTCTTTAATTGTAAATATTTCTGTTGACCAGTTCGGCTGATAACCTTTTGAAAAAAAAAAAAAAAGTAAAATTTTAGAAAAAATAAAATATAATAATAAAAATTAACCATAATTTTTTTATTTTATAATTTAAGAGGTTTTTACAGGGGGATTTTTTTTTACTTTACAGATTTTTTTTTTTTTTTAAATTTACAGGGTTTTAAATTTACAGTTTCAAAAAATAATAAAAAACTTTTACAGATTTTTTTAAAATCTTTTTTCTCTTTTTATAAAACCGAAAGGTACAGGAGAATAATTTTCATTAAATTTTCTTTTTTCAGCTTTTATTTTTGTATGTGTGTTTATTTTTATTTTCAGGTACAGTGATAACTTGGTGTTCTGCTGTTCTTTTAAAATTTTTTGATAAAATGCATACACCATCCTTGTCATTAGTTAATATCATTTCCTTTAATTTTTTCAAAATATTATTATTTTTGAAGAATCGTAATTTAGTCTTATTCCTTTTACTTTACAAACAGCCGATTCAGTTTGAGTTTTGGTAGAAAATATTTTATAGCTATAATTTTTAGGTCCTCCACTTACAAATTCTGTAATGTAGCTTCCAACTCCAAAAGACTCAAGCTCATCTGTCATATCTCCAATAAAGTTTCCCGTAGGAGGTTCATACTCGCCATCTTTTCAAATATATATTACCGAGTCTGTATTGTAATATAAAACACGTTCTTCTAATTTTTCAAGAAAACTATATAATTTTAGTCGAGCTTGTGCTGTTGTATAACAAGCTATACATACGTCGACAGTAGAAAGCGAATCTACATCCTCATTTTTTGTATTTCCAATTTACAAAAGTGTTTCTGTGTTAATAATCATTACATGTACAACATCTTTAAAAAAAATCCCTGTAAAAACCTCTTAAATTATAAAATAAAACAAGTCATGAAAAAAACCAAGGGTTTTTAAAAAAGCACATTTTCAAAATAATATAGTATTTCATACTAAGTATTTTATCGGAATATAATGTTGAAGCTTCAATATTAACGTTTAATTTAGGAAATATATACGTTGGTGACTAAGTTACTGCTTACCTATAATAACAGTAAATTTTTAAGTCCTAGTAGCCCCTGTATGGGGAAGGTTGCCAAATTTCTCAAGGATATAATGCTCACTACTCCCCTTCCGCCAAACTTTTTCAGGTTCTAGGAATTAAATTGTGAATTCCACCAAAATTTGAAATTTTTCTTAGAATTTTACTATTTAGGCAAAAATGGTTAAAACTGAGAGACACTTTCTTATATTTAAAGAACCCCTTTTAAATTTAAGAAAAACCTTTAACATATGTTAATATATAATGTTAGACCTTTAAATTTTGTATATTAAGGAAAAAATATTTAAACAGGTATTCAAGTTACAGGTGTCTAAAAATAGCAAAATATCAGTTCTCGAGCCTTTATAGCTCCTGAACATGGGGTTCGACAAAAAAATTTTGTTAACCGACCCCTACTAATTTCTGAGGATCTAACTTCTCCCAAAATTGCAAGACCCTAGCTTGAACCGTTTAAAAGATATGTGGGGCCAAAAATTTTGCAAAAATTGAATTTTGCACAGTGGTAAATTTTAGTACCGTATGGCAACCCTAAACCTTTAAGCGAAGTATTTTTGTAAAGTCTATAAAAGCAGCTCGCTTCAACCGTTTTTCAATTGAAAATAAACCTATCAGAACTCTTGTTATATCAATTTAAATATAGGGCTTTTTCGGAATTTGCAGGGGCTCTAGCTTCGTCACCCTTCAAAATTAAGAAAAACCTTTGACACATGTTGAAATATAATTATAGTGCTTTGAATTTTGTATATTACTAAAAAAAAATTTGGACAGGTATTCAAGTTACAGGTGTTTAAAAATAGCAAAATTTCAATTTTCGAGCCCTTATAGCTGCAAAACAGGGGACGTGACAAAAACAATTTGTTAACCGACTTCTACTTATTTCAGAGGATCTAACTACTCCCAAAATTTCAAGACCCTAGCTTGAACCGTTTAGAAGATATGTGTGGCCAAAAATTTTGCAAAAATTGAGTTTAGCATAATGGTAAATTTTAGTACCGTATGGCAACCTTAAACATTTATTTTTTAAAAATTTATAAAGTTTATAAAACAATCTTTTGCCGTTTTCAGATTGAAAATACATTTAATAGAACTCTTGTTATAACAATTTGAATATAGGGATTTTCCCAACTTTGGGGGGCTGCAGCTCCCTAACAGGTGGGGCTATAGAAAAAAATTCTTCTAAGAAATTATTTTTTTTGTAATACCTACTCGTGGTTAAAATTTCTTTTCTATATTTTAAACGATGTAAAAGTTTTTGTAAACATACGGACGGACAGACGGACAGACGGACAGACGGACAGACGGACAGACGGACAGACAGACAGACGGACGGACAGAGTGAAACTATATAGGCACATTTTTACAAAATTTTTTGAAAATGTGCTAAAAATTATAATCACATTCCCACATTTCAATTACCTCATATCCAGATGATTTTAGTCGCTCTGATTTTGCTACAGTAGATTCAAATCTAGCATCCATTGTATCGAATTCAGTTTTACTTATCGGCTCGTTACGCCTATAACGAAAACATTTTGGGTGACCATGATAGTAGCATCCATGAAATTCAAAAATTTGTTTTGTTTCCAAACACAACCCATCTACTTTTAATCCATTTACAATTCCTTCTCGTTGTTTATCAGCGTGACAAATATTGATGCATCTCTGATCTTCTTCCCAAATTAACCATTGAAGAGCTATTTTTGATTGTATATCTGTAAGTCTATAGCCATTTTTTGGTATTAAGCCAATTATCTCTGTTTTAAAAAATTTCTACGGAAAACTAAATTGCATGCCTTCGATAAAAGGACACACATTGCTTTCTTCTAACATAAGATTCCTAAATTTTATACAAACTTCCGCTAAAATATATACATTGTTTTTACAGTAATCTTCCAGCTCGGTTTGCGTATTAAATTCAGTATGTTCATTTTCTTCATACCAAGCGATAAATTCACTACGATCATTTTCTGTCATTGGATCGATACCATAATAGTGTTTAATGGCAATGGTAATTAGCATTTTCTCTAGTATTGAATAAATGTGGAAAATGACCTTTTTTTATATTAACAGATAATTCAAAAGCTTTCGGAAGTTTAGCCAGTGCCATTGGCAAATAATTTAACGAATCTAAAAACTTTATGTTATTTATTTCCATTTGAATAATTTTTGTTCCTCTCATGATTAATTTGGGTTGTAAATTACTTTTAATCAATAGTTCATTTAAAATGAATTGATGATCAAAACTTTGTCCATTATGAGCCAAAACCGTAACTTTCTTAAAGTTTTTTGCTAATCCAAAAATATAATCAACAAAACCTGAAATTACATTTGTTTTTAAAACTTTTGTCCTATAACCACATTTTAAGCAAAAATAGAACTTAGATTCATTTATGCAACGATTGCATCTTGTAGAAAGAACACACAGATTTGGTTCGTGTAATTTAACATCTTGTTTTTGCTTTTGGTATATTGTTGTTTCTTGCATTGTTTCTAAATCATAAAATATAAAAAGAAAATCGTCAAGAACTGGTTTTCTTGTATCAATACTATTTCTTTCTACAAATTGTTTACACTGTTTGCAAAACACAGTATAACATTTGTGTAAGCCACGCTTAACTGAATATAATTTGAAGCATTTCAGACATTTATGAACTTCTGAGCATATATTTTTATAATGTTTTCTAAAGCAGTTTTCTCCTCTGAAATATCGTTTACATGTAATATTCTATGTAACATTGTTTAGTAACGATAATTTAAAACTTTTTCCAGACAACACTTTAGCTTCATTCGAAAATAAATTGCCTTTTAACTTTGATTTAAGAAACGGAAACTGGAAAGTAGGTCTTTCAGAAGTTTATCTGAACGATTTCCTAAAAACGGAAAAATTTAACAAGGAGAATTGTGCTCTTATTAATATTGGAGAGTATAATGTTTATGTAAAAAAACATTGAAAAACCTCTTGAAAAAATTAAAGTAACCAAATCTATAGGTTACACATATTATTCATATGACGATTCGGAATTACATTTGGATGATTGGAAATTTAATATTTTGCCAACACTTATTAAAAATATAACTCCTAATCCGGGATTTACTCGAAACCAAGTTTTCAAAGAATTTTTTAATGAAGTTTTGACATATATTTCTAATACTAAAAATTATGATAATATAACTTTTCAAAAAGTAGCAGATCAAAACAAAAAAGGTTTAATTCGAATATCACAGACTTTTGATGAAGACAGCTTCTTTATAAAAGTTAATCACAGTTATAATATAAAAACATTGCTAAATGAATTATTTCGACAGAAACAAAATATAAAAAATTTCAAAACAAAATTACCTGAACTATTTAAATTAGCTATTGCTAATAATAAAGATGAAATTAATGGAATGGTGATAATATATTCAGATATAGTTCAATCATCTGTTTTTGAAAGTAGCAAAGTACGTGCATTAAGAGCTATCAACGTAGAAAATTGCAGAATACCTTAAAATATTGAATTTGAAAATGTACAATACATACCTATAGAAAAAAATTGTTTTGAAACGATAGCTATTAAAATTTGCAACCAATACGGCGATGGAATAAATTTTGTTTCCAGTTACTATCCAACAAAAATTGTACTGCACTTTAAAAAGCAATGATTGCTTAAAAACAATATAAATACTACTACTCAAATATGATATCATATCAAACATGGAAAGAGCTTACGTGAGATATTATTCCTCTCAAGTAGGTAAAGGAATCAACGATATTGGACCCCTATTACAATTTTATCCAGCTATTCAAAGAGGTCGTGGTTTTGGAAATATATTCGGAAGTTTAATTCGTTACTTAAAGCCAGTTTTTACATCAGGTTGGAACTTAATTAAAACAGAGGCTATGAACACAAGTAAAAATATTTTAAATGATATAGCATCTGGTGCAAACATAAAAGAAACTGTAATTGATCAAAGTAAAGGTGGCATGAAAAATCTAAGAAAATCAGTAGTTAATCAACTGCATTCGATGTATGGTGGAAGGCGAAAAGCCATAAAAAGACGAAGCAGTATAGAACGACGAGCAGTTTCTAAAAAGACACATTTAAAGTCGAAGCGACGAAAAAAGCAAATTAAAACCTCTGATATATTCAATTAAATATGGAGTGTATGAAATCTGAACTTGATCTTTTTGCATCATTACCAGTACAAACAAGTATATTGCGTTCAGAAGAAGTAGCATACAATCCTTTAGCTTCTTTAGAGGCGTAACCATCAACTATTGACTTTGTTTCGCTTGGAAATTTATCGTCAACCTACATCAAATTTAAAATTCAAATATTAAAAAAAGATGGATCAGTTTGGAGTGCAAATGATAAAGTAGGAACCGGAGCTGATGCAAAAGCAGCCTCACAGCCCAGTGTTGTAAATAATTTATTACACTCTTTAATTAAACAATGTAATGTAACTCTAAATGGAAAAAACATCACTCCATCAGACTCTTTATACCATTATAAAGCATACTTAACTACTTTACTAAATTATGGTACAGATTCCAGTCACACACATCTGGAAGCATCTGGTTGGGAATTGGATAAACCAAATGTAAATGATTTTAACAATTCTGGTTCTAAATCAAGGCAAAAATTATACAATAATTCTACAATAGTAGAATTAATGGGAAAATTACGTGTAGATTTTTTCAACACTTCCAAATTACTTTTAAATAACGTTGACATTCGAATTGCTTTGGCATTAGAAAAACAAGATATTTTTCTATTTTTCAATGATTCAGACGAAAGCTATTTAAAAATTCTTGAAGCTACATTATACATGAAACATTTAACAATTAATCCTAGCATATTAATAGCAAATAATACTGTTTTGGAAAAGGCTAACGCAAAATATTTTTATACGAGAAGTGAAATCAAAACATTTACAATTCCAGCTAACACATCCAACATATCATTGGATAATATATTTATAGGGCAAATACCAAATGCTCTTTTATTTTGTATGGTTAATAATGAAAATTTTAATGGTAAAAGATAAAAAAATCCATACCATTTCGATCATCAAAATCTCACACAGTTTCAATTATATGTGAATGGAGTGCCTACACCAAACTCTGCAATTGAAACGAGTTTTACATCGAATAACAATTGCAATTCTCGTGCATATTTAACATTATTTAGCGGAACAGGTATACATCATTCTGATAAAGGCCATCAAATTTCTAAAAGAACTATTTTCGAAAGGTTATACAATACTAGCTTTTGATTTATCACCAGATGGTTCTGGAACTGATACATGTCAAAGTTTATTAAACCAGGGAGTAGTAAAGATTGAAGCAAGACTCAGTTCTCCATTAACTTCAACATTAACATGTATTGTGTTTGCAGAATTTGATGCCAGTATCGAAATTGATAAAAATCGCAACGTCTACGTAAACATATAAAAGGAAGCAAAGTGGAGCATCTCTATTCATTTGAAAATGGCATACGCTGTAGTAGATTTATCATTCTGTACGGATGATAACAATACAATATTTGCTAAAAACCTTGCTGTGGCTGGAATAAAAGAAAAATGTAAAACTATTGTAAAGGAGTTAAAGTATAAATTCCCAACCAAAGATTTAAAAAGAACGGACATCAAGAATTACTCTTTTGGACATATGGACAATGAAAAAACAACTAATAATTTAATAAATTTGCTTGAAAAATTCGATATAGTGTTCACAAATGGTAAACTTAAAGTTGAATTTTTAACGGCATACATAAGTAGAAATACTCAGCTAATTGAAATTTCTCGTTTAAAGAAAAATGAATACACTTCAGATAACGAAAGCGCTGAAATGTAATAGTGTCACAAGTAAATTGTTTAAAGGTGTTTTTGCTCTTGATCAAATACCGAAAAATATTTCAAAACCTGGTATTTTAGTAATAAACACCGACACTTCTACCGAAAAAGGAACACATTGGTTAGCAATTTTCGTACCAGTTCAAGGCTGTATAGAATATTTTGATTCATTTGAAAATACACCATTCCACAATGAGATTGTGAAATTTCTACAAAATCAATCAAAATGTTTTATTTTCAACAATAAGCGTTTACAAAGTGACCTTACATCAGTCTGTGGACAATATTGTTGTGTATATTTGTGGATGCGATGTAAGCGCAAGAGCATGAAAAATTTTATTAATTTATTCAACACAATGTCATCCCCGCCTAAAAACGATAAAAAAATACAAATAATGTTTCGGAAAATTTTCAAAAAATGTTTACGATAAAAACTATAAATAGAAAACTTTCGAGTTATAAAACTTTAACAGTTTAAAAACATGGAGCCAACATCAAATGCTGAAGTATTTATCGAAAAACAAATAAACAACGATAACGAGGACGAAGCACAACAAAAAAATCTTTTATTAAGCTATATTTACTATTTGGATAAAAAACAAACAATAAAAATACAAATTGGATTTAATGTTGAAAATTTAGCTGCAACAATAATTTTTCAACGTCATCGCAAAGTCATTAGCGCGATGAATTATTTGCAGTGGCATGCTTTTTATGTAGATTTTTCAAACATTCAACCTAAATTAAATTCAAATAAATTTCCACTGAAATTCAATCATACAGAACAAACTAAAAAACTAACATTGGAACTAGATGAGTACACCCGCTTTTACCTTATGTTGGACTTTATACAAGCAGTGATTAAATGTGCGGGAATATGTATTCAAGTATTTCGACAGATGTATTGAAAGGAATAAACTGAAATTGGAACAAGAAGATTTTTATATTCCTATGAATTTACATATAGCTCAGTGTATTCTAGACTATTTTATGAAATACCATTGTTTTTCTGCATTATGATGGTGAGGGCAAATGGTGATGTAATTCATTAGTTTCTGTAGAGATGGAATTTTGTTATCTAAATTGATAACTTTTACTGAATTTGAAATAAAAGTGTCTAAAAATTGTTTTTTTTTAAGACCTTTTACATAAACAACATCAAATATAGTTGTTAAATGTTCCTCAAAGACATTTTTAACTTTTAAATACTCTATAAAGCCATCATTCCAATCCATGTTATTAATGTTCTTTTTGTTGTACTCATTTTGTCGTTTAACATCACTATTTAATTCTTCAAATGAGTACGGTGCTTTAAATATAAAAAACACTGGTATTAGAGAACCATCAGCTATCAAAGAAAATTCTTTCAAAAAATATTGTTTGTTATTTCCAATAACAAATTGTAAATCAACTATAGCTTTTCTGCTACCACTGTTGTTGTTGTTGCAATTCATTTTGTTCTTTATTATAATAAAAAAAAATGAATAACCTAGCCTTTTATTTATAACTCTGATTTCATAAAAAAAAAGTGGGGATACCTAGATATACTATAGAGCAGTAAATTTTTAAAACTTTCGGACCTTCACAGACCGTTTTCGGAACTTCACAGACCGTTTTCGGACCTTCACAGACCGTTTTCGGACTTTCACAGACCGAAACCAATTTTGAATACAGGCCCCTCAAACCAAGGCCCCCTTAGCACCGTCATAAGCATCTGAAAAAAAAATTTTCCTTTCCTTTCAAAATATATTATTTTTTTTGTCTTATCCCGCCCCAAAAATTTAAAATAAAATTGCGCTCTATTCAATTCCTCTAATTCCGGTTCGTTTGACAGAACGGGTAGAAATTTTCGGATTTTTGGCTTTTTGAGTTCCAGCAGGGCCGCGCGGGCGCTAGTGCGCACGTGCGCCCGTAAAAAGGGCGCACGCGCGCACGAACAAGGGGCGGCCGTCGTCCGGGAAAATCCGAACCACTAAAATCAACTACCTTAAATTACACCATTAAAAAAAAAATCTGAAATATAGAAGCATAAAGAAGAACAAGAATTGTGAAATTACATATATCAATGCGATTATTACTTTCCTTTCAAAAAAAAAAAAAATAAAAAAAAACAAACAAATTAAATTCTTTAACATTAAACTTTATTTATTTCAAAAATTTTTCCTGCGATTCGATATCAATCGTTGGAATTAATTGAAATAACGCCATATTTTTTTTGTCTTTATCCCGTCCCAAAAATTTAAAATAAAACTGCGCTCTATTCAATTCCTCTAATTCCGGTTGGTTTGTAACTTTTTTTGAAAACCTGTCCGGCATGAAAAATATAATTTTTTCATTGGTTATCATATCTTCAACCTCACAAAGGACCACCGTTTGGCCTCTTTTCGTCTCTAGAAAGCGCCAGGAAAGCACCTCGTATATTTGATTTTGGTGTAAAATATCAATATTATGATATTTTTCACTCGAACCCACTCCCAATTCCATTAAACTTTTTAAAAAACCAGCTTAATTATTGAAAATAGAAAAATAAAAATATAAAACAAAAAAAAAACAAAAAAAAAAATAAACAAATATCTTACCATATTGTTTGTTTTATTTTGTAATATGTATTATGTACTCTTAATAAAGTAAATAATTTTTAATAATAGTAAAGAAAAATTGTTGTTCTTATGTTATATGAAAAACTTTATATATGACTTTCCCACTCATATAAAAAATAAAATAAAAACCACATACTAACTCATTATACAATTATGCAATTATTTTTTTTTTTTTTCTCTTGTTTTTTAAAGTTAAAATTCAAATACGATACAACATTGTTGCAGTATTTGAATAATATCATATAAATTAAAAAGTTGTGAAGGCTGCTGCAGCTGCGTGGTGCCAAAAAAATATTTTAATAGATTTATTTTTATGATTTTATGATTAGAATAGTAATGTGGGCGGCGGCGCTCCTTTCTAAAAAAGTTAATATGTTAATAAGATGCAACCTTGTTGCAGTATTTGAAAAATATAATATAAATTAAAGAGTTGTCCAGGTGTCAAAAGTTGGATTTATGCAATTTTTTTTTTTCTTTTGTTTTTTAAAGTCAAAATTCTAATACGATACAACATTGTTGCAGTATTTTGAAAAATATCATATAAATTAAAATGTTTTGATGGCTGCTGCAGCTGTGGTTTTTAAAAGTATATATATATGATCTTATGTTACAATCCATTTTAGTTACCAAATAATTTTTACTTAAATTAAAACAAACAAAAAAAAAAAAAAAAAAAACTAAAAATGAGTTCAGTAAATAAAAAAATCAAATCGGAATGCAATGAGTGCAAAAAAATTTTCACAAGGCCGGACAATCTTAAAAGCCATAAATGTTCAATAAATGTACAATTAAAACATAAATGTGATTTATGTCAAAAAGTATTTGATCGAAAAAAAAAATTTATTAGAACATATAAAAAACCATAGAGGAGGTTATGAAAATACAAAATTTTGTAAGAAGTGCAAAACAGCCATCTCAAATAATTTGTGGAATTACCATGTTCGGACAAATTAACATAAGAAAAATGCAGCAGAAGTCATTAAAACTAATGTTAGGTGTATTAATGAATGTTTTCAAAATAGACTAGAAACATTTATTAGAGATAATGATGATGAAGGCATATTAAACCCATCACACTTTTTAGAAAAGGCTCAACCCGATATCATTGAATTGTTGAGATAATCACTAAAAAAGCACAATGTCATTAAGGCGACTCTGGAACTTTTCGGTGAATATATAAAACCAACAGAAGAAGAGTTTGAAAATATATCAATCAAATCTTTTTAAACTCGAATGTTAAGCATAACACAGGCAGACGATCTTAATGATTTTTTTGAAAATGCTAAAGACGTTATTCAACAACAAGCAGAAGACTTCCAAGAAAAGGATAGTGGCTGGGCGTTAATTAGAATTTTACACGTGGAAATAAATATCAATAAATATGAACCAATCCACGTTTCTAGTTATAATAAGTTACCAAAAAACATAGAAGATAAAAAAGCCTGCATTAATATCCACAATAATGATAACTTCTGTTTTAAGTGGAGTTTAGTATCAGCCTTACAAACTTGCGCTGAAAGTGCAAAACGAACATCTTCATACAAAATTAGTGACATTTCTCAACCCACAGTCAAGCTTGAGTTTGGCGATGTTTTACAACTTAATTTTGGCAATATGCAATATCCAACTAAATTATCTGAACTAAATTTATTTGAAGAACTTAATAATGAAATAAGCATAAATTTGTTTGGATTGGAAGTCATTAATAAGAAATATGAGGTTGTAGGGCCATTTTATTTGACAAAATGTGAAAAAAAGTTTCATGTCAATTTATTGCTTTTGGAAAGGGAAGAAAAATTTCATTTTGTTTACATAAAACATTTATCCAGATTGATAAGTCGGTCTGTAACAAGGAATACTCATCAAATTTATATTTGTAATATGTGCTTGCAACATTTTCATACATCACAACAACGTGACTTACACAAACGCGAATGCAATAAAGTAGTTACAAAGCTCCCGTCTGTTGAAAAAAATACACTAGAGTTTAAGAATTATCAACAACAATTGAAAACACCTTTTGTTATTTATGCCGATGCTGAGAGTATTTTACAACCTATTGCAACATGCAATTCTGATTCCACGATGTCTTCAACAACAAACATTCATCAACATGTTCCAGTAGCTTTCACTTACTACATTAAATGTTCTTTTGATGATGGTCTAAGCTGTTTCAAAGAATTTGTTGGAGCTAACTGTGCTAAGGAATTTATCCAATCATTGGCAGAAACATGCAGTGAATTATATTCAACCTTCTTTATGAGTTCAAAACCGATGAATCCGCTAACACTGGATGAGCAGCTACAACAATTGGTTCAAGAAACATGTCACATATGTGGTAAGCATTTAGATTTTAATAATAGAAGTAGAGACCATTGCCATTTTACTGGCAATTATAGAGGTCCTGCTCATTCTTATTGCAACTTATTGTATAGACGATCAAATTTTTTCCCAATATTTTTTCACATTTTTTCCGGCTATGATTGTCATCTTTTATTTAAAGAACTAAACAAAGTGAATGGACATATTGATGTCATTCCTTTGAATAAAGAACGTTATATTTCATTATCTAAAAAAATTACAATAGATAATAATCATTCACTTCTATGTTTATGTTTATTATGTGATCTTCTAAGCGGGTCTTATGTTTTATGGCATATTTTTTTATTTCATCGCTAACAATAGGAATTCCTAGATCCCTATATAAGTCGGTATTTCGTACGTACCAGGGAGCACTCACCATGTTAAGTAGCACTTTGCTTTGAAATGTTTGAATTCTCTGAATATGTGTTCGTTTGGCACAGCCCCAAAGTTGTACGCTTTACAACCAGATAGGCTTAATTATTTAGTTATATAACACAATGTTGTACTGTATTGGCAATTTCTCTATATTTTTGTTCTAATTCTATTCTTTTCTTTTTGACATGTTCTTTCGATTTTAGCTTGACATCTAATGTCATTCCTCGTTATTTTGCCTCGTTTTCATGAGAAATATTTACCCCATTTAAATGTACGGCTGGGGGATTTTGAATAGGTTTATTTGTAAAATTTACTTGCACTGATTTCAGTTCATTTAGTTTAATTTTCCATCTTTTCGTCCAAAGATATAATTTATCACTTGCTTTTTGTAGTTTATTTGTAGCCTCGCCGACATTTGATCCTACTACTATTATTGCAGTATCGTCAGCAAAAGTCGCTACAGTTATTTCTTGAAATTGGGGCAAGTCACTAGTATACAGCAAGTATAATATTGGACCCAAGATACTTCCTTGAGACACACCCGCTTTAATTTCTCTCAGTATAGAGTACTCTTCATCCTGTTTAATTCTAAACAGTCTATCAGTTAAGTATGATGAGAGTATATCTACATATTTTTTAGGTAATAGTTGCCGCAACTTATAAATTAAGCCTTCGGGCCAAACTTTATCAAATGCTTGTGCTACGTCTAGAAATATTGTAGAGCATATTTGTTTTTCTTCTAGAGCTTTCTCAATTATATCAGTAATTCTATGTACTTGGTCATCAGTAGAGTGTTTTTCTCTAAAACCAAATTGATAGTTTGGAATTAGTTTTCTATTTTCTATTATAGGTTTCAACCTTTTTAATAACAGTTTCTCAAAGAGTTTTGACATAATTGGTAACAGAGAGATAGGTCTATAAAACTTTGTTTCGTTTGGAGGCTTTCCCGGCTTAAGTTTTTATAATTATTTCTGCCACCTTCCAAACGTTAGGTACATAATTTAACCTTAACATAGCATTCATTATATATGTTAACATGTTGTCATCCCTTTTTTCGGAAGTTGTTTTAGAATGTCTGCAGTAATTAGATCGAAACCTGGTGCTTTTTTTGACTTCAGAGCTTTAATTTTCTTTTAATTCTATATGAGTAATTAGTTCAATGTGATTTTCTTCTCTTCTGAAGTCATCTTCAATGTAGAAGTCTGACTCTATTTCATTATGCCGAAAAATTTCTTCCAGGTGATCTGCGAATGTTTCGGCTTTTTCTTTATTATTTTTTGCCCATTTACCATCCATTTTCCGAATTGGTGGGATTGGCACTACAGGTTTTTTCAAACTCTTTGTTGCTTTCCACAAAGAGTAATTTCTTTCTTTTTTAGCTGATAAATTCTCAACATATTTTTCATATGATTTGTTTTTTATTTCAAGATTTCTTCTTTTAAGATTCTGCGTTATTCTATTCAACACAGTTTTATCAGCTGGGTCACGTGTTTTATGCCATCTTCGTCTAGCTCTTCTCTTTAGTTTATTCGCATTTAATATATCTCTAGGATAATTAGGTCCTGCTGTCATGTATTTACATTCTTTTGTATTATTCCATGCAGCATTTTGGACAATTTTATTAAGATTTTCAATTGCTAAATCTATTTCATCTTTAGTTGTTATTTTAACCCTTAAATTTATATTATTTTCTATCTCTTGTTTAAAGTTGAACCAATTTGTTGATTTATTAACAAGTGTAGGCTTATTTTGTTTCTTAACAATTTTTTCATGCAGATTTAGTACGACAGCCGAATGGTCTGAGTCTAAATCCTCATTATTTTCTAGGCTAATAAAATTTGGAGATATTTTTTTTGTTATGAAGAAATCCAGTAGATCAGGAGTTTTTTTTGTATCAGTAGGCCAATAAGTTCGTTCGCCTGTAGAATGAAAATAGCAACCCAACTCTCTAATAGCTTTCCTTAGCTCTCTTCCTCTTGTTGAGGTAAGTCTTGAACCCCAATCGATATGTTTGGCATTGTAGTCACCTCCTAGGATGAACCTATCCCCAAGTCGGTTCAAGAGGTCTTTAAGGATCATATTCTTTAAATTGTAATTAGGAGGGCAATATAAAGCCCCAATATTTAAATCCTGTTTAAGGGATTTAACACCTATTACTGAAAGTTGAAATTCTTCAGTTTCTATTTTACACTCTTCGTGATGTAGTAAAGAGTTTTTCACCAAAATTGCACTACCTCCTCGCGGCTTATTACTAGGGTGTGTCGCATTATAACATGTGAAACCTATTATTTTTAGTTTTGACTGTCTTGTCATATGAGTTTCTGATAGGAGACACACATCTTAATTTAGAAATAGAAATTTTCTCGGAGTACCACTATAGCTTTTGCTAGAATTGTTTTCTAAATTAGTTATTCTTTTAGAGATATCATTCATTGAATTTAACAAATTTTGCATCATCTGCATTAAAATGTTATTATCAGCTTTAGTGTTAGGTTTATGAATGCTATTTGTACTAGTAGTTATATTCCTAACGTTAGTGCGTTTTATTATTTTTTCAGCTAATTTTTCTAATGCTACATTGTTCTGTTTTGTTGCACTAATAGGTTCTTTTGCTCTATTTTGTGATACTTGGGCATACGATAAACCGTAGATGACCCTGCTAGGATTTAAGTTTCTAGATTTAGGGTTAGGTGAATTCGACCTTCTTTGGTATGTTTTGGATTACTTTTTTTTTTCTCTTTTGTAATTTTTTTGCAACTACGCACCCCCTATAGTTTGCAGGGTGTGCCTCAAGGCAGTTAGCACACTTCGGCGTAACCTTTTTGTTTTTGTCACAATTCGTTGATAGATGTGACCCTGCACATTTTACACATTTAGCTAGAAGCTGGCAAAATTTTTGTGTGTGACCATATCTTTGACATTTTTTACACTGAGGAATCAGATTTGTTTTTTTCAGAGCTTCAATTTTCACTCTCATATACTGAGTAAACTCTATTTTATAAATCTTATCGATGTCCTCAGTATTTTCAAATGTTAACATAAAAAGAGGTAGTTTAACTATAGTTTCATCCTCATTCTTTTTAATTTTTTTTCTTTTGTTTACAACTTCAATGATTTTAAAACCCTTACATTTAAGCTCTTGCTTTATATCTTCAGGATCGCATGAAGGATGCAAGTTCCTAGCCATAACTTTTATTGGCCTGGTCAACTTGTTTTCATAAGTATGCCATTTTAAATTAGCTTCATTTATAATCTTTGTTAGTTCTATGTATTCCCCTTCTTTTTCAACATTAATCTTCAGTTGATGGTTATTCATCATATTTATTTTATAGTTAATTTGTACTTCTTTCAGTATTTTATTAACTTTGGGGTATTCTACAACATTACTTAATATAACCGGAGGAGGTTTTTTTTTTTCTTGTAATGATGGGTTTATCAATTGAAATTTTTGGTTTAATCACCTTTAAATTTTCTACAGTATTTTCTTTATGTATTTCTGGTGAGTGCTCCGCTTTTCTTTTTTTCCCTGTACGTTTTACAATCCACTCGGTTTCCGGAGTTAGTTCTTCTTCATCTGTACAGTATTCTACTGCACTTTTAGTTATTTGCTTTTTCTTTAGCATTTTATTTTCTGCGGTTAGAGTGTGAATCTGACTCATTAAGTCGCTACACATCTTCTCTAGTTCACTTATTCTTAAATGAAACTGTTTCTCTACTGTAATACATACGTCTAGGGGTTTATTCTGACCGTCATCGTTAGACATAATTTTTATTAAATTCGAACCAGTAATATTTCTAGTGACATTAGCCTGGATTCCCGCTTTGTCACTGGTTTTTTTTTCAACTACAGGTGGTGATCTTCCCACTAAACCGCCCTTTTTAAAAGGGTCGGCTGCGTTGAACGTAGATACATTTTTAACCACTGGCGACTTAACTAATCCCTTTGTGGAATTAGCAAAGCCCTCGCCGGCAGCCGTGGTCTCTGCCGACATTTTGGTAGATATCCCTACCATATTTTTATCTTTATTTGTGTTCATTATTTTATATTATTATATTCTGTATTTTATACCTACTACCAGGTATTTTAACTGTCGCCCCTTTGGGGAACCGACACAGACCAGAGAGCCGTCCATTCTGGATCAGTCGCTTCTGGATTTTCGTTGGATTTTAGAGGACTCGTACCCCAAGCATTCCTTACTGCGGATGTTTCTAAGCCCCAATCCGCCGGCTACATCAAAAATATGTTCATTCCATAACATTTTTTGGTTAAGCTGCATTCCTAGGATGTTTAAACTTTCAGACCGCTGTATGATTTCTCCCTGGATTCTCGGAATTGGGGTTAATTGTTCGCTTTTGAAAGAGAGGCGTCAGTTTTGAGTTTTGGAAGTGTGAAACTCAACTCTGTTAGCTTTACCCCAATCAGATATTTTGAATAGGTCATGATTGACTGAGTTAGTCATCAGATTTTTCTCTAAACTGATTGCGGCAGAAGTGGCATTTGATTTTTTAGAAAGTCGTAGCTGACACCACAATACTGTCCTCGGCCAAACTATGGATTGGATTGAGGCTGGAAGAGAGCAAATCATTGATAAAAATCAAAAAAAGAATGGGTGTTAAGGCGGATAATTTTTTTCATTATTGTCGGACATATGACTGTCGACAAGAACACGTACAGGACGATTCGAAAGAAAATCCTCAATTCATGTACAAGGGGCTACCCAAACCGATTGCTTGACATTTACTCAAAAGAGCACTATGCCATACTCGATCAAAGGCTTTTGAAATATCTAGACCCAAAACCTCAGATTTACCTGAGCAGCGTATGTTGGTGTGAAGCTTCTCGCAAAAGCAAGTTAAAAGATGGCCTGTGAATCGTTGGCTTCTAAAACCATATCGTTTAAAAATGCGACCTAATAAGAAATCTCAAAAGTCTTTTGTTTATCAGGATTTCCATTATTTTGGAAAGGTTCGAAATAATGGCAAGTGGTCGGTTGTTTGAGGGGTTATTTTTGTCACCTTTTTTAATATTCAGATTCATTAGAACTTTCGCTACCGTACGAGTCCTAAAGTAAACCCTCTGAAGAATTTTAAACCTTGAAGGATCAACTGAAGGGAATACTGGAGGTGTTTGTGCAGTAGGAGGGATTGTGAAATTTGCTGCAAAGTATTTTGCGAACAAATTAGCTTTACCAACTGAATCTGAGATGATAAAATTTCCCTTTTGCAAATGTTACTAAACCACGGCTTGGATTTAGGTCTAATTGGTTTATATGAACTAGGAATGAATAGTTTCAGACCTAGCATAATGGTTTTACTAATGGCATTTGCAGCAAAGTCAACATTTCTGTAGCAAAAACACATTGTCCAATCGAAACGCCCTAAAAACTGTTCTGCCCTATCTAGTCAGCCCGGTTTTGGTGCCTGATCAGTCTCTTAGAGATGGTGTTTCGGCTTGACCATAAGCTTATATGGAAGCTAGATTAAATAAGGCAATGATCGGAATCCCCAAGTGGCGAGTTAACAGAAATGTTATATTTTTCGTGATTTGTGGTCAGAAATAAGTCCAAGAGATAGATGTTCGTTTTGATTGTCACGGTTAGGAATTCTAGTTGGACTTTTTACAAGTTGAGAAAAAAGAAAAAAAAATAGTAACAACCAGAAAGTACATCAAACATTTTACACACCAAATAATTAGAAATATTATAAAATATTAGAAAATTTTATTGCAAACCTACAGAAGTATAAATATCACAATAAGACGAAGGAGGAATATAACAGTTAACAACATCCCTAGTCTGTGTTCTTAAACCTCTAACATTTTGATAATAAAAGGAAATGTTATATTTATTTAAGTTACTGTTGTAGATACCTTGACAAGATTATTTCGAGGAGCTGGGGAGGAAAATCTTATTATAACTTTCACGAGCTGAGTTTAAATGTTCATAATAATTACTCTCACAGTGACGTCGATAAGATATAAGATCATCCTTTACATATTTTTTCCGAAACATCTATAGAATTGTGAAATTTAATAAATAACTTATATATGTCTTCGTATTTAGTTGGGAGTCCTTCGTTATTAACTAAAACTTTGAGGTTCGTACGAGTTTAACCTTCTAGAACACGATTATACCAATCATTGTGAAGGTAAGCTAAAAATAGTAAAAAATACTAAAAATTTCATTTTTAATTTTTTAAATTTGAATTACTATTCTGTTCTATATTTTTACTTACAATTTTCTTTCTTGAATCCTTAAAATCGGAAATTATCGTACCTGGTTCCCATGCCTTACATTTTTTGATAGCTTTCACCGTTGATGATGGTACGCTGATTTTATAAGTAAAGTATTTCGATTGATATTTTAACCCACGTGGAGTAATTGATTTACAGTAAATATCTTCATAATTGAATGTTTTCTTTATAAAATCAACCAAACGCTTTTCTGTAGTGTTGGTGATTAGATTTAAAATTCTTAAATTAAAATTCGGCTGAAGTACTGCATCTGGTGCTTGGTAGTTTTTTTCAACGGGTATTAACGATGGAACCATAATGGGGTCTGATATCTGAATTTTGTTTTTTGCAATCGTTTCAATTAGGCAGTCAGCTATCCTTAATTCTTTCAAAATATACACTATTAGGCGGTTCAGGAACCACTGTTAGATTGTCAGTTCTAAAGTTGTCCTGACTTAATTCTAGTTTAGTTTTAACTAAATCTAAATCGGCTAAGACGACATCCCTAAAACTCATTGATATATCACGAACTGTAATACTTTGTTTTAGAGATGAATACTGCTCATTCAAACAATCTGGTAAATTCTTAAATTCTTCTTGATTGAAATAGTTTTGCGCATATCGGGGCTCAACAATACCCTTAAGTGATAATATTTCACTTTTTAACTCCATTAATTGTATGTTCAAATATTTTTTTATATCACCGGGAAAAATGCTAAAATTATGGTTTAATGATTAAATTTTTCTCCATTTCCTGGAAATTAGCAGTATTGTTCTTAATAACGGTAGTTAGTTTTGCTACGAAAAGCAAAAACGACTTAACTCCACTTAACTGGTTATTCCTTTTTTGCACAGATATGTATGATTTAATTTTCAAATTAAAATATCACTAAAATGTATTGTACTTCTATTTTAAATTTGGATGATGGTAATCCTAAAGTTATTTATCGGTATATCTCCAAACTATTGGTCCTTAAAAGTTAAACTATTAATAATTCTTAAAAGTTACTGCTCCGCTTGTGGGAGTTGAATTTAAATTTAAAATGTTATTGGAAAAAGCTTTTTAAAAAAAAAAATTTTTTTAAAACGATTTGTATAAGTTTTTTTTTCTGGCAGTTTTTAGCAGCATTTAGCAGGTAAATTAAAAATGTGCAGAAATGTTAACTCACATGACATTTTTTTTTCAGAAAACCACTGTCCTCAGCTCAACAGTCAAAAAGTAATACAAATAGAAAATGCAAAGCAAATAATTCGAACTGATTTAGAAAAAAAGTTTGTTTCGCAATAGAAAGAACTTTATAAAAAAATTTTTTCTACGGTATTATTTATTCACATTTATGACAATAAATGTCAGAACGAGCATATAACGCACGAGAAAGAAAATTTACCTTAAGCTATCTTGAAAATCATATTTATAAAAAAACATTAGAACGATACTCAACGTGATAAAAACGCTGTAACGCTATATTAATAAAGCTATCTTGATTTAAAAATTTGTACTGTATGTTACTGGTAATGAAATTGTTTTGATCCCGGAAGCTTTTAATCGAATTGAGGCTAAACGAGAATAATTCCGAAACCAATCAAGGTAGAACCTTCAAATTTGTTATAAGGACATCTCTTCCTATATCCTTAGTGTCCTTGGAATTTGAAAGCGATTGGGATAGCGGTTTGGGAACCACCCATACAGCTCTGAAGACCTTAAAGCATATCTTCGAAATTAAAAAAGATAGTAACTTGAAACAAATTTAGAAGCTTAAATTTTGATACAAGGATGTTTTTACTATTGTCTGCGTATCTTCAAAATTTTGGGTTCAATTAGACCTTCCAAGGTTTAAAAGCTTTTCATCGAAATAAATAAAAATGGTAACTTAGAATAAAGATAGAACCTTCCAGTTTTGTGGAAGGGTTAAGTAGTAATAAAATACGGCGGAATTGCATATGGGCGAATTCGGACAATGGGTTCGGGTTTTGATCATTTGATCACTTCCAGGGCTAGGAGCATAAATCCAAAAATACAATTACTCAAAAACTAATTCAGCTATCTTATTGAAAGTTTTACTCTAGGTTGCTATTACTGAAAGTACGGCTGCGATGAATATGGCGGGGATTGCGTACGTTAGAGGTCGAACAATGGGTTTGGATCCTAGAACTTTTTGATCGAACTTAGGCCAAACGAGCATAATTCCGAAACCAATGAAGAAAGAAATTCCAAATTTGGTGCCAGGGTGTCTTTTCCCATTCCCTTAGTCAGGGACCATCCACACAGTTCCGAAGACCTTAAAACATATCTTCCAAAATAATAATGATAGTAACTTCAAACAAATGTAGAAGCTTCCCAGGTTTAAAGCTTATCATCGAAATTAATAAAAAAATTAAGAATCCTATTGTGTACAAGGGTTATTTCGTGTTCGAAAACCTTTGAAAAGTTCAAGAGCTAACGAACCTAGATATAAGTAAAAACATCATAACTCAAAAACTAGTGACGCTATTTTGATGAAATTTAAGGTCTAGGTTGCTAGTAATGAGAGTACCGCAGCGATTGGTTTTGGTCTAGAAGCTTTTTATCAAATTGAGGCCAAACGAGAATAATTTCAAAACCAAAGGCGATAGAACCTTAAAATGTGGCATACAAGTGTTTCTTTTGTGTACGTGAAATTTTTGATGAATTGAAATAGCGATTGGCGTACTCCCCCTACTAATCCCTAGATCTAAAGCATATAGTCGAAATTAATAAAGATAGTATCTTTAAATAAATATCTAGTCTTTAAGTTAAGCATAACTGTGTTTTTTTCCGGTGTAACGGTGTATTGGTGGTTCAAGTGCCTCCTAAGAAATCCCAAAACTAAAAAGCCTCACTTCGAAATGAATAAAGATAGAAACTTTAAATTAGGTACACTTTTTCCTATTTGCATCTTATTTAACACTTTAATATTTTTGAAAGGCTAAGAACTTTACTATAAAACATATTATGTATTATATTTTATAATACAAAACAAAATATTTTTTTAAAAAACGACAAAATTTTTAAATATTTTTAATTTTTATTATATTACATATTTTACTGAATTATTACCATAGGTAATAATAATTAAGAAATTGTGTACGATACTTAATATGAAAAATTTATTTTTATATGTAAATGAATTACTAGCAGGTTTACCCGGCGTTGCCCGGGAGCGTGCATATTTCAAAAAAGCAAGTTTCGGCCATTTTTTCGAAGTACTGCTTTGGTTTAAAAGAAACCATCAAAAAATATTTGAGGAGTTCCGTTAACCCGTTGCGGCCCAACAGCTTTTTATAGGTTTTTTCATTACTTTACTATAAATTATAAATTGTTTAACCGATTGACTTCAAATTTTGTATATGTGTTCATCTTTGACAATTGAGTTCACTCTATTAACAGATCTTGTTACACCTTGCCACCCGACAATTTTTTAAAGGGAAAGGATATAACGTTAAATTTTGCGAAATATTGCTTGGTCGAAGTTTCAAAAACAGGTTTGTTGAGTTTCGTTAACCCATTGTGGCACAGCAGCTTTTACAGATTTTCTCATTACTTTACTCTTAAGCAAAACGGTTTGACCACTTGAATGTAAATTTTGTATGTGTACATGTATATGCTTATCATTCCTACGATTATTCAAAAAAAAACTTTTTGTAAGTAAATTACGTCCAATTTTCTAAAGTAGGTAAAACTTCTTTGAATTAGGGGAATGTTTAAAAAAATATTTTGACGAGTTCATTTAACCGAATGCGAAACAAAAACTTTAAAAAACAGTTTGCAAAACAGTTTTAACGATTATCTCTATTTTTTCTATACGTTTTTCTTCTGCTTCTTGACAATTTGGTGCTGCTCAAATTTTTATTGTTATTATTTAATAATTATGGAAAGTTTCAAATGCAATTTGATGAATTTGTTGAAAAATGCGTAAAAAACTCGTTTTAAAATAATTGCTTTATTACATTTTAGATTAACATGTACACCATTCTTGTGTTAACTTTTTTCAATAACATCAACTTAAATTAAAACTCCATTGAGAGGTCAAAAAGGTATACTAAATTTGCCATTATGTCATTATACTAAGTAAATTGCAGTTTACTTGAATTGCCAACGTTTGAACAAAATATAGTCGATGGTTTAGAAAAGGTTTAAAAATCTGCTTTCAACTTATATTTTGTTTTGTACTTACCTGAAAGTTCTACTACGCTCTTCCTCGTTTGTTTATGATTTGATGAGAGAAATTGAAGCTTCTTTCTTGGAAAAGCTGTTTTAAAATACTATGTATTTAAGCAAAATATATACGAAATTGAATTTTTTTTGATTTTTAGATTTTATTTTAACAAAACTGCAATTTTACACCAAAATCTTTTTTTTAAAAAACAACAACTGCCAAATAGATAAAAACCAAAGACTTACGAAAAAATGTAGAGAAGGAATATGTTACGTTATTTAAATTTAAAGTTATTATAATTTGAATTCTTTATTAGCTTTATTTTTATTATTATTAATATTATCTCATTTAGCTTTTGCACTATTTCATATTTGAGACTATCTGAGAGCAAAAAAATTAGTATTATTAATTTTTTTTTTTTTTTTACACGCTAACTAAACGCTAGGAATGGATTCCTGTATACATAATATGTACGTTTAGTATGAAAGGGAAGGAAAGTAGGATATTAGTGGGGAATTAGGAGGTAGGTTGGATATGAATCTAAAAAGATTCGTTTTGAATTTATGCAAGTTGTAGTATGGGACATTATTAGAAGAGGGGAACACATTAGCTGGAAGCATGTTCCACATCTTAGCATTTTCTCACGACAAATGAGTTTCCATAACGAATTTTAAACCATCTTGGAATTTTCACGGTGTAGAAATGAGCACTTGCTGCTCCTCTGGTGTGACGTTGGAATTGTTTAAGAGGAGGCATAATTGACTTTAGTTCAATAGAGCAAGTGTCATTACCTACAAAATATCTATAAAACAGATAAATCGCTCCAATATTTCGACGAGAGCTAAGAGGAGTAAGTGTTACTTGCTCGACAGGGTCACCTATTAGGCGTGAGGCACGATTTTGAATTTTGTCGAGGTAACTCAAAGAAGTTTGGGATTCGCCAGCCCAAATGTAGGGATTATACTCCATCTAAGGTCGAATATAGGCTTTAGAGATATTAGACAGATCCTTAGGAGAGAAATATCTTTTGCAACGTGACAGAAAACCCAAACATTTAGCAGCATTCTTAGCTATATAAAAATATGCACATTCCACAGCATTTTTTGGTT
The DNA here is from genome assembly GCA_963082915.1 of Dolichopus griseipennis. Taxonomy (NCBI): domain Eukaryota; kingdom Metazoa; phylum Arthropoda; class Insecta; order Diptera; family Dolichopodidae; genus Dolichopus; species Dolichopus griseipennis. The sequence goes on along the minus strand of OY720441.1, from coordinate 185,559,430 downwards.
TAGCTGCAAACCTAAAATGCTTAGATTGTCTGACCGTTTAATATTTTCACCTTGGAATCGCAGAATCGGGTTAAACTGATTTCTCATGCAGGAAATCAGGCAGCTTTGAGTTTTTGAAGTATTAAACTCTATTACTTTTACCCCAATCAGCTATTTTGGCTAAGTCATGGTTGACTAAACTAACCATTATATTTCTTTTTGAACTGATTGCGGAAGGTGTGACGTTAGATTTCTTGAGGAAATCGTAGGATGCCACTAGAGTGCTGTCGTCGGCGAAGCTATTGATTGGATTGAGGGTAGAGATGAGTAAGTCGTTGATAAAAATCAAAAAAAGAGCTGGTGATAAGGCGGAGCCTTGTGGGACACCAGCGTTAATTTTAAAAGTGTCAGACATAAAACTGTCGACGAGGACACGAATTCGACTGTTCAAAAGAAAATCCTCAATCCACTTACAGAAAGGAATATCAAGACCAATAGCTCGGCATTTGTTCAAAAGAGCAGAATGCCATACTCGATCAAAGACCTTTGAGATATCCAGAGCAAAAACCTAAGATTCACCGGAACAGTTGGTGTTGAGCTTTTCGCTGAGGTATTTCAAAAGATCACCTGTAGATCTTTGGCTTCTCAAGCCATTTTGCGTTTCATGCAAGAGGTATGCAGTCAAGGTATCTCATCAACCGTTTGTTAACAAGGATTTCCATAACTTTGGAAATGCCCGATATAATGGCTATTGGCCAGTAATTGGAGGTGTCGCTTTTGTCACCTTTTTTTGGGATTGGAGAAACATGAGCAATTTTCCATTGACTGGGATATCGACCAGTCGAAAATGATAATGAAAAAAGATTGCGCAGAGGTTTCAAGTACACCCTATAAAGAATTTTAACCCTAGTGGGATCAACAGAGGGTAGTACTGGTGGAGTTTGTGCTGTAGGAGGAAGCGTAGAATTTGCCGCAAAGGATTTTGCAAACAAATTGGCTTTAGCAACTGAATCTGATATGATAGAATTGTTTTTATCAATCAGCGGCGGAAAGGATGATTCGCAAAAGTTATTCTTTACACTTTTCGCAAAAGTCCAAAAAGAACGATTGCAGTGAGGTAGATTGATTATTCTGCATTTCAATCTTTGGTTATAAAGAAACTTTTGCTGATTGATAATTCTTTTGCAATTGTTCCTGACAACTTTATAGCTCGCAAATGAGGACTCAGACGCATTTTCTTTGTACACTTTGAAATGCTCTTTCTTCCTTTTGAAATGCAATGGATTTGGAATGGATTTTTACTGATTTGTATGAGCTAGAAATAAAAAGTTTCATTCCTAGCATATTTGTTTTACTAATGGCATCAGCAGCAAAGTCAACTTTCCTATTATGGAAACACATTGACCAATCGAAACCTCCCAAAAAGCTATTCAGAACTACCCAGTCAGCCCGGTTATAGTGCCAGACTATCCTTTTAAGAATAGAGTTTCGATTGGGCGTTGAACCCATTGAAAAGCTGGATTTGACAAGGCAATGGTCGGAGCCGCCAATTGGGGAACTAATAGAAATATTGTATTTTTCTGGGTTTGAAGTCAAGAACAAGTCCAAAAGGTGTTCATTTTGATCGTCTCGATAGTTCAACCTGTTTGCCTTCCGGCTATTGTGACTTGAGAAATGGAGCCAGTTTTTGTTGTGGACATTAAAATCACCTGCGACAGCTATCTCACATTCGGGATTCTTTTCCAGAATTTTATTGATAGTGTCGGATGGTTCTTCAATTGCCACAGCAGTTTCCAGCTCACTGGTTTGGAGGGATCTATATAAAAAACAGAAAAATATTGAGGCATTTTCAAAACGGAGTTAGACGCAGAGATAATGAAAAATTGGGTTAGAGCTCTTAAGATCATGAAGGGTGTTGAAAGCAACATTAGACCATATATATAAAGCGACTCCTCGATGAGGGATGAAAAGCGGAACAAGTGTATAGCCGTTGATATTATAATTAGTATCATCACCTACAACTTGTGTCTCGCTTAGCGCAAGTATAGCTGGTCTTTCTGAGTTAAGATGGGCTTCAACTGATTGGAAATTACATGCTAAACCTCTTATATTACGAAATTGTAATAGAAAATTGTTCTCCATTAACTACAACTTGCGGGCGGAATTATAGGGAAATTTGAAAATATTTATATTAAAATTTCAGAAAACATGCATCGCACACTAAACACACACAGTAATTAAAGTTTAAAAAAAAAAATAAAAATAAATAAAAAGATTTATATTGAAGTGAGGAAAAATTAAATTCAAGTAAACCATAATATAATGGTAGTAATAATAATAATAATAATAGTGCCAACACCAAAATGGTGGAGAACATTACCAACGAAAATCCAAGTACAACAGTTTTTAATACCCTATTGTACCCTGAGATTGTTTGCAAAATTCACCACTAAATTAGTGCGGACACGAACCTTTTCGAAACATTATGTTTCTTTATCCCACGTATACAGAAACAAAAATTATACATATATAGATAAAGCAAGTAGAACAAAAAATGTCAATAAGAATTCTCTTAATTTTTTCTTAAAACCATTGCCCCATATGCTATCTCTTTCTCACTAATGCTTTTTTGCATTATTCATAGAGTTTGCCTTTATAGTTTTTCTAGTTATCAAAAAATATGTGGAATATGTATCAAATATAAAAATAATAAGATTATTAAATTTTAATGATAAATTACAAGTTTATATAGAAAAATTTTAAAAATAACCTCTGTTTTTTTTTATTTTTTATTACTTTTTTCAAATAAAACTTATTTACTAGCATAAAATTTTAAATTTGCCGACTGTATCAAACCATTTAACCAAGTATCAAACTATTAATATCGTCGTACAATATTTGAGTTAATATTTTTTTGTTTTATGAAGATGTGTATGTAAATGAATGCAATATTGCCATATCTTTGCATGATTAAAAAATTTATTTTTTTTTTAATTTAAGTTTTAAAAACTTCAATATTTAAAAAAAAAATCAATTTTAATTTTTTGGAAATTTAAAACTGATTAGTACAACTGATTAGTCATTCGAGTACAAACACTGTACAAGTCTGCAAGTAGTAGACGAAATACGCGTATCAGTTAAGTTAAGCTAATTTAGTTAAATTAAAAGGAAACTAGGTACTCAAATTTTTTAAAAATAAAAATTTAAAATATTTTACCAAAACGCTCTAAACCATAAAATAAAATTAAAATATATTTTATAAATTTATAACTGATTAGTAGTTTTAAGAATTTTAACAAATAATTTTCGTTGTTGTATTAATATATTATATTTTAAATTATAATATTTATATAATATAAGTTATATTATATTATGAATTATAATTAAATTATAATATAAGTTATACTTTAAATATTTTATGTATTCAAAAAATAATTTCCAAATCTTACATAACTTTTAGAAAAAGTAATTCTTTAAAGTTTTGATATGTAAGTTTTTAAGATCTTATATGTTGATAAATCAGGAAATTACATTAGTCTTTCAATATGGCAACACCAAAAATTATGTAAGCTTTTTAATATACAATATGATCAATAGACGTGTTGATCAAGTCAAGTGTACTGAAACTTATGTTTGTATTCATTTACATATGTGTTTATATTTTAATATGATTTTATGGTAAAACGAGGAAGAGTGTAGTAGTGTAGACTCTGTCAACTCTGGGATATCCGTATGACCGTTATATAAACATTATATCATTATTATAAACACTAATTACTTTTGGCAAAATTTCAGACACGCAACTGTAATAGGTACAGAGAAATGCTCATTTGAAAAAAGAAGTTGTATGGCAGCTACCCGAACCCATAGACCAATATGGCTGGATTTAAATATCGATGACGGTTATTGCAAAAAACCGAATTTGCGAAAATTTCAAGATTCTAGCTCCTTTAGTTTTTGAGTTATCGTGCAGACGGACGGACGGACATACATCGCTGAATCGATTTATTTTTCGATTCTGATCCGATCCATACACTTGAATCTATATCTACCCCCTCTTCTTCTTTGCGTCTTTGCATCACAAACGTAATGGCAAATTTATACCCTTTGACCTACAGTCATACGGGATAAAAAAACACTGAAAGATGGTGTAGGTAATTTTTTCATAGTATTATTTATGGTTTTATATTTTAACCCTTGGTGGCTTGCTGTTTCATTGTGAAATTATCTATTAAATTGCGGTTTCTAGTTTCAAAGGGGTTAAAAAGTTAAAGCCATAAAGTTATAAAAGGAAAATTCAAATTTAAATTTAAGCGGTAACTTGTCGTTTTATTTTCATAAATTTTAAGTAATAAATTATTAATTTCCCCACAAATTTTTTGTAGATTAGATTTCAATACTATATACAGAGCCATAAATTAAAATTTTCCTCTAATTTATCTTTTTATTTATTTAAAATTTTTAAAAATTTCTAATTTATCTTTTTTTTTCCACACCCTTCAACTTTTCACCGGAGCATTGAATCTTAAAGTGGAACAGGTGGATCAGCTTATGTTAAACAATGCTAAATATTAAATAATTCATTTTTGTTTATTTTATTTCATATTTAATTTTGTTATGTTTTACTAGAATTATAGTTTTACGTTTGTTTTGTTTTTAATAGTTTTATGTTATAGTTTGTACATAGATTCAAGAACCTTCATAGTAGCTACATGTTTATAATTTTTTTAATTTCGTTTTTTAAAGGGTTTCTTATGCTGAATTGAACGTTATTCATTTTATTTATTATATAACTTCAATTCGGCTTTTTCCTTTTTCTTAAAATATAAAATGAAAATTGAATTTTAATTATTGATTGTGTTTTTATTTTTTAATTAAACCAAATTTTTCAGATATTATTTTACTTTTCCCGTCTCATCTATTTAGTTTTATTTCTCAACAAGTATTCAATTTAATATACGATGTACGGAATTTTAATTGTCCACACTAAATATCCAATTTTCATTCTGTTTAAATTCCTAAATTTAGTCAATTCTAAAAATTTCATTTCAAAGCAAAAAACAATTTCGTTTGTCTGCTCTTATTATTTCTATATTATTTCAATACGTAAAGAGGCAAAATGAAAATTTAAAAAAGAAAAATTTGATTGAATATTAAAAAAATAAATATTTATACATACATAATATAGTGTATTATTTATATTTGATTAAGTTAAGCCAGTAGTTAAATATATGTATATATACATTGGCATTTGGTTTTATCAGTATTACATTGAAACACACAAACTCATTGAAAAATAAAACAAGTAAAGCAACAGTCAGTCGGTGGAACCGACTTAGAAATACCCTACACCTATTTGGTTCAAATTTAAGGACATATCCATAAGTCATTTTAACACCATAAAAGCTGTTATTAATTTGATCGTAAGACATAGCTAACCAAATCAACTTTATAAAACTAAAAACATTTTCTAATTACACTATCTATTAAAAAATAATACAAATTCTTACTAATTTATCTATTTAAAAATATTAAAAAACAAACAAACTTGAAATAAATGAAAATATATTTATTCCAATTCAATTACAAAATGAAAAAATTCTAATTATTAAATTTTGTGATAAAAAGATAATCAAAGCATAATATATTTAATAATCCAAATTTTTCAAAATTGCAATTATTTTAAATGGTTAGTTTATATACCTAATAGAAAAGCTTATAAACGCAAAATATGCAATAAATGTATTTCTAAAATACAATTACAAATTTAGACCTTTTCATATAATTCATTTAAATATAAAAATAAATTTTAAATAAATGCAGGAAGTACCTTTGAACATAGCTGAACCACTACAATTAAGTCTAGATTTCGGAGACACATAGGACATAGGAAATATATTCTTTGGCTTCGAAATTAAACTCGACCACAACCAATTCCCATGGTACTTTCATTACTAGTAACCTAGTGTTAAATTTCATCAAAATACCGGCATTATTTTTTGAGTTATGGTGTTTTTAAGATATATGTTTGTTAGTCCTTGACTTTTCAAGGGTTCCAGAACCCGAAATTATGGTGGGAAATTATGGACATTGCCCAGAGCAAGTGAGCAAGCACTTGGAACTTTCGAGCGAAAGATTCTTCGTCGAGTGTTCGGTCCTTACTGCGACGATGGGACCTGGAGAAGAAGATAAAATGCCGAGATCTATCAGCTGTACGGTGACGTAGACCTAGTTCAAAAAATTAAGATCAAAAGGCTGCAATGGCTAGGTCACGTTGAGCGAATGGACAACACTGCTCCAGCTAAAAAGATACTCGAAGCCAGGCCAGAGGGAACACGACGCAGAGGTCGCCCAAACCTTCGTTGGAGATACGAGATTTCGACAGACATCAGAAGGCTCCAAATCTCCAACTGGAGAAAATCTCCTCGGGACCGAACGAGGTGGAGAGGAACGCTACGTCAGGCCCAGGACCTTCATGGTCTGTAGCGCCACCTAAGTAAGTAGTAAGTAGGTACTAGGACTGAAAGTACGGCGGGGATTGCACATGGGCGAAATCGGCCCATTGGTTCGGATTCTGGACATTTTAATCGATCGAAGGGCTAACGATTATATATAAAAAATCACTATAACTCAACAACTAATGACGCTTTCTTCATCAAATTTGTGCTGTAGGTTAGTAGTAATAAAACTACTTCGGGGATTGCGTAAGTTCGGAATTGGACCAAGGGTTCCGAACCTAGAACTTTTTGATCGAATTTAGGCCAAACGAGCATAATTCCGAAACCATAGAAGATAGAACCTCCAAATTTTGCATCAAGGTGTCCATTCCTATTTTCCTAATGTCTTTGAAAATTGGGCCACATTGGAGTAGTGGGTCGGGAACCAGCCACACATTTCCGAAGACCTTAAAGCATATCTATAAAATTAATAAAGATAACAACTTAAAAAAATGTAGAAGCTTCAAATTTGGCACAAGGGTGTTCTTTACTATCCCTTGCATGTCCCCCTAATTTGGGATCAATTGAAGTGGTGGTTCAGTATCCCTCTTAGACCCTCTTAAGTATTAAGAGCTTGTAACCGAAATTATTAAAAATTGTAACTTAAAATTAAGATAGAAGGTTCAAATTGTGTACAAGGGTTAACTAGTGCTTAAAGTTAAGCGTGGACTGCATAACAACTAATGACGCTATCTTCATGAAATTTGTGCTGTAGGTTATTGGTAATGAAACTACGGCGGCGATTGGGTACGGTGAGGATTGGACAATGGGTTCGGAACTTAGAACTTTTTGATCGAATTTAGGCCAAACTAGCATAATTCCGAAACCAATGAAAATAGAACCTCTAAATTTGGTTTCAGGGTGTCGCTTTCGATTTCCTTAGTGTCCTTGAAATTTGAGCCCAATTGGAGTACTGGGTGTGGACCAGCCACTCAGTTCCAAGGACCTTAAAGCATATTTTCGAATTTAATAAATAAAGTAACTTGAAACAAATGTAGAAGCTTCAAATTTGGCACATGGCTTTACTATTTCCTGCGTGTCCCTCTAATTTTGTACCTTTCTTAGACCCCCCAATGTGTAAAAGTTTATCATCGAAATTAATAAAACTAGTAACTTAAAATTAAGATAGAACGTTCCAATTGTGTACAAGGGTTAACTAGTATTTAAAGTATGGCGGGGACTGCTTATGGGCGAAATCGTAACATGGTTTCGGGTTCTGCAACCTTTGAAAAGTTCAAGGGCTAACAAACATATATCTTAAAAACACCATAACTCAAAAAATAATGCCGCTTTTTTGATGAAATTTAAACTTTAGGTTACTAGTAATGAAAGTACCATTGGAATTGGTTCTGGTCGAGTTTGGTCAATGAGTTCGGATTCTAGAAGCTTTTGATCGATTTGAGGCCGAACGAGTACAATTTTGAAGCCAAAGAATAGAAATCATATCATATGTGTTCCCGAAATTTAGACTTAATTGTAGTGGTTCAGCTTTCTTCAAAGGAACTTGCTGCATTTATGTAAAATTTAGCCATTTAAAATAATATAGCAATATATAATAATATAATATAGCCATTTAAAATAATTGCAATTTTGAAAAATTTGGGTTATTATATATATTATGCTTTGATCAGATTTTTATCAAAAAATTTAATCACTAGAATTTTTTCATTTTGTAATTGAAGTGGAATAAATAAATTTTCATTTATAACAAGTTTTTTTGTTTTGTAATATTTTTAAATAAATAAATTAGTAAGAATTAGTAATATTTTTTAAGAGAGAGTGTAATTAGAAAATGTTTTTAGTATTATAAAGATAATTTGGTTAGTTATGTCTTACAATCAAATAAATAACAGCTTTTATGGCGTCAAAATGACTTATGGATATGTCATTAAATTTGAACGAAATAGGTGTAGGGTATTTCTAAGTCGGTTGCACCGACTGATTGTTTCTTTACTTGTTTTAAATTTTTGTTGTTGTACACAGCAATATTAATATATTAAAGTTTATTATATAAAAAATTTTATGTTTCAACAGAACAATGTTTTATCAAATTAAATTTTAGATATATTAAAGTTCGGATAAAAAATTTAATTAATTTGTTTTTTATTATTTATTTGTTTGTTTAAGCACAAAATAAAAGACAAAAGCAAAAGTGCACGCGTATCTCTAAATCACCTGTACACTCGATGCGTGATATATGTAGACTGTGTAATTAAGTGAGCTTTTGGAATAAAGGTTAATTTGCGTTTAGTTTATTCCAACCAAATTTATACAACAAATTCTGGTTGCTAAGAGGAACATTTGTGTACAATTTCAAGTCAATCGGTCAAACCGTTTTGATTCGAAATCAAAACATTAAAAAAGCATCATTGAGCCCTCGTGCCCAAATGGGTTAACCGAACTCGACAAAAATTTGTGCCAGACTTTCTTTTCGACTGCGAAACCACCCTGTAAAATTGGACACAAATCGGAAACACAAAATTTTTTGGAAGCCCGCCAGGTCGAAATGGGTTAAGTTATTCCAACCAAATTTATATAACTAATGCCAGTTGCTAAGGGGAGCATTTGTGCAAAATTTCAAGCAAACGGTCAAACCGTTTTGCCTATACATCCAAATAACATAAAGTTTAAAACGGCTCTGCATCTGAATAAATAAAATAATTTGAAAATGTTTTTAGTATTATAAAGTTAATTTGATTAGCGAGGTCTTACGATCAAACTAATCAAAGCTCTTATGGTTTTAAAATGACTTATCGACTTCTCACTAAATTTGAACCAAATAGGATTAGATTTGACCAACTGACTGTTGCACCGACTGACAGTTTCTTTACTTGTTTTCTTTCAGTATTCCTTATTATATTTTTTTTTGGAACTAAATGCAAAAACAAGTGATGAAAAAAACCAAGGGTTTTTAAAAAAGCACATTTTCAAAATTTTATGGCGTTAAAAACTAAGTTTAATTTTGGAAATATATACCCTGGTGACTAAGTCACTGCTTACGTGTAAAAACGGTAAATTTTTAATTTTTATTTCCTAATAGCTCTTCAATGGGGAAGGTTGCCAAATTTCTCAAGGATATAATCCCACTCCTGTCCCACTCCATTTTTTCAGCTTCTAGGAATTAAACCAACATTTGGATTTTATTTTAGAATATTATTATCTAAGCAAAAATGGGTAAAACTGGGGGACACTTTCCTCAATTTAAAGAACCGCTTCTAAATTTAAGAAAAACCCTTAACATAATGTTAAAATATAATGTTGGAACTTTAAATTTTGTATATTACTAAAAAAAAAATTGGACAGGTATTCAAGTTACAGGTGCTAAAAAATAGTAAAATTTCAATTTTGGCCCTCTTACAACTTTTAAGCGGGGGCGCAAAAAAAAAAATTACTACCTAATTTCTGAGGTAAATTACTACCTACTAATTACCTACTAATCCTCAGTTAGATCCTCAGAAGCATCTCCTAAAATTTCCCAAAGCTTGAGCCATTCAGATGTTATGTGAGGAAAAAATTTTTGCAAAATTTGAGTTTTGGATAACGGTACATTTTAGTACCGTATGGTAACCCAATGAATTTGTTTTTTAAAAATTTGTCTTTCGACGTTTGCAGATTGGAAAAATACCTCATAGAACTCTTGTTATAACATTTTAAACAGAGGGTCTCTTCCAAATTTGATGGGCTATAGCTCCGTAACGGGTGGGACTACAGAAAAAAGATCCTCCATGAATTTTTTTTTTGCAATACCTACCCTTAGTTAAATTTTTCTTCCCTCTATTTCAAACGGTGTAAAAGTTTGTGTAAACATACGGGCAGACGGACGGATGGACAAAGTCGTTTTGGAGCGTTCTATTTTGTATATATATACTTACTTTTGTTCGAACGAGAGACATAAAAAAAAAATAATAATTTAAATAAAATTAAGGTAAATTTTATTTTATATTTTCTTTATTTGAATGTAACTTTTAGAGTGAATCTTAATTCTAAATTTTATAATTATCTTTACAAATTTATTTTATCCTATAACCGTGAAAAACTTTACAATTCATAATTTTCACGGAATCAGTTTACAAAAATTATTCTCTATATAGTTATTCGTAAATTCTGTAATATGAAAAAAAAACTTAGGAATTTTAATTTCGCTTTAATTTCTTCAATGTGTTTTGTATTATTAATGTGTTTGGGAAGGGAAGATTTTTGATATAGTATTCTTTTTGATAGTTTTCATTAATATAGATTCCTATGGAAATTTTACAATTTTCGATTTTTAGAATATTATTACCTTTAATGTTAATTTCATTTTGTAGACCACAATTATTTATTACAAAAATTTCTTTCAATTTTTTTGTTATTACAATATTATTAGAAATTACCTTAATTTCATCTAATAAATTTTTTCGAAACTTACATTTCATTTGCTGCGTATTTACTAAATTTGCGATACATTGTTCTTTATAAGGTATTAAATTTTTAAAATGTTTTTATTTTCAATATTTACAAAAATTTTTTGATTGCTTATAATAATCTTACTAATATACTAATTCTAAAAATATGCCTTTCTTAGGAACTTTTTGTATTATTATTTTGGGCGTTATTAATATGACTTGAAATTCTTTGGTCTGATTTGAAATCTGCTCATTAATTGTTACCTGTTTATTTAAATTTCCAATTATGTTTCCGTTATTTAGTTCTATTAATTTTAAGTGTTCTAGAATTTCTTTGCGATCTTCATTGTCCATAACTTCGGTTAAAAATCTGAGAGTATTTCCAGCCAGATTTATTAAACCTCGTTTATTGACATAATGTGGAATAATGTTGAAAAAACATTTTTTTAGATTTTTAAAATTTACAAGAAGATTTTGAGGAAGTTCGGTTGTTCTATTAATGCTGTCTCTGTAGTAATTTAGATCTATTATGTTCATATGCGCTTATAATTGTCAATAAGACCAATTCTAATAACACGAATATAATATGACCCTCTGTTCCAACATGTACCTATGGTATAGACAGGCTAATTAGCCTAACAGTTGAACAGTTAGCGCTTAAAAAAAAAAAAAAAAAAAAAATTATTTTAATATAATATAACGGGGATATATTTCTTTATTGATTTTAACATGATCCTCTTTTGTCTCGACAATATTAAATTTTTTAAGGTTGAAGTTTCTTTACGCGATTTAATTTTAGATAGTTGCAGAATTTTCCTTCAGTTCTGTTTTTATTTTTTGAATTAATAGTTATATTTTTAATTTTTTGGAGAATTTGTTTTATGAGTGGATATTCTTGGCGTTCAATGTTTCCGTTTAGGAAATCAATTGGTTTTTTTAAAGTAGATGAATGTTTTGTTTCATTATAAATTTTGATAGCTTTGATTACGGGATTTTCATCTAATGGTATAGATTGTTCTTTCTCGGTTACGGCGAAAATTCTCAAGTGTTCGTTTAGAGTATTATGGAACCTTTCGGTGTCAGAGTTACTACTTTTGTTGTTAGGCTTAGTAAAGTGCACATCAATTCCTTCACTTTGCAGAAAGTTTTTAAAATTTAGGCTGTTGAAGCCTTTTTCTTGATCGGTAATTATTATTTTGGGTTTACCCAAAGAAGCGATGTATTGCATTAGAGCAGTTTTTAGGGCCATCCAGTTGCGCGAACTTAGAGCAATCACTTGAGCGTTTTTGTGAAGTTTTCCATAATTGTTAAATAAGGTTTATCCTTTGTATGAAACCATATATCCATATGAACTATTTCTAAAGGAGCATTAGGAGTTTCCATTATTTTGATAGGTAGTTTTAACGGATTTTTTTCGTATTTAGCCGTGTTACCGATATGGTAGTTGTTTATTACCTTTTGAATTTCCAATTTAAATTTTGTAAAATAATACTTATTTTTTAAATTGAGATATACTTCATTTATACCTCTGTGATTGGTTCTATTGTGTTGTTCTAATATTTTTTCGTGTAACTCTGAACGATCTTTTATATCCTCCAGTAAAAATGAACATTTATTTAATTTTTTAGATTTGTTTTTGGCTTAAGGTAAGTATTTTGGAATAGGGTGTAAATTTTCATATGATCAATCATTATACCAATAATCCCTTTTGGCGGTATATGATCTTTTAAAATATAAATAAAAAGGTTTTCATCAGCAGCTGGATAGGTAAATATTTTCCTAATTCGATTAAAAACTTTCTCTGATTTGACCGTTTTTGGAGAACCACATTTTATAATAACTTGTGTCTTATAAAAAATCAAAGGTGATTCAGAAATTGGAATATAATCTGTATTGTCTTCGTCTGCTGAGTGCATGGTAGCATCAGTAGACTTAATTTCGTCAATTTCCATCTCATCTAAATTTATTTCCACCTGTGATAAAGCATCAGCTACTTTATTACATCTTGGTTTTTTTGGGACAATCCAAATAGGTGCCGAGTAAGGTGACTTACTGGGTCTAATAATACTTTGTTTTAACATGTCATTCATTTGTTTATTCACTTTTCGTGGTGTACTTCTGGATATCGATAAATCTTCGTATAAATAGGAAGCTCATTAACGGTATTAATTTTGTGCTTAATTTGTTGCGTGAATGTCAAATCGCCACCTTCATAATAAAAGGCTTTGTTATATTTTTTCACGATTTTCAGTAATTCACCTCTTGTAATTTTATCAAGGTAATATTATTTTCATTTAAAAATATTTCGTTTTGAAATAATTCCAATTTATTTAATGGGACTGGAACATGATATTCCATCTCTTCTTTTTCATTAAAGAAGGTAGGAATTTCATTTGCAGAATGTAATTTTAATAATTTATTTTTATAGTTTAACACAGCTTGAAGAGGAATTAAAATATTATTGCCTATTAGTCCGTCGAACTTATCGTGAAAGGTTATTTCCAAGAATTCTATGAATCAAATTCAGTAAAAGGATTTATTGTTACGAATTTATCACAAGAAATTATATTGCTTAATGTTTTAATATTTACAGGTTCTATTATACTATGGTATATTGGATTACATATCCCAGGATTTATAATTCTCATGGTAGCACCTGAGTCTATAATAAACTTTAATGGTCTTCCTTTTGATTGAAGTTTTATACAAGGAAGTTGTTGTTAGCTTCCGAGGCTTCTAAGGGAAAATTTTCTATTTGATTTTTTATTTCTAATGAATTGACCCTTGTGTTAACGGTTTGTTCCAATTTCATTGGTTCTGGTCTATTATTTCTAAAATCTGAATGATGTGATCTGTTAAATCGGTTAAAATTATTTGATCGGTTAGCTGAGGAATTGACGTTTTGTGAATAGTTATAATTGTTGTTATTATTTTGGTTGTTATAAAAATTTTTTGTTTAATTGATTATTATAGAAATTACTTGAATAATTATTATTTGGATGATTATTATTTGAATTGATTATAACTTTTTCTACAGTTGGAATTTCCGTGATTATTATGTCGGTTTTGCGAATGAAAATTTTTTCGCTGGAAATAATTTTTATTTGAAGGAGCTTTTGTTGGATTGTAGCAAGCGTAATTACTTTCATGCAAAATGTCAATCGCTTTTTCTAAGGTCTCTGATTTCTGCTAAAGAGAATCGAACGCATTGGTTCGGGAAGTTTTTCTTCAAATATTTGAGGCCAGTTTGAATATTGACTTCTATTATTTGAACTGAATTTGGTTCCCCTTTAGATTTATTATTTAGAATACGTAGAATTTTTTGAATCTGATTATACAGATGAACACTGTTAGTCGTAAAAGAAACACTTCGTAGTTCATCAAATATTTGCAAAGACGTTCGCTTATCACTAAAATTTTTTAAAAGAACAGATTTCATATCAGACCAATTATTGTTTGTTAGGTTGTTATTAATTTCGATAACCTGCCTAGCTTTACCGCGAAACTTACTTTTAATTCTATTTAATAAAATTACCTGACTATTTACATTATGACTTATAATTAATGGTAAAATACATTCGACTAGTTCTATAAAGGTAAATAACGACTCACCGTTTCTTTCAAATTCAGGTAGAGAAAAATATTTTAAATAAAAAATAATATATGGTTTTTTTTGGAAAAAATTATAATTAAAAACAAGTCAAGAACCAGGTAGTCGGTGAAACTGACTCAGAAATACCCTACACCTATTAAGTTCAAATTTAATGAGATATCCATAAGTCATGTTAAAACCATAAAAGCTGTTATTAGTTTGATCGTAAGACACATGGGTCCTAATATGGGATGTATAATTTGGGATGTATTGGAGTGGTGGTTCAGTACCCATCTTAGACCTTCCACGGTTTAAAAGCTTATAATCGAAATTACTACAAATAGTAAATTAAAACTTAAAATTAATATAGAACGTTCCACTTGTGTACAAGGGTTAACTGGTATTGAAAGTATGACTGGGACTACATATGGGCGAAATCCTATCGGATTGTGGAACCTTTGAAAAGTTCACGGGCTATCAAACATATATCTTAAAAATACCATAACTCAAAAACTAATGACGCTATTTTGATGAAATTTAAATTCTAAGGTACTAGTAATGAAAGTACCATGGCAATTAGCTCTTGTGGAATTCGGATTCTAGAAGCTTTTGAACGAATTAAGGCCAAGCGAGTATAATTTCGAAACCAAAGAAGATAGAACCTCGTATTTGGACACAGGTTTTTCTTATTTGTTTTCTGTACGTGGAATTTTAGATGAATTTGAGTAGCGGTTTGCGGACCACCCCTACTACTCCCAGGCCTTAAAGCATATATTCGAAATCAATAAAGATAGAAACTTCAAATTGAATACACTATTTCCTATTTTCGTTCTTATGCACTTTTATATTTTTAAAAGGCTAAGAATTTTACTATAAAACCTATTATGCATTATATTTTATAAATTAAAAACCAAATTTTTTTTTTATAAACGACAAAATATTTTTTTTTTTAATTTTTATTACAAATTATCTATATTTTATTGAATTATTACCATAGACAATATTATATAATTAAGAAATTGTGTATATGAAAAGTTCTGAGTTCGTCATTGTATTTTAGAAATACATTTATTGCATATTTTGATTATTTAATTTTGTGCTAAAAAGCTAATGAAAACATTATAACATTAAAAACCATGAAATTATATAAACTTTTATATTTATATTATTAGGTACAAATTAATATTTATTTCGAATAATTTTGAGTTTAGTTATATAAAACATTAAAAAATAAACAAACTAATTTAGAGAATAAATTTTAAAATATTTAAAATTGAAATAATTAATCAAGGGTACTAAATTTTTCAACAGTAAATGCACTACAGCTAAAAATCCTAAAAAGAAGTAATTGCTTCATGTTTGTAAAATTTTATTGAATTTGATAGAAAGTTTTATTTATGTAATTTTGTAATTGCATTTAAGAATCCATTTATTTTAAGTTTATTTGTTTTATAATACTTTTAAACAGATAAACTAGTAAGAATTTTTAATATTTTTGAATTGATAAAATAATTAGAAAATGTTTTTAGTATTATAAACTTAATTTCGTTGGCTATGTCTTGCGATCAAACTAATAAAAGCTTAATTCAATTCTTGATTTGTCATCATTTAAATTGTTTAACCTTCTATTGTAATTACGAATATTGTTTCTTCTGGTAATCGTGATGTTTTTTTTGTACACCTTTTTTTCTATTTTGAAAATTAGTTTAGATTTTTTCAGAATAATGAGTTCGGATAACTTCAGATATCCCGTGCGTTTAAAAATTTCATTTGCTGGGGTAAGCCAGTAAGACTTATCTAATGGCTTTGTTCATTAGAACACTGATTTTATCTTTCAATCATAATGAACAGTTGGACAAGTTACATAAATTGTATCTGATGTCGAAATAATATGAGAATAATATAACGTATTTGCAGTTTGTTTATTCAATATAATTCTCCTTCTGTCGAAATTGCCCAGCAAAGGCACATTTTTTTTACTATTTTATTAATATTCTCTTCCCACTTCAGTTTTTCATCAATTACAACTCCAAGATATTTATATACAGGAACTCTTTCAATTTTAGTATTATTCACCAATAGACTGGAATTTATATCCATTTTATTCTTTATTCAATTTACTATATACTTTGTTTTTTCCGCATTTATAGTTAATTTATTACCTCTTACTCAATTTTCGTAAATTCCCAAATCAGTATTTTCAAAAGTTTCAAGATTTTTACTGGTTCCCGAAGCAGGGATAGCAGGGATCTTATAGTCAGCCCGTATGTTCGCATTCTGGGTATTTTAATTATAGTAGAAAGCAAAAGGACAAAAAGGAAAAAACAGCGTTATACCAAATTTAAAGGTTCTATATTTATTTTAAGTTACTCTGTAAAAACAAATGAGAAAAAACACTCGTGCACTAAATTTTAACGTTCTATCTTATTTTGCGTCGAAATTATACTCGTTTTGCCTCAATTCGATCAAACCCTTCTAGAATCCGAACTCAATGTCCGATATTGACCAGAACCAATCCCCGCTGTACTTTCACTACTAGTAACCTAGATTTTAAATTTCATCAAAAAAGCGTCAATAGTTTTTGAGTTATGGTCTTTTTTATATATACATTCGTTAGCCCTTCAACTTTTAGAGGTTCCAGAACCCGAAACCATGCTCCAATTTCGTGCATATGTAGTCCCCGTCATACCTTCAATACTATTTAACCTTTGTACTCAATTAGAAGGTTTTATTATTTCGATTATAAGCCTTTAAACTTTGGGAGGTCTAGGAGGTGTACTGAACCACAACTCCAATTTAAGGCAAAATAAGGGGTCACGCAGAAAATAGTGAAGAACATCCTTGTGCCAAATTATAATTATGATAAATTATAATATTATCATTTATTTTTAAATACTCAGTAAGAAACCCTATATAATATTGAAAATGTCCTTTTTAAAAACCCTTGGTTTATTTCTTCACTTGTTTAATGTAATGCTAAGATACTTTTTCAAAATTCGGAGGGCCTAAATTTGCGCAGAAATCGAGTTTACTTTGCAGTGTCACAAATGTAATGGAAAATTATATAAAAATTCAAACTTTGCCGTTATTTGATCTTTTTTGGCAAAATATAGGTAGTGTGCGAGAAAATTGTTGAATATTGTTCTATTAATAGTGTTAATAATTTAAAAATGATAGAAAGAAAAGTGTGTGTGTGTGAAGTTCAATTCTTTTCAAACGAAATTTAATATTATTAGAACAAAATAATACTAAGGAAATTAACAGCGGCAACATTTGCGGACCAAGTTAGGAATAATATTATATACATTAATGAATCACTAACATCTTACTCAAACTCCTTATTAAAAATAGAAGTTAAAAATTCGAAAATGATTTCGTTATGATAAGGAGTGTTAGTAAAAAGGCTTTCTGAATCATCAGCGAGCTTTACCACCACTCTATTATATGCATTCGTGAATGCAAGATCTAACCACTTGTTATACCCTACAACTAAGAAATAGGAAAAAGGTATATTAACTTTGGCATGGTTTTTGTAACCACCTAAAGAAAGCGTGATAGTCGATATAGCCATGTCCACCGTCCGTCCGTCCGTCCGTAGGCACGATAACTCAAAAAATAATGGAGCTATCTTGATGAAATTTTAACTGTAGGTTACTAGGACTGAAAGTACGGCGGGGATTGCAACTGGGCGCAATCGGCCCATGGGTTTGGAATCTGGACCTTTTAATCTGTCTAAGGGCTAACGAAGATATATAAAAAATCTCGATAACTCAACAACTAATGACGCTATCTTCATAAAATTTGTATTGTAGGGTACTGGTAATGAAACTATGGCGGTGATTTCGTACGGTGGGTAATGTAGAATGGGTTCGGAACCTAGAATTTTTTGATCGAATTTACGCCAAACGAGCATAATTTCGAAACCAATGAAGATAGAACTTCCAAATTTGGTATTAGGGTATCTCTTTCTTTTTCCTTAGTGTCCTTGAAATTTGGGCCCCATTAGAGTAGTAGGTCGGGGAACAGCCACACATTTCTGAAGACCTTGAAGCATATATTTAAAATTAATAAAGATAGCAGCTTGAAAAAATGTAGAAGCTCAAATTTGGCTCAAGTATGTTCTTTACTATTTGTGAGGCCCTCTAATCTTGGATCAATCAGGGTGGTGGTTCGGTATCCCTCTTAGACACCCCAAGGTTTAAAAGCTTATAATCGAAATTAATAAAAATAGTAACTTAAAATTAAGATAGAACGTTCTAATTGTGTTCCAATCTGTGAAAGTATGACGGGGACTGCAAATGGGCGAAATCGTACCATGGTTTCGGGTTCTGGAACCTTTGAAAAATTCAAGGGCTAACGAGCATACATGTTAAAAGCAGTATAACTCAAAAATAATGCCGGTATTTTGATGAAATTTAAACTCTAGGTTACTATTAATGAAAGTTCCATGGGAATTGGTTGTGGTCGACTTCGGATTCTAGAAGCTTTTGATCGTTCTGAGGCCAAACGAGTATAATTTCGAAGCCAAAGAATATGTTTCCTATTTCCTATGTGTCCCCGAAATT
The DNA here is from genome assembly GCA_963082915.1 of Dolichopus griseipennis. NCBI lineage: Eukaryota > Metazoa > Arthropoda > Insecta > Diptera > Dolichopodidae > Dolichopus > Dolichopus griseipennis. Next base: position 185,540,412 of record OY720441.1, on the reverse strand, counting down.
TAGACTTAATTGTAGTGGTGGTTCAGGTGGCGTTCAAGAAATCCCGAAATTAAAAAGCTTATCTTCGAAATTTATGAAGATAGAAACTTTAAATTTGATACGCGAGGGTTCTTTCCTATTTTCGTTTTTATTTACACTTTTATATTTTTAAAAGGCTAAGAATTTTACCATCAAACATATTTTGTATAATATTTTATAAATTAAAAACAAAATATTTTTAATAAACGATTAAATCCCTTTTTTTTTTTAATATTATATCATATATTTTATTGAATTATTATTTATTTAAAGAATTATTTAAATGAATTATATGAAAAGTTCTAAATTTGTAATTATATTTTAGAAATACATTTATTGCATATTTTACGTTTATAAGCTTTTCTAATAGGTACATAATATAACAATTTAAAATGATAGCAATTTTGTAAAATTTTAATTATTATTAATATATTTTTATTTAATTCAAGTTTTTTTTTGGTTTTTTAGTATTTTTAAAAAGATAAATTAGTAAAAATTTGTAATATTTTTTAATAATTTTAATTTGGTAAGCTATGTCTTACGATCAAACTAATAACAGCTTTTATGGTTTTAAAATGACTTATGGACTTCCCATTAAATTTGAAGCAAATAGGTGTAGGGTATTTCTAAGTCGGTTGCACCAACTGACTGTTTTTTTACTTGTTTTTATTTTAATTTTTGATGGTATACGTTAACTTTATCCATTTTTTTATTTTAATCATAAAAGAAAGGAAAGTACTAAAATTTCAGTTCATTTCTTTTCAATTAACTAAAACTTTTTAATTTAAATTTAATTTTTTACATATACGCATATTTACTTGCACGTAGATTTTGCTGTGTGGCTTCCCGGTAAGTACATTAGACTGCCGAAGGATTCCTCCCAAAAAAATAGTATGGCAATAGAGTCGTGCTAACTGGGAAGGATTAAACAATTTTTTCATAGCATTCGACTGGTCATTGTGCTTCCGCGGTACAAATGTCAACTTCGCTGCAAATGCGATTAGTGAAACAATTTTACTTAGAATGAAGTTGTATATTCCTCACTCCATGAAAAGAATTAAACGAGAATCCAGAGAACAGTTTAATCACACTTGAAAAGAAGCCATTCGTAAAAAGGAGGAGGATTTTAAACAAAACCGGAACAGCGGGCTGGAGTCCGACAGGGCCAACTATATCGAGGTTTCAAACAGATGTCGTGGTTTGCAATATTCCTACATATGCCTAAGAATAGCAAATCATGTGGACGTTTGCAAAAAATCTAAAGGAGGACACTAGCGAGTCCTATTTCCCTCCGCTTATTGATAAAAACAACTCAATTGTGTCAGATTCAAAAGAAAAGGCGAACTTGTTTGGCAAACAATTTTCCTTTAACTCAACACTGCCACAGTCAACTCAAAGACCACCATATATTCCAGAAGCTGGCTGCCGATGGAATCACAACGATGGTTCTTAAAAAAACTTACTCTATTCCACTGGGTATTCATCCTGCCCAGTGGGAGATTACGCACGTTTTTCCAATTCCAGAAAAAGGTAACAAAAGCGATTTCTCAAACTACCGCCCTACAGCTATATTTTCGGTCCTTTCCAAAGTAATGGAAAAAATTATAAACAAAAAGCTATTGAAATATCTGGATCATAAAGGTTTGTTTCATGATCGTCAAAACGGGTTCAGAGCCCGTCGTCGTTTTGTATCGCTATAAAACTTACTTCTCTCTATTAGATCTCCTCAATATCTATAAAACATATATTAGACCAAAAATGGAGTATAATGCTCATATTTTGACTGGTGCACCCCAATCGGCGCTGGGATATCTCGATAAAGTGCAAAACAGGGTTATTCTTCTTATAAATGATTCCAGTGTTACCTCAACGCTCACTCCACTTAGCCATCGGCGCATAGTCTGGTCACTTACCTGTTTTATAGATACCTGGTGGGGACGAACACCTGTTCTAAGGAAATAAAACAATTAATGCCTTCACTCTAAGTTTTCCAACGTGAAACAAGGAGTGCAACAGATGCTCATCCCTACTGCGTCGAAGTGTTAAGATGGTGAAACACGGCTTATGGAAATTGGTTTGTTATGCGCATCCCGAGATTATGGAATCACATTCCGTCCAATGTGTTTCCTAAAGTTGGTAATTCGTATGTGTAGGACTTAAATAAATTTAAGAAGAATATTAACATCTTTCTCCTAAATATCCCTCCAAATTTTCCTTATGCACCATAATCCACAATTCGCAATTAACCTCCCACAATCCTAAAATCCTTTCATATCCCATCCCTGTAACCAAACTGTATATTTTTATCACAGGTTCCTTCCTAAAGTTTGGTTCAAAAAGAGTGTGGTTTTGGTGCGTTAAAGTTCCATTCCCTCACGCAAAACAAAAAAAAAAATAAAATATGATTTTAACTCATTTGAGTACAAAAATCATGATCATCTAAATGTCAAAATTTTGATACGTTTTCCGTGCAAAAGACCCATCCCTGTTAATAATTATTGTTTTACATATTTAGGGAAATTCCCTTGTAAAATTTCATTCAGTTTGACGTTCCTTAGTTCGAGATATAATACTTCATATTTCATGCTTTTAAAAAAAAGGCTTTTATTGTGTAAGCCGTTCAACTTTATTTATTTTCTCATACATAAAAGTCAAATTTTTTTATCTGGAATATTGTATTTTATAGGTAAGATATACACATTATTTATTAGAATTCAAATGTATTTTAAAATATTTTGAATTCCGATTTTTTACTTTTTTATTTAAGTGTACTCGAATGAGTACATTGGGAACTACATGTCCATATCACTTTTGTTACAATCAGGAAATCACATAAACTACCAGATAAAAAAAAAATTTAAATCCAGTTTAAGTTTTCAACGTATAATTGACCAGAACATGATCAATCACATAGTAGAAGAATCTATGAGATATGCAGCTTAACAGAACACACATTTCACACATTTCACACAATTGTCACACATTTCAATTAACATATAATGATATAAAAATTTTCATAGGCATTTGGTTTCTTTCTGGTTATCATCAAGTGCCAAGAGAAAAATTGTATTGGAATTTAGATGAAGATGTTAACGTCTCAAAGGTGGCAAATAGTATGTCTCGAAAAAGATATTATGAAATAAAAAAATATCTACATCTAGCCAATAACCAAACGCCTGATAAAGACGATAAAATGGTCAAATTAAGACCTTGGATGAATAAATTAAATCAAAAATTTTGACAGTGGAAAATATTTCATAGAAGTCTTTCCATAGATAGTTAAGTATTATGGTCATCACTCATCCAAACAATTTATTAGAGGAAAGTGTTTTGGATACAAAAACTGGATGATTTGCAGTTCCACGGGCTATAGCTATAAGTACAATACTTACTGTGGAGCAAAGCAGTACGATAAGGAGCTGGAAAAAATGGCTCTTGGATCAAAAATCATTTTGGGTTTACTGCAAGTAGTGGAAGAACCACAAGATCACACCATTTTTTCCGATAACTATTTTACAAGCCATAGTTTGATGCAAATCTCGAAACAAGAAAATTATAGGGCTACAGGTGCAGTGAGAGAAAATAGAACGAGAAAATGTCCTTTACCATCATCTAAGGAAATGAAACAAGAAGACCGTGGATTTTATGCATACAAATATGACAAAACCAACTAAATTCTAGCTGTTCGTCGAAATAATAATATTGTAGTCACCATGATAACAAATTATGATAAAAATTATATACCAAATAGCATTAGGAAAGATGGAACTGGTCATTATCCAAAAAATTTACGAAACAATTGCGTTGTGCAAAATGGAGTTGCATGAAGTGCAATATTACACTTTGTTTAGAGAGACAATGTTTTATACAATTATTCATTTTCTTCCATCTTTGTTATATTATTTAAGGTTTTTTGTGAAATAAATTATTTAACGTTGTTTTTCAAAATATATTCTTACATAAATTAAAGTTTGTTTACTACTTTTCTTATAAAAAATAATATAAAATCAAAATTTTATTAAAAAGAGTTATTTCTTATTCGTTATGTTCCCATCGTACCCGTCTGTTTTCGACGAATGTTGAAAATTTACAAGCTTTATTTTGTATTGATTTTTCTACAAAAAATTACAAATTATTCGTCATTTTGAGAAAAAAAAATGTGTGGAACCAAATTAATAAAACCAAAGCATTGCTAAATGATGCAGAAGTTAAACATTACACATATACCCCAAATGAACAAAAACAAAATTACTATGGTCCTGAAAGATTTAAACAATACGTACTTACCTGAAGAAGTATTTCTTTATGTAAAACAACATGAAACCGAAAACACAAAATTTGAAAAAGTAACTCGCTTAACTACTAAGCACTCAATAAAGAATACACACATTATATTATTCAAGCAGCAACAGGTAGTTTAAAAGAAGAATTAATGAAAATAAAATCCATTGATTACCAAATTATAAGGTGGGAAAAAATAATGAAACGAGACTTAATGCAATGCATCAAATGCCAGCGGTTCTCGCATTCTTCTGCAAATTGTTTTATGGAACTCCGTTGTGCTAAATGCGGAATAAATTACTCACCAAGCCAATGCACAATTACCCGAGATGATCCCAAGGAAAAGCTGTATCAATATGCAATACAGCTGTGGTAAAAATGGACATCCAGCTTCTTACACAAAATGCTAAGAATTTCAAAAAAAATTACAATTATGCAAAGAAATAAAAGAAACAAAAAACAAAATTGTAAGTAAATATAATATGTCACACAGTTTTATTAATAAAAATATTTCTTATGCTAATGCTTTAAGTAATAACAATAATATTAACACTAATTCTAAAAATAATTGTAATAACACTGATGCTAATAATAATAACAATGATTTTTATTTAAATATTTTATTAAAAATAAAAAAATCAATCTTAAAATTAGACAAAGAAAGCACAGAAAACAAAAAGAATTTTAAACTAATTTTTAAAAAACTTAATCTGAAACCTAACCAACAACATGTCACATTTAATTTAAAAAATTAAATATAAAAAATATAAATTATCATTTAGTTAAAATAGACAAAATCATTAAATCAAAAAAAATCCAACTTTAATATCAATAGTTTGCATATAGATAATAACGAACTCTTAACTAAAAACAATATAGATGAGGCTAAAAATTTTATAACTGGATTTTAGTATATATTAAAAAAAACACTTTATTTATTTTTACAGTTATTTTATTTTGAAAATTCCACTAAACACTTAGTATTATGTTACAATGTCAGGGCTTCGATAGCCAGACTGGAACTCTGCTTTGCAATAATTCTTAGCTTCTATTTATACTAAGATTTTATCAACTAATTTTGCATAAGTCAGCTTTTAATAAATATGATTCTTTATTACTAACATGAATTCTTAATAAATATAATTATTCTTAATAATTGATGACATAACATTATTGGTTTAAAATAGGCTTGTAAAATCATGTTCAATCAATTTACCTTGAAAGTGTTGCTGACTTAATATATATTAGTAATTTACTTAGTAATATGTTAATGACCTCATGGGTGTAATGTAACTTTAGTTTATAGCGGAAATCATTTAGACATGAATATAAATGTTATTATTTCAGAGAATTGTTTATTAAAAACACTTATTTTTTTTTGTTTTTTTTAATCGCTAACTGTTCAACTGTTAAGCTAATAAGCCTGTCTATACTATAGGTACATGTTGGAACAGGAGGTCATATTATATTTGTGTTATTAGAATTGATCTTATTGAATTCCACATACAATTTAAACATGAGATAGTACTAGGCCTTATAAAATGTAGAAACGTCTTAGATTTTCAATATTTTGCATTTATTTATATTTTTATATTAAAGTATTTTTTTATTAAAGATTTGTAATTATTAATTATTGATTATGCCATTAATTTGAACCCAATGGCGAATGGTAGCTGAGTCGACTCGAAAACCAGAAAAGTTTTTTCACATTCACTAGAATTCGAACCCGGGCCCTTCGGCATGGAAGGTCGGCACTCAACCACTGTGCCACCCAGCTGTGTTTTTAGCACATTTTCAAAAAAATTTGTAAAAATGTGCCTATATAGTTTCACTCCGTCCGTCCGTTTGTCCGTCTGTCTGTCTGTCCGTATGTTTACAAAAACTTTTACACCGTTTGAAATAGAATTAAGAAATTTTAACCACGGGTAGATATTACGAAAACAGTAATTTCGTAGAAGAATTTTTTTCTGTAGCCGCACCCGTTACGGAGCTACAGCCCCCCAAAGTTGGAAAAAGCCCTATTTTTAAATTGTTATAACAAGAGTTCTGTTGGGTATATTTTCAATCTGAAAACGGAAAAAGATAGCTAGTTTTATAAGCTTTATAAATAATTAAGAGCAAATGTTTAGAGTTGCCACACGGTATAAAAATTTATAATTATGCAAAACTCAATTTTTGAAAAATTTTGGCGCCACATATCTTCTAAACAGTTAAAGCTAGGGTCTTGAAATTTTGGGAGAAGTTAGACCTTTATAAATTATTTTTTGTCACGTCTCCTGTTTAGGAGCTATAAGGGCTCGAAAATTTAAATTTTGCTATTTTTAAACACCTGTAACTTGAAAACCTGTTCAAATTTTTTTTTACAAGTATACAAAATTTACAGCTGCAGCATTATGTTTCAACATATGTTAAAGGTTTTTCTTAAATTTGAAAGGGTTTCTTTAAACTGAAGAAATTGTCTCTTGGTTTTAACTATTTTTGCTTAAATAATAAAATTTTGGGTAAAATTCCAAATTTTGATGGAGTTCACTATTGATTTCCACGAAAAAAGTTGAAGGGTGAGGACAGGAGGGGGGTGGGTGGATCCATCATAAGTTTGCTAAGCAAAAATTTCCCCATTGAACGGCTACTAAATCTTAAAAATTAAAACTTTTATGTTTGTATAAAACAGTAATTTATTCATCAGTGTAAGTTTTTTCCAAAATTAAACGTTAACATTGAAGCTGGAACATTATTTTCCGCACTTATTGACAGGTTCCCTTGAGTGCATTGGGGTTAATATCTAAGAATTTCCCTATTAGTAATATAATTAATAAATTAATGAAATAACTAAATTAATATTATCATTTATTTTTATATATTTTTTTATAAAAATAAATGATGAAATATTCAGTAAGAAATCGTATATAATTTTGAAAATGTGCTTTTTAAAACCCCTTGGTTTTTTCTTACTTGTTTTATTGGAAATTATGCAAGTGTAATAAAAGGGTTATTTAAGTGCAAGGTTTTTATCTTAGTCTGAGGCTCCGACAAAGGTATTATAAATTTTACGCGTTTATTTGAAATGTGATTGGTAAACAGTAATCACTAGTAGCAAAGTTACAATTATTATTGTGCCCGAAAATAAGCTAATATTTAATAGGTTTCTTAAGTTATTTGTTTCCATGATTTCCTCTATATTATGCCTGTTATTAAAAATTTTTTCTAAGTGTAATTTCTTAAAAATTATATCAGTATTATTACAATTTCAGTAGATGTGTAGCGACTTAATGAGTCAGATTCACACTCTAACCGCAGAAAATAAAATGCTAAAGAAAAAGCAAATAACTAAAAGTGCAGTAGAATACTGTACAGATGAAGAAGAACTAATTCGGGAAACCGAGTGGATTGTAAAACGAACAGGGAAAAAAAGAAAAGCGGAGCACTCACCAGAAATACACAAAGAAAATAGTGTAGAAAAATTAAAGGTGATTAAACTAAAAATTGCAATTGATAAACCCATCATTACAAGGAAAAACAAACCTCCTCCGGTTATCTTAAGTAATGTTGTAGAATACCAAAGTTAATAAAATACTGGAGGATGTACAAATTAACTATAAAGTAAATATGATGAATAACCATCAACTAAAGATTAATGTTGAAATAGAAGGGGAATACAGAGAACTAACAAAAATTATAAATGAAGCTAATTTAGAATGGCATACCTATGAAAACAAGCTGACCAGGCCAATTAAAGTTATGGCTGGGAACTTGCATCCTTCATGCGATCCTGAAGAAATAAAACAAGAGCTTAAATGTAAGGGTTTTAAAATCATTGAAGTTGTAAACAAAATAAAAAAAATTTAAAAGAATGAGGAACAAACTATAGTTAAACTACCTCTTTTTATGTTAACATTTGAAAATACTGCGGACATTGATTAAATTTTATTCAGCATCCAAAACATACCAAAGAAGGTGCGTCGAATTCACCTAACCCTAAATCTAGAAGCTTAAATCCTAGCAATCCTAGCTAAAGAACCTATTAGTGCTAAAGAACATATTAGTGCACAAGAACCTATTAGTGCAACATCGGCTGGGTGGCACAGTGGTTAGAGTGCCAACCTTTCATGCGAAAGGCCCCGGGTTCGAATCCCAGTGAAAGTGAAACTTTTATCTGGTTTTCAACTCGACTCAGCTACCATTCGGCTTTGGGTTCAAATTAATGGCTTAATTAATAATTAATAATTATATATCTTTAATAAAAAATACATAAATATAACAATATAAACAAATACAAAATGTAAACAAATAATTCAATTAAATAATATAACTCACTGATATAGAATACCATATAAATCTAATACAAAAATATTACAATATAAACAAAAATAGAACTGCATTTATTGAAAATCTAAGACATTTCTACATGTTATAAGGCGTAGTACTATCTCATGTTTAAATTGTATGTGGAATTCATTTGATCAGTTCTAATATATGAATATACCTCCCCTGTTCCGACATGCACATATATAGTCAGGCTGTTTAGCCTATCACAGTGAACAGTTAGCACGTAGAGGTGCCGGCAAAAAAAAAAAAAAAAAAAAAAAAAACAGAACAATGTAGCATTAGAAAAATCAGCTGAAAAAATAATAAAGCGCATATAACGTTAGGAATATAACTCATAGTACAAATAGCATTCATAAACCTAACACTAAAGCTGATAATAACATTTTAATGCAGATGATGCAAAATTTGTTAAATTCAATGAACGATATCTCTAAAAGAATAACTAATTTAGAAAACAATTCTAGCAAAAGCTATAGTGGTACTCCGAGAAAATTTCTAAATAATGGCCCAAAATAAAATTAGTATTGCTACATGGAACTCAAACGGCGTACTAAATAAAAAACTAGCATTAGAGCTATTTCTAAAAACTAAAAACATTGATGTGTGTTTCCTATCAGAAACTCATATGACAAGACAGTCAAAACTAAAAATATTAGGTTTCACATGTTTTAATGCGACACACCCTAGTAATAAACCGCGAGCAGGTAGTGCAATTTTGGTGAAAAACTCTTTACTACATCACGAAGAGTGTAAAATAGAAACTGACGAATTTCAACTCTCAGTAATACGTGTTAAGTCCCTTAAACAGGATTTAAACATTGGGGCTTTATATTGTCCTCCTAATTACAATTTAAAGAATATGATCCTTAAAGACCTCTTGAACCGACTTGGGGATAGGTTCATCCTAGGAGGTGACTACAATGCCAAACATATCGATTGGGGTTCAAGACTTACCTCAACAAGAGGAAGAGAGCTAAGGAAAGCTATTAGAGAGTTGGGTTGCTATTTTCATTCTACAGGCGAACCAACTTATTGGCCTACTGATACAAATAAAACTCCTGATCTACTGGATTTCTTCATAACAAAAAAAATATCTCCAAATTTTATTAGCCTAGAAAATAATCAGGATTTAGACTCAGCCATTCGGCTGTCGTACTAAACCTGCATGAAAAAATTGTTAAGAAACAAAATAAGCCTACACTTGTTAATAAATCAACAAATTGGTTCAACTTTAAACAAGATATAGAAAAAAATATAAATTTAAGGGTTAAAATAACAACTAAAGATGAAATAGATTTAGCAATTAAAAATCTTAATAAAATTGTCCAAAATGCTGCATGGAATAATACAAAAGAATGTAAATACATAACAGCAGGACCTCATTATCCTAGAGATATATTAAATGCGATTAAAGTAAAGAGAAGAGCTAGACAAAAATGGCATGAAACACGTGACCCAATTTGGTTTTAGAGAAAAATACTCTACTGTTGACTAAGTACATAGAATTACTGATATAATTGAGAAAGCTCTAGAAGAAAAACAAATATGCTCTACAATATTTCTAGACGTACCACAAGCATTTGATAAAGTTTGGCACGAAGGCTTAATTTATAAGTTGCGGCAACTATTACCTAAAAAATATGTAAATATACTCTCATCATACTTAACTGATAGACTGTTTAGAATTAAACAGGATGAAGAGTACTCTATACTGAGAAAAATTAAAGCGGGTGTGCCTCAAGGAAGTATCTTGGGTCCAATATTATACTTGCTATATACTAGTGACTTGCCCCGATTTCAAGAAATAACTGTAGCGACATTTGCTGACGATACTGCAATAATGGCAGTAGGATCAAATGTCGACGAGGCTACAAATAAACTACAAAAAGCAAGTGATAAATTAAAGTGATATAAATATATCTTTGGACCAAAAGATGGAAAATTAAACTAAATGAACTGAAATCAGTGCAAGTAAATTTTACAAATAAACCTATTCAAAATCCCCCAGCCGTACAATTAAATGGGGTAAATATTCCTCATGAAAACGAGGCAAAATACCTAGGAATGACATTAGATGTCAAGCTAAAATGGAAAGAACATGTCAAAAAGAAAAGAATAGAATTAGAACAAAAATATAGAGAAATGTATTGTCTCCTTGGTCGAAAATCTAAATTGCCAATACAGTACAAAATTGTGTTATATAACCAAATAATTAAGCCTATCTGGTTGTACAGCGTACAACTTTGGGGCTGTGCCAAACGAACACATATTCAGAGAATTCAAACATTTCAAAGTAAAGTGCTACTTAACATGGTGAGTGCTCCCTGGTACGTACGAAATTCCGACTTATATAGGGATCTAGGAATTCCTATTGTTAGCGATGAAATAAAAAAATATTCGATAAAACATAAGACCCGCTTAGAAGATCACATAAACATAGAAGTGTCAAAACTTCTACTATCTTCAAATGTCAATAGAGGGCTTAAAAGAACTAGGTCCCTCCAATAAGCGATAAATTCAGATCACCTTAACGGAGGTCTGTAATTCCAGTAGATTATAAAAAGTTAGCACAAAATTAATGGTTTGTCTCTAAGACTAGTTTTAATATTTTAAAACAGGGCGGGTGTTTTTAGAGTGTTAAAGTCACACATAATAACTGTGGTTTCGCTCAGTATCTTTCGATGATTTCCACCATCCTTACCCCAAGACAAAAAAAAAAAAGTATTATTTTTATTTTATTTTTTTTTACCAGTGTATTATAATTAGGTAATATGAGATGGTCTTTAATTTTTATTGCATTGTTTGTATATGTGATATTGTCAATTTCAATTTCACAGCTTTCAAATTTAATTAGTTTAGTACCTATTACAGTAATATTTGAGTTGTTACAACTATGATTAATATTGGTTTCTTTAATATTTTTTGGAATAACTAATCCATCTTTTATTTCGTTTATAACGTTATCGGTAAAATCTTTCATATTACAATATACATTTTTTGATTTAAATATGCTTCTAATGCATCTTTTATTTCTATTAAATTATTCTTATAGTTATCTTTTACGTTACCCATGTATACATTATTATTTTCATCTACAATTATTTCTTTTGTTATATCAATATTTATGTTTTATTGTATTTGTTTGGTAAAGAATCTACATAAGTTATAAAATATTTTTTATTTGAAAAGTTCGGTACTAATAGGATTACTGCAATTTCATTGTTAAGACTGGCTAATGTTATTTTTAACATTAGCTGTTATTTTTAACTATTTCGTTATTTTTAACTATTAATGTTATTTTTAACTATTTCGTCGATGTGATTTCGTAAGAGGTCTATGTTATAGTTAATTTGGTAAATATATTCAAATCTGTATAGTTCGTGTTCTATTTTTTGGATAGCGTTTGCTTCTTTTTCAAATGAATCTTTTATTATTAATTGTTGTGAGTTTATATGATGCGTAATATTTTGAATTTGATTAATTAATTGGTTGTTAATAATTATTTGTTTATTGGTTTCGATATACAAGTCATTTTTGTTATTTTTTAGTAATTCTAATTCTTTATAAATTTCGTCTGCGTCAGTACTGTCCATTGTACCTGTTATAAATTTCCAACCTGTTCTTAAACCGTTAAAGGGACCGCGACGTTTCCTATGGTAGGGAAGCAATTTATTTAATTTATTTTCTAATAATTTATAATTATAAATTGTAGTTTAAATAATTGAATTTGTTTTATTTTTGTTATATAGCGCATTTAGATTGTCTAATATATTGTCTTTTGCAATTTGATAGTCGATTAAGTTTATTATATGTAGTATTTTAAATTTCTTTTGTTATCAATAATGTGGTCGTCATCTAATTTTTTAGCAGTAATTTTCCGATATTATGAGTAGTTTGGTCCACCTCTGATTTCTTTAATGTAATTTTTTAATTCTCTAATTTCAAAGTCTTTCCTGTTTTCTTTTAGTTTATCAATTGTTTTAAATTTTTTTATTGACGATTAAATTATGGATTTTTGGGTAATCTATTTCTGAAATTTTACCACTAATAAAGTCGATTGGTCTTTCGTTAGTCGTACCATGAATTGTATTATTATAGAAATGTATTATTTTTAAGATTTTTTCTTCGACCGTTCCTGAATTATTGATACTATCGTGCTTTAATAAGCGAATGTGTTCGTTAATTGTGTTGTGTAGTCTTTCTATGTCGGCGTTTGAACAATGAAACACTATTAGAAGTATAACGAATTTCTATGTTTTGTTCTCTAAGGAACTCTTGGATTGGTAATGCTTTAAATCCGAGTTCGTTGTCAACTATGATTTTTTTCATTTTACCGTGTGTACTTATATATTGTAAAAGTTTTGTTCTAATTTCTGTCCATTTCTATGTTTTGTTCTCTAAGGAACTCTTGGATTGGTAATGCTTTAAATCCGAGTTCGTTGTCAACTATGATTTTTTTCATTTTACCGTGTGTACTTATATATTGTAAAAGTTTTGTTCTAAATTCTGTCCATGTTCGTCCTAGTATTTTATATGCTTGAGCGTATTTGGAGAACCTGTCGATAGTTGTCATAAATAGATTTTTTTCTAATGTGTAAAATACGTCAATGTGTACAATTTCGTTAGGTTTCATTGGTGTTTCAGTGATTTTGAATGGTATTTTTGGTGGATTTCTATCATATTTTTCTAACATACATATTTCGCAGTTATTTATATATTGAGTAATTCTTAATTTTAAATTTGGGTGATACATGATATTTTTTAATTCTTTATAGACTACGTCAATTCCCCTGTGGTTGTTATTTTTTTGTTCTTTTTCAATAAGTTCTACTAATTTATTTTCATTTTCTATATCTCAGTTTTGATTAGAAATTTTCTTCCGAATAAATATGGTCTGAAGTATTTTGTTGCCCACACGATTGCAAGCAATTCTTTCTCTATTGTACTATAATTTATTTCGTGATTGTTAAGTGTACGGCTTGCATAGCAAATAGAATGGTTACCGTAAAACCTCCTAACTTTGAACGATTTCAGAATTTAAATCTAAATAAATAATTTTTGATAGAATTAGTTTATAAACTGAATATAGGAGGACTTGGGGATCTCCTTCATCTACCACTTTATAGAAAACGGCATCTATTGGGGAATTTATTAACAAAAATATTTAAAAAAAACAGGTGTTCAATGTTAAGATACGTTTTTTCCTAACTTTGAACACTCATGTTCAATGTTAGGAAACACGTTTCTTTTTCTGGTTTATACCTAGATATATATATATCTATGAGAATAAATAAAAGTACTTTTTTAAGATTTAATTTCAATTTAACTTCATTATAATATTTAAATAAATATAGATAAATAAAAAAAAGCAAAAAAAAAATAAAAAAACTTAATCAGCAATCCTATTACAAAACTTTTAAACTTAAACTTATTATAAACAAAAAATAAAAAAAACTTAAACAACAATCCTATTACAAAACTTTTAAACTTAAACTTATTTAGTGCTGATTCATTATAGCCTGAAACAGTTCATCAACAGAATCATCAGAATTATAATCTGTGGCAGCAAATATAGTTTCAAATTCTGGTTCAATATTTTGATCCGGTGAGTTAGCCATTTCAAAATCATCAAAATTTTGATCAACAACTTCAAAATTTTGTTCAACAACTTTAAAATGTTGACCACCATTTTCATTTACTGTTTCTTCTTCATTTACTGCTCCATTGATATTTTCCATTGTTATACTTTTTCCAGGATCAATTGTGATTTTGGTTCTCTTTTTTTTGGGCCCTGGAGAGTTTCCATGTCGCATTTCCTTAAGAATATTCATCACAGCATTAGACATGTTTATTTCAATTTCTCCATCACGATTATTTTCTAAATCTGGTATGCGGCTAATAACTTTTTCTGGATTAAATGGAAATATTCCACACTTTTCAAACCCAGCTATAAGGTTATGTGAAATAATACCTTCACCAACGCTTTTCTCCAACAATTTTTTTAAAAGTTTAGGAAAAACTTCTTTGGACAAATTTTGTGACCTTTTTGCAGCACTTTGCTTCCATTCGTGCTCTTTTCATTGGTCCAAAAAAGGCCACGTCCAAAGGTTGGCATAAGTGTGTCGAATTGAGTTTTTTTGGGCACATTCTATAGTTTCGGGCGAAAAATGGCTAGACAAATTGTCACCCAAAAGAACAATTTCTTGGTTGAACTTTCGCGTGTGAGGTACAAAATGGTTACAAAACCAATCTCTAAAAATCGGTCCATCAAACCATCCCGATTTACTTCTGTTATATCGGGTACCTAAAGGTCCACCTTCTACCCAAATCTGCCATAAATGTTCTGACTTATATACTACATATGGTGGTATTAAATTCCCGTTTGCAGAACCACAAAACATAATCGATATACTAGATTTGGTACTGTCTTTAATTCTTTCAGGATATTTAACTCCCCGTTTGAAAACACATTTAATGACACCGGGATCATCAGATAAATTCGTTTCATCATAATTAAAGATCCGGACTGCAGAAATCATTTCGCCAGTAGCATCATCTGTCAAAGTTTTTTTCAGATTTTTAAAATAATTTTCAAGATCTTCTTTAGTAATGTCAGCCTTTGTGCTTTTTATATTCTGACATTTTCGAAATGTTAACTGATTTTTATTTCGGTTAAGAAAACCAGAAAGCCATTTTTTTCCTGGAGTATTAGTAGGCCCGAAGTCCAAAATTTTTTTCCCCTGGCAATCCAAATAATTTTTTGCTAAATTTTTTAAGTTGGACCCACTAAATGGGAAACCCCATTCACTAACTGTTAAAAGAGCTGAGACTAACAGTTTTTCTTCAGCTTTACTGAAAACAGTAGGACAACCTACACTTTTATTGTGTCGATTATGGATCTTGTTGAAAAGTGTTCCTTTCGATATTCCAAATGTTTTAGCAGCCTTACTTAAACTCATTTCATCTGACTTTATTTTTTGTAGAGCTAAATCAAGATTTTTAGAATAACTTTTGTATTTCCGAGTCTTTTTTGCTGACATTATTGAACCTGAAAGAATATATACCAAAATTATTTGGTTAAAAATATTTTTTAGATAAAATATTTCTAATACCTATTAATTAGAAATTTGTTTTCTCTTCGAATTGAATAAAAATAGGTAGGTAGGTACTCGTTACTTTTAGTTAGAAAATATTGAAATCCTAACTTTGAACGCTGTTCAAAGTATGGTACCCCGCGTTCAAAGTTAGGATCTTTAGTTATTTTTTGGAGCCACTTTATAATTTTCTAATTAATTTAACAAAAATGCATTAAAAGTTTCAAAATTTGAACAATAGATTTACATTTTACTTACCTTTATATTTTTATTAATTTTATATATGAAAAATACACAGAAATCTATAATTTAAAAACACCTATAATTTTACGCCACTTCACTATAAGCCTTTTTATTCGTTAATTTCAAATTTAGTCTCAATTAAATATTCTTAAAAGATTTTCCTGACATCTATTAATAATAAAAAAAAATATTTTGGCTTTTGTTTGAAGTTTTTTCCACAAGTGGTGTACGTAAAACTTAAAAAAAAAGTTTTGAGATTTTTGTTCAAAGTTTGGAGACCGTTCAATGTTAGGAGGTTTTACGGTATTTTGAGATAATATTGCTCCTAGAGCGAAGTTACTATAGTCCGTTGTCAGGGTGAATTCTTTTGTAAAATCTGGATATATAAGTATTGGGTCAGAAGTCAGTACTTGTTTTAGGGTGTTGAAACTTTTTACATATTCGGGGTCTAAAACGTTTATTTTGGAGTCTTTCTTTAAATATTTGGTCATTGGCTTTGCTATAGCCGAATAGTCTTTAATGAATTTTCTGTAATAGCCCGTAAGACCAAGAATTTGTTTTATTTCTTTCGGGCTCTTTGGTATTGGCAATTTAGTAACGCATTCTACTTTTTTTTTCTTTGGTTTTATACCTTCTTCACTAACTATATGTCCAAAAAATTCTGTTTCCTTTTTTAGAAATTCGGATTTGTCCGTTTGAATTTTGAGGTTTACTTCTCTGAGTCTTTGTAAAATTTTTTTTAAAGAGTCTAAGTGTTCTTGTAGAGAATTTGAAAAAATTATTATATCATCAAGATACACTAGGCAAATTTAATTTATGTAACCTTTAAAACATTGTTCATTAGTCGTTGGAAAGTTGCGGGGGCCGTTTTCAAACCAAAAGGCATTCGTAAAAACTCGTAGTGTCCATCTTCAACACTAAAAGCAGTTTTATGAATGTTGCTTTCTTCGATTTCAATCTTATGAAATCCTTTTGTTAAGTCCAAAATGGTAAAGTAGTGACATTTACCAAGTTTGTCCAAAATTTCGTCGATGTTTAGAATTGGGAATTTATCGTCTACTGTAATCTCATTTAGTTTTCGATAATCAATTACCAATCTTTATTTTTGTTTTCCACTGGCATCTTCCTTCTTGGGTACTATCCAGACTGGAGCAGAATAAGGTGGGTTGCTATGACGAATAATTCCATTGTCTAGCATCTCTTGAATTTGTTTTATGACTTCTATTTTATGTATATATGGATATCTATAATTTTTGGCTTGAATTGGGATATTACTAGTTGTTCTGATTTGGTGTTTAATAGCGTTTGTAAAACTTAAATCGCAATCTTCTTGGTAAAATACATCTTTGTATTTTTTTAATACATTTAATAAATTATTCCTTTCTTCTGAATTTAAATGTTGGATACGTACTTTATCTATAATGGGCTTATAATTAATTTTTTGCTCAGTGTTATAATTCCGTTTATCTATTTTTATTTGATTTATTGCTTGTTTAGAGTTAAATATATTAGGTGTTAGTTTTAGTTTACCTTTTCATGAAGAGTTATTTATAATTTTGTTATCTGAAGACTTCTGCTCTTCAGGATAAGTTGAAGTATTTTCATGATCTCTATTAGATAAGTGTAATTGGATTTGTTTTCCCTTAGTTATAAGAATATTGTTTTGTAAATCGATTATGGTTTCTAAAGGTATTAAAATATCGTTTCCGATTTTTTTTTTTTTTTTGTGTTTTTTTTTTTTTTTTTCTTCCTTTACATTTATTTCAAAACACGAATAATAATTAGAGAATTACAATTACAAGTAAAAATAAAATTACAGATACAACTATAAACTCTACAATACACGTATTTTCAATAAATGCCACTCCTGTCGGAGCATAGGGCGGAAACAAACTCCTTCCATCTATCTCGATCTTGCGCTATTCGCCTGACTTCTGCCCAACTCTGCTGCCGGGACTCTGTTAAGACCGTTCTGACCCAGGTGCTGCGTGGTCTTCCGCGTCTTCGTTTTCCCTGAGGATTCCATTGAAATGCCTGCTTGCCAATATCATCGTTCGGCTTCCGCAGGGTGTGGCCTATCCACCGCCATTTTCTACATAGGATTTCTGTTGCTATTGGTTTGCTGGCAGTAAGTTTTAGAAGATCCTGGTTTGAAATTGTATTAGGCCAAAATATCCTGCATATTCTCCTCAGACACCTATTAACAAAAGTCTGTAGTTTTTTGGATATGTTATCTGTGACTTTCCAGGTTTCGCAAGCGTATAGTAGAACTGGTTTAACGCTCGAGTTGAAAATTTTTAGTTTGGTTTTTCTACTAATGTTTCTACAGCGCCAAACGTTACTGAGTTTATGATAAGCATGCCTGGCCTTATTTATCCGGGACGATATGTCCTCCTCCGCGCCACCGCTTTTTGTTATCATGCTTCCCAAGTAGCAAAATTCATCAACCTCGTCGATTAATATTGATTTGTTGTTAATATCAATTGTTAGTGGTGTCTGAATACTTGTTTCTAGTCGCATTAGCTTCGTTTTGCTAAAGTTTATTTTTAACCCAACATTTTTAACATTAATAATAAGTTTTTCTAATTTTGAGCTAATAGATGGTAAACTGTGCGACATGAGGCAAATATCATCAGCGTAATCAAGTTCCCCTAGTTTTTCGAATGGGCGCCACTGTATTCCATCAGATGTTTCAGCGTCGGTTTTTCTGATTACACTGTCTAAAACTATTAGAAACAGTATGGGGGAGAGTACGCAACCTTGACGAACTCCGTTATTTATTGCAAATTCAGCGCTTGTTTTCCTTTTAAATCGTACTGTACAAGCGGTTTCCCTATAAAGTTCTCTTATTAGTTCTGTTAACTTATCAGGGATTCCCAGAACTTTTAGCGCTTCCCAAATGGCATTTCTTGAAACGGTGTCGAATGCACGTTCAAAATCGACGAAGAGAAGGAACAATGGAGATTGCCATTCAGCCGACTGTTCGATGATGATTCGTAGGGTATTTATGTGATCAACACAAGATCTCTTAGGTCTGAATCCCGCTTGCTCGCGACGCAGTAAGTTGTTGACGGATGGAGAAATACGGTCTAAAATGATGAATGCCAGTAATTTCTCGAAAGAATTTAAGAGTGTAATTCCTCGCCAGTTACTGCAGTTGCTAAGGTCGCCTTTTTTTGAAATTGGTACAATGATCCCTTCTTTCCAGCTTCTTGGGATTCTTCCAGTTGTCCATGTTTCCCGGATAATTGGAACCAGGGATGTGGTCAGTACCTCGGGCCCGCTTTTCAACAGCTCTGCTGGTAAATTATCAGGGCCCGGAGATTTGTTGATCTTTAATTTTGCAATGGCATTTGCTATTTCCTCTCTTCTTGGTGGTGCTGTAGAGATATTACGCCTGGGATTGCGTCGTCTTGTGATTACGACTGGCAAACTGCTTTCCCCCCTCAGTTCAGTAGAGTCTTCGAAAAATTCCTTTCAACGGTTCAGTTGTTTTTCCTCTTCAGTTTCTTCAGTTTTCGATAATCAATTACCAATCTTTATTTTTGTTTTCCACTGGCATCTTCCTTCTTGGGTACTATCCAGACTGGAGCAGAATAAGGTGGATTGCTATGACGAATAATTCCATTGTCTAGCATCTCTTGAATTTGTTTTATGACTTCTATTTTATGTATATATGGATATCTATAATTTTTGGCTTGAATTGGGATATTACTAGTTGTTCTGATTTGGTGTTTAATAGCGTTTGTAAAACTTAAATCGCAATCTTCTTGGTAAAATACATCTTTGTATTTTTTTAATACATTTAATAAATTATTCCTTTCTTCTGAATTTAAATGTTGGATACGTACTTTATCTATAATGGGCTTATAATTAATTTTTTGCTCAGTGTTATAATTCCGTTTATCTATTTTTATTTGATTTATTGCTTGTTTAGAGTTAAATATATTAGGTGTTAGTTTTAGTTTACCTTTTCATGAAGAGTTATTTATAATTTTGTTATCTGAAGACTTCTGCTCTTCAGGATAAGTTGAAGTATTTTCATGATCTCTATTAGATAAGTGTAATTGGATTTGTTTTCCCTTAGTTATAAGAATATTGTTTTGTAAATCGATTATGGTTTCTAAAGGTATTAAAATATCGTTTCCGATTTTTTTTTTTTTTTTGTGTTTTTTTTTTTTTTTTTCTTCCTTTACATTTATTTCAAAACACGAATAATAATTAGAGAATTACAATTACAAGTAAAAATAAAATTACAGATACAACTATAAACTCTACAATACACGTATTTGCAATAAATGCCACTCCTGTCGGAGCATAGGGCGGAAACAAACTCCTTCCATCTATCTCGATCTTGCGCTATTCGCCTGACTTCTGCCCAACTCTGCTGCCGGGACTCTGTTAAGACCGTTCTGAACCAGGTGTTGCGTGGTCTTCCGCGTCTTCGTTTTCCCTGAGGATTCCATTGAAATGCCTGCTTGCCAATATCATCGTTCGGCTTCCGCAGGGTGTGGCCTATCCACCGCCATTTTCTACATAGGATTTCTGTTGCTATTGGTTTGCTGGCAGTAAGTTTTAGAAGATCCTGGTTTGAAATTGTATTAGGCCAAAATATCCTGCATATTCTCCTCAGACACCTATTAACAAAAGTCTGTAGTTTTTTGGATATGTTATCTGTGACTTTCCAGGTTTCGCAAGCGTATAGTAGAACTGGTTTAACGCTCGAGTTGAAAATTTTTAGTTTGGTTTTTCTACTAATGTTTCTACAGCGCCAAACGTTACTGAGTTTATGATAAGCATGCCTGGCCTTATTTATCCGGGACGATATGTCCTCCTCCGCGCCACCGCTTTTTGTTATCATGCTTCCCAAGTAGCAAAATTCATCAACCTCGTCGATTACTATTGATTTGTTGTTAATATCAATTGTTAGTGGTATCTGAATACTTGTTTCTAGTCGCATTAGCTTCGTTTTGCTAAAGTTTATTTTTAACCCAATATTTTTAACATTAATAATAAGTTTTTCTAATTTTGAGCTAATAGATGGTAAACTGTGCGACATGAGGCAAATATATTAGATATATTAGATTGTCTAAAACTATTAGAAACAGTATGGGGGAGAGTACGCAACCTTGACGAACTCCGTTATTTATTGCAAATTCAGCGCTTGTTTTCCCTTTAAATCGTACTGTACAAGCGGTTTCCCTATAAAGTTCTCTTATTAGTTCTGTTAACTTATCAGGGATTCCCAGAACTTTTAGCGCTTCCCAAATGGCATTTCTTGAAACGGTGTCGAATGCACGTTCAAAATCGACGAAGAGAAGGAACAATGGAGATTGCCATTCAGCCGACTGTTCGATGATGATTCGTAGGGTATTTATGTGATCAACACAAGATCTCTTAGGTCTGAATCCCGCTTGCTCGCGACGCAGTAAGTTGTTGACGGATGGAGAAATACGGTCTAAAATGATGAATGCCAGTAATTTCTCGAAAGCATTTAAGAGTGTAATTCCTCGCCAGTTACTGCAGTTGCTAAGGTCGCCTTATTTTGAAATTGGTACAATGATCCCTTCTTTCCAGCTTCTTGGGATTCTTCCAGTTGTCCATGTTTCCCGGATAATTGGAACCAGGGATGTGGTTAGTACCTCGGGACCGCTTTTCAACAGCTCTGCTGGTAAATTATCAGGGCCCGGAGACTTGTTGATCTTTAATTTTGCAATGGCATTTGCTATTTCCTCTCTTCTTGGTGGTGCTGTAGAGATATTACGCCTGGGATTGCGTCGTCTTGTGATTTCGACTGGCAAACTGCTTTCCCTCCTCAGTTCAGTAGAGTCTTCGAAAAATTCCTTCCAACGGTTCAGTTGTTTTTCCTCTGTTGTGAGAATATTTCCGTTGCAATCTTTAAGTGGAGGTGCTTCAACTCTTGTTCTCGAAAGTTTGTTTATAGCAGAGTAGATGATGATGCAGCTCTTTCCGCCTCTGAGCCGATGATATTCACAAAACGCTCCCGATCTTTTCTCGCTGAAGATTTTATTTGACGTTCGATATTATTATATTCCCCTTTTAGTCGTTGTTTCTTCGCTGGCAATCGAGCTTGACCAAGCTGTGGTTTAAGCTTGCGACGTTTTTCTATTAGCTTCCACGTATCCTCTTCTATCCAAGGCTTTTTCTGGTGTTGTTGAGTGCCAAGGGTTCTTTGGGCAGCTGTTTTACAAGCACTTTCAATATTGTTCCAGGTGATCGGTTCATCCATGTTGTGCAGTATATTGTTAACTGATTCTTGTTGGATGTCGCGATGCTGAAATCTAGTGCCTCCAATGAAGATATTATGTGCTGCGCACAGGTCGACCAATCTTTCTCCATTATTGTTCCGTATAGGCCCGAGTCCATGACAACCCATGACTCTTTGGAGATTGGAATTGTTGTTACCTACCTTGGCATTAAAATCGCCAAGGATGATTTTGATGTCGCCTTCCCTCGTGTCGTTTAACGCAGCTTCTAGCTGGCTATAAAAGTTTTCTTTGTTCTCATCTTCTTCGGGTTCAGTGGGGGCGTAGCACTGAATAACAGCGATGTTTCGGAATTTGGAATGAAAACGTGCTGTGATGATACGGTCGGATATAGGTTTAAATTCCATTAACGCCCTTTTCATTCTTCGTGTTATTAAAATTCCCACCCCGTTTACATGGGAGATGTTATTTCCACTATACATGAGGTAGTGTCCGGATTGTGCTTGAAAGCTTCCCTGTCCCTTCCATCTCATTTCACTTAATCCTAATATTTCGAGACAATAACGGTCCATTTCCCGGCATACTTGCGAAAGTTTTGATGGTTCCGTGAGCGTTCGAACATTCCATGTTGCAAATCTTGTCCTTTTACGAAAGCCAAAAATCGTTACCGAAGAATCTGTTAAATATCCGAGGCTTGATTCCGTTTCATGTGCAAATTAATTTTACGGCCGGGCTACAAACCCTGCGCAACCCATACGGGTGGCTCATCCGCCTTCTTCGCCGTTGGATTTTCATCTCATCTGCCTCCGAAGCCGTTGACCAGTTTTCACGTGTATCCTCGCCAGGAGCCCTCACAAGGTGCTATCAGCCGGGCCAGCTGAACCTAGGTTTATTAACGAGGTAGGTACTCCTCCCCCTCCCCCTCCTCGATTAGTCCGTCGTTTCCGATTAGTCCGTCGTAATTTTCATGGAAATGATAGACAAACATTTCTATTTTCGTTTTAGTTTCGCCAAATTCTTCGAAAATTGGGAATTTAGCTTTTTGTTTTATATTAGCAACATTTGTAACTGTTTTTAATTGCACGTCTTCTTTTAACGTTTCTATTAATCTAGGTCAGGAGTTGGGAACATGCGGCTCTTTTTCTGTAAATCTGCGGCTCTTTAAATCTGTTATTTTATGAAGAAAAATTTTTAAAGCTTATTCAAATTTTAAATTCCACAATGTTTAATTTGTAATTTAAAGCTTCAGAACAATAAATCCAGTAACATTGAACGACATTTTCTTGGAAAACATTCCGATTTCAATGAGATGTATCCAAAGGGCGATAATAGAATAAAAGCTGTTGAAGAATTACAAAAAAAAACACTTGGTCAGCAAAGTTTTTTTTCAAGTTGGGTAAAGTATTCATCGTATACAACAGAAGCAAGTTTTTCATTATCCTTGGAAATTGCAAAAGCAGGAAAATTTTACAGAAGGCAAATTTGTTAAAAATTGTATGTACAAGAGTTCTGAAATTCTTTTCAAAGATTTTAAAAATAAGGATGATATTTTAAAAAAAGTTAAAGATTTACCGCTCTCAGCCAGAACGGTCAAAGATCGAATTACAGAAATATTATTGCTACAGAAATATCAAATATGCAAGTTACTGATATTAATTCGGCTGAATTTATATTTCTTGCTGTGGATAAATCCACTGATATCACTGATATTGCACAATGTTGTATGATGGTTAAATATGTAACTGATTCTGGCGTTCAAGAGGAATTACTTGAATTATTAGCAATTAAAGGCCATACTCGAGGGAAAGATATATCAGAAAGTGTTCTAAAACTCTTGGAGAATAAAAATATAAATATTAATTATGTCGCATCAATTGCAACTGATGGAGCACCTGCTATGATAGCAAAAAATAAGGGGTTTGTTACATTGGTCTCCAAGCACATTTCTCATCAAATTATTTCATTCCATTGTATAATACACCATGAAGCTTTAGTTGCCAAGTCATTACCATTTCATACCAAATCTGAAAAAAGTTATGGATGTTGTAGGACCAGTAGTAAATTTCATAAAAGCTAGAGCGTTGAACCACAGATTATTTACTGCATTTTTAAAAGAGCTGGATATTACATATAAGGATTTAGTATATGTACGTTGGTTGTCAAAAGGAAAAGTGCTAAAACGTTTCTCTGAGTGTTTGGATGAAGTAATTGTTTTCTTGAGCACTACAAATTATGACAAAAAACAGCTAACACTACTCACTAATCCTGAATGGCTTCAAAACTTCTATTTTTTGCTTGATATCACCGAACATTTTAATAAATTAAATTTGAAATTGCAAGGAAAAGGAAATACAGCCCTAGAGTTATTAGAAGAAATTCTTACTTTTGAAAAAAAAACTAGAAATGTTTTTTGAAGCTATTTCTGAAGATGAATTTGTTTATTTTGAAAGTCTAAAAAATTACGGGACAAATTTAAATTTAGAGGTTACAGATTGTAAAATATTCGCTGATATGATCACTATAATTTTAAATTCATTTACAAGCCGATTCCAGGATTTTAAAAAGTATCAAGAAACATTGAAGTTTCTATTGCAGCCTTTGAAATGTAATTTAAAATTAATAGACATTAAAGCTTTTCCTGGAATATCTTTTGCAGACAATTGGAGCTTGTGGAAATACAAAATAAAAGTATCTGGGTAGAAAAACTGGAAAACATGTTAAAGGAAATTGAAGTAAATCAATCAACTATGCAGGAAACACCTCAGGACATAATATTTAGATGCTGGAACTTATTTCCAGCTACTTATTCAAATAGCAGGAGGCTTGCTTTTGGTCTATTAACAATTTTTGGTTCAAAGTACAATTGTGAACAACTTTTTTCCTCAATGAATTTTATTAAAAATAAGTACCGAAGCAGGCTTAATGATGAAAGTTGAAAATCTTTGTTACAACTAAAGAACACTAAACACGTTGCAAATTTAAATAAGCTGGCCGAGAAGATGCAAGTGCAAAAGTCACATTAATAAACTATAAGATTTTTTTTTTTTTTTTTTCCTTATTCTACTCCCCTTGGGAGCATAGGGCTTTCACAAAGCTTCTGAATCTGACTCTATTTTGGGCCAGTTGTTTAATCTCTGACCATGTTTTTCCACTGCTTTCTAGCTCTTTCTGGACTGATCTACGCCATGTTTCACGCGGTCTACCTACTTTTCTTTTACCCTGCGGGTTCCACTCCAGAGCTTGCCGTGCTATGTTGTTTATAGGCCTTCTAAGAGTGTGCCCTACCCATTTCCACTTTCTTTCCTTTATTTGTTTATTTATGGGTTCTTGTTTCGTTATTTCCCAGAGTTCTGTGTTTCTAATTCTTCTGGGCCAGAATATCTTGCATATTATTCGTAGGCAGTTAATTATGAAGACCTGGATTTTGTTTATGTATGATTTCTTAACCAGCCATGTTTCACTGCCATATAAGAGTACCGATTTTACGCAGGCATCAAATACTCTTAGTTTTGTACCCCTGGCTATATGTGGTTGTTTCCATATGCCCCATAATCTTCCGAATGCCATTCTCGCTAGCTTTAGACGGTTTTCTATGTCTTTTTCAGTACCTCCATCTATAGTAACTATACTACCAAGGTAATTGAATTCTGTTATCTCGTCTATATTTTTGTTGTTGATGCTGAGCGGTGTGTTATTTCTTGTGTTTATTCTTAGGCTTTTCGTTTTGTTTGCGTTTATTCGGAGACCAGCTTCTAAGGCATTTTCCTCGAGACTTCTTATTTTCGCTTGCATTTCACTGTGGGTATGTGCCAGTAGGGCGATATCGTCCGCGTATTCCAGGTCTTCTAGTCTGCGTGTTAGATTCCATTTTATTCCTCTTGCTGTGGTTGTTGCTCTTTTTATTACTACATCAAGTACCGAATTGAACAGGAGTGGGGATAGTGGGCAGCCTTGTTTGACTCCTGTTCTTAATTTTATTGCGCTGCTCATGTAGCCTTTGTGTAGTACTGATAATTCTGCATCTTCATATAGAGCTTTGATAATTTGGACTAGCTTGTGGGGTATTCCTTTGTACTGTAGAGACTGCCATATTGCTTCCCGGTTTATTGTATCGAAGGCTCTTTCAAAGTCAATGAAGGTGATGTATAACGGCGAGTTCCATTCGACTGACTGTTCTATAATTATCCTTAGGGTGTTGGAATGGTCGATGCATCCTCGTCCTCTTCTGAACCCAGCCTGTTCTTCTCTTAGTTGCTCATCGATTATATTTTCAATTCTGGAGTGAATAATGAGTGCCAGTATTTTTGTGACTGAGTTTAGTATCGTGATGCCTCTCCAGTTCTTACATTCGGTAAGATCACCTTTCTTTGGTAGTTTTACTATGATCCCTTTCTTCCAGCTTGTTGGGATATTTTCTGTATTCCAGATTTCAGTCAGAATTGGGTATATTATGTTTGCTGTGATACTGGGATTTGCTTTCAGTAGTTCAGCTGGGATACCGTCAGAACCTTCAGCCTTATTGGTTTTTAGTTTGTTTATGGCATCTATTATTTCTCTTTTGCTAGGTGGGTCCTGACTAATTCTAAGGTTCCTATTGCTGTAGATTTCTTGCCGGGATTGATACTGTTGGATGTTGTTATTGTTATTGACTTCCGCAAAGTACTCCTGCCACCTACATAGTTGTTCTTGCGTGGATGTCAGTGTTTTGCCTTCTTTGTCTTTAATTGTAAGGTTTTGCCCTCCTTTTGCTTTATTTGACAGTACTCTGATTTTGTTGTAAAGTGTGCGCATGTTGTTTTGTTCTGCTGCCCTTTGTGCTTCTGTGGCTATATTGTTGTAATATTGTCGCTTGTCTCTTCTCGCAGATTTTTTCACATCTTTTGCTTTATGTTTATACTGCAACTTCAGCTCATTGTTGTTTGGATTTAACAATAGACTTGTTCTTAGTTGTCTTCTTTGTTCAATTTTTCTCCAGGTCTCATCAGAAATCCACTCTTTCCTTTCTGACTTTTTGGTACCTAGGACTTCTTCTCCTACTTGTCTTATTATATTTTGTGGATCGCCACTCGCTGTTGTCTGGTTTCTTACTAAGTCCTCGAGTTTTGATACAAATTCGGACTTTGTATCTTCATTTTTAAGCTTTTGAGTGTCGATTTTCTTCTTTCTAGCCATGTTTGAACTTCTAATTGCTTTAGGTCTTAAGCGGACATCCCCTGTGAGAAGCATGTGGTCGGAGTTTATATCTGCCCCTCTCCATGTCCTGACGTCGAGCAGGGACTGCTTCCATCTGTGACTGATGCATATATGATCTATTTGATTCCGGGTGCGTTGGTCTGGTGATGTCCATGTATATTTATGAATTTCTTTGTGGGGGAATAGAGTACCTCCTACTTCATAAACTATAAGATACAGATCATATTTTTAAACTATTATATATTTAAAAAAATAAATAAAAGATTAATTTTGAATTACATATAAATAATAAATCTAGTGCATTTTCATTAATATAAGTTATTATTTTCAATACTGTTTGTAAATGTGCTTTTTATCTATTTATATAACGATAAAAAATCGTGTTATAATATGTTTGCGGCTCTTTAATTTAAAAGTTCTATTTCTTTTTATGATTTGGCTCTTTATATGGAAAAGGTTCCCGACCCCTGATCTAGGTTGACATATATTAGGGTTTATTACGGAGTGAGTTGCTCCTGAATCTATTAAAAATTTTAAAGGTCGTGAATGGGTTTTGATTAAGATATAAGGTAATGAGAATTCAAGGCTTCTGATGGGAAATTTTCTATTTGATTTGCCGGGTTTTTACTATTTGTATTTATGTCAACATCCATTGGTTCTGGGTGTTGAGGGTTTCTAGAATTGTTATAATAATTATTATAATTGTCGTTGTTATTAAAGTTTTATGGGTTAGGTTGGTAGTAGTTATTATTTTGGTAATGACGTTGATTTGGGTTACCTTGTGATTTATAAAAGTTTTGATTTGGGTTACTCTGTGGTTTATTTTGGTTAAAATTTTGGTTAGCACAGATCTAAGTTTATTTTTAATTTCGTTGTAAAATTCTATACTACTATTTTTAAATGTTATAGCTCTAAGCTCGTCAAATTATTTATCCATGTTTTAACCAAAATTGTTTTGTAATATTGTTTTCATGTCAGGCCATGAAGTGGCTTGACAATTGATTTCTATTATTTCCCTGGCTCTACCTAATAGTTTGCTTTTAATAATATCTGAAAAAATGGTTTGTGCTAATGCGTCGTAAGTGGTTAACATTGGATATATTCTATCTACTAAATTGACAAAAGTCTGTAAGTCCCTACTGTCACCATTAAATGTAGCTAATCTATCTTGATTAATAATAACAATTGTTGACGCAATTGTTATTATTAGCCATTTTTAACAAAGAATTTGCTTACAAATGTATTAAAAAAAGTCTACTTAAAAATTTTACCTTACAATTAATTAAGCTTACGTTTGATAGTGGTATTGTTGATGTTGCTATTACTGTTGTTGTGTTGACGTTGGTGTTGTTATTTTCGTTGGTGTTATGTTGACGTTGGTGTTACTGTTGTTATTGTTGTTAATTATTAAACAGCGCACTGGGCCCTGTTTACTTTTAGTCTTTAGAAAAAAAAAACCTTGTTTTCTTCTATGTATACAATTTGTTGAGTGGTTGGCCTAACAATTTTTTTTATTTTTGGCCTGTATCTCCTCTTCAATTGTACTGTTTTATTAAGTTGTTGGCCTAACAGTTTTTATATTTGCAGCCTGGAAACTTATTTTTAATTGTATCAACTGTTTTTTGATACTTTTATGGTGTAAGATGAAGGTCCACTTTTTATACCTTTAGGTATCAGTACTTTAACTGGCACCCTTTTTTATATATTACTGTGCCTTTTTGCAGACTCACTTAAGGATAACGAAGAAAAAACTCTTTTTCACAGTATATATTGCTTTTAGTTCAAAACTCGCAAACTTTTGCTTCGTAAGTTAGAAGTTTAATAGTACAGCTCCTTAGCTGAGATTTTATGATATGCAAGTGATTTGATACCGTTTACCCAGACTCAAGTAAACTTTTATGCAATTTGTGTCTTGTGCAGTATCAAATGTTTTTCACTTAGTGTATCCTACCGACTGCGCCAATTTTATAACTGGATTTTAGTATTTATAAAAAAGAGTTTATTTACTTTTACAGTTATTTTATTTTGAAAATCCCTCTAAACACTTATTATTATGTTACTATGTTAGGGCTTCGATAGCCAGACTGGAACTCTGCTTTACAATAATTCTTAGCTTCTATTTATACTAAGATTTTAGCAACTAATTTTGCATAAGTCAGCTTTTAATAAATATAATTCTTAATTACTAACATGAATTTTTAATAAATATAATTATTCTTAATAATTGATGACATAACATTATTGGTTTAATATAGGCTTGTAAATTCATGTTCAATCAATTTACCTTGAAAGTGTTGCTGACTTAATATATATTAGTAATTTACTTAGTACCTAATATGTTAATGACCTTATGGGTGTAATGTAACTTTAGTTTATAGCGGAAATCATTTAGACATGAATATAAATATTATTATTTCCAAGAATTGTTTATTAAAAACAATTATTGGAAATTATGTAAGTGCAATAAAAGGGTTTTTTAAGTACAAGGTTTTTATATTATATCTATATTATATCTATACTACTTATAACAGCTAAACTCAGTAAAACAAACGACAATAATCATATTGTAAAAGAGAAAAAAGATATTCATAAAATAAGCATTCCTGATAACGTATTCCAGAATCACATTAAAAATAAAATAAACGAACTCAAAAATATGAAAAAAATCAAAAAACAAAATAATATAACAATAAAGCTTCCCGACAAAAAACAGAAACAATTATTTCACAGTTTTGATGAATTAACAAATTTAATGACGAATTAAAAAAACAAAACTTCACATGGTGCAAATGGAATTCCCAATCTGGCAATAAAGAATTTGAGCGATATAAAAGAAAAAAAAAGAACTAATTAATAAAATATGTGATATTATTTAATAACGCGCTAAATCACTCGAATTTTTCTGAAACTTGGAAACTTGCTTGTGCAATGGTATTTAAAAAATCAGGTTAAGATCCAACAAACCCTAGTAATTACAAGCCTATAAGCTTGCTTCCCAGCATTAGTAAAATTTATGAAGTCCTAATAAATAGTAAGATCACATAATTATATTAACACAAAAAACATTTTACCGGAAAAAAAATTCTTTGGAATTCGATTCAAACATTCGACAATATATGCAGTAACAAAATTGACATCCGACATATGTTGCCATATAAACAAAAATAATGGAGTAGGAGCATGTCTCATCGATTTAGAAAAAGCATTCAACGATGTTTGGATTGATGTAATAATATATAAGTATAAATTCCCACAATATCTATTAGCTTTAATTCAAGATATGATTAGCGACAATAAATTTTATACAGAAAGACATGAAACCAAACTTTATCCAAAAATTTGTCAATTGGACGTCAACAAGGTGCCGTAAATTCACCGATTCTATTTTCGATTTATATCATCGACATGTTAAAAATATTAGAACTGGTTAAAGGATTTAATTATTCTATTGCCTTTGCGGATCACATAATTATTTACTCTGTAACCGGATGGATCAAGTTCAGCAGAGTGTTCAGAAAATGTTCAACATTATTATAGATTTCTGTAAAGTATGGTTGCTAAAAATTAATTTAAGCAAGTGCGAAAGCATATTATTTAGAAACACTTATAGTAACCTTAATTACAATTATAAAAAAAAAACAGGAAACTGAAAAAAAGCTGACAAAAAAATGGTGAAGTACCTAGGAGTTCACCCATATAGAAATCTTAACTATATAGCCCAAGTAAAAAGTGTAACAGAAAGAGACGTCAAGCATTTTATGCATGGAAACAATTTTTTTTAAATTAAGGCACTCATCAATAAAGTTAAAATCATTGCATACCTTACATTGATCAGACCACTTGTATCATATCGTGCACCAGTATGGTATCATATAAGCGGAAGTCTCATGGAAAAAATCAGAAAATTTTACAGAAAGTGCATAAGAGTATGTATAAGTAAATCACACAAACCAGAATAAGACTACCAATGTTTTCATTCAAATAAATATTTGTACAAAGAAGCAAACATAAACAGAATCGATAATTTTATGATAAAATTAATTCGAAATCATTATGTTAGAGCAACAAATACTACAGAAAATGGTCTTATATCTCATATATTTCACCATAATGAGAAATACATTAAAAAAAACTCTGCTCTCGGGTTTTATATCACCAGAGCATTTTATATATCTAGGTAAAAATGGTTATTTTCAAAACCTGAATTATATCCCTATACTATATCACTATAGTAGACGGGCTACATGTAAAACTATTGAACATGACCCTGGTAACATCAATAGAGATCTGCTTAAGTATGACATGAGTATTCCTCATAAGGATACATTAATTAGGCCTATTGGTGATTAGTTACATCATGAAATATATAGAAACATATTTTTTATACCCTACACCTATGAAATAGGAAAAGCATATATTAACTTTGGTATGGTTTGTAACCACCTAAAGGAAGCAAGCTAGATATGGAAAAGTATATATATTTGTGATCAGCGTGACCTCCTGTCCATCCGTCCGTCCGTCCGTCCGTAGGCACGATAACTCAAAAACTAATGTGGCTATCTTGATGAACTTGTAACTGTGGATGACTAGGACTTAAAGTACGTCGGGATTTGCATATGGGCGAAATCGGTCCATAGGTTCGGATTCAGGAGCTTTTAATTTTTCTAAGGGCCAAGGAATATACAAAAAATAAGGATAACTCAACAACTAATGGCGTTACAACCATGAATTTTGTGATGTAGGTTACTAGTAATGAAACTATGGCGGGGACTGCGTACAAACGAGTTCGGACAATGGGTTTGGATCCTAGAAGTTTTTGATTGAATTTAGGGCAAACAAGCATAATTCCGAAACCGATGAAGATAAAACCGTCAAATTTAGTATCAGTGTGCCTCTTCCTATGTCCTTAGAATCCCGGAAGTTAAGGGCCAATTGGTGTAAAGGGGCGGGGACCAATCCCACAGTTCTGGAGACCTTAAAGCATATTTTCGAAACGAAAGGAGATAGTAACTTAAAAAATATGTAGAAGATTTAAATTTGGCACAAGGCTTTTCTTTAATATTTCCTACGTGTTCCTTAATGTGATCAATTGGAAGTGGTGCTTCCGGTAACTCTCTTAGACTTTTAAAGGTTGAAAGGCTTATAATCGAAATTAATATAAATAGTAACTTAAAATTAATATAGAATCTTCCAATTGCGTACAAGGGTTAACTAGTTGAAAGTATGATTGAAACAACATGTGGGCGTAATCGTACCATGGTTTCGGGATCTGGATCCTTTGAAAAGTTCAAAACCTAAAAAAACGAATATCTTAAAAACATGAAAACTCAGAAACGAATTACGCTATTTTGATGGAATTTATATTCTAGGTTACTAGTAAGGAAAGTACCATGGAATTGGATCTTGTCGGGTTCAGACTCTAGAAGCTCAAATTGAAGTCAAACTAGTATAGTTTCGAAACCAAAGAAGATAGAACATTATATTTGGGCACATGTGTTTCTTCTTATTTGTTTTGTGAACATGAAATTTTGGATGAATCAGAGTAGCGATTTGCGTACCACCCCCACTACTCACAAGACCATAAAGCATAATATATTCAAAATTAGTAAAGATAAAAAAATCAAATTTGATACACTATTTCCTATTTCCGTTCTTATTTAACACTTTTATATTTTCAAAAGGCTAAGAGTTTTACTGTTAAACATATTATGTATTATATATTCTAAACTAAAAACTAAATATTTTTTTAATAAACGATGAAATTTTTTTTTGTTTTTAATTTTTATTATATTGTATCTATATTTTATTGAATTTTTAACATAGGTAATATATAATAAAGAAATTGTGTACGATACTTAAGTTGTAAAATTTATTTTTATATTAAAATTAATTATATGACCGTTAGAAATACATTTATTGCATATTTTGATTATTAAATTTTATGATAAAAAGCTAATGAAAGCATTAATGGTTTTAGCTTATATTAACAAGTAAAGAAACAGTCAGTCGGTGCAACTTACATCTATTTGGTTCAAATTTAATGGGAAGTCCATAAGTCATTTTAAAACATAAAAGCTGTTATTAGTTTGATCGTAAGACATAGCTAACCAAATTAACTTTATAATACTAAAAACATTTTCTAATTACTTTATCTATTCAAATATATTACAAATTCTTACTAATTTATCTATTTAAAAATATTTAAAAAACAAGAAAACTTGAATTAAATGAAAATATATTTATTTCAATACAATTACAAAAGTGAAAAAATTTGAATTATTAAATTTTGTGATAAAAAGCTGATCAAAGCATAATATATTTAATAAATAAAATTTTTCAAAATTGCAATTATTTTAAATTGTTATATTATGTACCTTTTAGAAGAGCTTATAAACGCAAAATATGCAATAAATATATTTTTAAAATATAAATGCAAATTTAGAACTTTTCATATAACTAATTTAAATATAACAATAAATTTTACATAAATGCAGCATAAATTTTACAACGAAAATAGGAAAGAACCCTCGTATATCAAATTTAAAGTTTCTATCTCAATGAATTTCGAAGATAAGCGTTTTAATTTTGGGATTTCTTAGGACCCACCTGAACCACTACAATTAAGTCTAATTTTTGGGGACACATAGAAAATAGAAAATATATTCTTTCGCTTCGAAATTATACTCGTTTGAACTCAGATCGATCAAAAGCTTCTTGAAGCCGAACTCGACCACAACCAACTCCCATGGTACTTTCATTATTCGTAACCTAGAGTTTAAATTTCATCAATATAGCGGCATCATTTTTTGAGTTATACTGCTTTTAAGATACATGTTCGTTAGCCCTTGAATATTTCAAAGGTTCCAGAACCCGAAACCACGGTACGATTTTACCCTAATGCCGTCCCCGTCATACTTTTAATACTAGCTAACTCTTGTACACAATTGGAACGTTCTATCTTAATTTTAAGTTACTATTTTTATTAATTTCGATAAGCTTTTAAACCTTGAGGGGTCTAAGAGGGGTACTGAACCACCACTCTGGTAGATCCTAAATTAAGGCAACGCGCAGGAAATAGTCAAGAGAACCCATGTGCCAAATTTGAAACTTCTATATCTTCTTGAAGTTACTATCTATATTAATTTCGAAAATATGCCTAAAAGTCTTCGGAACTGTGTGGCTAGTCTTCAACCCACTACTTCAATTGGTCCCAAATTTCAAGGATACTAAAAAAAGAGAAACAGACACCCTGATACCAAAATTAGAGATTCTATCTTCATTGGTTTCGGAATTATGCTCGTTTGACCTAAATTCGACCAAAAAGTTCTAAGTTCCGAACCCATTGTCCATTCCCCAACGTACGCAATCACCGCCGTAGTTTCATTACCAGTACCCTACAACACAAATTTTATGAAGATAGCGTCAATAACGTTTGAGTTATCGTGATTTTTTATATATGTTCGTTAGCCCTTAGACCGATTAAAAGGTCCAAAATCCGAACCCTTTTGCTGATTTCGCCCATATGTAGTCAGCGCTGTACTTTTTTTTTTTTTTTTTTTTACGAGGGAATGGAAAGCTTGAAAGCCACCCATTGAAACTATGCGGTGTTTCTTTGGGTAGTGTATGATTTTAACACACCAAAACCATACCCTTTTTAAACCAAACTTTAGGAGGGAACCTGTAATACAAATGTACAGTTTAGTTTCAGGGATGAGGATATGGAAGGATTTAGGATTATGGTGGAAGTTATTTGGAATATTTGGATTATGAAGGATGGGGAAAATTGGATGGGATATTTAGAAGAAAGATGTTAATGTTCTTCTTAAATTTGGTTAAATCGTACATATATACATCATCAACTTTGGGGAACACATTTGATGGAATATGGTTCCATAAACGAGATGAGCGCATGACAAACAAATTTCCATAAGCCGTGTTACGCCATCTAGCTAGTTCAACTGTGTAGGGATGAGCATCTGTTGCCCTCCTTGTATCCCTTTGAAAAATCTTGAATGGAGGCATAAGTTGTTTGCTAGCAATTTAAAATAATTGCAATTTTGAAAAATTTTAATTATTAAATCTTTATCACAAAATTTAATAACTCAAATTTTTTCACTTTTGTTATTGAATTGAAATAAATATATTTTCATTTAATTCAAGTTTTTTTGTTTTTTAATATTTTTAAATAGGTAAATTAGTAAGAATTTGTAATATTTTTTTATAGATAGTCTAATTAGAAAATGTATTTAGTATTATAAAGTTAATTTAGTTAGCTATGTTTTACGACCAAACTAATAACAGCTTTCGACTGACTGTTTTTTTACTTGTTTAGGAATAAGAAGTGATACTATTTTTGTAAATTTATTTATTGTACCTTGTATATTAAGGCAAACACCTTCAACATTTTTTAATTGTTAATATGCTGTTTTACTTCTTGCAGCATTTAATTTTTCTCCATAACTAAGACATGATACACTTCTGGAGTTGTATTATACATTCAAGTCAGTAAGACATAATTTAATGTTAGCTCTTATACAATTTACACACTTTTGAACAGCTGCCTCACTTTCATTCGATTTATGATCAGTTTCACCACATTTAAAACAACAAATACCATTTTTACAATCTGTAGTGTTTATGATTAAAACCATAACAATTAAAGCACCTTAAAGTTTGTAAATGTTCATATACCTTACAACGATCCCATTCAATATTAATTTTTCCAATTTCCATAATTTTTTTAAATGCATTCCCATCCATTTCAGCTATTTCATTAAAATAATATGTTTTATTTTTTTGAGACTTTTATACTTTTAAACATTTCACCTCGCTAAATTCTATATTTTTTTGCTTCTTTATTGCATCCACAACTAGTTCTTGAGATATTTCCGTACTCATTCCCACAATTAATATCTTGGGATTTATTTCCTTGGTTATTTGAATTTCATAATTTTCACCTAATTTTTCTTTTATTGCACCTTCTATTATTCTAACAGATTCTTTATGTTTAAAAATAATAGCAATTGCACCACACTTTTTTAATTCTTTAAATTTTTCGATTTCTAATTGCAATGACGAAGGAATCATTTTTGATTTTATTTCACAAATTTGGTTTCACAATTATTGGTAATTTCAATGTATCAGCAAAACCGGTTAATTGTAAATTTTTTAAATTGTTTTTATATTATTATCTAATTTTTTATTTCCCTTGATATAAATGTTTTATGTTCATCGAATGTATTATTTACATTAACATTACCATCTTTTGTGTTTTTATTATTTTCATTCATTATTCCTCTAATTTTTTTAATTCAAATGCTAATTTTAAAACAGTTTTGTTAAAGTTTTGTAAACCATTTTTTTAGTATAAATCACAACCATCCTTAATGTTTTTATTTGCATTTATTAAATGAATTACACTATTATGCAACTTAGCATATTTTATATATATATAGGTTTACTACACCCATATGCACATATTATATAACTCTCATTATTCTTAATTGGTTTATTACAGCTTTCTAATAAGCAAATAACGCTCATCTTGGTATTTTTTTTTTATATTTGTTATTTTCATTCAATAATAAATTTTCAATAATTAATGTCAATTAAATTACAAAAAGAAAAATTTGCTTTGGCATATTTTTTACAATAAAAATTTTTATATTGCAATTTTATAATTTATTCATTTTGATTGACTAAATTATTAATTAAAAAAAAATGGTCTTTATAGCTTTATCACTGAAAAAATATAATTTCACAATTCATCGCCTGAATTCTCTTTTGCTCCATACGCCACTTTTTGACTTAGGAGTGGTTCTATAGGTTTTAAAACAATCTCTTTCTAATGCTGTTATCAGAATTTTCCTATCTGCTTTAGTTTCCGAGATATACAGTGTGCATTTTGCTCCATAAGACACATTAATTTGATTTTGTAGGGCTTATTTGCTCCTTAAGCAAATTTTCTGTTTAAGGAGGAACTTTTGTATGAAAAAGAAGGTATTAACATTGTTAATTCTCATTTGCTCTATACACATTACCGTGCGCTATGAGGCTTATATAATTAACATTATATTGAGTACTTATTTGCTCCACAGGTATTTAAAAATGTCATTATTACTATTATATTTTCAATACCTATGAAGCAAACATGGAAAACAAATTTTTAAAGCTTGTTTCCCCTATTTGTGTACAGTTACACATAATATTCACATACACATTGTGATTTGTGAATATTCATTTTATTATTTAAAAACAGAAAAATTTTAACTGTTCCAAAAAATTTTAATTTTAACGAATAAATTAGTTTTTTCTTTTTGCATTTATACGTCTAATAGTCTTGTAGAATTGGTCCAAAAATTTTCTGAGCCGGGCCACTCACTGTTGCAAGAAGTTAACTGTGTGCATTCAGTGATTGAAAAACATTTAAAAAATCTCGATATACATAGTCCAGTTCATTTACTAAAATTATTATTAAATTTAACTTATCCTAAAATTAATCTAGATATTTTGCAAATACAACAAAATAATTGTGTATCATACACTGCACCTGCAGCGAAATTAAGTTTTATTAAATTTCCGTTTTCAAAAACAAAGATTATTCGATATCAAAAATCAGAAAACTTTTCTGATGGAATACAAGGATTCTTTTTCAAATTTGGACTTTAAAAAAGTTGATATCAAACAAGTGATGAAAAAAAACCAAGGATTTTTAAAAAAGCATATTTTCAAATTTATATTGTATTACATACTGAGTTTAACTTTGGAAATATTTACTTGGAAATAGTTACTGCTTACTTATAAAATTTACTGCTAACAGTAAAGTTTTTATTTTAAAGTTGTTATAGCCCTTCAATGGGGAAGGTTGCCAAGTTTCTCAAGGATCTAACTTCATCTAACATCTTTATAGCTCCTAAACATGGGGCTTAACAAAAATTTTTTTAGCCGACTCCTACTAATTTCTGAGTATCTAACTTCTCCCAAAATTTCAAGACCCTAGCTTGAGCCGTTCAGAAGATATGTATACCAACAATTTTGCAAAAATTGAGTTTTGTGTAATGTTAAATTTTATTTCCGTATGGCAACCCTAAACATTCTCCTTTTAAAGTTTTTGAAATCAGCTATCGTTTGCCGTTTTCAGATTGAAA
Source organism: Dolichopus griseipennis (assembly GCA_963082915.1). Lineage (NCBI taxonomy): Eukaryota > Metazoa > Arthropoda > Insecta > Diptera > Dolichopodidae > Dolichopus > Dolichopus griseipennis. The sequence continues at coordinate 185,501,883 of OY720441.1, read as the reverse complement.
ATATATTTAACAGAACTCTTGTTATCCCTATTTAAATATAGGGCTTTTCCAACTTTGGGGGCTGTAGCCCCATAACAGGTGGGCTACAAAAAAAATTCTTCTTCGAAATTATTTTTTTTGCAAAAACTACCCATGGTTAAAATTTCTTTACTCTATTTCAAACGGTGTAAAAGTTTTTGTAAACATACCGACGGAAGGACGGACGGACAGATAGAGTGAAGCTATATAGGCACATTTTTACAAATTTTTTTGAAAATGTGCTAAAAACTAGCAAATAAAAAAGTTTTAGCTACGCCTTTAAATTTGTTTCTTTGTAAACCTCCAGGCTCCAGTCATTAATACCTTTTTGCCTCTACCAGATCAAAACTTTTTTAAAGCAATTTTAAACATTACAAATTAGTTTTGTTTAAAAATATGTATATTTTATAAAGTTATATTGTGATACAATAATTATTATGTATATTAAGTGTTTAGTACAAAAACTATGATATTTGAATAAAAAAATTATTTCTTAAATTTCTTAAAATAAGTTTAATTTTCAAAAATATTAAAAAGTTGTGAAATTACTAATATGTTTGTTTTTTTAGTTTTGATTGAAATATTTATATTAAAATTAATAATATTATTTAATTTCGTTTATAAAAATCCTGTGAAATGGCTGTTATGTTCATATTCTTATAATTGAAGTATATTTTTACATGATTGATTAAAAAATAATATTAAATAAAAATTAACATAAAAAACTAAGTTAAATTTGATTAATTTAATTTCTTACAGTTTCTACTACAATTTAAAAAAAAAATTTAGGTTTTTAATTTATATTTCTCGTATTAGTCGTGATCGATTTTTAATCTAATTTGCTCCATATGCATGACTTTACATAAAATTTTTTTTTTTCTGAGGGTTGATGGAAAGCATTGAAAGCCGCCCAGTGATTCTGGGGTTCATCTGGGGAATGTTGGACTTTAACCAACTAAAAGCACTCTCTTTTTTTAAAGCCAAACTTGGAATGGACCTTAAATACATATGTATCGTTTGGTTTTTAGGATCGGTATTGGGAAGGAAATTAGGGTTAGGACTAGGATTTAGCAATTGAAATTATGATGGATAAAGAAATTAATTTAAAGGAAAGTCATGAAGATGGATGTTAATGTTCTTCTTAAACTTTATTGGAACTTACATATAAAAACTACCAACTTTGAGAAACACATTACATGGTAACTGATTCCATAATCGCGATGTGAGCACAACAAACTAATTTCCATAAACCGTGTTTCGCCATCTTACTAATTCAACAGTGTAGGGATGAGCATCTGTCGCACTCCTTGTTTCACGTTTGAAAACTTTCAGGGGAGGCATTGATTGTTTAATTTCGGTGGAGCAGGTGTTTGTCCCTACGAGGTATCTATAAAACAGAGTTAGTGACCAAACGGTTCGCCGATGGTTAAGTGGAGTGAGCGATGAGGTAAAAATGGGATCATTTAGAAAACGGCACTTTATCGATGTATCCCAGCGCGGTTTGGCGGGCTCCAGCTCAAATATGTGCATTATACTCCATTTTTGGTGTAGTGTAAGTTTTATACATTTTTAAAAGATCAGGTGCAAAAAGCTAATTTTTACAGCGAAACAAGAAACCTAAACATTTAGCTGCATCTTTAGATATACCAAAAATGTGGTTTGACCAGGTCAATATTTGGTTTAACCCAAAAAAAAAAATCAACGCGGTTAGACTTACCCCATTTATGGATTTTTGCTAAATTATTGTTTAGCTCACTATCAATGAAATTTTTTGCTGTTGTGTTAATCTGTTATATAACTTTTAATGTTAGAGCGGCTATGAAATTCATAGGAAGTCACAAGGGTGCGAAACTATGAATGAAATTGGAGTTTATTAAAGTAAGTTATTGATAAATATTAAGAAAAGAATTGAGAGAAAATATCCAATCAATTTTTAAAAAACCTTACCTAAACCTAGAGTCTCGCATTTTGCTATTAAAGAATCATGCCATACATGGTCTAAAGCTTTAGATATATCCAAAGCTACAACATCAGACTCAAAAGAGTGGTGAAAATTGTTATTTAACTTCTCGCAAAGGTAATTCATGAGATCACCGGTGGAACGACGAAGCAAAACTTTGCGATCAAGGTATTTCATAAGCTTTATGTTTATAATTTTTTCCATTACTTTCGAAAGGACCGAGGTTATACTAATAGGGCGGTAGTTAAAGGGATCGCTTTTTTTGGAATTGGAAAAACATTCGCAACCTTCCAGTTGGCAGGATGAGTACCCGAAGTAAAGGAAAGGAAAAAACGGTTGCGGAGAGGTTTTGAAATAGTGGAATAAGTTTTTTTGCGAACCATTGAAGTGATTCCATCTGGACCGGCCGATTTTTTTGCGTCAAGATTATTTAATATTTTCTTCACTATTCGTGTCCTGCAGTAAATTCTAGCAAAATAACAGCCAACGCGTGGAATACGAGGTAGATTTTGTGTTGACTGAGGCAGTGTTGAATTTGTAAGCAAATTGTTCACCATTCAAGTTTGCGTTTTCTTTAGAATCTGATACAACTCTGTTATTTTTATCAACAAGTGGGGAAAAGAGGACTCGCTTACGTTCTCCTTTAACCCCTTTGTAAAAGTCCAAAAGGACTTGCTGTTCTTTGGCATGTGGAGCAACCTACGTTTTATTCTTTGGTTGAACTTTTGCTTACTCTCTTGCATCTATTTTGGCCACTATATAGTAGGCCCTCTGAGACTCCGACCAATTGTGTTGGTAACGTTTGAAATCCTCCTCTTTATTATGAATTGCTTTACAAAAAATGCGATTGACCCATGCCTTTGGTTTAACAAAAACCAACTTCTCATAAAGTGAGGTATAAACAACCTCATTCAAATAAGATGGTTTCACTGATCGCATTTGCAGCAAAGTTAATATTCTTGTTGCAAAACACATTGACCAATCGAAATATTTAAAAAAGTTGTTTAAACATTCCCAGTTGGCACGATTATAATTCCATACCAGTTTTTTGGGAGGAGTCTTTCTATTCTATGCTCAATTTCGATCACTGTGCTAATATGGAAGCTACTGAAACCACATTCTTTTCAGGATGTTTAGTCAGAAACAGATCTAAAAGGTAACCTTCTTGACCAGCACGATCAGGGATCCTAGTGGGATTTTGGACACGTTGATAAAGGTGGAACATTGATGAAAATAGTTCAACTTGCTTCCCAATTGAGTTTTGACTCAAAGAATAATTACTTGAGAAATGAAGCCAATCTCTGTTATGGGTATTGAAATCCCCAGGCAAAATTATTTAATTTTTTGGGCATGACTTCAAAATTTAAGATTTTAAATCTCCGTAGCAGTTTCATGTTTATTTGAGTTGGGTGATCTATATCAGAAACAGAAATGTATGACATGTTTTCCAATGAGAGTTTTGACCCAAATGTAATGGAAGGTTGGGCTAGAAGCTTTATATTTATGAAGAATATTGAAAGCGATGCCATTTTTAATAAAGATAGCGATGCTTCTTTTAGGAACGAAGTGTGAAATAAATGAGTAACCTGTTATTATTAGTGAGTAACCTAAAATTATATTTTTGGCCACTAACTTGCGTTTCAGAAACGGCTAGGATCAAAAAAAAATAATTTTGATAAAGTCCCGTTACAATAAGCACAAAATGAATTCTAAGACTTTGAAATTGAAAACTATAATTTTTAAAGGTCAATATTAAACATGATTGAAAAAGTCTAAGGCCACGTTGAATGATAATTTTATACTTCAATGTTTAGACGTGCATGTAAATGTAATTGCAAAAACATATTATGACTATTTATATGAAGAACAAGGTGTTAGTAAATATCAATTGTAGGTAATTAAATATTGTTGGATATTTTAAGTTACCAATACAATAAGTTTTAAGTTCCAAGGACATAGGAAGAAACCCTCTTATACAAAATTTGGAGGTTCGATCTTGATTGGTTTCAGAATTATTCTCGTTTTTCCTTAATTCGGCACAAGCGTCTAGGATTCAAACCAACGGAGCTATGGAGGAAACGCATTCCCCGACGTAGTTTTATTACAAGTAACCTACAGTACAAATTTCATCAAGTTAGCGTCATTAGCTGTTGAGTTATTGTGATAAATAGAAGCTTTAAATTTGGTATAACGGTGTCTTTCCTTATTTCGCTTGTGTCCCCGAAATTTAAACTTAATTGTGGTGGTGGTTCAGATTCCTTCTAAGAAATCCCAAAATAAAGATGTATACATAGGGTAGGTTCTGATTGGTGTCATATGCCGATATCCAGTGTTATAACTTTGTTTATCCATCAATTGTGTCTATCTTACCTCCAAGCCGGTAACCACTTGAACCTATTTATGTCCACCCGGACTGACTTGCCAAACTGATAGATGCGAGTGCTGATAACGAAACGAAATCCCAGCACTATAAAATGGGTACCTCCAATACCAGTTCAGTCCACAAACAGAGGTTGGCGTTAGGCTAATAATCTGATCCATAAAAACAAAATTAATTGGAAAAGTTCAAAGAAGAAGACTGGAGGATTTACTAGTAACGATTCTGGCAAACGAAATTAATGCTACGATTTGAAAATGCACACTTGAAATGTTTATTCATTATCTGCTTCAGGTGCATTATACGAACTGATAAACCAACTCGGCAATTAGACCGCTGTTCCACACATTACAAGAATTAAACTAGACAGAAAAGGGCATAAAAGAATATTAAAAAAATGAACTACTTAAATTATGACAACCAAAACTCTTTGAGCAAAAAACTCAAAAGTTTTGATGTGGCTTTGCAGGAGAATTAAAATTCAAAGAAAAAGTCATAGGATGGAAACCCATTAACGAGCGGCTACGCTCCATTTGGATCAGAGCGAAATTTTTCAATATTAGTGTTCTGTGTGGCCATACTCCTGCCGAAGAATTAGATGACGTAAACAAAGATTCCAGCTATGACAGGCTGCAAAAAGCCATGATAATTGTCCGCGCCATGATATTAAAATTAATTTAGGGGATTTTAATGCAAATATTGGGTAGGAAAAGACATTTGGAAACACAATCGGCAGCCACGGCGCCCATGACTCAACCAATGATAACGGTTTAAGCTCGATATTGCAGCAAAGAAGAACATAATGACAAGTAGTACAAAGTTCTCTCATCGTAATAGTCATTAACTCACCTGGCTTTCCCCAGATCTGAAAACATCAAATCAATAGATCACGTGATAATAGGCACGCTTCAGATTTGATGGATGGGCATACAGGGCAAGGAGCAAATTTGGACCCGGACCACCTTCTTGTTATTCCTAAAAAGCGAACCACAATATCCATACATTATAGACACGCAGAAAATAAAGGTAAAAACGCCATAGTATTTATTTATTTACGAAAACTGGCCAATTTATTTATTTATTTACTAGCTTAATTAAAGCAAATTACAAAAGAAATATTAATATTTATAAGCTAAAATTAAACATTTAGGAGAACCCAACAAAAAATTATTAAAAAAGTTTATAAAAGTTACAAAGTTAAAAAAAAAAAAATAAAATTATATTTTAAAAATTACAACAAAAAAAAAATTACTTAAATTAAGAAGACAACGGTCAAGGATATATCAAATATATCAGTTTCACTAATATAGATTATTCTTTAATGATTGTTTAGTTAAAGAAAAGTTAATATGGGGTTCGTAGTCTTTACAGAAAAACATCATCCTATTAATTGGTTCATATTTACCATAATTGGTTCGATAAAGCTGCAAATTTAACATGATTTCAGATCTTAGTCTGGAATGCCAACAAATATTTAAATTATAAAGTAGCTGAGGAGACGAAATTGTATCTTTATTAAATTTAATTAGGAACACAATATCTGCAACTTTGCGACGTTTGTCAAGCGCAATGAGTTGTGTAATAAGTTTATTCTATGTTCCTAAGAAGGTAATCTTAAAGGGTTTCCCAAGGAACACACTAACACCAAGTTTTTCTTCTTTGGTTTCACAACTATGCTCATTTGGCCTAAATTCGAGAAAAAAGTTCTAGAACTCATCCAAACGCACAGTCCGATCTCGAAAGTCCGCTATCTCCAACGTTGTTTCATTACTAGTAGCCTACAGCACGAATTTCATAAAGATAGCCCCATTCAGGGTTGCCAGATTGGGCGCTTTTGCGCCTATTGGGCTACTTGGACTCTTTAAAAGGCGCTTTTTTGGGCTACAAAAAATATGCCGCCCTTTTCATTATACCCTACACCTACAGAATAGGTAAAGGGAATTTTAACTTTGGTATGGTGTATGTAACCACCTAAAGGAAGCGAGCTAGATATGGAAAAGTATATATATTTGTGATCAGCGTGACCTCCTGAGTCGATATAGCTATGTCCGTCCGTCCGTCCATCCGTAGGCACGATAACTCAAAAAATAATGGAGCTGTCTTGATGAAATTTTAAATGTAGGTTACTAGGACTGAAAGTACGATTTAATAATCGATTGAAGGGCTAACGAACATATATAAAAAATCACGATAACTCAACAACTAATGACGCTATCTTCATTAAATTTGAGCTGTAGGTTACTAGTATTTAAACTTCTGTGGGTATTGCGTAAGTTCGGGATTGGACCATGCGTTCGGAACCTAGAACTTTTTGATCGAATTTAGGCCAAACGAGCATAATTCCGAAACTAATGAAGATACAACTTCCTAATTTGGTATCAGGGTGTCCCTTCCTATTTCCTAAGTGTCTTTGAAATTTGGGCCCCATTGGAGTTGGGGGTCGGGGACCAGCCCCACATTTCCGAAAACCTTAAAGCATATCTTTAAAATTAATATTGATAGCAAATTGAAAAAATGTAGAAACTTCAAATTTGGTGTTCTTTACTATCTCTTGCGTGCCCCCTTAATTTGGGATCAATTGGAGTGGTGGTTCAGTACACTTCTTAGACCTCCCAAGTTTTAAAAGCTTATACACGAAATGACTAAAAATAGTAACTTAAAATTAAGATAGAACGTTCAAATTTTGTACAAGGGTTAACTAGTACTTAAAGTACAGCGCGGACTGTATAAAACCGAAATCAGCCCAAGGGTTTGGATTCTGTACCTTTTAAAATCGGTTTCAGGGCTAACGAACATATGCAAAAAATCACGATAACTCAACAACTAATGACGATATCTTCATGAAATTTGTGCTGTAGGTTATTGGGAATGAAACTACGGCGGCAATTGCGCACGGTGAGGTTTGGACAATGAGTTCGGAACTTAGAACTTTTTGATCGAATTTAGGCCAAACTAGCATAATTCCGTAACCAATGAAGATAGAAATTCCAAATTTGATATCAGAGTGTCGCTTTCGATTTCCTTAGTCTCCTTGAAGTTTGAGCCCAATTGGAGTAGAGGGTGGGGACCAGCCACTCAGTTCCGAGGACCTTAAAGCATATTTTCGAAATTAATAAAGATAATAACTTGAAACAAAAGTAGAAGCTTCAAATTTGGCACATAGGTGTTCTTTACTATTTCCTGCGTGTCCCTCTAATTTTGGATCAATTGAAGTGGTGGTTCAGTACCTCTCTTAGACCCACCAATGTGTAAAAGCTTATCATCGAAATTAATAAAACTAGTAACTTAAAATTAAGATAACACGTTCCAATTGTGTACAAGAGTTAACTAGTATTGAAAGTAAGACAGGGACTGCATATGGGCGAAATCGTACCATGGTTTCGAGTTCTTAAACCCTTGAAAAGCTCAAGGGCTAACAAACATATATCTTAAAACACCATAACTCAAAAAATAATGCCGCTATTTTGATGAAATTTAAACTCTAGGTTACTTGTAATGAAAGTACCATGGGAATTGGTTCTGGTCGAGTTTAATTTCGAAGCCAAACAATATATTTCCTATTTCTTATGTGTCCCCGAAATTTTGACTTAATTGTAGTGGTTCAGCTATGTTCAAAGGTACTTGCTGCATTTATGTAAAATTTATTTTTATATTTAAATGAATTATATTAAAAGGTGTAAATTTGTATATGTATTTTAGAAATACATTTATTGCATATTTTGCGTTTATAAGCTTTTCTAATAGGTACATAAACAAGGCATTTAAAATAATTACAATTTTGAAAAGTTTTAACTATTAAATATATTAGCTTTTTATCACAAAATTTAATAATTCAAATTTTTTTCATTTAGTAATTGAATTGGAATAAATATATTTTCATTTGTTTCAAGTTTTTTTGTTTTAATATTTTTAAATAGATAAATTAGTAAGAATTTGTAATATTTTTTAATAGATAGTGTAATTAGAAAATGTTTTTAGTATTATAAAGTTAATTTGGTTAGCTATGTCTTACGATCAAATTAATAACAGGTATGGTATGGTTAATAACGACTTATGGATATGTCCTTAAATTTGAACCAAATAGGTGTAGGGTATTTCTAAGTCGGTTGCAGCGACTGACTGTTTCTTTACTTGTTTCTGACTTTGTTTAAGTAGTGCAAAAAATTATTTTTATTTATTTTTAAAAGATTTTTAAACTACATCCTAATAAATTTCATTGTAAATTTTGATTTTTGTTTTAAATTTCATTTAAAAACGAGGAAGATTATAGTTGCCCTTGTCAACTTTTAGATACCCGTGCATACCCACTATGATGTATAAAATAAACCGTAATATACTTCCTTTATACATTTAACTCATTACTCCATAATTTTGACGTAAAAAATAAAAAAAAAATTAACAAAAAAAAAAAACAAAATCACAAAAAAAAAAAAACAAAATTTTCATTCATTGTCCCATAACTTTAGCTTAAAAAAAAAAAAAAAAAAAAAAAAAACAAAAAAAAACAAAAAAAAAAAAAATGGCCCACCCTAAAATTCCGATGGTCCGAGTGATGTTCAACTTTGCCAACTAACTTGCCCTATTACTTTACCTGCCCAATTTTAATTTTAACCTTGTAGCTTCATTAGATTCGCAGTTATTGAATCGAAAACTTTGTATGGCAGCCCCCCAAAATGGGGCCGTAACATTTTGAAACTTCATATAAGTGCTCGATTCATTATATAAATAACCGTGTGTTATTTTTATCGTCGTAGTATAATTAGTTTTGAAGAAATTCATATTGGTGCAAATAAGTTGTATGGCAGCCCCCCGAAAATGGGGCCCTAACATTTTGAAACTTCATATAAGTGCTCGATTCATTATATAACTAACCGTGTGTAATTTTCAGCCTCGTAGTATAATTAGTTTTGAAGAAATTCATATTGGTGCAAAGAAGTTGTATGGCAGCCCTCCGAAAATGGGGCCCTAACATTTTGAAACTTCATATAAGTGCCGGAGTCATTATAAAACTAACCGTGTGTAATTTTTATCCCCGTAGTATAATTAGTTTTGAAGAAATTCATATTGGTGCAAAAAAGTTGTATGGCAGCTCCCCGAAGCCTTGGTCCGATTTTAACTAAAAACAATAGGGGACCTAGAAATTGTCTAAAAATGACTTTGTGAAAGTTTCAGAACTCTAGCTCTTATAGTTTTTGAGTTATCGTGCTGACGAACGGACGGACGGACGGACACACATAGCTAGATCGATTCACTTTTCGATGCTGATTCGATACGTACCCTTGACACTATATCTAGCTCTTATATTTCGATGCGTTACAAACGGAGGAGTAATTTTAATATACCCGATGTTCATATATGTATGCACGGGTATAAATATTCTTTAGATAATTTGTTTAAACTTCACTAGATGTCTCAAACTAATTCATTTAAACTTAATTAGATGTCCCAAACATTTGGCATTTAAATGAATTTCAAAAATTCAAAATCAAAAACATTTTGTTTTTTAAAATTAAATTCTAATTTGAATTGGATTGGATTTGAATATCCAAATTTTGTTTTTTATAGTATTTCATAATGGGAAAGTGGGAGAAATACCCAAAAAAATACAACAATTCATGGGAAGTGATTCTGCGTTTAAAAGTTAATTTTTTTTTGTAATTTTATTTGAATTCAAAATTAAATTTTTCTTCATAATACCTTATTAGACTGGATTCAAAAAAGTAAAAATAAAGAAATGGCATTTTGCAAAATATGTGAATGCGACATACGATCTCAAAAAGCTGATCTTTCTCGGCATGGTAATACATTGAAACATAACATGAAACATAAGATGAATTTAAAATATAATTTAAAACATAAAAGTGATTTAATTTTTTTATACATACATATATACATACATACATATATATTATGTTATGTATATTAAAATAAATATATGTTTAAAAAATAAAATTTATCTTATTTTTACTTTTTTTTTGCATTTTCACTGCCATCAGTTTACAGGCGCTTTTGGGCTACAAAACTTTTAAAATATGGCGCTTTCTACAAAAAAAATCTGGCAACCCTGGCCCCATTAGTTGTTATCGTGATTTTTAATTTATTTTCGTTAGCGCTTAGACAGATTAAAGGGTCCAGAATCCGAACCTATAGACCGATTTCGCTTATCCAACCCCCATCATACTAGTAACCTACAGTTAAAATTTCATCAAGATTAGTTTTTAAGTTATCGTACCTGCGAATGAACGGGCATTGCTATATCGACTCGGGAGGTCACGCTGATCACATATGCTTTTCCATATCTGGTTCGCTTCCTTTAGATTCGTTATTATATCCTTATCCTACATCATAGGTGGAACGTATAAAAAAATCAGCATAACTCATACATCATAGGTGGTTTAAAATATAAAAAAGTCAGCATAACTCAGCAACTAATGACGTTATCTTCACAAAATTTCTGAGAAGGCTGTAAGTTACCAGTAATAAAAATACAGCATGGATTGCTTACCGTTAAGATCATACCAAGGGTTAAGATCGTAGAGTTTTTGAACAAATTTAGGCCAAAAAACCATAATTCCGAAACCAATGAAGACAGAACCTCAAAATTTGGTATATGGATGTCTCCTTCTATTTTCTTAGCGTCCTTGAAATTTAGTACTAATTGGAGGATTGGGTTGGGAATATCCACACAGTCCCAAAGGCCTTAAAGCATATTTTCGAATTTAATAATTATAGTAACTTGAAACAAATGTAGAAGCTTCAGATTTGTCCGAAGGGTGTTCTGTTCTATTTCCTATGTATCTTCGTTATTTATGATCAATTGGATTCGTAGTTCAGATACCTCTCTAAGACCTCCCAAGAACTTAATGCTTTTCATCGAAATTAATAAAATTAGTAAGTCAAAATTAAGATAAAACGTTCCAATAGTGTATAAGGGTTAACAAGTATTGAACGGAAGACTGCATATGGACGCAATTTAACTATGGGTTCGGGTTCCGGAAACTTTGATCTCTTCAACGGCTAACGAACATACATTAAAAAAAACGATAACTCAAAAACTAATGACCCTATTTTGATGAATTTCAATCTCTAAGTTACTAGTAATAAAAGTACCACGATGATTGCGTGCGGTCGAGATCATTCAATGCAAGCAAGACCTGAAAGACCTTATTATCAAGACCTTGAAGTATATATACAAAATTAATAACGATAATAACTTGAAATAAATATGGAAGCTTTAAATTTGGTGTAACGGTGTTTGTACATATTACATATGTCCTTTGTGTCTCTGAAATTTAGACGTAGTTTGTAGTTTTCAGGTGCCTTCTCAGAAATTCAAAAAATAAAAAGCTTATTTTCCAAATTAATAAAGATAGAAACTTCAAATTCGATACACGAGGGTTCTTTCTTATTTCCGTTCTTTTTTAAACGTTTTATATTTTTAAAAGACTAAGAATTTTACCGTAAAACATATTATTGTATTATATTATATAAATGAAAAACAAAATATTTTTTTATTAAACGATGAAATTTCTACTTTCACATCATAAATTAAAGGAACACGTAGGAAATAGTAAATTGGTGTAGGTTACTAGTAATAAGACTATTGATCCTAGCGGTTTTTGATCGAAGTTAAGCCAAACAAGCATAATTTCGAAACCAAAGTAGATAGAACATCCAAATATAGTATCAGCGTGTCCGTTCGTATTTCCTAAAGTGTCCTCGAAAATTTGAACCAATTGGAGTAGTAGGTTGGGGACCATCCACATAGTTTTGAAGACCTTAAAACATATTTTGGAAAATAATAAAGATAGTAACTTCAAACAATATAGGAGCTTCAAATTTTGGCACTGGATGTTCTTTACTATTTCATAAGTTTTCTCTCAATTGATGATCAATTGAAGTGGTGGTTCAGGTAACTTTCTTGAACCTCCCAAGGTTTAAAGGCTTTTCATCGAAATTAATAAAAATAAGTATGACGGGGACTGCATTATGGCGAAATCATACCATGGTTTCGGGTTCTGGAACCTTGTAAAGTAACATGGGAATTGGGTCTGGTCGAGTTCGGATTCTACAAGCTTTTGATCGAATTGAGGCCAACCAAGTATAATTTTGAAACCAAAGAGGATTAAGCCTTATATTTGGAGCACAGGTGTTTCTTCTTATTCCACTCCCCCTGCATGTGTGTAAAATTTCTATGAATTGGATAAAAAGTTTTCAATATGTGATTTTGTAATTGCATTTTACGAATCCATTTATTTTCAGTTTATATGGTGTTTAATATTTTTAAATAGATAAATTAGTAAGGCTTTTAATATTTTTGAATTGATCAAATAATTAGAAAATGTTTTTAGTATTATAAAATTAATTTCGTTAGCTATATCTTACTTATAACATCATTACGTGTAACCTACAGCACAAATTTGATGAAGATCGCGCCATTAGTTGTTAAATTTTCCATATTTTTTATACCCTACACCTATGAAATAGGAAAAGGGTATATTAACTTTGGTAAGTAGTAACCACCTGAAGGAAGTGTGCTAGATATGGAAAAGTGTATATACTTGTGATCAGCGCGACCTCTTGAGTCAATATAGCCATGTACGTCCGTCTTTCCGTTTCTTCCGTTGGCACGATAACTCAAAACCTAATGGAGCTAATGGCATTTTAACTCTAGGTTTCTAGTCGCGCTAGAAATATTGAATTATTACCATAAGTAATTTGTAATTTAGAAATTGTGTACGGTACTTAAGTTGTGTTCAAAGGTACTTGCTGCATGTAAGTAAATTTTATTTTTATAACTAAATGAATTATATAAAAAATTTGTCATTGTATTTTAGAAAAACATTTATTGCATATTAAACCATTTATAAGCTTTTCTTAATAAGTACATATACTAGGAATTTAAATAAATTTTAATTTTGATAAATTTGATTTATTAAATTCTCCGATAAAAAGTTAATTAAAGCATTAATAATTTTAATTAACATTAAAAACCGTTCAATTATATAAACTTTAATATATATTATTACAAATTAATATTTCTTTTGAATAACCTTGAGTTAAATGAAAATTAGTGACACAGATATTTGCAGCATTATGATTGTAATATTTATTTATAACAGAAGTGATTCAAAACTCCTTAACATAAATATAAATGATGAAAATTAACCAGTTCTAATCGCAACATTCTAATTTGAAATTAATCTTTTACATTCCTTTAAATCACGTCATATTTCAAGGAAAGCGAAAAAGGATTTCTAAAAATTTATAAACTAAATCTAACCAGAATTTCTCAGCTTAAAAGAATTAAAATATAAAAAAACTGTTTTTTTTTTTATATTTTAATTCTATTATATATAACATTTAAAAATAAGTTAATTAAAACAAAAAATTTAAAAGTTGTTTAAAATTGAAATAATTATTCACGGGTACTAAATCATTCAACATTAAATGCCCTACAACAGAAAATTTTGAATAGAAGTAACTGCTGTATGTGTGTAAAATTTTATTGAATTTAAAAAAAACATAATCAAGATGACTGGATCAGATAGATTTATTATATAATTTATTTTGAGCTGAAGTTCGGATTAAGAAGAAATCATCAACAAGAACAAAAAACATTGAATAACATCCTAAAATATATGTGCTGCTTCTGGACTTAGCTAAGAATTTTATATTAGTGCATTTGAATAGTGGGGGATAGGATAATTATCCTACCCACATTCGGCCATCTCGGCTTGCTGAAAAATTTCTAAATCGGCTTGCGTGTACCACTTTTCGGGTTTATTTTATGATAATTCAGATAGTACTGCAACTGTGGTTTTGTGTAAACGTTCCACTTTACCATTACCCCTTGGAACTCTTGTTGCTATGAAGTAAAGTTTATTATCATGTGATTTAAAATACTCATGAAATTGGTTTGATATGAATTATGAGATTCCGCTCCTCCTCCATCCGCAATTATTCGGGATGGATAACCGAACGTATCGGCAATTTTTTCAGCTACTTTTTAACTACTTCTTTGTAGGAAACAGCCAACAAAACTGAGAAAATCCGGCAACTACCGCCAAAACATATCGATAACCCTTTTTGGTTGTACTCATCGGCTCTACATGATCTATATAAAAAGATTCCAGCTGTGTATCACATTTAGATATTGGGTTGAGTAGTCCTTTTTGTTTCCCATATTTTCTTTTGGTTAGAAAGCACGGTTTGTACTTAGCTATACAGGAATCTATTCTTGTGTTTAAATCTGGTATGAAAAATTCTTCTTCAAAATTTTTCTTCATTAGCGTGATGAAAATGACCATCCTCGTGGACCGATTGAATTATTGAGTTTTCCATCCCATCTTGAACCACATATAATAATTTAGGATCTATATCTTTACAAAAGATGTCATGGTGTATGATGAATTGTCCAAATAAATGTTGTAAAACTTGAGTGATTGCGTTCAATTTTTCATCTTTCTTTTGTGCTTCCTGTAAATATTTTAAAATTATTTTGTCAGATTGTATGATTTACAACAGCGGATTTCTGCTGAGAGCATCCACATGCCGAATTTTTGCTCCTTCTCGATGTTCCACTTCAAACTGAAATTCTTCTAAAAGTAGAATTTAACGCCCTTTTATTTAGCGTCATTGTAAAAACTTTACACTCTGTGTCCAGTTTAAACTTTTTCCCCCCGATAAGTTCTGAAATTTTTTTCTGTTTCAACGGCTAAAACTTCTAGCTCATAGTTGCTCCACTTTTGTTGAGCTTCAGTTACCTTTCTCCTTGAAAAATATACGGGATGCAGCTCACAATCTTCTGAATTACGTTGTAGTAGAACTCCTATTACATATTCCTATTACATATGTTTTAAATCCACGATATACTTTTTCTTCTTTTAGAATAACCAATCCAGGAAGATCAGTATAACAAAACTCACTATTTAGGCTAATTAGAAAGCTAGAAAGTATTTGTTTCCTTCTTGAACGCGACTTTCCGCAATACTGTTATTATCTTTTTTTTAATCGAAATAGCACCGCCATCAATATTTATAATGTAATGTTGTAGATCATGATCGAAAATTATCATCATATTCATAATGATTATAATTCACAAATCTCAAAGTACAAAGTCCAAATCTAAAATATTTTTTAAAAATTGTACGCATCATTTAAATCGTATAAAATCGTAACTCGAAATGGTTATCTAAAAAAAAAAAAAAAACAACAAAACAAAAAAAAACAAAATTCATATAATTTCATGTTAAATACAAGATGCATAGCAAAATTTGAAATTTTTATATGAAAATGTTGGAGTTAAAAAAGTTAGTTGTTCGAGAGTTACCCGAAGTTTTGGTCCGATCTTAACCAAAAAAAATAGGGAACCTAGAAATTGATTGAAAAATAAACAGACACACATAGCTAGATCGACTCATTTTTCGATTCTGAGCTGATACGTAGCCTTGACACTATATCTAGCTCGTCTAGATCGATGCGTTACAAACGGAGGAGCAATTTTAATATACCCGATGTCATATATGTATGTACGGGTATAAAAATGTATATCATATTATTGCAATGATTAAAAATTATAAACCTGCATTTATTAAGACGTCATCCATTCAAATGAAGATTTTTTCTTTAGATGAGAAACTGGTATTCCAAAATCCAAGAAAGTTCTTTAGAAAAAAAAATTATTAATGATCAAATTGAGGAATGGTTAAGAGATAATGTCATTATTGAAAGCTCATCAGATTATGCAAGTCCTGTAGTGTTGGTAAAAAAGAAAGATGGTTCGAATAGACTATTTGTACATTTCAGGGCAGTTAACAAGAAAATTCAAAGGGACCATTTCCCATTGCCAGTAATAGATGACCAAATTTATAAGCTACAGGGACAATTTTTTCTACTTTGGATTTGGAAAATGGATTTTTTCATGTTACACAATAGCCAAAAATACACTACAGAAAGGACAATATAAATTTTTAAAAGTTCCTTTTGGTTTATGTAACCCTCCCAGTGTACTCCAAAGATTTATAAATTTTACTTTTGAGAAACTAATAAATAAAGATTATGTAATAACCTATATAGATGATTTAATAATTCCAGCTAAAACCGATGAAAAAGCAGTATAAAAATTGAAGGAAGTGCTCTGAGGTGCTGAACAGAACGGGTTAAAGATTAAATAGAAGAAGTGTCAGTTTCGGCAAACAGAAGTAGAGTACCTAGAATAACTAATTAAAAATGGTGCGATTTCAACTTCAAACGCGAAAAATAAAACAGTCAAAAATATTCTGTAACCTAAGACTACCAAACAATTTTTGGGTAAACTAGCTATTTTAGAAAAGTTATTCGGAAACATTCAATGATAGCCAAGCCGCTAAGTGACTTATACGTAGACGAAGAAGAGTTCATTCGAGAATTTAAAACAAATTTTAAAATGCATACAGACGATTCGAAATATGTAATAGGAGCTGTTCTACTACAATTTAATCCCGTATATTTTTCAAGCGGAAAGACAACTGAAGCTCAACAAAAATGGAGGAACTATGTGCTAGAAGTTTTAGCCGTTGAAGCAGAAAAAAATTCAGAATTTATCGGGGGGAAAAAATTTAAACTGGGCACAGAGTGTAAAGCTTTTACAATGACGCTAAATAAAAAGGATTTGGTGACACGAATTGCACGTTAGACCTTACTTTTAGAAAAATTTCAGTTTGAAGTGGAAGATCGAGAAGGAACAAAAATTCGGCATGTGGATGCTCTCAGCAGAAATTCGGTGGTATTCCATACAATATAACCAAAATATTTTAAAACATTTATAGGAAACACAAAAGAAAGATGAAAAGTAGAATGCAATAATTCAAGTTTTAAAACATGTTCCGTATAAGGATTTTATCATACACCATAACATCTTTTGTAAAGATATAGATGCTAAATTATTTTATGTGGTTCTAAATGGGATGGAAAACTCTATAATTCAATCGGTCCACGAGGATGGTCATTTTCATCACGCTAATGAAGAAAAATTTTGAAGAAGAATTTTTTATATCAGATTTAAACACAAGAATAGATTCCTGTATAGCTAAGTACAAACCGTGCTTCCTAACCAAAAGAAAATATGGGAAACAAGAAAACTCAAAAGGGTTATCGATATGTTTTGACGGTAGTTGACGGTTCTTCTCAGTTTTGTTGGCTATTTCCTAGAAAGAAGTAGTTAATAAGTAGCTAAAAAAACTGCCGTTACGTTCGGTTATCCATCCCGAGTAATTGCGGATGGAGGAGGAGCGGAATCTCATAATTCATATCAAACCAAATTCATGAGTATTTTAAATCACATGATATTAAACTTTACTTCATAGCAACAAGAGTTCCAAGGGGTAATGGTAAAGTGGAACGTTTACACAAAACCACAGTTGCAGTACTATCTGAATTATCATAAAATAAACACGAAAAGTGGTACACGCAAGCCGAATTAGAAATTTTTCAGCAATCCGAGATGGCCGAATGTGGGTAGGATAATTATCCTATCCCCCACTATTCAAATGCACTAATATAAAATTCTTAGCTAAGTCCAGAAGCAGCACATATAGTTTAGGATGTTATTCAATGTTTTTTGTTCTTGTTGATGATTTCTTCTTAATGCGAACTTCACCTAAAAATGAATTATATAATAAATCCATCTGATCCAGTCATCTTGATTATGTTTTTATACCCTACACCTATGAAATAGGAAAAGGGTATATTAACTTTGGTATGGTGTTTGTAACCACCTAAAGGAAGCGAGCTAGATATGGAAAAGTATATATATTTGTAATCAGCGTGACGATATAGCCATGTCCGTCCGTCCGTCCGTCCGAAGGCACGATAACTAAAAAACTAATGGGGTTATCTTGATGAAATTTTAACTGTAGGTTGCTAGCACTTAAAGTTCATATAAAGGAACATACAAAAAAAATAAGGATAACATAACAACTAATGGCGTTACAGTCATGCCTTTTTGATGATGATTGAGGCGGGGAATGCGTACGAACGAGTTCGGACCATGGGTTCGGATCCGAGAAGTTTTTGATCGAATTTGGGCCAAACAAGCATATTTCCGAAACCAAAGAAGATAAAACCTACAAATTTGGTATCAGTGTGCCTCTTTCTATGTCCTAAAACTCCTGGAAATTTAGGACAAATTGGAGTAGTGGGTCGGGGACCATCCACACAGTTCTGAAGACCTTAAAGGATATCATTGAAATTATTAAAAAAAATAGTTTAAAATTAAGATAGAACGTTCCACTTGTATACAAGAGATCAATAGTATTAAAACAACGGAGCGGACTGCATATGGGCGAAATCCGACCATGGGTTCGGATCCTGGAATTTTTTCATCGAATTTAGGCGAAACGCGCATGATTCCGAATTCAAAGAAATTAGAGCCTCCAAATTCTGTATCAGGGTGTCCCTTCCTATTTCCATAGTGTCCTCGAAAATTGGAACCAATTAAAATAGTGGGTCGGGGACCTTCCACATAGTTTCGAAGACCTTAAAGCATATTTCAAAAAACTGTTCAAAATTGTTCATTGTATTTTAGAAATACTTTTATTGCATATTTTGATCATTAAATTTTGTGATAACAAGCTAATGAAAGCATTAATTTTTAACTAACATTAAAAACCATGAAATTATATAAGCTTTTATATTTATAATATTACACATTAATATTTCGTTCGAATAACTTTGAGTTTAATTCTATAGAATATTAAAAAATAAGTAAAATAAGAGAATAAATTTAAAAATTATTGAAAATTGAAATAATTAACCAAGGGTACTAAATCATTCAACAGTAAATACACTACAACTTAAAATCCTGAAAAGGAGTAAATGCTGCATGTGTGTAAAATTTTATTGAATTTGATAAAAGTTTTAAATATGTGATTTTGGAATTGCATTTTACGAAACCATTTATCTCAACTTTATTTTTTGTTTAATATTTTTAAATAGATAAATTAGTAAGAATTGCTAATATTTTTGAATGGATAAAATAATTAGAAAATGTTTTTAGTATTATAAAAACAATTTGGTTAGGCATGTCTTACGATCAAACTAATAAAAGCTTTTATCATTTTAAAATGATATATGGACTTCCTATTAAATTTGAACCAGATAGGTGTAGGGTATTTCTAAGTCGGTTGCACCGACTGACTGTTTCTTTACTTGTTTTCTTTTAAATTCAATAAAATTTTACACACATACAGCAGTTACTTCTATTTTGCTGTAGGGCATTTAATGTTGTAATGTTTAATGTTATTTACTACGCTTGAATAATTATTTCCATTTTAAAAAACTTTTAAATTTTTTGTTTTAATTAACTTATTTTTTAATGTTATATATAACTAGCTAATACCCGACGCGCGTTGCTGCGCCTCTCAATGGTGGTTTAATTGAAGTTGATGTTACGGCAAAAAGTTAACACAAAAATTACCCACGGTTAACACATGTAAATTTTAAAATGGATGAAAGCAATCTTTTTAAAACGATTTCTTATGATTATTCTAGTAATTTTTGAAACTTTCTGTAATTCAAAGCAATACAAACTACTTTCCAAAATTTGACGTAATTTACTTCCAAAAAATTTTTTTTGACCAAACGTAGGACCGACTATTAACAGACTCAACTCCATTTTCAAGTTGCTTCAAACATAAAAAAATTGAGGTCAACCGGTCAAATCGGTTCTAATTTAGAGTAAAGTATTGAAAAACCCTATAAAAATCTGTTGGGCCGGAATGGGTTAATGGAACTCAACAAAATTTTTTTAGGGCTTTCTTTTAAGCCAAAGCAAAATTTCGTAAAATCGGACAAAATTTGGACCCAAAATTTTTTTTGACCACCCGTCGGACCGACATGGGTTAACAAATTCCAAAACTGTTAATAGTGTCAACTCAGTTCTCACATGGGAGCACGTATACAAAATTTGAAGAAAATCGGTTAAACCGTTTCTAATTTAGAGTTAAGTATTGAAAAAACCTATAAAAGGCTGTCGGGCCGCAATGGGTTAATGGAACTCAACAAAATTTTTTTTAGGGCTTTCTCTTAAGCCAAAGCAGAATTTCGTAAAATCGGACAAAATTTGGACCCAAAATTTTTTTTGACCATCCGTCGGCCCGACATGGGTTAACAAATTCCAAAACTGCTAATAGTGTCAACTCAATTCTCAAAGAGCATGACGTATACAAAATTTGAAGTCAATTGGTCAAACCGTTTTCATTTTAGAACAAAGAAGTTTAAATACTTGCACCACAGCCCCAACTTGGCGGTCCGTCAGAGCAAAATTTTTGGGCCACGATTTCTTTTCGTACCCAAAAACCTCTATATACAAATTTTCATGAAAATCGGCTGGGCAGTTTAGGAGCCAACTCGCTACATACAAACAAACAAACAAATAAAGAAACTTTCGCTTTTATATATAGAGATAGAATTAAAATATAAAAAAAAAAAAATTTTTTTTTATTTTAGTTCTTTTAAGCTGAGAAATTCTGGTTAGATATAGTTTATAGATTTTTAGGAATCCTATTTCGCTTTCCTTGAAATATAACGTGATTTACAAGAATGTAAAAGATTAATTTCAAATTAGAATGTCGCGATTAGAACTGGTTAATTCTCATCTTTTATATTTATTTTAAGAAATTTTAAGCACTTCTGTTATAAATAAATATTACAATCATAATGCCGCTAATATCTGTGTCACTAATTTTCATTAAACTCAAAGTTATTCGAAAGAAATATTAATTTATAATAATATATATATTAAATGTTTTTAATGTTAATTTAAATTAATTAGCTTTAGTTAACTTTTTATCTGAGAATTTAATAAATCAAATTTATCAAAATTAAAGTTAATTTAAATTCCTAGTATATGTACTTATTAAGAAAAGCTTATAAACGCGTTAATATGCAATAAATGTTTTTCCAAAATACAATGACAAATTTTTCATATAATTCATTTAGTTATAAAAATAAAATTTACTTACATGCAGCAAGTACGTATGAACATAACTTAAGTATCGTACACAATTTCTAAATTACAATTAACTTATGGTAATAATTCAATAAAATATATGATATAATAACAATTAAAAAAAAAGAAATTTAGTCCTTTATTATAAAACTATTTCATTTTTATACCCTACACCTATAGAATAGGTAAAAGGGTATATTAATTTTGGTATGGTGCTTGTAACCACCTAAAGGAAGCGAGCTAGATATGGAAAAGTATATATATTTGTGATCAGCGTGATATAGCCATGTCCGTCCGTCCGCCCGTAGGCACAATAACTCAAAAAATAATAGAGCTTTCTTGACGAAATTAAACTGTAGGTTACCCAGACTGAAAGTACGGCGGGGATTGCATATGGGCGAAATCGGCCCATGGGTTCGGATTCTGGACCTTTTAATCGATCGAAGGGCTAACGTACATATATAAAAAATCACGATAACACAACAACTAATGACGCTATCTTCATCAAATTTGTGCTGTAGGTTACTAATAATGAAACTACTTCGGGCATTGCGTAAGTTTGGGATTGGACCATGGATTCGGAACCCAAAACTTTTTGATCGAATTTAGGCCAAACGAGCATAATTTCGAAACCAATGAAGATAGAACCTCCAAATTTGATATCAGGGTGTCCCTTCCTATTTCCTAAATGTCTTTGAAATTTGGGCCCCATTGGAGTGGTGGATCGGGGACCAGCCACACATTTCCGAAGATCTTAAAGCATATCTTTAAAATGAATAAAGATAGCAACTTTAAATAATGTAGAAGCTTCAAATTTGGCACAAGGGTGTTCTTTACCATCTCTTGCGTGTCCCCCTAATTTGGGATCAATTGCAGTAATGGTTCAGTACCCCTCTTAGACCACCTTAGAAGTTTTAAAAGCTTATAATCGAAATTACTAAAAATAGTAAATTAAATTGGTGGTTGGGTGGTCTATACACAGGGTAGGCTCTGATCGGTGTCATGTGGCGATATCCACAGTTGTAACTGTGTGTACCCACCAATTGTGTCTATCTTACCTCCAAGCCGGTAACCACTGGGACCTAGTCATGTTCACCCGGACTGACTTGCTAAACTGATACATACGAGTGCTGATGACGAGAAAAATTCCAGCACTATAAAATGGGTACCTCCAGTACCAGTGCAGCCCACAAACAGAGGTTGGCGTTAGGCTAATAACCTGATCCATAAAAACTAAAAATATTAGGAAAAGTTCAAGGAAAAAAACCGGAGGATTTACTGGCAACGACCCTGGCAAGCAAAATAAGGACTACGATTTAAAAGTGTGCACTTGGAATGTTCGTTCACTATCTGCCCCAGGTGCAACATACGAACTAATAAACCAACTCGGCAAATACAACGCTGACCTAACCGCATTACAAGAACTAAACTGGACAGGAAAGGGCGTAAAAGAATATCAAAGGAAGAACTACGCAATTTATTATAGCTGTCAGCAAAAAACTTGGATGAAGTTTTGAAGCTGTCAGAAAAAGTTTGGATGTGGCTTTGCAGTGGGACCAAAGTTGAAAGACAAAGTCATAGGTTGGAAACCCATTAACGAACGCCTATGCTCCATCCGAATCAGAGCGAAATTCTTCAATATTAGCGTTATTAGTGTTGTAAAGGATTTTAATGCAAAGATTGGGAAGGAGAAAACATTTGGAAATACAATCGGCAGCCACAGTGCCCACGACCTCACCAATGATAACGGGTTACGCTTAATATCGTTAGCAGCAACATGGTTGATAAGTAGTACAAAGTTCTCTCATCGTAATTTTCATAAACTCACCTGGCGATCTCCAGATCAGAGAACATCAAACCAAATAGATCACGTGATGATTGACAGCAGGCACGCTTCAGATGTGATGGATGTGCGTACATGGCGAGGTGCTAATGTGGACTCGGACCACTTCCTTGTCATAGCTAGAATCCGAGCCAGAATATCCACACATAAAAGACACTTATGTAGAACACCACGGAAAATAAACGTAGAAGCGCTACAATCATCAGAGACAGCAAAGGAATATGCCGAAGCCATTTCCCATATGATGCAGTCCTCACCCATAAGCGAATATGCGCCAGTCGAAGAGCAGTGGGCACGGTGCTCTTCTATCATCAAACAAGCCGCTGATCAAGTCATTGGTTCGATACCACCATCTTCCCACAACCAATGGTTTGACGAAGAGTCCCGTGACATCATAGCGAATAAGAACATCGCTTATCGAAACTGGCTTCAGAAGAACCAGACTAGCTTATGAGGATTACAAGCGGCTAAGAACTGAACAGAGGAAACTCATATGGAAAGAGAAAAGAGCTTATGAAGACAAGCAGTTCTCAGAATTAGAAGGGATGAGAGACAGAAAAGAGGTCCGAAAAATGTACAAAAAGTCTCACAGACAAAAGGTTTTAAGCCCAGGACAATCGCTTGTAAAGATAAAGAAGGGAACCTTATTACCGAAAGCGATGGTATTCTTTGTAGATGGTCTGAATACTTTAAAGAGCAACTAAACGGCGGCATAACATCAGTGAACACCGCACCTTCTACTCATAATTATGCACCACTCAATATCCAAGACGATGAACCACCGCCCACCTTGGAAGAAGTTCACACGGCCATCGGGCGCTTAAAAAACAACAAGTCGCCGGGAATAGATGGCATAGCTGCCGAACTATTTAAAGCAGCAGGAGATGATTTGGTAAGGTGCATACACCAAATCATGACCGTAATCTGGACTACAGAAAGTATGCCCAATGAGTGGAACACCAGCATAATTATACCCATATTTAAGAAAGGTAATCGGTTAGAATGCTCAAACTACCGAGGAATCAGTCTCTTAAATGTGGCGTATAAGATCCTGTCGAGTATCATCTGCACGCGAATGAAGCCGCATATGGATTAGAACATCGGTCGATACCAGTGTGGCTTCAGACCTGGTAAATCAACAACTGACCAGATCTTCACGCTAAGACAGATTCTAGAAAAGTGCAATGAATTCAATGTCAGTACACATCATCTGTTCATTGATTTCAAGGCTGCGTATGATTCAATAGGGAGAGACGAGCTACTACAAACAATGGTGGAATTCGGTTTTCCTGCTAAACTCGTCAATCTCTGCAGGAGACCATAGCTTGTACATTATGCGCAGTCAGAGTAGAAAACAACCTATCTGGAATTTTTCGAACGCAGCGAGGCTTCAGACAAGAAGACGCGCTCTCGTGTGATCTATTTAACATCGCACTTGAGAAAGTGGTGCGCGACTCTGGCGTTGAAACCAGAGGCACAATTTATTATAAATCAACCCAGCTGCTCGGATACGCAGACGACCTAGATATAATCGGCAAATCACAAAGGGATACCTGCGAAGCCTTTGTTGCTATTGAGGAGAGTGCAAGAAGGTTAGGCCTAGAAGTGAACGAGAAAAAGACGGTATACATGGTGGCAACAAACAACGACGCCCTCCGTCGCCGTGTAGGTCAGAATGTTACGGTTGGTGAATACAACTTTGAGGTGGTGAAGATTTTGTATATCTCGGTTGTCAAATGAACACAGAAGGCAGCAACACCAGCCTAGAAATTAAGCGTAGAACAGTGCTAGCCAACCGTTGTTACATTGGGATAAGCAAGCACATGAGGTCAAAAACCCTGAGTAGAAAGACAAAGATCACACTGTACAGAACACTCATAGTACCAGTTCTGACATATGGTGCAGAATCATGGACCATATCCAACTACGATGAAAATCTGATAGGGTCTTTTGAAAGGAAGATTCTACGTAAAATTTTTGGTCCGATTAACATCAATGGAGTTTGGAGACAACGACAAAATCGCGAGCTGTATGAGCTATATGACGAAACTGATCTCGTAACCTGGATTAATATCCAACGATTGCGCTGGTTAGGTCATGTAGTAAGAATAACCGATGATGCTCCAGCAAGAGCGGTTTTTGACTCCAATCCGGAGGGTAGACGCAGAAGAGGGCGACCACATCTTCGATGGAAAGACAGTGTTCAGTCAGACGTAAGAATGCTGAATATTGTTGGAAGTTGGAGAGAAGCTGCGCAAGACAGAAGCCAATAGAGGAAGGCTTTGGACTCGGCTCAAAAATAATATTTTGTTATGCCGATAAAGTAAGTAAAGTAAGTAAGTAAATTAAAATTAAGATAGAACGTTCAAATTTTGTACAAGGGTTAACTAGTACTTAAAGTACAGCGCGAACTGTATAAAGGTGAAATCAGCCAAAGGGTTCGGATTCTGATTCTATCTTCATGAAATTTGTGTTGTAGGTTATTGGTAATGAAACTACGGCGGCGATTGCGTACGGTGACGATTGGACAATGGGTTTGGAACTTAGAAGTTTTTGATCGAATTTTGGCCAAACTAGCATAATTCCGTAACCAATGAAGATAGAACCTCCAAATTTGGTATCAGAGTGTCGCTTTCGATCTCCTTAATCTCATTGAAATTTGAGCCCAATTGGCTGGGTGGGGACCAACCACTCAGTTCCGAGGACCTTAAAGCATATTTTCGAAATTAATAAACATAGTAACTTGAAACAAATGCAGAAGCTTCAAATTTGACACTTGGGTGTTCTTTACTATTTCCTGCGTTCTTCCTCTAGTTATGGATCAATTGGAGTGGTGGTTCAGGTACCTCTCTTAGACCCCCCAATGTGAAAAAGCTTATCATCGAAATTAATAAAACTAGTAACTTAAAATTAAGATAACACGTTCCAATTGTGTACAAGAGTATTGCATGGATGGAAGAGTATTGCAAGTGGACTGCATATGGGCGAAATCGTACCATAATTTCGGGTTCTGAAACCCTTGAAAAGCTCAAGAGCTAACAAACATAGATCTTAAAACACCATAACTCAAAAAATAATGCCGCTATTTTGAGGAAATTTAAACTCTAGGTTACTAATAATAAAAGTATCATGGGATGTGGTTCTGGTCGAGTTTAATTTCGAAGCCAAAGAATATATTTCCTACGAGTCCCCGAAATTTTGACTTAATTGTAGTGGTTCAGCTATGTTCAAAGGTACTTGCTGCATTTATATAAAATTTATTTTTATATTTAAATGAATTGTATGAAAAGGTCTAAATTTGTAATTGTATTTTAGAAATACATCTATTGCATATTTTGGGTTTATAAGCTTTTTTATTAGGTATATAAACTAACCATTTAAAATAATTGCAATTTTGAAAAATTTGGATTATTAAATATATTATGCTTTGATTAGCTTTTTATCACAAAATTTAATAATTAGAATTTTTTTAATTTTGTAATTGAATTGGAATAAATATATTTTCATTTATTTCAAGTTTTTTTGTTTTTAATATTTTTAAATAAATTAGGAAGAATTTGTAATATTTTTTAATAGATAGTGTAATTAGAAAATGTTTCTAGTATTATAAAGTTAATTTGGTTAGCTATGTCTTACGATCAAATTAATAACAGCTTTTATGGTGTTAAAACGAGTTATGGATATGTCCTTAAATTTGAACCAAATAGGTGTAGGGTATTTCTAAGTCGGTTGCACCGACTGACTGTTTCTTTACTTGTTAATTTATAAAATATAATGCAATATATGTTTGATAGTTAAATGGTTAGTCTTTTAAAAATATAAAAGTGTTAAATAAGAACGGGTGGTACACCGTTCCAATTCATTCATAATTTTACGTACACAAAACAAATAAGAAGAAACACCTGTGCCCCAAATATAAGGTTCAGTCTTCTTTGGTTTCGAAATTATACTAGGTTGGCCTCAATTCGATCAAAAGCTTCTAGAATCCGAACTCGACCAGAAACAATTCCCATGTTACTTTACAAGGTTCCAGAAACCGAAACCATGGTATGATTTCGCCATATGCAGTCCCCGTCATACTTTCAATACTAGTTAACCCTTGTACACAATTGGAATGTTCTATCTTAATTTTAAATTACTATTTTTATTAATTTAGCATCTATATCTTTACAAAGGCTGTCATGGTGTATGATGAATTGTCCATATAAATGTTGTAAAACTTGAGTGATTGCGTTCAACTTTTCATCTTTCCTTTGTGCTTCCTGTAAATTTTTTAAAATGTTTTTGCCAGATTTTATGAAAGACAAAATCGGATTTCTGCTGAGAGCATCCACATGCCGAATTTTTGCTCCTTCTCGATGTTCCACTTCAAACTGAAATTCTTCTAAAAGTAGAATTTAGCCCTTTTATTTAGCGTCATTGTAAAAGCTTTACACTCTGTGCCCAGTTTAAATTTTTTCCCCCCGATAAGTTCTGAAATTTTTTTCTGTTTCAACGGCTAAAACTTCTAGCTCATAGTTGCTCCATTTTTGTTGAGCTTCAGTTGCGTTCTGCTTGAATAGTATACGCGATGCGGTCACAATCTTCTGTATTACTTTGTAGTAAAACATCTCCTATTACATTTTTCGAAGCATCTGTATTTAGTTTGTGGTAGTTATTATAGGTGAAAATTTTAGGGTGACGTAGTTAATTCTAAAAAGCTGTGTAATTGTTTGATAGTCTTTGATTCTGGAAAATTTTTGACTGTTTTATTTTTCGCGTTTGAAGGTGAAACAGCACCAGTTTTAATTATGTATCGTAAGTACTCTGCTTCTGCTTGCAGAAACAGACACTTCTTCTATTTTATCTTTATCCCGTTCTGAGTGCTTCCGTCCCACTCAGAGTACTTTCTTCAATTTTATTATAGCTTCTTCATAGGGCTTAGGTGGAATTATTAAAACATCTTTATAGGTTATTACACAATTTATTAGTTCCTTAAAAGTTTAATTTATAAATCTTTGGAATACACTGGGAGAGTTACATTAACTAAAAAGAACTCTCAAAAATTTATATTGCCTTTTCTATATGACAAACGCAGTAAAATTCTTTCTTCTTGTAGCTTATTAATTTGGTCATCTATTACTGCCAATGGTCAATTTGAATTTACTCGTTGACTGCCCTTAAATCTACGAATAGTCTTTTCGAACCATCCTCTTTCGGGACCAACACTACCGGGCTTGCACAATCTGATGAGCTTTCAACAATGACATTATATCTTAACCATTCCTCAATTTGATCATTAACTTTTTTACTTTCCTTCTGTTTTACCTTCCCCCTTCTTGGATTTTGGAATACCGCTTTCTCATTTAAAGGAAAAATCTTCATTTGAATGGGTGACGTCTTCTTAAATGCAGGTTTATATTTTTAATTATTGTAACAATATGATATACTTTTTCTTCTTTTAACCAATCCTGGAAGATCAGAATAGTTAAACTAAAAATTTATGCTAATTTCGGCTAGAAAGCATTTGCTTTCTTCTTGAATGCGACTATCCGCAATATTGTTATTATCATTTTTTTATGAGCATTACACTACACCTAATAAAGGTGGTATGTTTGAAATTTTGGCAAAAGTAAGTAATGTTTATAATAATAATGATATAATGTTTATATAACGGTCATGAGGGTATCCTAGAGTGGACACAGTATACTCTATTACATTCTTCCCCGTTTTATATAAATATACTTGGAAAAACTCATTTATTGTCGTCTTACGAGTTTGTAATTCTTTGTGAACATCGGTACAACTTAATTTTGTCGCGAATTCCCGTATTAAAGCTTTATTTAATTTTCTATATGCGAGCGGTTTTTGCAATTTTTTTAAGTACTGCTTTGGTTAAAAAAAAAGTCTGAAAAAAATAATTGTGGAATTCCGTTAACCCATTGTGACCCAACAGATTTTTCTTGGATTTTCGTTACTTTACTATAAATTGGAAATGGTTTAACCGATTGATTGGGGGGTGTTTTATGGAGTGTCTCTTTTGGGTAGCTATATAGGATCAATGGGTGTAGTATGCGATTACAGCTGACGGATATCCTGGTACGTTTGGCCTAGCCTCTACTACGCCAAATCAAATCTCACCTTCACTTCCCCCCTGCTACGTCGAGTAATCCTACCGGAAGATCTGGTATCCAACCCAGGTGGAGTAAGTAGGATCAACAAACCAACGAGATTTTGGGGGTCGAATCTTATGTATTCAAAACATAGGCTTGATTTAGGAGCGTCTGAACCAAGAATTGGCGGCTCCAAGCGGTTCGCTATATAAACGTGTGTGAGATGTTTCTGTTCATCCAAAAGGCAAGTGTGCCTTCAGACATGAGCTTATGGGGTTATCAACTATATCTCATAAAAGACTAACTGTATAAAATATGCAAACATGAACAAAAATGCGAATGGATATATTTCACTAAGGAGTAATCATAGTAATATGGTGAATCCTCCTTTGACTTCTCCAGTCAATGTAAACTGCACATCGGATTTGGGGGTGCAGAAAAATACATGTTTAAATACAAGAGAATCGAACACAAGTTCAAGAAACCGGTCACGTGAAATAGTAAAAACTTTTGGCTACAAGAAGCGGACGCTAAGCGGAGCTGGGAAAGTGAGAACACTACATGGTGTTGGGCGATACAAAGAACAGAGCGTGAAATATTACGATTCAATATTAACATACTTGGCGTCAGTGAAACTAAATGGAGAGGTTGTGGTGAAATTATTTCAGACAGTAATTTAACTCACATGCTGTACTCAGGAGATGATGTAGCAAGTAGTAAAGCAGGTACCTGGGCATGGGAATTCTGTGCGAGAAAGAGACAGCTAATATTAAAGTAAAGGTGTTGCTATTGGCGCTTGCATAATTATTGTAGAAATATTTATGCAAATTAATGTCGTGATTGGCGTTTGCATAATTAGTTTCCGGAAAGTGTTTGTAAATAATATAGAAGGTCAACTAGATAATGTAGAACAAGTAAGTGCAATTACCTAAACAGGTGTTGTACTATAATAACATAGACCATATTGTATAATAATATGCAAGAATTTAGTTTATTTTTTTATAAAAAGCTTTTACGGTATAAAAGGAAATAATATATATATATAGAAGGTTAACTAGATATAGTAGAACAAGTAAGTGCAATGATCTTGCTGTGATAGTTTAGTAACATAGATATTATAGTAAATAATAAGAATTTATTTTTTAATAAAAAGCTTTCAAGGTCAATTAGTTTTCTGGAAAATAATATTAATGCAAAAATGCAGTTGTTATTTATGAGATAAAAAAAAAAAAAAAAAAAAAAAATATTATACTATGAATATATTAATATATTATACTAATTATTTTCTTATAAAATACTTTGTATTATACAAATTTGAGGTGTGTATTATGCAAAGTTTAGGTGTGAAAAAAATTTGGAATTTCGTGATTAATTGCTATGTTTAATTGAAAGAATAATTGGAATTTATGAAAATTGAATATATTACACTATTTATTTTCTTATAAATTACTTTGTATAATGAAAAATAAAAATTTTAATTAACAAACAATCGAATTGAATAAAATTTCTTGTCTTTAAAATACATTTCCTGATTTGTAACTGCTGATGTATTATGCATATAGTCAACAAATAGAATAGATTAATAAATAAAAGGAATTATAAAATATGTTTAATATAAAATATGTAAATAAAGATTTCTTTTTCTTTGTTCAATACATATTGTTAACTACATTCTGTTATGCAAAATTACCCATAAATTAAGTAATAGTAACTTGATGCAAAATATATGTAATTATTAACGGGTATAAAAGTTAAGTTATAACGGTATACACTATCATTATAACGTAAAAACCAAACAATAATAGAAGTACAATGGCAAAAAAGGCAATTTTTGCTAAATACCTCGAAAAAGAATCGCCAAAATTTGAAATTTTAGAAGAAAAAAATCAAATAGCACGAAAATTTGGCGTAGTGTCAAAGAAAATAACATTTAAAATAAAGACCTGTCCCAATGAAGACAACATGCTTCCCTGGACAAAGAAAGGAATTAATCAAATTGTGGAATACTCCGTGAAAAATGTTGAACCAAATGACTTAATTGGAATGACGTTTGTCGGAGAGAATTTTCAAACTCCAGGTTGGATAAACTTTAAACTTGCAAGTTTGGTCAAATTTGAAGATGTCTGGGAGTTAATAAGTAAAATATTTCAAAGCAATTCGGAAGGCTTAAGCTATGAATCTTTTCAACTAACAACAACTACTGTGCGTAAAATTATATTTTTAATTTTTCTATTTTTCCTATTCTAGTCATTTTTAGATAGCTTACGGGCAGCAGCCAAGGGGGACCAAGAAGTCTACAAGAGAATAGACGATCTGGAAACGAACCAACTGTATAAAATTATGAAATGTTATTTCCTCACAACAAAAAGAGGACAACAGGTGCTGCTGGCAGAAGTTCGCCACTGTGTAACCAACGAAAAAGCTACATTCTATGTGCCAGAACGTGTAGCTAAGCAGGTGAAAACTAAGGAAGATCTAAAAGAGTTGAACAATGTAAGTCATTTTTTCAAATATTTGGGACGGGATCCAGATCGCCTGAATATGGCTCTTTTTGAGCTAATACCCGAATAAAAAATAAAAATGAAAAAATAAAAAATTAATATTATAAATTTTGGTTTTTTTATTATATTTTTAAAAGCATTTCAGAAACTTCTGTTGAGGTTTTTAGATTCCTCATTCTCCTCTGCCATTTGTTCGTAACAATGCAGGTCCACTGAGCCCACTGAACCCAGTGGAACTCTTTCATAACAATTTCTGGTGACTGCTCTGACAGTTGCTGGCTGAGGCCATATTCCTATGCCTCTGCAAATTCTCCTCAAATCTTCTATTGTGACATCCCTTTGTAAGTATGGACAATAGAAAATTATGTTTTCTATGTCCATTCGGCGACATAAATATTGATAGTATTCGTAGTTAAATGGTTCAGAATTAAGCCATTTTGCTAATGCCATAGGTTTTAATGTTGGTGCGTTCATGTTGTTTTGTTTCTAAATTAATGCATTTTAAAGCATGCATTTTTATATCACTAAATAACTATTAGAGAAAGGAATAAATTGAATGGTTCTATGAAATTTTTTTTTTTTTTTTTTGTTAATAGATTTATTTTAAAATAAAAAAACTAAAATTATAAATTTGTTTTTTACATATTTTTTAATTCATTGCATTACGCTGGTGATATGTGAGGTTGAGATTTTGAATTTCAGGTTTTTAGATTCCTTGTTTTTTTTTTTCATAACAATGCAAGTCCACCGATTTATTCTCTTTCAGCATTGTTGCTGCAGTCAGAACTCCGGCGACTGCGTCAGAACTCCGGCGATTGCGGCAGAACTCCGGCGGCTGGGGCCAGAACTCTGGCGACTGCGTCAGAACTCCGGCGACTGCGGCTGGTGCCAGAACTCCGGCGATTGCGACAGAATTCTGGCGGCGCATTTGCACTGCAATTTTTCTAAATTAATAGGCCTCTAATTGCAAAACTGTACATTTTCCGGTTTTTTTTTTAAATTTACTGTACATCAGGACAGCTTTCTTTTTTTCCTCACTGAGTTGTGTATTATCATAAGTATAAATTAGAGGTTTTCAAATTATTCTAGTTTAGTAAGGTACAAAATGAGCAGCAAGGCAGTAGCAGATTTACAATTTGTTATTGGTAACAATAAACAACATTTTTTGAAAGAATTTGCTTTGGTAGCTGAAGGCTCCCTCATTCCAATATTGTTTGTATTTAAAGCGCCTTATTCACTTGAGGAGTTAAGTGAAAATGTTGAACAACAAAATAAATACAACAAAAATACAATCAATGGACTTGATTGGGATGATGGATTCTTAGAATACTCAGAAATTAAAAATATCTTAAATAATTATTTAACTTCTTATGATGTCATTTACGTAAAAGGATCTAAGAAAAAAGAATTTTTAGATAAATTTATTTCAAGATCAGTGGAAGTTATCAATTTGGATAATAAAATTCCATCTCTTCAGAAACTAAGGAATTTCACAACTATTTGCCCTCAACATAAGGAAAATCATTTAAGATGTGCTGTAAAAAATTGTATGAATTTATATATGCATTTAATAAAAGAAAAAAATTGGTTTTAAAAAATATTTGTTTTATTTATTATTGAACAAGATATTTTTTCTGACAAAAACATAGGTATTTCATAAAATAGTCTGGAATAGTTACACTCAGCTATGTGTAAGCTCATTGGAATGTAGAAATCTTCCTGTTCCAATCTTAGTTTATTCTTTTCAATACATCTCTCAAAATATTTGAATACATATTCTCGTACATTTAGTTCAGCTCCATTGTTATATGACATCACTGCTTGTATAAAGTCTAGCATAAGACAGAAATGGGTGTACTGATCTAGCTGCAACGTAAGTTTTTTAGTGCGATCAGCATGATTAAATGTTAGCAGAAATCCTTTTGCATTTAATTTTGCTTGACTGTTTTTAAATTCGTGATAAAATGCACACCACTCCAAATAATTCATTTCGCTAATCACT
The DNA here is from genome assembly GCA_963082915.1 of Dolichopus griseipennis. Lineage (NCBI taxonomy): Eukaryota > Metazoa > Arthropoda > Insecta > Diptera > Dolichopodidae > Dolichopus > Dolichopus griseipennis. Next base: position 185,468,100 of record OY720441.1, on the reverse strand, counting down.
TTGTTTTGTCGTTGGAAAATTATTGTTGCAGCAAAATTTTCAATATTAAATCCAATTTGAATTTTTATTGTTTGTTTTTTATCCAAAAAATAAATATAGCTTAATAAAAGGTTCTGCGGTGGCTCACCTTTTTCTGTTTTAAATACTTCTGAATTTGTAGATTGCTCCATTGTTTTGTTTTGGTTTAACTGATGAATTCCATTTTAGAATTTTGTATTTATAGTTTTTCTTCCACATTTTTTAAAAATTTTTCGAAATATTCTTTGTATTTTTTTATCGTTTTTAAGTGGGGATGATGTGTCGAATAAATTAAGAAAATATTTTATGCTTTTACGGGAACTTCGCATCCATAGATATACACAACAATAATGTCCACAAACAGATGTTAAATTACTTTGTAAACGCTTATTGTTGAAAACAAAACATGTTGATTGATTTTGTAGAAATTTTATAATCTCATTGTGAAACGGGGGATTTCCAAATGAATCAAAATATTCTGCACACCCTTGAACTGGAACAAATATTGCTAACCAATGTGTTCCCTTTTCATTAGAATTATCGGTATTTACCACCAAAATACTAGGTTTTAAAACTTGTTTTGGTAATTTATCAAGAGCATGAACGCCTCTAAATATTTTATGTGTTAACTTATTACATTTCAAAACCTTTGAAATCTGAAGTGTATTCATTATCTTGCAATCGTGAGATATCAATTAGTCGAGTATTTCCTCGTATAAATGCTAGCAAAAATTCTGCTTTAAGTTTTCCATTTGTTAAGACTATATCGAATTTTTCAAGCAAATTTATTAAGTTATTAGTTATTTTTTCGTTATCGATATGTCCAAAAGAGGAATTCTCAATATCCGTTTTTTTCAAATCTCTGACAGGAAATTTATACTTTAATTCTTTTACAATAGTTTTACATTTTTCTTTTATACCAGCCACAGCAATATTTTTTATAAATATTGTATTGTTATCGTCCGTACAGAACGATAAATCTACTAGAGCACATGTCATTTTGAAATGAATAGAGATGATTTACTAAACTTCCTTTTATATGTTCACGTAGACGTTACGATTTTTATCAATTTCGATATTAGCATCGAATTCTGCAAATACAATACAAGTTAATGTTGAAGTTAATGGAGAGCTGAGTCTTGCTTCAATCTTTACTACTCCCTGGTTTAATAAACTCTGACATGTGTCTGTTCCCGAGCCGTCTGGTGATAAATCAAAAGCCAGTATTGTATAACCTTTTGAAAATAATTCTTTTGAAATTTGATGTCCTCTATCAGAATGATGTATACCTGTTCCGCTAAATAATGTTAAATATGCTCGAGAATTACAAGAATTATTCGGTGTAAAACTAGTTTCAATTGAAGAGTTTGGTGTAGGCACTCCATTCACATATAATTGAAATTGTGTGAGATTTTGATGGTCGAAATGGTATGGATTTTTTGATCTCTTACCATTGAAATTTTCATTATTAACCATACAAAATACTAGAGCTTTTGGTATTTGCCCTATAAATATATTATCCAATGATATGTTAGATGTGTTAGCTGGAATTGTAAATGTTTTGATTTCACTTCTGGTATAAAAATATTTCGCGTTAGCCTTTTCCAATACAGTATTATGTGCTATCAATATGCTAGGATTAATTGTTAAATGTTTCGTGTATAACGTAGCTTCGAGAATTTTTAAATAGCTTTCATCGGCATCGTTAAAGAAAATAAAAAAATCCTGTTTTTCTAGGGCTAAAGCAATTCGAATGTCAACATTATTTAAAAGTAATTTAGGAGTATTGAAGAAATCTACATGTAATTTTCCCATTAATTCTACTACAGTAGAATTGTTGTATGATTTTTGTCTTGATTTAGAACCAGAATTATTAAAATCATTTACATTTGGTTTATCCAATTCCCAACCAGATGCTTCCAGATGTGTTTGACTGGAATCTGTACCATAATTTAGTAAAGTAGTTAAGTATGCTTTATAATGGTATAAGGAGTCTGAAGGAGTGATGTTTTTTCCGTTTAGAGTTACATTACATTGTTTAATTAAAGAGTGTAATAAATTATTTACAACACTAGGTTGCGGAGCTGACTTTGCTTCAGTTCCGGTTCCTACTTTATCATTTGCACTCCAAACTGATCCATCTTTATTTAATATTTGAACTTTAAATTTTATATAGGTGGAGGATAAATCTCGATATGTATCTCCATTTCCAAGTGAAATAAATTCAATAGTTGACGGTGATGCCTCTAAAGAAGCTAAAGGATTGTATGCTACCTCTTCTGAACGCAAAATACTTGTTTGTACGGGTAATGACGCAAAAAGATCAAGTTCAGATTTCATACATTCCATTTTTAATTGAATATGTCGGATGTTTTACTTTGCTTTTTTCGTCGTTTCGACTTCAAATGTGTCTTTTTAGAAACTGTTCGTCTTTTAATAGCTCTTTGTCTTTTTATAGTTCTTTGTCTTCCACCATACATCGAATGCAGTTGGTTAACTACTGATTTCCGTAAATTTTTTATACCGCCTTTGCTTTGATCAATTAAAGCTTCTTTTATGTTTGCACCAGATGCTATATCATTAAAAATATTTTTACTTGTGTTTACAGCCTCTTTTTTAATTAAGTCCCAACCTGATGTAAAAACTGGCTTTAAGTAACGAATTAAACTTCCGAATATATTTCCAAAACCACGACCTCTTTGTATAGCTGGATAAAATTGTAATAAAGGCCCAATATCGTTGACTCCTCCACCTACTTGAGAGGAATAATATCTCACGTAAGCTCTTTCCATGTTTGATAGGATACCATATTTGAGTAGTAGTATTTATATTGTTTTTGGGGAATCAATGCTTTTTAAAGTGTAATACAATTTTTGTTGGATAGTAACTGGAAACAAAATTTATTTCATCACCGTATTGGTTACAAATTTTAATTGCTATTGTTTCAAAACAATTTTTTTCTACGGGTATGTAATGAACATTTTCAAATTCAATATTTGTAGGTATTCTACAATTTTCTATGTTGATAGCTCTCAACGCCCGCACTTTGCTACTTCCAAAAACAGATGATTGAATGATATCTGAATAAATCATCACCATTCCATTCAATTCATTTTTATTATTAGCAACAGCTAATTTGAATAGTTCAGGTAATTTTGTTTTGAAATTTTTTATATTTTTTTCCTGCTGAAATAATTCAGTTAGTAATGTTTTTACATTATAACTTTGATTAACTTTTATATAGAAACTGTCTTCATCAAAAGTCTGCGATATTCGAAATAAATCCCCTCGGTTAGATTCTGACACTTTTTTAAATATTACATCATCATAATTTTTAGGAGTAGAGATATATGTCAAAACTTCATTAAAAAATTCTTTGAAAACTTGATTTCGAGTAAACCCGGGATTAGGAGTTATATTTTTAATAAGCGTTGGCAAAAAATTAAACTTCCAATCATCCAAATGTAATTCCGAATCGTTATATGAATAATATGTGTAGCCTATAGATTTGGTTACTTTAATTTTTTCGAGAGGTTTTTCAATATTTGTTACATAAACATTATACTGTCCAATATTAATAAAAACACATTTCTTTTTGTTTAATTCTTCTGTTTGTAGGAAATCGTTCAGATATATTTCTGAAAGACCAACTTTCACATTTCCATTTCTTAAATCAAAGGGAATAGGTAATTTATTTTCAAATGAAGCTAAAGTGCTGTTTGGAAACAATGTTAAATTATCATTACTAAACAATGTTACATAGAAGTCATCTTGACTATCCATCTTTGTTAACTTCTACTAAAACATAAAATGTTGAACTATTTATATGTTGTCCATTCCGGTGTTGATGAAGTTCTTAGTTTTGGACTTCTTAGTAAAGGTTTTAGTTTTCGTTTTTTTGTTTCAGGAAATTTTGAAAGTATAGTTGAGGAAATTGAACTACCGGCTGATCTTAGTGTCTTCTTTTTTTCAGGAGATGGTACAGCAACGGTAATTACATCACCGCTTGGTGTTTCAAACATTCGATAATCAGAAATTAGAGATGGTCTTTCGACTAATTTTTCATCTTTCAACATTTCAGTTTGAGCTAATTTTTTAAATGAATTTTCATCATCAAAATCATAATGTGTTAAATCGATATCCATACTTGAATTTTCTTTTTTAGGATCATATTCAAACACATCATCAGTAACTAATGGTAAAAAATCGGTCTGTGCTGATGTTGATTTGTATTTAGGTAATTCAGTTTCTGTATATGCATTTCGTTTAGAAAAAAATTTTGTTTGAGTGCCTATATCAAATGTAAGATTATTAGTCTTTTCTGGTAATTTTTTTGCGTGTCTTTTGTTAATTGCATATTTGAGGAGATTTTGCCGATATAAGTACCATTTTTGCAATGGTTTTAATTTTTTGTCATATAAAACTTTTTTCATTTTTTGATCTAATAAATCCAAGTTTTTATCATCTTGAAATAATTTACTAAATTTTGAAAATATTTCTGGTGACATAACAATCATTCGCTTTATTATGTCTTACTGAGCAATTTTCCTATTACACCAGATAATATAGTACCGATTAAAGTTGGTAAAAATCCACCATGTTGAACTAATATTTTTCGTTTGGCTTTTATACTTTTCTTTGCACAGGCTAGGAATCTTAATTTTTTTTTATGTTTTTTTAATTTAGCTTTTTGTGCTGGTGAAATTTTATTATTACCATTTAATATATTGATTGCAATTTCAGCAATAGTTTTTATAATATCATCATCACAAAATTTAAGAATATTTTCACGAAATTTCTTCTCTTACACTTTCCTAGTACATGTAATATATGTTGGTTTTTCTTCAATCGTTTCATACTTTTGACAGTTGTTCAAATCACTCGTATTACAGAAGCATATGCAATATTCTTTTGAAAAAATATTAGTTCTAATACGAAACAAATCGTTAACGTCTTGTGTTAAATCCAACACAATATAACCATGTGGACTTGAGGTTGATTCATTATTATTCAATATTTACAATTTAATGAAATATCTCTTGAATATTTCCCCTGATGAAAAACGTTTTGCGTTAACAATACAATAGATAAATTACGATGGTGTGAACCTTTAGTAAATAATTCGCAAACCTGTTTATTTGCAGAATCTAACATTAAATCATCTAAAACTATTAATGTAGGTTTATTTTCATTCTCACTAAACTTTTCCGGAATACTGGTAAAAAAGTCTATATCAGAAAAATCTATATTTTTCGGAATAGCTGAAATTTCTGGGTTACACCATTTTATTGTTTCAATTCTTGGATGTATCAATCTGTTAATATTTATAATTAAGTTGCATATAAATGTTGTTTTTCCACAACCAGATGGTCCCGCCACCATCATTGTAAATGGATGATTAAAATATATCATCATTGGTTCGCGCTTTAAAAGTAATTGAAAGATAATTGGATTTGTTTTTCAAATATATAAAAACGTGTATTAAACTTATTCTCATTTTGAAAGATGGAGGTGAAGGAGGTGGAAGAGTTTTTAAAATTATATTCCTCTGTCTTATTAAATGAGCATAAGCAACGTATTTTTCACATGTATAAATACATTCAAGAATTTTCAACAACAGAAAAATTTACGTCAATATACGGAACTCATTTGGCTCTTTGTCCTTGGGCTTACGATAACTCGTCATCTGGACCGGATACATGTAACTGTTGCTTTATAGAAAATTATAAAATAGAATTGAAAAATCTGATTAAATGGTACAAACATAATGTCAAGGGCACAAATAGTATCGGAAATACATAGACCAGCCAGACGAAACTTCCGTCGAAGAAAATTTATTCAGAACGGTTTAAACGATACATGGCAAATCGATTTAGTAGAAATGATTCCATATGCAAAGTATAACAAAGGAAATAAATATTTATTAACTGTAATAGATATCTTTTCGAAATATGCTTATGCTGAACCAATTAAAACTAAAAATGCTAATAACGTTTTACTGGGCATGCAAAAGATTTTTAAACGGGCTGGAACACTCCCAAAAAATATTCAATCTGATCAAGGTAAAGAGTTTTTTAACAAATAATTTAGAAAACTTATGGAAATAAAAAAAATTAATCATTATCATACATATTCTAAAATGAAACCATCCATAGTAGAACGTTTCAACCGTACTTTAAAAAATGCAATGTGGAAGCAGTTTAGTTTTCAGGGTAATTATAAATGGATATCTATTTTACCCTCACTTATTGAGAAATACAACTCAACATATTATCGTACAATTAAGCTTCAACCTAAAAAAGTTACAAAAGCAAACGAGAAATATATTTTGAAGAAGATTTACATGCAGCCGAAATTTTATCAGAAAGCTAAATACAAAGTTGGAGATTATGTACGTATAAGTAAATACAAAGGAAACTTTGCAAAAGGTTATCAACCAAATTGGTCAACAGAAATATTTACAATCAAAGAAGTAAAACGCACAGACCCAATTACTTACAATTTACTTGATTATACAAAAACACCAATTTCAGGTTCTTTTTACGAGCCTGAACTTACTCGAGTCAAAAATCCTGACACTTTTCTTGTTGAAAAAATATTGAAAAGAAAAGGAAATCAAGTTTTTGTTAAATGGTTAGGTTTTGATAAAGATAACAATTCTTGGGTAAATAAAAACGTTATTATATGAAACTAATTTGCTTTTTTATTTTTAATTTTAAACATTAACATAAATTCATATCAAACACCTGGATTTTTTCTTTAAAAATTTTTTCTGCAACACAATAAATCTATTTGATTTTATAATGTTCTAATTTGTATCTACAATAACAGAAAATTTAATTTACATTATACAAAGTAGCAGAAAATTTAATAATAACTGACTTTTTTATTTACAAAATACAAAGTAGTTAATATAATAAATCATTTAACATTAACATAAATTTTTATCAAATACCTGGATTTTTCTTTCAAAAATTTTTTCTGCAATAAACATACCAATTAATCAATAAATACATTTTTTAAATTACTTTAAAACTAAGATACAATATCAAGGTCATTTTTTGCATTTTATTTCTCTCATAAATAACAACTGCATTCTTGTGTTAATATTACGTTAAAATAATTGATTGACCGTGAAAGCTTTTTATTAAAAAATAAAATAAATTCTTATTATTTACAATAATCTATGTTACTATATACAATCACAACAAGATCATTGTACTTACTTGTAATATTTACAAAAGCTTTTTCCGGAAACTAATCATGCAACCGGCAGAAATACTACACACCTGTTTAGGTCATTGCACTATCTACTTGTTCCACATAATCTAGTTGACCTTCTATATTATTTACAAACACTTTCCGGAAACTAATTATGCAAACGCCAATCACGACATTAATTTGCATAAATATTTCTACAATAATTATGCAAGCGCCAATAGCAACACCTTTACTTTAATATTTGCTGTCTCTTTCTCGCACAGAATTCCCATGCCCAGGTACCTGCTTTACTACTACTCTGAAACAGGAATAAGGCGCGGTGGAGTAGGAATTATGTTAAATGCAGAAGCAAGACGCAGTTTTATCTCTTGGAAACCAATATCGCGCAAATTGATGACTGCCAGATTCAAGTCCAGGGTCCGAAATATAACCATAATACGCTCCTACCGAAGAAGCAGAAGATGAAGAAAAGCAGAATTTTTACACTCTACTTGGGACAATATATTATAACGCTCCCAAAGCCGATATAAAGATTATATTGGGTGATCTAAACGCGAAAGTCGGAACGGAAAACTCTGGTTTAGAACGAGTCATGGGATGGCATGGCATTGGAGTAAGAAACGACAATGGCGAAAGGCTCGTGAATTTTTTCAATTCCCCACAGCTAGTCATTGGTGGTACTTCGTTCCCACATAAGTCATGTCATGTGGTAACATGGGCTTCCCCAAATGGTCAAACTGAAAACCAAATAGACCATTTCATTGTCCAACAGAAGTAGGGGAAATCTCTTTGCGACGTTCGAAATAAGAGGAGTGGTGACGTTGGAAGCGATCACCATTTAATTGTTGCGCAAATGCAGTTAAGAACAGCAGCTGACCAAAGACGAAATCAAGTGCCTGTCAGAAAAGCACTCTTCGATGTTGAGGCGTTAATAAATCCCGTAACACGTGGAAATTTTGTACAAAAATTCCGAGAAAGGGCATCAACATTGAAAGAAGCAAATGAACAAAAGGACTGGGCAGTTTCTATAGATGAAAAGTGGAATAAAGTAAAACAATCATTTATAGAAACTGGAAGAGAAACAATACCCAGATCATCGCAGCAAAAAGCCCCATGGATCTCACGAATTTCGTCGAGCTGATTCTCATGAGCTGAAAAACAAAGTAAACTCTGAGTAGGATCCACAGCTATTGGGTGAGCTTCGCAGCGAGTATAACAGAGCACATAAAATCCTCAGAGAAGTGTAAGACGATACAGAAGGAAACAAATAGCAAACCATGCTACGGAAGCAGAGATAGCAGCAAGAAGAGGTGATGGCAAAGCCTTATATAAGATAACAAAACTTCTTTCAGGTCTGTTGAATGACCAAGCAGCAAAATATTATCTTGGACGAAGATGGAAGGCTTCTGGTGTCGATGAGTGATCAATTACGAAAGTGGAAAGACTACTTTTGCCGTTTGCTAAACGAACATTTTATACAGCAATCTGAATCAGAAATCACTGAAGAACCTGAGTTGCGTCGATCACACAGGGGTATTAGTACAGCACCACCCACGAAACCTGAAATCGAAAGTGCCATTCGCTCTTGAAAGATAATAAAGCTGCAGGAATTGACCAAATACCCGCCGAACTTCTAAAAGCAGACATCCCCGCAACGGCAGATATACTTCTCCCATTATTTTAGGCTACATGGGAAGAGAAAAGTACCCAAGTAAGTGGAAAGAAGGAGTTATTGTTAAGGTGGCAAAAAAGGTAACCTGAAGCATTGCAATAACTGGCGCTGTATTACGCTGTTATCTGTTTTCTTGAAAATAATGGCAAATATTATACTCGAAAGGATCAAAAGCAGGATTGAAAATACATTGAAAAAACATCAAGCTGGCTTTCGCAGTAGTCACTCTTGTGTTGACCATGTCAACACGCTACGAATAATACTCGAGCAATCAACAGAATTCGGGTCGCCGCTACATCTCATGTTTGTAGACTTCAAGAAAGCTTTTGATCGTGTATATATGGAGAGCTCTTAGTAGGTGGGATATTCCGGAGGAAATTATTGCCATTATTAAGGAATTCTACGAAAATGCGAGGTGTCGAGTCTTACACAATGGACTGATTCGAGTTGACTGATTCGTTTGAGGTGCAGCAGGGTGTAAGGCAAGGCTGCATATTGTCGCCTATATTATTTTTGGTTGTGATGGACGAAATTTTAACCGCAACCGTAGGCGTTGATGAGAGGTATGGCATTCAGTGGCGACTAGGAAAACATTTAAGCCTTTTAGATTATGCTGATGATGTAGTTTTCATGGCACACACAAGAAGTGGTCTGAACGAAATGTGCCAAAATTTGAACAAATATGGCAAACGAGCTGGTGTAAAAATAAATGCAGCTAAGACCAAAAGCATGCGTACAGCACTCCACACATCAGCAAATTCTACTAGAAGAAAGCCAAATTGAAGAAGTAGAGCAGTTCAATTATTTAGGAAGCATGGTGACATCAAATGGGGGAACAGAAGTTAATGTTGACAGCAGAATAAATTCAGCTAGAGCTGCTTTTGGAACTCTATCAAACATATGGCAGTCAAATAATATAGCCCTGCATACAAAGCTAAAAATATTTGAAACAAACGTCAAATCAGTACTTCTACACGGCTGTGAAACATGGAAGGTATCCGCTATTATTACCAATAAGTTGCAGACGTATATAAACCGTTGTCTACTGCGCATTTTAAGGGTTCGTTGGCCGCAAATCATTACCAACACACACCTGTGGCAAAAAACGAACCAAAAGATGATTGAGGTCGAGATCCGAGAGAGAAAACGGCGATGGATCGGACATATCTTGAGGAAGCCAGAAGAAACATAGCAAGGCAAAGTTTTGAGTGGAATCCACAAGGCAGACGACGAGTGGGTAGACCAAGGAAAACATGGAGAAGTACTGCTTTGAAAGAGGCAGAAGCGCAACGCAAAACGTGGTTACAGCTAAAAGGAATTGCTAAGGATCGTGAAAGGTGGAAAGGATTTGTTGACGCCCTATGCCCCACCAGGGTTTCTAGGATCCAGTAAGTAAGTAAGTAAGTAACCGATTGACTTAAAATTTTGTATATGTGTTCCTCTTTTAAGATAGAGTTCACTGTAATAACAGACTTGGAAATTGTTAACCCATGCCTTGCCGATGATTGTCCAATTCCTTTTAACAAATTTTGGAAGGATATTGCATCCACTTTTGCGAAATATTACTTGGTCAAAGTTTTAAAAAAAAAGGTTTATTGAGTTCCGTTAATCCATTGCGGCACAGCAGCTTTTTAAAGATGTTTTCCTTAATTTACTCTTAAGCAGGTCAAAAAAAAATTTTGTAAGTAAATTACGTCTAATTTTTTAAAGTAGGTAAAACTTCTTTGAATTAGGGGAATGTTTAAAAAAATTTTTGTCGAGGCCGTTTAACCGATTGCGAAACAAAAACCTTAAAAAAACAGTTTGCAAAACAGTTTGAACGATTATCTAATTTTTCTATACGTGGTGCTTCTTGATGTTAACTGAATAATGTTAACTGAATTAAAATTTTTATTTTTATTATTATATAATAATTATGAAAAGTTTCAAGTGATGTTTGATAAATTTGTTGAAAAACTGCTAGAATAATTCGAAAAAAATCGTTTTAAAATTATTCCTTTATTACATTTTTAAATTAACATATACACCATATGTAATTTTTGTGTTAACTATTTTCAATAACATTAACTTAAATTAAAACTCCATTGAGTGGCGGAGCAACATGCACCAGGTAATAGCTAGTTTATATATAAGTATTGTTATACCCGTTTGACTATAGGTTAAAAGGGTATACTAAACTTGCCATTATACCATTATACTATGTCAATACTTGTTTTCTTGAATTGCCAACGTTTGAATAAAATATAGCCGATGGTTTAGAAAAGATTTAAAAATTTGCTTTTCAACTTATATTTTGTTTAGTACTCACCTGAAAGTTGTAATACGCTCTTCCTCGTTTTCTTATGATTTTATGAGAGAAATGTAGGCTTCTTTTTTGGAAAAACTGTTTTAAATCACTGTCTTAAAGCATAATGTATACGAAATTGAATTTTTTAATTTTCTATTTTGTGAGAACAACAATTGCAAAATTAATAAAAAACAAAGACTTACGAAAAAATGTAGAGAAGGAAAATGTTATGTTATTTAAATTTAAGGATATTATTATTCGGATTCTTTATTAGCTTTATATTTTTTATTATTAATATTATCTCATTTAGCTTTTGCACTATTTGAAGAGAGCAAAAAATTTAGTCTTATTAATAAAGTGAGCTTTTGGAATAAAGGAAATTTGAATATTTCATTGAATCTTCGTGCAAACGCGTAAACAGGTCAAAACCAAATTAACCCGGTGGGCTTTTATAATTAAAATGGTGACACAAAATTTTCGATAAAATTCATTTAATCGTTTATGCAAATAAAATGTATAGAAAACTTCGTGGCGTAGTCGTGGAAATGGGTTAATCGAGCTTAACTAAAATTTTTTGCAGCCTCTTTTTCGGACTGCAAAATCAACCTGTAAAATGGGACACAAATCGGAAATAAAATTTTTTTTGGAAACCGCCAGTCCGAAATGGGTTATATATTCCAACCAACTTTATCCAACTTATTCCGTTAGCTAACAGGCACCTTTATACAAAATTTCAAGTCAATCGGTTTAAATTGTTTCGGCTCGACATCAAAAACATTGAAAAAGCTTCATGGCCCCTCGTGCTCAAACAGGTTAATTGAACTAAACAAAAATTTTTGTCAGCCTTTCTTTTCGACAGCAAAACCGCCCTACAAAATTGGACACATATGGACGCCCGCCTGGCCGAAATGGGTAAATATATTCCAATCAATTTCATAAAACTAATTCCCAATAAAACAAGAGGACCATTCGTGCAATCGGTCAAACCGTTTTGACTCGACATGAAAAAAACGAAAAATCTTAAAACGGCTCTGGAGCCGCGACCTGTTGACTAAGAAAAATGTGATCTATGTCACCCCCGGGCTCCCAGAATTATTACTTTAAAATTTGGTTTTCACTTGAATCCTGGATAAACAAACAAACAAATTTTCTTTTTTATATTTAGATATTCTTAATAAAATTTTTTTTTTATTTAAAATTCCATATAGTTCTAGATATATTCAATATATTATCATTTTTTAATTATCTATTTTATTTTTAGAGTGTTCTTTTACTTTCCACGATGTTATCAAAATTATCCTGGGACCGTTTTTCAAAACAAAATCCCAAGCATCAAATAATCCTGGTTCAGTTTTCCAATATCGAGATTTTTGTTTAATCACGGCTGAGCCGCCAAGTGTAGGATTTGATGTTTTTTGGCTTTAAATTTCTTTTGTTTTAAATTAAAACACAATCAATTTTTCAAATTTAAATTCAGTTTATTTATAAAAAAAATTATTTACTTCATATTTTGTATTAAATTAAAAGTAAGTTTTTAAAAAAAGTTTTATATTGTGAAATTAATAATTATTTACAAATGGTTTAAAATTTAGAAATTTTGTTTAATTGACATTTCAATGACGTTCAAATTTGTAATTTCTTATTTGATTTAAATTCATTTTTTAATTTAATATTATTCTTTTATCATTAAAAAAATTATTTGCTGTGTCCGCGTCCACGTACGTCTCTGACTTTCTTTTCCTTTCTTTTTATAATTTTCACAATAGCGGCTAACGTAAAAAAAGAAAAAGTCGATGACCGATAATCTTGATCTTGATTTATGGTTTGATTTCCCTTTCAACTCCTTTTCATGGAAGTCTTTCATGTCTAAACGACCAGAAAAAATACTTATTCTTGCGACAAATATTCTAAAGTGTTCTAAACTGTTATTTCGTTTTATATTGTTATATTTAATAATGTTGTCTCACCGACAACTGACAGCATATTTCTTCTTTATTTTCGTAAACAACTTTTTTAAAAAAACAATAGTCTAAAAATAAAACGATTATCAATCAGGACAACTTGATCGGATGGATTTATCTCTGAGCCATTAGAGATAAACGAAATGAAAACTATAAAATTTTAAGTATATCAACAAAAAAAATTGATGAGCATCCCAAAATTTATGTGCTGCTTCTACATTCAGCTTAGAATTTTATATTAGTGTATTTTGATAGTGGTGGTTAGGAGAATTAGCCCACCCACATTCGGCTATCCTGAAAACTCTATTCGTCTCGGATTGTTGAAAAATTTCTAAATGGACATGCGTGTACTACAATTGTGGTTTTGTGTTCCACCTCACCATTACCTCTTGGAACTCCTGTTATTCTGAAGTAAGGTTTAGTATCATGTGATTTACAATACTAACGAAATTGGATTCCTCTATCCGCAATTATTCGGGATGGATAACCTAACATATCTGAAATTATTTCACATATTTAACTACTTCCTCGGCCTTTAAACTCTTTGTAAGAAACAGACAACAAAACTTAGAAAATCCATCAACTACCGCCAACACATATCGATAACCCTTTTTGGTTGTTCTCATTGGCCCTGCATGATGTATGTAAAAAGTTTCCAGCGGTATATCACCTTCAGGTATAAATTTGAAATATAAAAATTTGAATTATTAATATATCACCTTCAGGTATTGGGTTGAGAAGCCCGTCCTGTTTCCCATTTTTTCTGTTGGCAGGAATCTATTCTTTTGTTTAAATCTGGTATGAAAAATTCTTCTTCAATTTTTTTTTTCATTTTAGCGTGATGAATATTACCACCCTCATGGACCTATTGAATTATCGAGTTCTCCATCCTATTTGGAACCACATATAATAATTTAGCTTCTATATCTTTACAAAGAATGTCATGGTGTATGATGAAATCTTTATATGGACCATGTGGTAAGATTTGAGTTATTACGTTCTACTATTCATATTTCGTTTGTGCTTCCTGTAAATGTTATAAAATATTTTGTTTATTATTGTTCCTCTTTTTGTTTTTGCCAAATATCAAATATTGATTTTCAGACGTTGCTAACCAAATTAACTTTATAGTACTAAAAAACATTTTCTATTTACTTTATCTATTCAAAAATATCACAAGTTCTTACTAATTTATCTATTTAAAAATATTAATAAACAAAAAAACTTAAAATAAATGAAAATATATTTATTTCGATTCAATTACAAAAGTTAAAAAATTTGAATTATTATATTTTGTGATAAAAAGCTAATCAAAGCATAATATATTTAATAATTCAAATTTTTCAAATCGAATCGAATAATTCAAATTTTTCAAAAGCTTCTATAATTCCGAACTCATTGACCAAACTCGACCAGAACCAATTCTCATGGTACTTTCATTACTAGTAACCTACAGTTAAAATTTCATCCAAATAGTGGCATACTTTTTTGAGTTATGCTATTTTTAAGATATATGTTTGTTAATCCTTGAACTTTTCAAAGGTTCCAGAACCCGAAACCATCGGGGCATGGTTTCGGCATCAATTCAATTACAAAAGTGAAAAAATTTGAATTATTAAATTTTGTGATAAAAAGCTACAAAGCATAAGATATTTAATAATTCAAATTTTTCAAAATTGAAATTATTTTAAATTGTTAGTTTATGTACCTATTAGAAAAGCTTATAAACGCAAAATATGCTATAAATATATTACTAAAGTACAATTACAATTTTAGAACTTTCATATAATTCATTTAAATATAAATACAAATTTTACATAAATGCAGCAAGTACCTTTGAATATAGCTTAAGTATTGTACACAATATCTTAATTATATATCACCTTTGGTAATAATTCAATAAAATATATGATATGATTAACATTAAAAAAAAGGAATTTTACCGTTTATTAAAAAAATATTTTGTTTTTAATTTGTAAAATATTATACAAAATATGTTTTATGGTAAAATTCTTAGCCTTTCAAAAATATAAAAGTGTTAAATAAAAACGGAAATAGGAAAGAACCCTCGTGCATCAAATTTAAAGTTTCTATCTTTATGAATTTCGAAGATAAGCCTTTTAATTTTAGGATTTCTAGGAGGCACCTGAACCACCACGACAATTAAGTTTATATTTCGAGGACACATAGGGAATAGGAAATATATTCTGTTGCTTCGAAATTATACTCGTTTGGCCTTAGATCGATCAAAAGCTTGTAGAATCCGAAATCAATGTCCGAACTCGACCAGAACCAATCCCCATGGTACATTCATTACTAGTAACCTAGAGTTTAAATTTCATCAAAATAGCGGCATTATTTTGTGAGTTATACTGCTTATAAGATATAAGATATATGTTGTGCGCAGGAAATAGTAAAAAATACTCATGTGCCAAATTTGAAACTTCTACATTTGTTTTAAGTTACTATCTTTATTAATTTCGAAAATATGCTTTTTTTTTTTTTTTTTTTCTTTATTTATTTAATTCAGTAGTTTTTATTTTACAAAAATAATTTTATTGTGTATTATAATTTGTTTTCTAAAGACCCTAGCCTTAGCCTTTTGGTCACATTGTTTTCTTAGTATAATTATTACAATTCCACTTAATCATAAAAAAAAAAAAACAATAATAAAAAAAGATTATACCAAAATAGAATGAAATAAAAAATCAAAAAACAAAAAAACCATTTACTCTTTTTTTTTTTCAAAGTCCAATTTTACATATTTTAAAAAATCAATACCTATATTTTTTTTTATTTAAAAATCGATTCATTATTTTATATTTAATTAGACAAATTAAAATTTACATAATTCAATTAATTACTTACGTGTCTTTCAATTATAAATTCTGTTATTTTTCTTTTAAATTCTAGCATATTACTAATTAATTTATATTCATTGGGTAATTCATTGTATAATTTTAGGCAATTATAAAGGCAGTTATTTTTTTGCCTATCGGTTTTGAAAAGAGTGAGATAAAAATTTGACTTGTTTCGGGTGTTATGGTTATGTATATCAATCATTCTATTTAATAGAAAATTATGTTAAATGAAATTGTTAATAATTTTAAAAGCAATAATATATAACTCACGTGTGCAAATGTTATCAAAACTTAAGAACCTACCTGTATACAACAATCTTGATGGAAAAAGATTAGAATGAAAGTGAATTACTTTAATAGCTTTCTTATGGAGAATGTTTACTTTATTTAATGCAATTTGTGGAGCTCCAGACCATATAGGATTGAGATAGGTAATATTTGACAAAACATATGAAGAAAAAATTATGTATAATACGTCTTTTGAAAAGAAATTTCTCAGACGTCGTAGAATAAAAATATATGGGCTTGTTTTTTTGACAATATGATCAATATGATCATACCATTTTAATTTATTATCTAAAATTAGTCCAAGATAGTTATAGTTTTTTACTACTTCTAGAGCGGTGTTTCTATAAATCATATTAAAACTACTGTATAATTTATTTCCGAAAAGAATAATTTTTGTTTTTTTAATATTCAGTAAAAGTTTATGATTATTGAGCCATCTTTCTATTACACTGAGATCGTGACTAATGGAATTTTTTAAGTTAGCCTCACAGTTCTCAGAATATTTTAAAACTGTATCATCTGCATACATTTGGATTGTTCCTTTTAATCTTAAATTCGCAAGGTCATTAATGTAGATCTTAAATAAATCTGGCCCTAAAATTGATCCTTGCGGAACTCCCTTTCTAATGACGCTAGAGGTACTAGTGGCACAATTATTTTTAACTTTTTGTTTCCGATTTAGCAGATATGTTTTGAAGAAATTAATTTGATTGTGATTGAAATTTAGTTTTTTAAGTTTATAAAGTAGAATGTTATGGTCTACGCAGTCAAATGCTTTTTGCAAGTCTAAAAAAATGCATGCAACATATCTACCACTGTCTATGTTTTTAGTAACAAAATCTGTTAGATTAAGACAGGCCGCGGTTGTGTTGGAGTTTTTTTCAAACCCATATTGCTCGCTATGTAAAATATTATTACTTTTAAGAAAACTTTCAATTCGATTCTTTATAACTATTTCAAATATTTTAGAAAACGCACTTAAAATTGAAATGGGCCAGTAATTTGTTCTTTTAGTTACGCAACCGCTTTTGAATATGGGTGTTACAATCGCAGTTTTTAAGCTTTCTGGAAAAGTTGAGTTTTGAAATGAAATATTAACAAATTTAACTAATAACGGAGCTAAAACATCTGAATATTTTTTAATAAATCTAGCCGAGATTTTGTCATAACCAGTTGCCGCATTTGTTTTTAACATATTATTCGTCTCGGAGATTTCTTCAATATTGGTTGGACTCAGATTAAAGCTTGAATAAATGTTAGTTGAAAATTGATTCAAATAATCATAGTCTACAGCGAGTGTAGAAATGTTAAGTTCGTCTGTAACATTTATGAAAAAATTATTCATTGATTCAGCTATGATTTGTTCATTAGAAATAATTTGATTGTTGTGTTCTAATAGTTTAATATAATTAGAAGAATTCAAAGAAGCTTTATTAAACATAGCTTTTTTATATAAGTCTCACAGTTTTTTACTGTTTCCCGGATCCCTATTAAATTCATCAGAGTAAAATTTTTTTTTTGCTTCAGCAACAAGATTTTTTACTTCCTCTTTGCTGTCTTTGTAAAGCTCTTTAATACGGATGTCATTTGGATATTTTTTGGTATATTTGTAAAATGATTCTCGAATTTTAATTTTGTTTATTATCTCATTTGTTATCCATTCTTTTTTTTTCTTTTCAACGACATTATCAACTTGTGTGTTATTTTCTATCACAGTGCTGAGATCAGATACAAATTTATTGAAATCATTATATAACCCCAAATTAAACCAAATTTTATCTTTTTCTAAGTTGGCATAATTTAGAACTTTTTTGACCTTGTTTTCTTTTTGCTTGATAGGTTTTAGATCAATACTTATAAAAAATCGGTGGTGGTCAGATAGTGAAGTATTTAGAATATAAAAAAAATATTTGAATTTAACCATATCAGTGATAAAATGGTCAATAATGGTTTTAGATGTTTTGCCAATTCTTGTTGCGTATTTATCAGTTTTATTATTATACTAGCTAATACCCGGTGCGCGTTGCTGCGCCTCTCAATGGAGGTTTAATTGAATTTGATGTTACTGCAAAAAGTTAACACAAAACTTCACACGGTTTACACATGTAAATTTTAAAATGTGTGGAAGCAATCTTTTTAAAACGATTTTTCTAGGATTATTCTAGTAATTTTTGAAACTTTCTGTAATTCAAAGCAGTACGAACTACTTTCCAAATTTTGACGTAATTTACTTCCAAAAAATTGTTTTGAAAAATCGCAAGACCGACTGTTAAAAGACTCAACTCCATTTTCAAATTGCTTCACACATATAAAATTTGAGGTAAACCGGTCAAATCGTTTCTACTTTAGAGTTAAGTAACGCAAAAATCTATTAAAAGCCACTGTACCCCACTGGGTTGACAATATTAGCTTCCAAAATTATTTTGACCAACCGTTGGGCCGACATGGGTTAACAAATTCCATTTCTGTTAATAGTGTCAACTCAATTCTCACAGGGGAGCACGTATACAAAATTTAAAGAAAATCGGTCAAACCGTTTTTAATTTAGAGTTAAGTATTGAAAAAACCTATAAAAAGCTGTTGGCCCCAATGGGTTAATGCAAGTCAATAAAATTTTTTTCTGGGTTTTCTTTTTAGCCAAAGCAGAATTTCATAAAATCGGACAAAATTCGGACCCAACATTTTTTTTGACACCCCGTCGGCCCAACATGGGTTAATAAATTCCAAAACTGTTAATAGTGTCAACTCAATTCTCAAGGAGAATCACGTATACAAAATTTGAGGTCAATCGGTCAAACCGTTTCGAATTTAGAGTAAAATATTGAAAAAACCTATAAAAAGCTGTTGGGCCGCAATGGGTTAATGGAACTCAACAAAATTTTTTTGGGGCTTTCTTTTAAGCCAAAGCAGCATTTCGTAAAATCGGACAAAATTTGGACCCAAAATTTTTTTTGACCACCCGTCGGCCCGACATGGGTTAACAAATTCCAAAACTGTCAATAGTGTCTACTCAATTCTCAAAGAGCATCACGTATACAAAATTTGAAGTCAATCGGTCAAACCGTTTCGAAGTTAGAGTAAAGTATTGAAAAAACCTATAAAAAGCTGTTGGGCCGCAATGGGTTAATGGAACTCAACAAAAATTTTTTTGGGGCTTTCTTTTAAACCAAAGCAGAATTTCGTAAAATCGGACAAAGTTTGGACCCAAAATTTTTTTTGACCACCCGTCGGCCCGACATGGGTTAACAAATTCCAAAACTGTTAATAGTGTCTACTCAATTCTCAAAGAGCATCACGTATACAAAATTTGAAGTCAATCGGTCAAACCGTTTTCATTTTAGAACAAAGAAGTTTAAATACTTGCACCACAGCCCCAACTTGGCGGTCCGTTAGAGCAAAATTTTTGGGCCACGATTTCTTTCCGTACCCAAAAACCCCTATATACAAATTTTCATGAAAATCGGCTGGGCAGTTTAGGAGTCTATTCGCTACATACAAACAAACAAACAAACATACAAACAAATATTCCCTTTTATATATATAGACTAGCTAATACCCGGTGCGCGTTGCTGCGCCTCTCAATGGAGGTTTAATTGAATTTGATGTTACTGCAAAAAGTTAACACAAAACTTACACACGGTTTACACATGTAAATTTTAAAATGTGTGAAAGCAATCTTTTTAAAACGATTTTTCTAGGATTATTCTAGTAATTTTTGAAACTTTCTGTAATTCAAAGCAGTACGAACTACTTTCCAAATTTTGACGTAATTTACTTCCAAAAAAATTTTTTGAAAAATCGCAGGACCGACTGTTAACAGACTCAACTCCATTTTCAAGTTGCTTCACACATGTAAAATTTGAAGTAAACCGGTCAAATCGTTTCTAATTTAGAGTTAAGTAACGCAAAAATCTATTAAAAGCCACTGTGCCCCACTGGGTTAACGGAACTACACTTTCTGTTTGGGCAAAGCAGTATTGCGCAAAATTGGACGTAATTTGCTTCCAAATCACTCAACAAAATTTTTTTGAGGCTTTCTTTTTAGCCAAAGCAGTACTTCGCAAATTTTGACAATATTAGCTTCCAAAATTATTTTGACCGACATGGGTTAACAAATTCCAAATCTGTTAATAGTGTCAACTCAATTCTCACAGGGGAGCACGTATATAAAATTTAAAGAAAATCGGTCAAACCGTTTTTAATTTAGAGTTAAGTATTGAAAAAACCTATAAAAAGCTGTTGGCCCCAATGGGTTAATGCAAGTCAACAAAATTTTTTTGTGGGTTTTCTTTTTAGCCAAAGCAGAATTTCATAAAATCGGACAAAATTCGGACCCAAAATTTTTTTTGACACCCCGTCGGCCCAACATGGGTTAATAAATTCCAAAACTGTTAATAGTGTCAACTCAATTCTCAAGGAGCATCACGTATACAAAATTTGAAGTCAATTGGTCAAACTGTTTCGAATTTAGAGTAAAGTATTGAAAAAACCTATAAAAAGCTTTTGGGCCGCAATGGGTTAATGGAACTCAACAAAATTTTTTTAAAGCTAAAGCAGAATTTCGTAAAATCGGACAAAATTTGGACCCAAAATTTTTTTTGACCACCCGTCGGCCCTACATGGGTTAACAAATTCCAAAACTGTTAATAGTGTCAACTCAATTCTCAAGGAGAATCACGTATACAAAATTTGAAGTCAATCGGTCAAACCGTTTCGTATTTAGAGTAAAATATTGAAAAAAACCTATAATAAGCTGTTGGCCGCAATGGGTTAATGGAACTCAACAAAATTTTTTTGGGGCTTTCTTTTAAACTAAAGCAGAATTTCGTAAAATCGGACAAAATTTGGACCCAAAATTTTTTTTGACCACCCGTCGGCCCTACATGGGTTAACAAATTCCAAAACTGTCAATAGTGTCTACTCAATTCTCAAAGAGCATCACGTATACAAAATTTGAAGTCAATCGGTCAAACCGTTTCGAATTTAGAGTAAAGTATTTAAAAAACCTATAAAAAGCTGTTGGGCCGCAATGGGTTAATGGAACTCAACAAAAATTTTTTTGGGGCTTTCTTTTAAACTAAAGCAGAATTTCGTAAAATCGGACAAAATTTGGACCCAAAATTTTTTTTGACCACCCGTCGGCGCGACATGGGTTAATAAATTCCAAAACTGTTAATAGTGTCTACTCAATTCTCAAAGAGCATCACGTATACAAAATTTGAAGTCAATCGGTCAAACCGTTTTCATTTTAGAACAAAGAAGTTTAAATACTTGCACCACAGCCCCAACTTGTCGGTCCGTTAGAGCAAAATTTTTGGGCCACGATTTCTTTCCGTACCCAAAAACCCCTATATACAAATTTTCATGAAAATCGGCTGGGCAGTTTAGGAGTCTATTCGCTACATACAAACAAACAAACAAACAAACAAACAAACAAACAAACAAACATACACACAAACATTCCCTTTTATATATATAGATAGATAAATATAACAAAACTATTACTAAGTAATGTACTAGAATAATTTTTGATTTCACTATTCTTTGAATTTAATAAATTCATGTTCATATCTCCTAAAATAATTGAGTTTCTATATTTATTTGTTATTAAATCTAATTTTTCAAGAAAAACAGTAACGTGGGTGTTGTGAGACCTATATATACTGAATACATTAATGTTATGTTTTGTTATGTTAATACCTACTATATTAGATTCTTGGAATTCCTCTTCAAAAATTAGTGTACTGCATAGTTTTTCACTGACATAAATTGCAACACCTCCATAAGAATCTTTCCTATTGGAGAAATATACATTGTAAGATGGTAAGTTAAAAAACTTATTTTCTGATTGACTTAACCATATTTCTGAAAGGACATGAATATCATATTCATGTGAATTTATCAGTAATTCCAAACCATTCAATTTATTCCGAAAACTTTGCATATTTAGGTACAATATATTAACATTGTTTCGATATTCATTATTATTTAAATGGTTGCCTACCTCTGTATAATAATTAACTAATAAATCTGTGTCTAGGTTTATTTCATCAGCTGTTTCCATTTTTACTTAAAATTTTTATATTTGGTAAATGATATAATATGTGAGTAATGAAAGTATGAAAGTATGTAAGATAGTATGTAATATATTAAGATTTTTATATACATGAATTCGATATACAAACATAATAGATTATTTTTTTTAAATAATAATGAAATCAAAACAATATAATAAAAAATTAAATGCGATTGGAGATTTATATAACCAAATGAGAATAATATAGGAAAATTGTAGGAATTCTCAGTAAATTTAAAAGTTTTAATTATTTTTATATACATGAATTCGGTAAGCAAACATTTGTGTATGGACGTATGTAATGCATTATTTTTTACATAGAATAAAAGAATCAAAACAATATATGATAATATTATATACAAACATAATCGATTATTTTTTTTAAATAATAATGAAATCAAAACAATATAATAAAAAATTAAATGCGATTGGAGATTTATATAATCGAATGAAAATAATGTAGAAAAATTGTAGGAATTCTCAGTTAATTTAAAAGTTTTAATTAGTGTCATAATTAATGTCATAATTACTGGCAAAAAAAAAATATTGTCAATAATCAAAATAAAATAAATAAAAAACGAGGAAGAGTGTAGTAGAGTAGACTGTGTCAACTCTGGGATACCCGTATGACCGTTACATAAACATTATATCATTATTATTATAAACATTAATTACTTTTGCCAAAATTTTAAACATACCAGCCTTATTAGGTGAAATATAATGCTCATATAAAAGAAGGAGTTGTATGGCAGCTACTCGAACCCTCTGCAGTAGACCAACCAAATTTTGAAGTAACTTTGGCCATTACACTAAACTATTTTTGGCAAAATTTCGAAAACCCAACTTCAATAGGTATAGAGTAATACTCATATAAAATAAGAAGTTGTATGGCAGCTACTCGAACCCACTCCACTAGACCAACCAAATTTTGCAGAAACTTTGGCCATAAAACCAAACTACTTTTGCCAAAATTTCAGACACGTAGCTGTAATAGGTACAGAGAAATACTCATATAAAAAAGGAAGTTGTATGGCAGCTACCCGAACCCATGGACCAAAATGGCTGGATTTAAATAGCGATGACGGCTATTGCAAAAAAATGAATTTGCGAAAATTTCAAGATCCTAGCTCCTTTAGTTTTAGAGTTATCGTGCGGACGGACGGACAGACGGACAGACGGACGGTCGGACATACATAGCTAAATCGATTTTTTTTTCGATTCTGATCCGATCCATACACTTGAGTCTATATCTACCCCCCCTCCTTCTCTGCGTCACAAACGTAATGGCAAATTTATTATACCCTTTGACTATATAGTCATACGGGTATAAAAATAACAAAAATAGATTACCAGAAAAAAAATTAGTAATATTCAAAATATTAAAAATATTACAAGTTACGATTACCATTATTATATTTTTAATTGTTGAAATAGTGAAGTGTAATCGCAAATTTAAAAAATTGTAAATATAATAAGTTAATAAATAAGGGATTTTTTTTTTCTTTAAATCAAAATTAGTATTACTAAATATTTGTATATCTGAATAGCAATGTGAATTATTTAAGGTAATGTAATAAAATGAAAATAAAAAATATTTTATAAATTTATCGTGGAAATATAACATTCTTTTTTTTAGTAAATTAAGATAATAACTAGTATCGCCCTGTGCTCGAAATTCGAGCTATTTTTGCTTTTAAGTTAACATATAAAATTCGTTTTATGTAAATTATATTAGACTATACATAATAAAAATTATGCCAACAGTGTTGTCAACAATTCTTGCGCTTGAACTTTGCTTAAAAAAATTTATAATTTTTCTTAATTATTAAAACGTTGTTAAGTACCGATTTTTGAGTTTTATTTCTATAGCTTAAGCCGCTTTAAAGAGAGGATAAATTGGTACAGTTAAATTAAATTAAAATTCTAAATACATATAAATATTATTCTAATAAATACATATTTCTAAACAAATACATATATTTATTGAAGTCAAGAACCCAAAATTCGAGTTAATGCTGTCCTTCATATAGCAAACTGTACTTTTTTCTAAACATTTTAGTACGATATGAACTATGTTGTACGTATTCTGTATCCTAATTAAAAAACTCTATGAATACATAATATGTACAACAAAATATAACATATCATAATTCATAAGATTTATAGCAAAAAAAAAAGTTTTTCAATAAATCAAAGAATAAATTTTTCCTACCCTTTTTTAATTTTTAAATTTAATAGCTACATAGATAAATTTTTACTACAAATGTATGCCTATTTAAAGTTCTGAAAACATGGGAAAAATGATTCTGAATTGCTTAGTTTACTTTATACCTTTTTGTCTAGTTTATTTATTTAATATTTCCTAAGTTTTTTATTGACAAAAATATATTTCTATACATGGTCATTAGCCATGACTCATAAGTTTCTTAAAACAAATAAATATTATTGCTTTTATTCCTTTAAGGGGAGTAAACTCTTTTCTACTCTCAACTATTGCCAGCTACTTTAGCCCTTATAAAAGAGTGTATGACAGAGTAGATAAATAATTTCCGGCAGATGGCTTTAATTAAAATTCTCTTGAATAGGTTATGTTAAATCATATTTTTTATTTGATAACCAATAAGAACTTACCCCCTTCCATTTTAAAAAAATATTTTTTATATTTATATCAGCAATAAACCTTAATTTTTTCACTTTATTAATATTTAAATACTATTAAATATAATTAACTTCTCAAATGACAGGTAGTTTTAAAATGTCAAATATATATATATGATGATAATCTGACAATTATGTACTCCAGAAACAAAAATATGCGTTCCATTTACAAACTACGCCCATCTAATCTTCATGTACACTTTTTGATATATAAAATTCGTTCGTTTTGTCAAAGTAAAACTAAAAATAGTTTTTTTAATTATAAAAAAACATTATTCGATGATGAAAGTGTGAAATAAACTTTTCAATTATTAGAATGAAATCAAAACATACGACGTACAATTTTTATATGACAGTACGTCAATACGTCTGTCTGCATATCCATTATCGGTAAATCGATACGCGCGTACAATATTTAATTTATCAAAAATATTTATTTGAATGTTTTAATTTAGTACCTACAAAAAATATTTTTAATTTCATATTATAGGTATTTTGAATATAAGATATTTTTTAATAACAATTATTGTAAAAAAATATTATTTTTAAAACATAATATTAGAAATATAAGAAAAACCAATAATAATATTTTTATACATTTTGTCAATATTTGTAAATTTTAAAAATCCGAGATACAGTACATTGCGTTACGCGTATTTTCGCTGCTCTAATGTAAATTTATGAACCTATTTATTTCTCAATTTTTTGACAGAAATTATACGCTGCGCGCTTTTATTTAGGTTAGGACCTAAGGAACAAATAACTTTTTTTGAGAAAGATAATTTTTTTAGTTTTGCAAACATATTTACTGTAAGTATTTTTAATTTATTTGAATATTTGTATGTTTTAAACTAAATTATTTAAAAAAATATGTTATTTTAAAATATTTTATTTTTAAAATTTAATCGCAGCAGCATAAGAAAAAACAATTACAATATGTATTTTAATACACTTTGTCAATTTTTAAATTTTAAAATTTAAAACGTCGCGTATGCTTTCATGTAAATTTTTTTACATAACTAATTATTTCAAAATTTTTTGACAGAAACTGAATGCCGTACATGCTGATTTTGGCTGATCCATAAGAAACAAATCATTTTTCTTAGAAATATTATTTTTTTTTTAAGTTTGTGCATATTTCAGAATTCGGTTTTTAATTTTACCAAAAACTTAACAAAAAGCAACCACAATTTACGATTTACAAAAAATTTTTTTTTTAGTACCTACTGTATTCCAATAAATTGCAAACAAAAACAAAATACAGTACTTTTCGGTTATAACGACCATGGGACTGAAAATATTCGTCGTAAAAAACGAATGTCGTTTTATAAGAATGCTGTGAATTTTGAAAAATTAGTATAAGACTTGAACATTCTAGAATGTGCTGATTCTAGAATGGACACTTTGAACTCATTTGCTAGATTTTTATTTGATGTGTCAGCCTCACCTCTATGTTTATAGATGTATATATGCTTTTTCTTGTAATGAAATTTTTTTTGTATTTTTGATGCGTTATTAAGATTTTTTTTTATATTCAAAAATATATATAAAAATACTAAAATAATCACCAAGCAACATTATTAGATATAATAAGTTTAAATAAAAGATATATAAATGTAATAAACAACTTACATTTTTAGGTAAAACTTAATCATTGGCAAAAAGTGTTACGTTTATTATAATTAAAATTGAACCGAGTTCGTTATAAATGAAAACTACTGTATAAACCAAATGTATTGCTTTCATTTCGAACAGCTCTCATTTTTTTCGTTCAATTTTTAAGATAAAGAAAAAACAAAAAAAAAATTTTAAAAAAATTTAAATCTCCTTGTTCATTGAATATTTGAACTAAACAAAAAAAAGAAAGATATACATAAGTCGGCGCCTATAATCTTTTGATTTAGATTTAGCTGCGAGTTAAAACCGAAAATGAATTACATTTACACAGAAAGTCGGCGCATAATATTAGAGTCATAAGCCTCAACTTGACCGTTAAATTCAAATTAAAAAGCGTGACCGTTAATTTCAAATTTACGTTAAATTAAAGACGGATTTTCACCTAAAAAAACGCAAAAAAAATATTATTGTCCTATGAAAACAAAAAAAACCTTTCTTTTGGTTGTTGTTTCATTAAAATTGGTCAAATAGTTTGTTCTAAAAAAGGATGTTTATATTTGTATGGGAAAAAATAAGCCGATTAAATATTATGATTTAAAGTTGAATTCTTTTTATTAAAAAAAAAATTGAATAATGAATTCCCATTTTTTTTCTTTTCTTTTTTTGAGTTAAAATTAGTATTAAGAAATTTGATGTTTAAATAGTTATATAAAGTGCTTGTATTTGGAAAAATAACTAAGAAAGTCACGTAGCAAAATATTGAATCATATAAAATTAAATTGTAGTTTAATGTTATGTAATAAAGTGTAAATAAGAAGTAATTAATAAAATTAGTAATAAAATAATTAATTTGAATATATAATCGTTTTTTAGTTAGTAAATTAAAGCAATTATGTAAAGAGAAATTCTTATTGATTAAATAAAGAACAAGTAAAGAAACAGTCAGTCGGTGCAACCGACTTAGAAATACCCTACACCTAGTTGGTTCAAATTTAAGGACATATCCATAAGTCATTTTAACACCATAAAAGCTGTTATTAATTTGATCGTAAGACATAGCTAACCAAATTAACTTTATAATACTAAAAACATTTTCTAATTACACTATCTATTAAAAAATATTACAAAATCTTACTAATTTATCTATTTAAAAATATTAAAAAACAACAAACTTGAAATAAATGAAAATATATTTATTCCAATTCAATTACAAAATGAAAAAATTCTAATTATTAAATTTTGTGATAAAAAGATAATCAAAGCATAATATATTTAATAATCCAAATTTTTAAAAATTGCAATTATTTTAAATGGTTAGTTTATATACCTAATAGAAAAGCTTATAAACGCAAAATATGCAATAAATGTACTATACAATTATAAATTTTGAACTTTTCATATAATTCATTTAAATATTCAAATAAATTTTACATAAATGCAGCAAGTACCTTTGAACATAGCTGAACCACTACAATTTAGTCTAGATTTCGGAGACACATAGGACATAGGAAATATATTCTTTGGCTTTGAAATTAAATACCGGCATTATTTTTTGAGTTATGGTGTTTTTAAGATATATGTTTTTTAGTCCTTGAACTTGTCAAGGGTTCCAGAACCCGAAACCATGGTACGATTTCGCCCATATGCAGTCCCGTCATACTTTCAATACTAGTTAACCCTTGTATACAATTGGAATGTTCTATCTTAATTTTAAGTTACTAGTTTTATTAATTTCGATGATAAGCTTTTACACATTTGACGGTCTAAGAGAGGTCCTGAACCACCACTCCAAATGATCCCAAATTAGGAGGGCACGGAAGAAATAGTAAAGCACACCCTGGGCCAAATTTGAAGCTTCTACATTTGTTTCAAGTTACTATTTTTATTAATTTCGAAAATATGCTTTAAAGTCCTCGGATCTGAGTGGCTGGTCCCCGACCCACTAGTCCAATGGGGCCCAAATTTCAAAGACACTTACGCAATAGGAAGGGACACTCTGATACCAAATTTGGAGGTTATATCTTCATTGGTTTCGGAATTACGCTAGTTTGGCCTAAATTCGATCAAAAAGTTCTAAGTTCCGAACCCATTGTCCAATCCTCACCGTACGTAATCACCGCCGTAGTTTCATTACCAATAACCTACAGCACAAATTTCATGAAGATAGACTCATTAGTTGTTGAGTTATCGTGATTTTTAATATATGTTCGTTATCCCTGACACCGACTAAAAGGTCCAGAACCCGAACCCATGGGCTGATTTCGCCCTTTCGCCCGCTTTACTTATAGTACTAGTTAACCCTTGTACACAATTTGAACGGTCTATCTTAATTTTAAGTTACTATTTTTATTAATTTCGATTATAAGCTTTTAAAACTTGGGAGGTCTGAGAGGGGTACTGAACCATCTCTCCAATTGATCCCAAATTAAGGGAACACGCAAGAGATATTAAAGAACACCCTTGTGGCAAATTGGAAGCTTCTACATTTTTTCAAGTTGTTATCTTTATTAATTTTAAAGATATGCTTTAAGGTCTTCGGAAATGTTTGGCTGGTCCCCGACCCACTACTCCAATGGGGCTCAAATTCCCAAGACCCTTAGGAAATAGGAAGGGACACCCTGATACCAAATTTGGAGGTTCCATCTTCATTGGTTTCGGAATTATGCTCGTTTGGCCTAAATTCGATCAAAAAGTTCTAGGTTCCGAACCCATGGTCCAATCCCGAACTTACGCAATCCCCGAAGTAGTTTCATTACTAGTAACCTACAGCACAAATTTGATGAAGATAGCGTCATTAGTTGTTGAGTTATCGTGATTTTTTATATATGTCCGTTAGCCCTTCGATCGATTAAAAGGTCCAAAATCCGAACCCATGGGCCGATTTCGCCCATATGCAATCCCCGCCGTACTTTCAGTCCTAGTAACCTACAGTTAAAATTTCATCAAAATAGCTCCATTATTTTTTGAGTTATCGTGCCTACGAACGGACGGACGGACGGACCGACGGACATGGCTATATCGACTAAGGCGGTCACGCTGATCACAAATATATATACTTTTCCATATCTAGCTCGCTTCCTTTAGGTGGTTACAAACACCATACCAAAGTTAATATACCCCTTTACCTATTCTATAGGTGTAGGGTATAAAAAGTATAAATTTTAAAAAAGTGTGTAATAATAATTTGTAATTAAACCAAGCTCTTAAATACCTTTTTGACAAATTGAATATCATTAAAAGAAGATATTTGATAATTCATCCAAAGAAATTGAAAATTGTGTGCTTCTTTGATCGTTTTGGCTTCATAATAGAGCTTCGATTGCATTGGAGTGAGGTGATTGCGAAGAAAAATTTCATTATTATTTTGACTTCCCACAAAAATTTCTGATGTGAATATATGTTTTTTCCGTTTCTTCGTCATTACCTCATTTTTCGCTTCTTCAGAGTTTAGTTCTACAAGATATAAAGCATTATTTCCAGGCTGTCTTTTTTTTTTTATTTCGGTAACGTTCAGGATGTTTTCCGACTTAATATTCGCATCAATTTTCCTGGCTATTTTAAGAAGTATCTCTTTTGGATTTGATACTTCTTGTGAAAGTCCAGCAATTATTATATTTTTATTGTTTTTTTGTTGTTGTGTCTCATCCAATTTTGCTTCAATTTTGTTAATTTTTTGTTCCAGATCAATATTTTTGTTTTCGGATTTTTTTAATTGTTCTTGTAAAGTTTGATTTTCTTTAACAATTTTGCTATTGTGTTTTATAATTTCATTTAATTGGGCGCTGAAGAAATTTTGGGATTTTTGAATTTCCATAACTGATTCTTGTATTCGAATCACAACAGAGCATAAACCCTTTAAGCATTGTGCATTTTTACCCAGGGAACAATTTGTAAAATCAAAGTTAGATAGTTGTTTAGCAGCATTTAAATCGTCATCATTGTCCTCGACAAGGTTGTATTGTGCATCATTATCATTATTTTCTTCAATGATTACCATAGATTCATTTCCATTTGAAGGACACTTTGGACATTTCCAGGTTGCAATACCTGATTTTATAGCTTCATAAAGTTCCCTTGTGACTGATGCGCACCGAATATGGAAAAAACCACGACACACTGCACTGCATTGTACTCCCTTTGAATTACCGGTAATGTTTCCGCGTCAAGTGGAGCACGTCTTGGCCATTTCAATCTCAGTAATTATAAAACAAGGAAAAATTATAGAGCAATTTAATCTTGTTGGTTTTTTGTTTTTTTTTTATTTATTATATATTTTTATTTTATTATTATTTTTATTTTTTGATATTCGTTAATTTTTTAATATTTGTTATTTTTTCAAAATTATGTTATCATAAAAGTTTTAACTTAAAAAAAAAAAAAAATTATAAAATTTTAAATAATAATTAAATAATAATTATGGCTTTAAGGTCTTCGGAACTGTGTGGCTGGTACCCGACCCACTACTCCAATTGGTCTTCAATTTTAAGGATACCAAGGAAATAGAAAGTGATACCCTGATACCAAATTTGGAGGTTCTATCTCCATTGGTTTCGGAATTATGCTCGTTTGGCCTAAATTCGATCAAAAAGTTCTAAGTTAATCCTTGTACATAATTCGACAGTTCTATTTTAATTTTAAGTTACTATTTTTAGTAATTTCGATTATAAGCTTTTAAACCTTGGGAGGTCTACGAGGGGTACTGAACCTTCACTCCAATTGATCCCAAATTAGGGGGCCACACAAATAATAAAGAAAATCCAAATTTGCAGCTTCTACATTTGTTTCAAGTTGCTATCTTTATTAATTTTAAAGATATGCTCTAAGGTCTTCGGAAATGTGTGGCTGGTCCCCGACCCACTACTCCAATGAGGCTCAAATTTCAAGAACACTAAAGAAATTGGAATGGACACCTTGATACTAAATTTGGAGGTTTTTTCTTTATTGGTTTCGGAATTATGCTCGTTTGGCCTAAATTTCATCAAAGAGTTCTAGGATCCGAACTCTTTGTCTGATCTCGACCGCACGCAATATCCGCCATAGTCTCTTTACTAGTAACCTAAAGCACAAATTTCATGAGGTTCCTTTATTTGTTGAGTTCTCCTGATTTTTTTTATATGGGCCGATGCCGCCCATATGGAAGCCGCGCCATATCCTACAGTTAAAATTTCATCAAGATAGCTCTATTAGTTTTTTAGTTATCGTGCCTACAGATGGACGGACGGACTGATGGACATGGGTACATCGACTCACGCTCATCACAAATATATATGCTTTTACTTATCTAGCTCGCTTCCTTCAGGTGGTTACAAACACCATAACAAAGTCAATATAGCCTTTTCCTATTTCACAGGTGTAGGGTATAACAAGTATAGTGTACTATACCCAATATATTTTTTTTAATTATAACCCAATATATTTTTTGTACCAAAAATAAATCTTTTATTAATTTTAAATAATTGTAAACATCCCAAAATGTAACAAAACTGCAAGATAAGCAATACATTGAAATCAAGAATATTAAACTGGTTCAATGTAGGTGAGCTTTAATAAAAAAATACTTTAATATAACAATATAAACAAATGTAAAACATAAACAAATAATTTAATTGAATAATATAACTCGCAGATATAGAATACCATTTAACTCAAATACAAAATATTACAATATAAACAAAAAATAGAATTGTAAATATTGAAAACCTAAGACGTTTCTACATGTTATAAGGCCTAGTACTATCACATGTTTAAATTGTATGTGGATTTCAATAAGGCCAATTCTAATAACACGAATATAATATGACCCCCTGTTCCAACATATACCTATGATATAGACTGGCTTATTAGCCTAACACTTCGGCAGTTAGCGCTTAAAAAAAATAAAAAATAAAAATTAAAAAATATGCAGCCCGCACCGCATTTCAATGTTAGTAAACCCTTGTACACAATTGGAACGTTCTATCTTAATTTTAAAGTACCTTTTTTATTAATTTCAAAGTTATGCTTTAAGGTCTTCAGAACTGTGTCGATAATTATGTCAATAATATAATCAATAATTGTATATTATTAATTATTGATTATGCCATTAATTTGAATCCAATGGCGAATGGTAGCTGAGTCCAGTCGAAAACCAGAAAAGTGTTTTCACTTTTACTAGGATTTGAACCCGGGCCCTTTCGCATGAAAGGTCGGCACTCAACAACTGTTGCACCCAGCCGTTCATATAGGCGAAATCCGACCATGGATTCGGATCCTGGAACTTTTTTTTTGAAATTTTGAATGCATTGTAATAGCGGTTTGCGTACCATCTCCACTACTCCTAACACCTTAAAGCATATATTCGAAAATATATTTAAATTTGTCATTGTATTTTAGAAATACATTTATTGCATATTTTGAATATTAAATTTTGTGATAAAAAGCTAATGAAAGCATTAATGGTTTAAATTAACATTAACAAGTAAAGAAACAGTCAGTCGGTGCAACCGACTTAGAAATACCCTACACCTATTTGGTTCAAATTTAAGGACATATCCATAAGTCATTTTAACACCATAAAAGCTGTTATTAATTTGATCGTAAGACATAGCTAACCAAATTAACTGTATAATACTAAAAACATTTTCTAATTACCCTATCTATTAAAAAATACTACAAATTCTTACTAATTTATCTATTTAAAAATATTAAAAAACAAACAAACTTGAAATAAATGAAAATATATTTATTCCAATTCAATTACAAAATGAAAAAATTCTAATTATTAAATTTTGTGATAAAAAGATAATCAAAGCATAATATATTTAATAATCCAAATTTTTAAAAATTGCAATTATTTTAAATGGTTAGTTTATATACCTAATAGAAAAACTTATAAACGCAAAATATGCAATAAATGTATTTCTAAAATACAATTAAAAATTTACACCTTTTCATATAATTCATTTAAATATAAAAATAAATTTTACATAAATGCAGCAAGTACCTTTGAACATAGCTGAACCCCTACAATTAAGTCTAGATTTCGGAGACACATAGGACATAGGAAATATATTCTTTGGCTTCGAAATTAAACTCGACCACAACCAATTCCCATGGTACTTTCATTACTAGTAACCTACTGTTAAATTTCATCTAAATACCGGCATTATTTTTTGAGTTATGGTGTTTTTAAGATATATGTTTGTTAGTCCTTGAACTTTTCAAGGGTTCCAGGACCCGAAATTATGGTACGATTTCGCCCATATGCAGTCCCGTCATACTTTCAATACTAGTTAACTCTTGTACACAATTGGAACGCTCTATCTTAATTTTAAGTTACTAGTTTTATTAATTTCGATGATAAGCTTTTACACATTGGGGGGTCTAAGAGAGGTTCTGAACCACCACTCCAATTGATCCCAAATTAGGGGGTCACGCAAGAAATAGTAAAGAACACCCTTGTGGCAAATTGGAAGCTTCTACATTTGTTTCAAGTAACTATCTTTATTAATTTCGAAAATATGTTTTAAGGGCCTAAGAACTGAGTGGCTGGTCCCCGATCCACTACTCCAATGGGGCCCAAATTTCAAAGACACTTACGAAATAGGAAGGTACACCCTGATACCAAATTTGGAGGTTCTATCTTCATTGGCTTCGGAATTATGCTCGTTTGGCCTAAATTCGATCAAAAAGTTCTAAGTTCCGAACCCATTGTCCAATCCTCACCGTACGTAATCACCGCCATAGTTTCGCTGCCAATAACCTACAGCACAAATTTCATGAAGATAGCCTCATTAGTTGTTGAGTTATTGTGATTTTTTATATATGTTCCTTAGCTCTGACATCGATTAAAAGGCCCGGAATCCGAACCGTTGGGCTGATTTCGCCCTTATATAGTCCGCGCTGTACTTATAGTACTAGTTAACCCTTGTACACAATTTGAACGGTCTATCCTAATTTTAAGTAACTATTTTTAGTAATTTCGATTATAAGCCTTTAAAACTTGGGAGGTCTGAGAGGGGTACAGAACCACCACTCCAATTGATCCCAAATTAGGGGAACACGCAAGAGATAGTAAAGAACACCAAATTTGAAGCTTCTACATTTTTTCAAGTTGTTATCTTTATTAATTTTAAAGATATGCTTTAAGGTCTTCGGAAATGTGTGGCTGGTCCCCGACCCACTACTCCAATGGGACCCAAATTCACAAGACACTTAGGAAATAGGAAGGGACACCCTGATACTAAATTTGGAGGTTCTATCTTCATTGGTTTCGGAATTATGCTCGTTTGGCCTAAATTCGATCAAAAAGTTCTAGGTTCCGAACCCATTGTCCAATCCCGACCTTACGCAATTCCCGAAGTATTTTCATTACTAGTAACCTACAGCACAAATTTGATGAAGATAGCGTCATTAGTTGTTGAGTTATCGTGATTTTTTATATTTGTTCGTTAGCCCTGAAACCGATTAAAAGGTCCAGAATCCGAACCCATGGGCCGATTTCGCCCATATGCAATCCCCGCCGTACTTTCAGTCCTAGTAACCTACAGTTAAAATTTCATCAAGATAGCTCCATTATTTTTTGAGTTATCGTGCCTACGGGCGGACGGACGGACATGGCTATATCGACTAAGGCGGTCACGCTGATCACAAATATATATACTTTTCCATATCTAGCTCGCTTCCTTTAGGTGGTTACAAACACCATACCAAAGTTAATATACCCCTTTACCTATTCTATAGGTGTAGGGTATAAAAACCATCAAATTATATAAACTATGATATTTATATTATTACAAATTAATATTTCTTCCTAATAACTTTCAGTTTAATTATATAAAACATTGAAAAATAAGTAAATTAAGAGAATAGGTTAAAAAAATTATTTAAATTTGAAATAATTAATTCAGGGTACTAAATCATTCAATAGTAAATGCACTACAGGTAAAAATCCTGAAAAGAAGTAATTGCTGCATGTGTGTAAAATTTTATTTAATTGGATAAAAAGTTTTAAATATGTAATTTTTTAATTGCATTTTACGAATCCATTTATTTCAAGTTTATTGTTGTTTAATATTTTTAAATAGAATAATTTGTAAGAATTTTTATTATTTTTAAACTGATAAAATAATTAGAAAATTTTTTTAGTATTATAAAGTTAATTTGTTTAGCTAATTCTTACGATCAAACTAATAAAAGTTTTTACGGTTTTAAAATGGCTTATGGACTTCCCATTAAATTTGAACCAAACAGATGTAGGGTATTTCTAAGTCGGTTGCACCGCAATTGCAATTTTAATTAAACTTGGGGATGTCAAAGAATTTCATGCTGTGGCAAAAAACAATTAGGTAATTTTAGCTATTTTTTCAAAGAAGCAAAAATGAGAATCGCTTATTAGAATTTAGCTATTTTGAATAGTTGAAGAATGAAAATATAGGGCTTTGTTTTTAAAAAAATTAATAATATAATAAAAATAGCCTCTTATCTTATTAAAATATTTTAAATTAAGTAGTTTTTCGAAAATTTATTTTCGTTTAGCTTGAAAAGGCGGTTTTAAAATTCAATTACGAGATTTTATCTTTTACAAAGACAAAAATATACGTAGACTTAAGTTATTTATAATATACATAGATGATTTTATTAAATTTTAACATTAAATAAAATATAAGATAAGTGGTTTTTTTAATACATAAATACATTTTTTTTTATATTATTGTTTTTTTAATACATTTCAGTATTTTTAAAGGTTAAATATTTTTTAGATTAAGTTAGTTTTTAAATAATTTTATATATTTTATATATTTTTGTGCTAAAAGTAAATTAAGGTAAAGTTAAGTTTAATCATAATTATCTTCATCATTCATAAAAATAAAAAAAAAAATAAAAAAATATGCAGTCCGCACCGCCTTTCAATGCTAGTGAACCCTTGTACACAATTGGAACGTTCTTTCTTAATTTTAAAGTACCTTTTTTATTAATTTCAATGATATGCTTTAAGGTCTTCAGAACTGTGTCGATAATTATGTCAATAATATAATCAATAATAATATAAAATATAGCATAAAAAAAATATATAATAATAACTTATAATTTATAATTAATATCAAATTAAATCTAAAAAAGAAAAATAATAATTAATAACAATAAAAAAAATATAAAAATTTATCCTATAATCGTGTCCGTGGTAAAACCTATAGCTTAATAACGAATAATAAACAAATTTATCTATAACATATGCATATGTCAAATTGACACCAGTGACACATGCATATTAGACATGAGATAACCCAACAAACATCTATTCTGTACGTCAAGAGAAAGGGGTATGAAAGAAAATCGCAGTGACACCTTACGGAGAAAGTTGGCACCGCCTTTTTCACAAGGCGTGAGATGGAAAAATCATGTGGAATAGCTACAGCAGACTAATCACTTGCTTAGTGAAAACAGAAGGATTCTTGAAACAGAAACAACGCCTCGGATAAATAATGGAAATACGGATAGGATTCTCGGCACACGAAAAAGGACACGGCTTGAACAATGGAATATGTGCACTCTTAGGGAAGCATCAAGATTGGCACAACTTGAAAATCAGATGGCAACATATAAAATTGACATTATAGGGCTTAGTGAGGTTAGATGGACGGGGAGTGGAGAATATAGCATGGCTAAGGGAAACAAAATGATTTATAGTGGGAAGAAAACAAATGCAGAAAGTGGTGTAGCTATATAGTTATATCAAGGAAAATAATACACTCTCTAGAAACATAGAAACCAATTTCAGATAGAGTTATAACTGCGAGATTCCTGTGCAGGATCCGACACACCACTGTTATACAAAGCTATGCTCCAACAGAAGATGCAGATGACAGCATAAAAGATGAATTTTATACACAAGTCACCACAGCCCTTAGTAATACTAGAAGATCAGACATCATCATACTAATGGGTGACTTTAACGCAAAAGTGGGCTTTGATAACTATGGACTTAGGAAGGTAATGGGAACACATGGTTGCGGCACAAGGAACAATAATGGTGAAAGGCTGATTGAAATATGCCAGGCATTCAACC
The DNA here is from genome assembly GCA_963082915.1 of Dolichopus griseipennis. Taxonomy (NCBI): domain Eukaryota; kingdom Metazoa; phylum Arthropoda; class Insecta; order Diptera; family Dolichopodidae; genus Dolichopus; species Dolichopus griseipennis. The sequence continues at coordinate 185,430,394 of OY720441.1, read as the reverse complement.
TCACGATTGGTGGTACACTCTTCCCCCACAAGAATATACACAAATATACGTAGACTACACCAAGTGGTAACGCCAGAAACCAAATAGACCACATATGTGTAAGCAGAAGATGGAGAACCTCAATGACTGATGTTAGAAAAAGGAGAGGTGCTGACATCAATAGTGATCATGAATTGATAACAGGTGACGTCAAGCTAAAACTAAAAATAATTAGAAACGGCAACACCAGTAGGAGAAAACGATTAAATCTACAGAAGCTGCAGAATACCGAAACTAAGTCCAGTATGTGCACCACCATTAGAGAAACCATACATCCAAATGCATCGCAGAATTGGGAAGATGTTGTTACGAGTATAAATCAGATCGCAGAACAATCGCTCGGCACTATCTAACCTGAGAGAAAAAATTGGATTAGTGATGAAACATGGGAACTGATAAAGAAAAGAAGAGAAATCAAGCAGCGTATCTGTCATAGAGCTACCAGAGCGATAACAACAGAATACAAAACAATAGCGAAACAAGTAAAGAAAGCTGCAAGGAGGGATAAACGCAAGTACTTCGAAAAACTCGCAACAAGCGCGGAAAGAACTGCTATTCACAACAACCCAAGAGAGTTATACTTACAAATAGGTAAAATTACCTACCGCAGACAAATACAAAACCAAGCAATCAAAGACCAAAACGGCATCCCACTCTCAAACAGACATGCCCAGCTCCAGAGGTGGAAAAAACACTTCCAGAATATAAGCAACACTAACAACGTTACTATAGATAAGTAAGCGCTCCGAGTAGTCCAGAAATGAACATCAACACTGAACCACCAAGCCTACTTGAGATCAAAGACGTCATAATGACGCTAAAATGGAACAGAGCCGCAGAAGAATATACACTCCCAGCAGAAATACTACAGGCAGATCCGCAGATAGCAGCAGAAATACTAGCACCTCACATCACAAAAGCTTGGACCGAAGAACGCCTACCAAACTCCTGGAAAAAAGGTCTAATTGTGAAACTTCCCAAGAAAGGAGACTTGCTAAACAGCAACAATTGGAGGGGTATAACTCTGCTGAATATCATATACAAAGTTATCGCAACCATACTAAATCGAAGACTCTTAAACTCTATTAATTCAGTCACATTCTCCAGATATTGTTATATTAAATGAAACATGGATTTATTCATCCGAAATCCCATTTATGCAGATTCCTGAATTTTCATCCATCCATAAAAAACAAAATTTCATTTACTTCTCTTGCATTACCAAATTCTGTAAATGAGAAATTTAATCCTTTTGGAATCCAACTACTCAATTGTAAACCCTACATTAAAATTATTACAATGTATAATGCTCCTGGTATTGATAAAAACGATTACATCGATTCAGTGGGTATTCTCTTAAAGGCTTTCAGTAAAAACTGTATCATAGTAGGTGATACCAACATAGATTTGCTTTCAAATAATGAAAACACTATTACTTATATTAATATAGTTGAATCATACAACTTAAACATAATCAATGATACCACTATGAACGGAATAACTCGGCAGGCCGTAAATTGCAGTTGCCAATCTGTTTGTAATCATGGAAGCATCCTTGATCACGTTATTGCCAATTTTAAAACTTTTAATGCAACGATCAAATTGTCGGATAATCCCTATTAGTGACCACAAAGTTTTGGAGATAAATATTGAAAAATGCGATATAATACTCGAACAAATGACAAGAGTAACTATAGAAAAAACTAATTGGAATGCTTTCCAAAACTTAATTGCGCAAAAAATCCAAATGTGTAACTCTTATGATGAAATTACGGTATGTATAAATGTAAGTAAAGCATTTGCTTCTTCAACAAGAATAGTTAGAAGACGGAAACAAAACCATTGGATTACTACTTTTATACTTAATGTAATCAAAATACGAAATAAACTTTATGTAAAAATTCTTAAACAAAAAAACAACTATGATTTGCAAAATAGGTATAAAAAAATTAAAAACTATATTCAAAAATTAATAAAAGAAGCAAAGGATAACTACTTTAACAACCAAATAAGTGAAAGTTGCAACAGCTGTGGAAAATTATTAATAAGCACTTAAGTTCGAACATTTCTAAAGAGAGTTCGGCAATACACGTAACAAAGAACACCGGGGAAATCACTACTTGTGATTTAGAAGCAGCTAATATTCTAAATGATCATTTCGCTACCGTCGGAAGCAAGTTAAATAAAAACTTCAACAACCTTTCAAATAATGTAATAAATACACAGGATCACATAAATCAGAACTCAATTTATTTTATTCCAACAGATAGTAATGAAATAACACAAATTATAAACTCGTTTAAAACTAACTCATCTCCTGGACCAGATGGCATTTCAATAAAACATATCAAATCAATTAGACACATAATATCAAATAAGCTTTCTGATATAATAAATGAAATTTTATCGACTGGTGTTTTTCCAAATAAGGCCAAAGAATGTATTATCACTCCAATTTTTTAATCAGGAAAAAGGACAGATGTTAATAATTATAGACCAATATCTTTGACAAATTGTCTATCTAAGATATTTGAAAAGGTTATTAAACGTCGTTTAATTGCATTCTTCACAAATTCAAATCTAACTGATGACCATCAATTTGGTTTTTTAAACGGAAGCAGCACAGAATCCGCTGCGCTTGAAGTTGTTAATTTCATAAATATGGCTTTAAATAAAAATAACTACGCAGCCGCTATTCTTTTAGATCTAAAAAAAGCTTTTGACACCGTAAATCATGATATATTAATAAATAGCCTTTTCAATATGGGTATAAGAGGAGTTGCAGCCAATTTATTTAAATCGTATTTAAATTTTCGAAAAATCAAACCCAGAATAAAAGACCATATTAGTGAAGAAGCAAGTCTACAAATTGGAGTTCCACAAGGCACAGTTCTAGGCCCTATTCTTTATCTAGCTTATGTTAATAGCTTCAACAAAATTGGCTAAGTGGACATTATTCAATGTTTGCAGATGATACAATAATTCTGTACAATGGTAAAAACAAGAACCAATTGGAAGAAAATATTAATAATGATTTATACAAAGTTAGTGAGTGGCTAAATCATAAGAGATTAACAATCAACGTCTCTAAAACTGAATTCATCATATTTAAACAAAAAAATAAAGAACACATTAATCTATCAATCAATATTAATAATCAACAAATACAAAGAATAAAATCGTCGAAATATATAGGTTTACTTATTGATGAAGATCTATCTTGGAAAATTCACATAGATAATTTAAAAAAAGCCGTTTTATCATTAACTGGTGCAATTGGAAGGTGTCCTAAACTAAGTGAAGATATAGCTAAATTGGTCTTCTACGCCCACATTCAGTCTAAAATAAGGTATTTAATTCCAGTTTGGAGTCAAAGTAGCAAATACGTTATTAATTCAGTTAGCGCTATAGTGCGATACTACATCATTGTATTCTGATCGAAATTTACCTACCGTTGAACAAATAATATTTTTAAAACTGCAAGTTGATTTATAAACTATCAAATAACTTAACCAAAAGCAATTTGAAAATACAAACAAATGCTTCAATTCATAGCTACTTCACAAGAAGTGCTGAACATTATCGATTAGAAGCACTCGCAACTGAAAGAGGTAAAAGAGATATTATGTTTAATGACATAAAAAGCTTCAATAGTCTTCCTGCCTATATAAAATATGCTCCCAACATCAGGTTATTCAACAAACGTTTGAAAGCTGCACTACCCCAATTAAATAATAGAAAAATATATAAAAAAGCAAAAAAAAAATGTAATGTATCTAAAATTTTAATCTGTGTATTAAATTTTATTAATATTTATTATAATTTTAAATATCAAATTAGTTTTAAGTTAGATTATAGAAGAAATTTATAACAGTTTTACTGTCTATCTCAATTCTTTAATAAATAATAAAATAATAAATAATAAAAGAATACAAGCCGAAATAGAACAAAACAGAAGAAATGAACAAGCTGGATTTCGTCCTAATAGAAGCTGTACGGAACGCACAAACACGCTCCGATTGGTCATAGAGCAATCAGTAGAATGGCGCTCTCCACTATACCTCTTGTTCATTGACTTCAAGAAGGCTTTCGATACAGTTCACCGTATGGCGATATGGAATGCATTGAGAAGGAAAAGAATACACGAGAAAATATTACGAATAATATAAGCTATGTATGAAGATGCAGAAATAGCCGTTCTACACAATTATAACATAAGCAACACATTCACCACTAAAGCCGGAGTAAGACAAGGATGCCCACTCTCACCAATACTGTTCACCCTTGTGATAGATGAGGTCATGTTAGAAGCAGGCGCTTCTGGAAAGGTTATAAAATAAGATCTCTAACGGAAGCTCGAGAACCTCGACTATGCGGATGATATATGTTTGCTGGCGCAAAGATTCTGTGGCATATAACACAAAGCAGAAAAACTCCAGTAAGCAGCACGTAAAGTCGGGTTAGAAATTAACATAGATAAAACCAAGGCCATGAGAATAAATAACACAAACACAGAGACTGTCAAATTAGAAGTCCAAACAGTCGAATATGTTGATATCTTCTCCTACCTTGGCAACATACTAACAACAAATGGAGGCACAGAAGAAGATGTTAGTAACAAACTACGCAGAGCCAGAAGCGCCTTTGGTGAATTAAATAAGATATGGAAAAGCGGCCAAATAACGAGAAACACCAAACTTCGAATATTCAAAGCATGTGTAAAGTCCACAATGCTATATGGCATTGAAACTTAGCTGACGTCAAACAACATCAGACAGAAGCTCCAAGTATTTGCGAACAAATGCCTAAGAAGAATATGTGGAATTTTCTGGCCCAATACCACTAGTAACAAAGACCTATGGCAGCTCACGGGTGAAGAAACAATAGAGAAACAGATAAAACGTAGGAAATGGAGATGGATAAGCCACACTCTGAGGAAAGAACCCACAAGCATAACAAGAATGGCCCTTGAATGGAATCCCCAAGGCAGTCGGAGACGAGGTCGACCCAATAACACCTGGCGTCGAACAGCAATAGCTGAATTAACCAAGCATGGACTAACATGGGAAGAAATGAAGGCGAGCACAAATAATAGAGAACAATGGAGGAGGCTAGTTGATGCCCTATGCTCCCACGAGGAGTAACAGGAATAAAAAAAAAAAAATTAATTATTGATTATGCCATTAATTTGAACCCAATGGCGAATGGTAGCTGAGTAGAGTCGAAAACCAGAAAAGTTTTTTCACTTTCACTAGCATTCGAACCCAGGCCCTTCCGCATGAAAGGTCGGCACTCAACCACTGTGCCATCCAGCCGTTCAAATAGGCGAAATCCGATAATGGATTCGGATCCTGGAACTTTTTCATTGAATTTAGGCCAAAGGAGCATGATTCCGAATCCAAAGAATATAGAACCTCCAAATTTGGTAGCAGGGTGACCCTTCCTATTCCCGTAGTGTCCTCGAAAATTGCAACAAATAGTGGGAGTAGTGGGTCAGGGACCATCCACATAGTTTCGAACACCTTAAAACATATCTTCAAAAATAACAAAAATAGTAACTTCAAACAAATGTGGAAGCTTCAAATTTGGCACAAGGGTGTTCTTTACTATTTCCTACGTGTTCCCTTAATTCTTGATCAATTGGAGTGGTTTTTCAGGTAATTCTCTTACACTTCCCAAGGTTTAAAGACTTATCTTCGAAATTAATAATTAATAATATTTGGGGCACAGGTGTTTCTTCTTATTTGTTTTGTGTACGTGAGATTTTGAATGCATTGTAATAGCGGTTTGCGTACCACCTCCACTACTCCTAAGACCTTAAAGCATATATTCGAAATGAATAAAGATATTAACTTCAAATTTGATACACTTTTTTCTATTTCTGCTCTTATTTAACACCTTTATATTTTTAAAAGGCTAAGAATTTGACTATAAAACATATTATGCATTATATTTTATAAATTAAAATCAAAATATTTTTTTAATAAACGACGAAATTTTTTTTTTTTAATTTTTATTACATCATATCTATATTTTATTGAATTATTACCAAATTTGGAGGTTCAGTACGAGTATAATTAAGAAATTGTGTACGATACTTAAATTTTAAAATTTATTTTTATATTTAAATGAATTATATGAAAGGTTCTAAATTTGCCATTGTATTTTAGAAATACATTTATTGCATATTTTGATTATTAAATTTTGTGATAAAAAGCTAATGAAAGCATTAATGAAATTTTAAATTAACATTAAAAACCATCAAATTTTATAAACTTTGATATTTATATTATTACAAATTAATATTTCTTCCTAATAACTTTCAGTTTAATTATATAAAACATTGAAAAATAAGTAAATTAAGAGAATAAGTTAAAAAAATTATTTAAATTTGAAATAATTAATTCAGGGTACTAAATCATTCAATAATAAGTGCACTACAGCTAAAAATGCTGAAAAGAAGTAATTGCTGCATGTGTGTAAAATTTTATTGAATTGGATAAAAAGTTTTAAATATGTAATTTTTTAATTGCATTTTACGAATCCATTTATTTCAAGTTTATTGTTGTTTAATATTTTTAAATAGATTAATTTATAAGAATTTTTATTATTTTTGAACTGATAAAATAATTAGAAAATGTTTTTAGTATTATAAAGTTAATTTGTTTAGCTAATTCTTACGATCAAACTAATAAAAGTTTTTACGGTTTTAAAATGGCTTATGGACTTCCCATTAAATTTGAACCAAATAGGTGTAGGATATTTCTAAGTCTGATATTTCTAATCTACTGACTGTTTCTTTACTTATTTTAATTTTAAGTAATCCTGGGGATGTCAAAGAATTTAATGCTGTGGCAAAAAACAATTAAGTAATTTTAGCTATTTTTTCAAAGAAGCAAAAATAAGAATCGCTTATTAGAAATTTAGCTATTTTGAATAGTTGAAGAATGAAAATATAGGGCTTTGTTTTTAAAAAAATTAATAATATAATAAAAATAGCCTCTTATCTTATTAAAATATTTTAAATGAAGTAGTTTTTCGAAAATTTATTTTCGTTTAGCTTGAAAAGGCGGTTTTAAAATTCAATTACGAGATTTTATCTTTTGCAAAAACAAAAATATACGTTGACTTAAGTTATTTATAATACACATAGATGATTTTATTAAATTTTAACATTAAATAAAATATAAGATAAGTGGTTTTTTTAATACATAAATATTTTACATTTCAGTATTTTTAAAGGTTAAATATTTTTTAAATTAAGTTAGTTTTTAAATAATTTTATATATTTTATATATTTTTGTGCTAAAAGTAAATTAAGGTAAAGTAAAGTTTAATCATAATTATATTCATCATTCAATTCAGGATGATATCAATAGTTACATCATTAGTTACTAAATTTTGATAAAAACTATGCTTTTACTATGCTATGCTTTACTATTACTATACTATGCTAACTATGCACTTTGAAATATTTCAGTTAACCTATTTTATCATCTGTAATTTTATACCTGCAATCATTGCCTGGAGGTAACGCATTATAAAAATAATAAGAATTTATAAGTATATATGTACATATATAAGGAAACAAACAAATTTACATTTTATTTATATAGATAATTAGAAAAATTTTAATAGAAATATTAAAAAATTTATAATATTAAAGGATAGTGCATCACAAACGAAAAATTTCTTCATTGAATTGCTACTTATTACTTACACTTTAACAATATTTTAAATATAATTTAATAACAATTAACAATATTACATTTATCAAAATTACATTAAAAATTTATAAAAACACCTTCCGATCGTTTCAACAATTTAATAAAGAATAACTTAATTTTAGTTAGATACCAACCACAACAAACTGTGCTGCAATAAAAGAACTTATATCTAGATAAGTGGCGTCTATAGTGGTAAAAATTTTTTGCAAAAATAACTTGGTCAGATTCAATCATATATTAAGAGTAAATTAAATATTAAGAGCCAATTAAATATTAACAGTTAAATAAATATTATAAATAATGTTAAGTGAAAACTAATAATAACAAGAATGTTAATTTGTACTTAGAATAATTAAGATCAATAAATACCTTTAAGTCAAAGAAGGCAGAAAAGTTTATATTAAACTGACGACGAGGATTAAAAAAAAAAAAAAAAACCAAGGAACAAAATAAGAATTTTAATTAAGTAAGTCCAATAACAAGAAACAAAGGAAAAAACTGATAGTGAAAAATAATACCTAGATATTATTAATAAATGAAAAAGAATTATTAAAACTATTATTTAAAAAGGAAAAGTGTTATTAAAAAAAAAAATATATATAATATCTAATAATTAAACAAAAAAAAAATATATAATTGTTCTACAAGATCATATCCGGTGTACAGCCTTTTTTTATTTTTTTTCTCGAGTTACAAGCCCAAACTTAACACTAAATTAAAAATCCAATACAATATTAGCAACCAATATTCCAAACTTAACATAAATTAATAAATTAAAAATTAATTTACAAAACAAACCTAAATAAATAAATTAATAGTTAAATAAGCGAATTGATTGTTTAAAGTTTTTAACAAAAAGTTTTGCGCATTGAATTAAAAAACAAATACCCTATAATTAAAAAAAACAACACTAAGAACAAATAAAACAATTAAATATTATGGGTCTTGTGTTAATGCTCAAAGCAAGCATACCTTCTTCTTGTAAAATATTGTAAAAATTTAATTAAAAAAAAAAAAACAGGTTTTAAAAATAATTTAAAATAAATCAATTTAAAAAAAAAAAATTTGTGCTATGTATATAAATAATATTTGAATTACAATTGGAATTCAAACCGGTTTTTCTTTAAAAAAAAAAATAATAAATAAATAAAGAACAAATAAAAATTTTAATTTTAAAAACCAAAACAATAAAAACAGATAACAGTGTTTTTTTTTTAATTTAATTAGGATAAAATTTACAAAACTCATTATAATAGTTGACAACCAAAATGGGGGATACAAGCCCCCCTATTGAGTCGTCATTTTTTGACATAAAAAGAATAAAAACGAATAATTTTGTTTTCCCTTTAAATAGCAGAAATAATACGATTGGATCAAAATTTTTAACTTTAAGTAGAAATGATGAAGGAAAAAATATGACAACAATGCCTTCTTTCCTACTTAAAAAAATTATAGATGGAATATGCGGAGAAGTAGATTTGTGCAAAAAATTGTCAAATGGTACAATTCTGATTAAAACAAAAAACTTAATTCAGGAAGAAAAATTAATAAAATTAAAACTAATAATAAATGTGACTATAAAAGAACACCAGACATTAAACAAATCGAAAGTTGTATATTGACCAGAATTAAAATATATCACGGATCAGGAAATTTTAAATGAATTGAAATCACAAAAAGTAATTGAAATAAAAAGATTCCAAAGAACAAATGCAAAGTTGAGAAAAGAGGATAACGGCCTATATGCGTTTACTTTTGACACACCAAATTTACAAGATAATTTAAAAGTAGGATACGAGATATTTAAAATAAGAATATATGTACCACCTCCCATGAGATGTTTTCAATGTTTAGGTTATAACCATCTCACAAAAGATTGCAAAAAAGAAAAAACGTGTGCAAATTGTGGTGAACTTTACCATTTAAATGAAGAAAATCAAATTTGTTTTAATAAGGTTAAGTGTATCAATTGCCCGGTGGAAGACAGCAACCACAGTTCACTAGATAAAAAAATGTCCCCGTTTCGTAAAAGAAAAAGAAATAAAATTTATCAAGACAAAAGAACGGGTTGATATTAGAGAAGCAAAACAAAGATATTATCAGAGACACCCAGAATCTACTAAAAAATCATTTTCAGAAATAGTCAAACCAAAAACATGCACCTGCAAATGTTCGTGTCAAGAAAATAGCTTTACTCCAAAAAACCAGGAACAAATAAACGATAATATATTACCAACAACCTCACTTGCGACAACTGAAGACAACTTAAAAACAATAAAACATAAGAACTCTGTTAAAATCTACCCAAAAGGCCTTTCAAAAAAACAACAAAAAGAAATTAAAAAAGTAAAGAAACAGTCAGTGGGTGCAACCGACTTAGAAATACCCAACACCTATTTGGTTCAAAATTAGTGACATATCCATAAGTCATTTTAACGCCATAAAAGCTGTTATTAATTTGATTGTAAGACATAGCTAACCAAATTAACTTTATAATACTAAAAACATTTTCTAATTACCCTATCTATTAAAAAATACTACAAATTCTTACTAATTTATCTATTTAAAAATATTAAAAAACAAAAAAACTTGTTATAAATTAAAATATATTTATTCCAATTCAATTACAAAATGAAAAAATTCTAGTTATTAAATTTTGTGATAAAAAGCTAATCAAAGCATAATATATTTAATAATCCAAATTTTTCAAAATTCCAATTATTTTAAATGGCTAGTTAATATACCTAATAGAAAAGCTTATACGCAAAATATGCAATAAATGTATTTCTAAAATACAATTAAAAATTTACACCTTTTCATATATTTCATTTAAATATAAAAATAAATTTTACATAAATGCAGCAAGTACCTTTGAACATAGCTGAACCACTACAATTAAGTCTAGATTTCGGAGACACATAGGACATAGGAAATATATTCTTTGGCTTCGAAATTAAACTCGACCACAACCAATTCCCATGGTACTTTCATTACTAGTAACCTACTGTTAAATTTCATCTAAATACCGGCATTAGTTTTTGAGTTATGGTGTTTTTAAGATATATGTTTGTTAGTCCTTGAACTTTTCAAGGGTTCCAGGACCCGAAATTATGGTACCATTTCGCCCATATGCAGTCCCGTCATACTTTCAATACTAGTTAACACTTGTACACAATTGGAACGCTCTATCTTAATTTTAAGTTACTAGTTTTATTAATTTCGATGATAAGCTTTTACACATTGGGGGGTCTAAGAGAGGTTCTGAACCACCACTCCAATTGATCCCAAATTAGGGGGGCACGCAAGAAATAGTAAAGAACACCCTTGTGGCAAATTGGAAGCTTCTACATTTGTTTCAAGTAACTATCTTTATTAATTTCAAAAATATGCTTTAAGGGCCTAAGAACTGAGTGGCTGGTCCCCGATCCACTACTCCAATGGGGCCCAAATTTCAAAGACACTTACGAAATAGGAAGGGACACCCTCATACCAAATTTGGAGGTTCTATCTTCATTGGTTTCGGTATTATGCTCGTTTGGCCTAAATTCGATCAAAAAGTTCTAGGTTCCGAACCCATGATCCAATCCCGACCTTACGCAATCCCCAAAGTAGTTTCATTACTAGTAACCTGCAGCACAAATTTTATGAAGATAGCGGAATTAGTTGTTGAGTTATCGTGATTTTTTATATATGTTCGTTAGCCCTGAAACCGATTAAAAGGTCCAGAATCCGAACCCATGGGCCGATTTCGCCCATATGCAATCCCCGCCGTACTTTCAGTCCTAGTAATCTACAGTTAAAATTTCATCAAGATAGCTCCATTATTTTTTGAGTTATCGTGCCTACGGATGGACGGACGGACATGGCTATATCGACTCATGCGGTCACGCTGATCACAAATATATATACTTTTCCATATCTAGCTCGCTTCCTTTAGGTGGTTACAAACACCATACCAAAGTTAATATACCCCTTTACCTATTCTATAGGTGTAGGGTATAACAAGTAAAGAAACAGTCAGTCGGTGCAACCGACTTAAAAATACCCTACACCTATTTGGTTCAAATTTAAGGACATATCCATATGTCATTTTAACACCATAAAAGCTGTTATTAATTTGATCGCTAACCAAAGACATAGCTAACCAAATTAACTTTATAATACTAAAAACATTTTCTAATTACACTATCTCTTAAAAAGTATTACAAATTCTTACTAATTTATTTATTTAAAAATATTAAAGAACAAAAAAACTTGTTATAAATGAAAATATATTTACTCCTATTCAATTACAAAATTAAATAATTCTAGTTATTAAATTTTGTGATAAAAAGCTAATCAAAGCATAATATATTTAATAATCCAAATTTTTCAAAATTGCAATTATTTTAAATGGATAGTTAATATACCTTGTTTCATTACCATAAGCTTTTCTATACGCAAAATATGCAATAAATGTATTTCTAAAATACAATTACAAATTTACACCTTTTCATATAATTCATTTAAATATAAAAATAAATTTTACATAAATGCAGCATGTATCTTTGAACATAGCTGAACCACTACAATTAAGTCTAAATTTCGGGGACACATAGGAAATAGGAAATATATTTCTTGGCTTCGAAATTAAACTCGACTTCAACGAATTCTCATGGATCTTTCATTACTAGTAAACTAGAGTTTAAATTTCATCAAAATGGCGGCATTATTTTTTGAGTTATGGTGTTTTTAAGATATATGTTTGTTAGCCCTAGAACTTTTCAAGGGTTCCAGAACCCGAAACTATTGTGCGATTTCGCCCATATGCAGTCCCCGTCATACTTTCAATACTAGTTAACCCTTGTACACAATTGGAACGTTGTAATAGTTTTATTAATTTCGATGATAAGCTTTTACACATTGGGGGGTCTACACATTACAGGTCCTGAACCACCACTCCAATTGATCCAAAATTAAAGGGACATGCAGGAAATAGTAAAGAACACCCATGTGCCAAATTTGAAACTTCTACATTTATTTCAAGTTACTATCTTTATTAATTTCGAAAATATGCTTTAAGATCTTCGGAATTGAGTGGCTGATCCCCACCCACCACTCCAATTGGGCTCAAATTTCAAGGAGACTAAGGAAATCGAAAGCGACTCCCTGCTACCAAATTTGGAGGTTCTATCTTCATTGGTTTCGGAACTATGCTAGTTTGGCCTAAATTCGATCAAAAAGTTCTAAGTTCCGAACCCATTGTCCAATCCTCATTGTACGCAATCGCCGCCGTAGTTTCATTACCAATAACCTACAGCACAAATTTCATGAAGATAGCGTCATTAGTTGTTGAGTTATCGTGATTTTTTATTTATGGTCGTTAGCCCTGAAACCGATTAAAAGTTCCAGAATCCGATCCCTTCGGCTGATTTCACCCTTATACAACACGCGCTGTACTTGTAGTACTAGTTAACCCTTGTACACAATTTGAACGTTCTATCTTAATTTTAAGTTACTATTTTTAATAATTTCGATTATAAGCTTTTAAAACTTGGGAGGTCTAAGAGGGGTACTGAACCACAACTCCAATTGATCCACAATTAGGGGGACACGTAAGAGATGGTAAAGAACACCCTTGTGCCAAATTGGAAGCTTCTACATTTTCTCAAGTTACTATCTTTATTAATTTTGAAGATATGCTTTAAGGTCTTCGGAAATGTGTGGCTGGTCCCCCACCCACTTCTCCAATGGGACCCAAATATCCAAGACACTTAGGAAATAGTAAGGGACACCCTGATACCAAATTTGGAGGTTCTATCTTCATTGGTTTCGGAATTATGCTTGTTTGACCTAAATTCGATCAAAAAGTTCTAGGTTCCGAACCCATGGACCAATCCCGAACTTATTCAATCTCCGAAGTAGCTTCATTGCAAGTAACCTACAGCACAAATTTTATGAAGATAGCGGAATTAGTTGTTGAGTTATCGTGATTTTTTATATATGTTCGTTAGCCCTTCGATCGATTAAAAGGTCCAGAATCCAAACCCGTCGGCCGAATTCGCCCATATGCAATCCCCGCCGTACTTTCAGTCCTAGTAACCTACAGTTAAAATTTCATCAAGATGGCTCCATTATTTTTTGAGTTATCGTGCCTACGGATGGACGGACGGACATGGTTATATCGACTCAGGAGGTCACGCTGATCACAAATATATATATTTTCCCATATCTAGCTCGCTTCCTTTAGGTTGTTACAAACACCATTCCAAAGTTAATATACCCCTTTACCTATTCTATAGGTATAGGATATAAAAATATTATATGGATGCTTACTATAATAATATATACATAAATATATTGTATTTGTATATCAATACCATATACTAAAATTATAAATCATGTATTACGTATTATGCTTCGATAGACAAATAAAAAGAAAATAAAAACAAATTACTGATATAATTTCTTGTTGCATCTTAAAAATTTAAAGATGAATAAGTTAAATAGTCTATTTTTTGTATGCTACGTATTTTATAAAATGTTGGATTCGTTGGTTCAAATTCTCTTTATGTTGAAATATTTTTTTAATTTCAATTAAAATTTTGTTTTTATTTAAATACCTACCTATTTGTTAAATTTTAAATTAATATGTTCTAAAACAGATTATCTTTTTGAAAAAGTAATGCAGCATGTAATTGATAAAATATTTGTTTGTTAATAAAAGAATTAAAAATTATTATAACTTTTTTTTGTTTCACTAATGATATATTTCTCATCTATTATGTGGGAAATTTATTTTTCGGTCTTTATCGTTGTGAACTCTTAACACCAGAAATTTGACCACAAATTAAGAAGAATTGTAAAGTTTAGAGGTTATCAATTTTATTATTAATTAAGTAGGTTTAAATAAAACGCGGACACTTTGTTATATTTATTTTTATTATTAATTAATTTACTAGTATTAAAATACTAGGAATTCATAGTTTTTTATAACAATATATTTTAATTACCTACGTTGGTTTTTTATACCCTACACCTATAGAATAGGTAAAGGGATATATTAACTTTGGTATGGTGTTTGTAACCACCTAAAGGAAGCGAGCTAGATATGGAAAAGTATATATATTTGTGATCAGCGTGACCGCCTTAGTCGATATAGCCATGTCCGTCCGTCCGTCCGTCCGTCCGTCCGTCCGTAGGCACGATAACTCAAAAAATAAAGGAGCTATCTTGATGAAATTTTAACTGTAGGTTACTAGGACTGAAAGTACGGCGGGGATTGCATATGGGCGAAATCGGCCCATGGGTTCGGATTCTGGACCTTTTAATCGGTTTCAGGGCTAACGAACAAATATAAAAAATCACGATAACTCAACAACTAATGACGCTATCTTCATCAAATTTGTGCTGTAGGTTACTAGTAATGAAACTACTTCGGGAATTGCGTAAGGTCGGGATTGGACCATGGGTTCGGAACCTAGAACTTTTTGATCGAATTTAGGCCAAACGAGCATAATTCCGAAACCAATGAAGATAGAACCTCCAAATTTAGTATCAGGGTGTCCCTTCCTATTTCCTAAGTGTCTTGTGAATTTGGGTCCCATTGGAGTAGTGGGTCGGGGACCAGCCACACATATCCGAAGACCTTAAAGCATATCTTTAAAATTAATAAAGATAACAACTTGAAAAAATGTAGAAGCTTCCAATTTACCACAAGGGTGTTCTTTACTATCTCTTGCGTGTTCCCCTAATTTGGGATCAATTGGAGTGGTGGTTCTGTACCCCTCTCAGACCTCCCAAGTTTTAAAGGCTTATAATCGAAATTACTAAAAATAGTTACTTAAAATTAGGATAGCCCGTTCAAATTGTGTACAAGGATTAACTAGTACTACAAGTACAGCGCGGACTATATAAGGGCGAAATCAGCCCAACGGTTCGGATTCCGGACCTTTTAATCGATGTCAGGGCTAAGGAACATATATAAAAAATCACGTAACTCAAGGTTATTGGCAGCGAAATTACGGCGGTGATTACGTACGGTGAGGATTGGACAATGGGTTCGGAACTTAGAACTTTTTGATCGAATTTAGGCCAAACGAGCATAATTCCGAAACCAATGAAGATAGAACCTCCAAATTTGGTATCAGGGTGTCCCTTCCTATTTCGTAAGTGTCTTTGAAATTTGGGCCCCATTGGAGTAGTGGATCGGGGACCAGCCACTCAGTTCTTAGGCCCTTAAAGCATATTTTCGAAATTAATAAAGATAGTAACTTGAAACAAATGAAGAAGCTTCCAATTTGCCACAAGGGTGTTCTTTACTATTTCTTGCGTGCCCCCCTAATTTGGGATCAATTGGAGTGGTGGTTCAGAACCTCTCTTAGACCCCCAATGTGTAAAAGCTTATCATCGAAATTAATAAAACTAGTAACTTCAAATTAAGTTAGAGCGTTCCAATTGTGTACAAGGGTTAACTAGTATTGAAAGTATGACGGGACTGCATATGGGCGAAATCGTACCATAATTTCGGGTCCTGGAACCCTTGAAAAGTTCAAGGACTAACAAACATATATCTTACAAACACCATAACTCAAAAAATAATGCTGGTATTTTGATGAAATTTAACAGTAGGTTACTAGTAATGAAAGTACCATGGGAATTGGTTGTGGTCGAGTTTAATTTCGAAGCCAAAGAATATATTTCCTATGTCCTATGTGTCTCCGAAATCTAGACTTAATTGTAGTGGTTCAGCTATGTTCAAAGGTACTTGCTGCATTTATGTAAAATTTATTTTTATATTTAAATGAAATATATGAAAAGGTGTAAATTTTTAATTGTATTTTAGAAATACATTTATTGCATATTTTGCGTTTATAAGCTTTTCTATTAGGTATATAAACTAACCATTTAAAATAATTGCAATTTTTAAAAATTTGGATTATTAAATATATTATGCTTTGATTATCTTTTTATCACAAAATTTAATAATTAGAATTTTTTCATTTTGTAATTGAATTGGAATAAATATATTTTCATTTATTTCAAGTTTGTTTGTTTTTTAATATTTTTAAATAGATAAATTAGTAAGAATTTGTAGTATTTTTTAATAGATAGGGTAATTAGAAAATGTTTTTAGTATTATACAGTTAATTTGGTTAGCTATGTCTTACGATCAAATTAATAACAGCTTCTATGGTGTTAAAATGACTTATGGATATGTCCTTAAATTTGAACCAAATAGGTGTAATGTATTTCTAAGTCGGTTGCACCGACTGACTGTTTCTTTACTTGTTAATAATATAATTTATTATTCTTATTCTACTTTAGTAAGTTCTTATTCTAGTTTTAGTACAGTTACAACATTTATATTTAAATGTGGTTAATTTGTTATTATTACAATATTCATATTTAAATTTAGTTAATTTCTTATTATTACAAGATTAATTTTTTATATTTCTGGTATTCTAATTTTAGTATTTACTTCTGGTATATTATAAGCGAAAAAATGCATTCAATGCATTTTTACCAAAAAAATGTATTTATAGTATGTATTGATTCATGTTGGAATATTCAATTTGGAAAGCGGTAATGTCGTTTATTAGGTCACAGATATTTAACATGTGTTTGTTTTATAAATGAACATTGCGTTTGAACTCTATATGAGGTATTTAATGTAATTTATATTATATGAAATATTTAGTATAAACAAAATTTGTTTATGAAGGAGGTAAACAAATGTTATATTTATATGATTCTTTGAGTAGGTAAACATTATCTTTAGATAATGGACCGTAATGTAACTCCATTTCCTAAGACTGAGGCTCCGACGAAACTATTACGATGTTTCCTTTGATAAAGTCTCTTTTTATAAGGTAAGTGATAATTTATATAAGTGAAAGGGTTATTATTATAAAAATACCATAATTAAAGTAATTGTTTTATTTATGTTTAGTATGAACTTCTTGAAATTAAATTATTTTTCTATTGTTATTTATGTCCCTTAAAATTAATTCCTTAGAATCTAGTTCAATATTAGTTTCAGTATTTGTTATATTTATATTTGAAAAAGGATAAGTATAATGATTTTTAATTTTTAAATTGTTATTTATAAATGTAACTCTTTTAATAGTTACAGAACAATCTTGGAATTTAATTAAACTATTTTTATATAACATTAAGTTTTCTTGATTACAATCTTGACTAATATTGGTATTTTTCAAATTTTTTACAATAATGAGACCTGGTTTTATTCCTTTTATTAGTCTTTTGTGTTCAAACTCATTTCACGAATTGCATGAGTGGAACTTGTAATTTTATTTATACATTCGTCTTCTACTACAAAAAAAATTATTTTTTTGGTTATCTTTTGCGTTATTATAAAAAATTCGTTTGTATTGATTCATTATAAACTTATTATTTGACAATACTAATTCTTTATTATCCTTATTAGGAATAGGTTCAATTATAATTTCTGAATATGTCATAGTGGTATATATAGGGAGGTAAATTATGATGAGTATTTGGTTTGGATAGAAAGCAACCGAAATTTGTATGTCCCTAAAGGATTCTATGTCGGTTAAAATATCTATTTCGTCGGGTGATAAAATGTTTCTAGATAAAATATTAAGTTTGGAATTTTTTTGTTCTTTTTGTGAGATTTATAGTATTTGTATCTCCTGTATTAGTAATTATATGGTCGTCATACAGTCTTTTAGCGGTTATTTTTCTAAACTTAGAGTGATTTTTACCCCCTCTAATTTCTTTTGGATATTGAGGACCTGCTTTAATATCCACCTCTTCCCTATTCTTTTTTAATTTATTTACAACATTTTCTTTAATTTAAATTATTCTGTCTTTAATATCTTTATATTCTAGCTGTCCAATAGTACCATGTCAATAGGTACTATTGGTCAATAGGTTTTCTATTCGTTGTGGAGTGAATAGAATTGTTATAAAAACTGATAATTTTTAATATTTTTTCTTCAACAGTTTCAAAATCCGTATTAGGGTTATATCCTAATAGGGTTATATCCTAAAAAATATAAAATCCTTATTAGGGTTTTACGTAGTAGTCTTAGATGTTCATTTATTGTATTGTGAAATCGTTGTACGTCTGAGTTAGAGGTATGGTTATTATTGGAGGTAAAATTAATTTTGATATTATTATTTTTCAAAAACGGTTGTAAGGGTATCGCTTTCAATCCTAGTTCGTTGTTGACTGTTAGTTGTTTAAAGCTTCCTACTGAACCTAAGAACTGCAGAATCGCCCTTCTGAGTTCTATCCAGGTTCTTCTTTTAATTTTGATAGCCTGAGCGTATTTTGAAAATTTGTCTATCAGGGTAGAAATAATGTTATATCTAAACTATAAAAAAAGGTCACCATGAATAATTTCGCTAGGCCCATTTGGATTTTCGGTTATTTTAATTTTTCTTTAATAGGTTTACGTTCATATTTTTCTTTATTACAGATCTCACAATTCTTTAAAAATTTTTTGATTCTATCTTTCAATTCTGGGTTATAGATTCTATTTTTTAATTGCACAAAATTTTCGTTTCATTTACTTAGTCTTCAATCAAAATTGCATTAGTTTTTGTAATATTAAAATGATTATGGATTAAAGTTTTGATCGTTTTATGGTCTAGAAATTTAGTAAAGATAGTTTTCCGATTTTTGTGAAACAGTTTTTCTGTTTTGATTTTAGGAGAGCCGAAATTTATTTTTTTGATGATAATTTGATTTTTGTAAAAGCTTAATGGGCATTTGGTTTCTGTAATTATAGGTTCTTCGGTTTCTGGTTCTTCTACATGATTTATAATGACTCTAGATAAAGCATCTGCATTTCCGTTTTGTGCCCCTTTTTTATATTTTATGACATAGTTATATTCCGAAAGTCTAAATCTCCAACTTGTCAATTTAGAGTTCGGTTCCTTGATTGAAAACAACCAAATCAAGGGCCTGTGGTCGGTTTTGATGACAAATTTTCATCCAAATAGATATGGGCGGAAATATTGAGTTGTTCACACTATAGCGAGTAATTCTTTTTCGATGGTGCTATAATTCTGTTCATGTCCGTTAAGAGTACGGCTTGCATAACAAATAGGATGATTATATTGTAAATGAATAGCGCCTAAAGCGTAATTACTAGCATCGGCTTGCAGAGTAAATTGTTTGCTATGTTTTTAATATTTCGAAACTATCTTGTTATTCAGGATCATTTATATTTAACTTAACATCCTTTTTTAAATATTTCGTCATAAGCTTTGCAATTTTTGAATCTTTGATAAATTTCTGGTAATATCCGGTAAGTCCTAAAAATTTTTTTATTTTTTTTGCCGATTTTGGCAGAGGAAAATTTTGATTTTGTAGTGTTTTAACAATAATTGGTTTAATTGATGTTTGCCATTTAGGATGGCAAAGTTCTGGGTTTATAATGGAATTGGTTGCCCCTGTATCGATTATAAACTTAAGTGGTGTTTTTTTGATTGTACCACTATATTAGCTAAGTTTCCTCCGAGGCTGGCTGTATTGGAACTCCTATATGGATTTTGGGCATAATTATTGTCTTTGTGTTAGTGTTATTATTATAATTATTACTATTGTTGTTACTATAATTATTATTATTTCGAGACTTAAAATTAAAATTATTTGATCTCCTCTGAGTTTGATTAAAGTTCGTTTGTTGATTATTATTTGGTTCGTATGTTCGGGGTTTATTGTTATTACTATAATTTCGCGAATTATGGTTGTTGTTGTTATTATTATAATTCCGAGAGTTGTTATTATTATTATTATTATTATATTTTAGAGAACTATTGTTATTGTTATTTTGAACACGATTTGGTCTTACATGCGAAAATGTATTTGTCGTAAACGCATGACCAGACTGGAATAGTACTTCCATTACGCTCTCTAGGGTGGTAGGATTCCTACATGCCAGAATTGTTCTCATCGGTTCTGGCATTTTACTCTTAAATATTTTTAAAGAGGTTTTTATGTTATTGCGAGCACATTCATTGGCCGCAGCCCCTGATCCTAGTACCGTTATCGCTTTATTATTTAATGCTCTTAACTTATTTTTTATTTCGCTGTAGAAGTCTTCATTACAAGTGTTATATGTTATTGCCCTTAATTCGTCATATAAATCTTCAAAGGTTTTCCTTTTACCAAAGTTGTTTTGTAATCAAATTTTGATATTTGACCAAGAAATTGCTTGGCAGTTTATCTCTATCATTTCTCTAGCCGTACCCCGTAATTTACTGTTGATTATGTCTGAGAATATAGTTTGAGATAGGGTATCGTATGTTCCCAGTATTGGATGTACCCTGTCTACTAAATTAGTAAAGGTTTGTAAGTCTCTACTATCTCCGCTGAATTCCGGTTGTCGGCCAGATATTCTAACGGTTCTAATGTTAACGTGTTTACTTGTTCGTTAACCATTTTAAGAATTAATATTGTAAAATTAGTTAACTAAATATTATATTTTTTTTTCAAAAACAAAGGAATTTGATTGAGAGAAGACGAAAGAATTTTATTATATAACTTTATACTTGAATAATTAATTGTACAATTTTTTTTGAAATAACTCCAAAAAAAAATAAAAAGAATTGTTTTACATTTATAAAAAAACAAGCTTAAATAACTTACTGTGTAGTTTTTTCATAGTTTTTTATAAAAATATATTTTATTATCTTAAATAAAAACTGAATTGAATTGTCTTTGACAATTCTTGCATATATATACTGTAAAAATTACCTACGTTGGTCTTTTAATAATATAATTTATTATTCTTTTCTAGTTTAGTAGGTTCTTATTCTAGTTTAAGTACAGTTACAACATTTATATTTAAATTTGGTTTATTTCTTACTATCACAATATTCATATTTAAATTTAGTCCATTTTTTATTATTACAAGATTCATTTCTTATATATCTGGTATTCTAATTTTAGTATTTACTTCTGGTATTCTTATTATTGTTTTTGTAATTGTTTATAAAGGAAAAAATGCATGCAATGCATTTTAAATGTATTTATTTTTTATTTTTTTTTTCTTCCTTTCTACTCAACTCCTTCAATCTATCTCGATAATTTTTCAAATTAAAAGACTTAAAATATTAAAAATTGAATTATGTTTAAAATATAAGTAAAGTAAATTAAGAGAATAAATATAAAACTTATTTAAATTGAAATCATTATTCAAGGGTACTAAATCGTTCAACAATAAATGCTGTACAGCAATAGTTAATAATTCTGAAGAGAAGTAATTCCTGCATGTGTGTAAACTTTTATTGAATTTGATAAAAAGTTTTAAATATGTAATTTTTTAATTGGATTTTGTGAATACATTAATTTAAGTTTTTTTGTTTTTTGATATTTTTAAAATTCATAAATAAGTAACAATTTTTAATATTTTTGAATAGATAAAATAATTAAAAAATGTCTTTAGTATTACAAAGTTAATTTGGTCAGTTATGTCTTACGATCAAGCTAATAAAAGCTTTTATGGTTTTCAAATAACTTATCAAAAATAAATGATAACATCATAATTAAGTTATTTCAACAATTCATTATTAATTATGAATAATAGTGCAATAAATGTGTATAAAAATAAATGATAACCTTATAAATAAGATATTTCAACAATTATAATGTGAAAAAAATTATGAATAATAGTGTAATAAATGCTTAGAATATAATCGGAACGCACTCAAAAAAACCTATTTCATGGAAATATAGGTTTTGTTGCTAAACATGACGAAGACGACCTTAAGGCTTCTCATTATCATTGTGATAGTAACTACTACAATCACTTGTACTAACCTCGGGAGAACTATAAAAAGTTTTTTCGTCCAAACAAGAAATAATAATCCAAGTTTTGTGTGAGTTCGGTAGCAATGATTTACAAGAAATAATTTATTAACCTAATAGTAATGACTTTTGGTGTATGGCACATTGGTTGAGTGCCAATCTTTCATGCAAAAGACTCAGGTTCAAATCCTAGTGAAAGGTAAAGACTTTTCTGGTTTTCGACTCGACTCAGCTACCATTCGCCATTGGGTTCAATTTAATGGCATAATCAAGAATTAATAATTATATATCTTTAATAATAAATTCATTAATATAACAATATAAAGAAATGCTAAATATAAACAAATAACGTAATTGAATAATATAAGTATAAGATATAGAATACCATATAACTCAAATACAAAATATTACAATACATTTTACAAAAAATAGACTTGTAACTATTGAAAATCTAAGACGTTTCTACAAGTTTTAAGGCCTAGCACTATCTCATGTTTAAATTATATGTGGAATTCAATATGACCAATTCTAATAAAACAAATACAATTTGACCTCCTGTTCCAACATGTACCTATGTATAGATAGGCATATTAGTTTAACAGTTGAACAGTTAGCGCTTAAAAAAAAAAAAAAAACAAACCCAAAATCTTGCATTTTCAAATGCATATATAAAGTGGTTAAGTGGTTGGTGGTTAATCTCACTGATGACGCAGATAATCTTTTCACTAACACTACTCATCATAACGCAATCACTTTCGAGTTTTTCACTTCTACTCCACTCTTCGCTAAATCTTACAATAATGAAATTGAGTACGATTTTTTTAATGCTGACTATCAGAGTATCAATAATCCTTTGCCACTTATTAACTGGGATGAACAGTTACTTCAACAGGACATTAATTCACTTATTCTATCTTTTATTCAAGGCTTGTGCAATTGCTGACACTTTTGTCCCTAAAATTCTTAAAAAAAAATAAAAAAGCAGTAGATAGATTTTAGATTTGGTTAGATAGACATGCTAGTAATATGGCAAGTCAATGCGATAAAATATTTAAAAAAGCCAATTATTCATCAGCACAATGCGACGCAAACGTAAAGTCAATACAGAATGCGAGAACTATTTTGCTAATAATGACAACAAACTAATCGCTGTCCTAAGAGTCCAACGGCTTCTTCCGCTAATTCTTTATCTATTAGTTCAAATATGCTAATCTCAAACTAACGTCTTTCACGGTAATGGATAATAAACCCATCAATATATGTGACTACTTTCAACAAAATTAGTCATATTTATTCTACATCTATCTCCAAAACTACTTTTAAATATATTTTATTAAAACATTTTTTTAATTTAATGACGTCGACAATTAATATACTTACCTAAGCAATATTTTTCATTTAAACTATGATATAATTTAAACATAACAAACTTACTGAATTACATAAAAATAAACCAAACCATCTAATATTTAAGTATACACTTTTTTTTGTTTTAATATCGTGGATTTTATAAATAATTGTTTTTAATGCTTTTTTAAGTACATATAAAATTACTTTTGTGAATAAAAAAAATATTCCTCTCATTATAAAAATTATTATTAAAATTGCCGTTACAAATAAAAGCACAAATTTGTTTTCTTATAAATTTTATATTTTTAGCACGTTTTCAAAAAATTTTGTAAAAATGTGCCTATACAGTTTTACTCTGACCGTCCTTGAGTTGAATTTATTCTACTGTTGGTCACAAATAGTAGAATAAAGCTTATTTGCTAGGATCGCATTAGATACATCCATAACGTGGACTTGATCTTTGGAAGAGTTGATGAGTCCGTTAATGGAAATATAATTCAATTAGCAGAGTATAAGAATAAATTTGAGAAGTCTATTGCTAGAAATAAGAATGAAATAAAAAACTTACTTGTTGCTTTTGAGACTAGGTATCTATGAAAACTGACCAGCAAAAAATTACTTTAAATAAAACTAAAATATTTTCTAAAAATCAATCATATGCTGAAATCGTCAAGCTAGATCCAGTTGCGTTAGTTAAACCAAAACAAAACCAAACAGCTGTCTCCACAAGAGAAGATATGAGATGTCAAATTGACCAAGTGAGCACTAAATTATTCTTAAATGGTATTTCAAATACAAATGATGGGGCGATAGCAGTTTTTTGTGAAAATAGCGAGTCAGTGCAAAGTATCAAAACATAAATTGAAGAAAAATTCCAAGATAAGTAAAAAATTGCAATACCAGTTAATAAAAATCCATAAATACTTATAGTAGGAATATCTGAAGAATATACTGCAGAAGACATAAAAATTAAGTTGTTAGACCAATATAATTTTATTTATAAAGATGAGGTCAAAAATATAAGGAGTTATCAAACAAATAGATGTAATTATTCATATAATGCGATAATTGAAATTAATTTAGAAGATTACAAAAATATATTAAGTGAAGGTCAAATTAGAGAGGGATAGAATAGATGCAAGGTATATAAAAACTTTGACGTTAGAAAATGCCATAAGTGTTATGGATCTAATCATAAAAAATGTAACTGTTAACTAAGTTTTTTTTTTACTTCAACAGAAATATTAAAATTTATTTGGTTAGTTTGTTTTTTTTTTTTTTTTTTTTTTTACACGCTAACTAAACACTAGGAATGGATTCCTGTATACATAATATGTAGGTTTAGTTGGAAAGGGAGGGAAAGTAGGATATTAGAAGGGAATTAGGAGGTAGGTTGGAAATGAATCTAAAAAGATTCGTTTTGAATTTATGCAAGTTGTAGTATGGGACATTATTAGAAGCATGTTCCACATCTTGGCAGTTCTCACGACAAATGAGTTTCCATAACCAGTTTTAAACCATCTTGGAATTTCCACGATCTGGAAATGAGCACTTGCTGCTCCTCTGGTGTTACGTGGGAATTGTTTACGAGGAGGCATAATTGACTTTAGTTCAATAGAGCAAGTGTCATTACCTACAAGATATATATAAAATTGAGAAATTGCTCCAATATTTCGACGAGAGCTAAAAGGAGTAAGTGTTACTTGTTCGACAGGGTCGCCTATTTGGCGTAAGGCACGATTTTGAATTTTGTCGAGGTAACTCAAAGATGTTTGGGATGCGCCAGCCCAAATGTGGGAGTTATACTCCATTTTAGGTCGAATATAGGCTTTATAGATATTAGACAGATCCTTAGGAGAGAAATATGTTTTGCAACGTGACAGGAAACCCAAACATTTGGCAGCATTCTTAGTTATATCAAAAATATGCTCATTCCACAGTATTTTTTGATTTAGCTGCAAACCTAAAATGCTTTGATTGTCTGATCGTTTTTAATTTTTACCTTGGAATCGCAGAATCGGGTTAAACTGATTTCTCATGCAGGAAATCAGGCAGTTTTGAGTTTTTGAAGTATTAAACTCAACTCTATTACTTTTACTCTAATCAGCTATTTTGGTTAAGTCATGGTTGACTAAACTAACCATTATATTCCTTTTTGAACTGATTGCGGAAGGTGTGACGTTAGATTTCTTGAGGAAATCGTAGGATGTCACTAGAGTGCTGTCGTCGGCGAAGCTATTGATTGGATTGAGGGTAGAGATTAGTAAGTCGTTGATAAAAATCAAAAAAAGAGTTGGTGATAAGGCGGAGCCTTGTGGGACGCCAGCGTTAATTTCAAAAGTGTCAGACATAAAACTGTCGACAACGACACGAATTCGACGATTCGAAAGAAAATCCTCAATCCATTTACAAAAAGGAATACCAAGACCAATAGCTCGGCATTTGTTCAAAAGAGCAGAATGCCATACACGATCAAAGGTCTTTGAGATATCGAGAGCAACAACCTCAGATTCACCGGAACAGTGAATACTGGTGTTGAGCTTTTCGCTGAGGTATATCAAATAATCACCTGTAGATCTTTGGCTTCTGAAGCCACATTGCCTGTCATGTAAAATACCTCTGCAATCAAGGTATCTCATCAACCGTTTGTTAACAAGAACTAAAAAACCGGCTATTGGCCGGTAATTGGAGGGGTCGCATTTGTCACCTTTTTTTGGGATTGGAGAAACATGAGCAATTTTCCGTTGACTGGGATATCGACCAGCCGAAAATGATAATGAAAAAAGATTGCGCAGAGGTTTCGAAATGGGAGAGGCAATATGTTTAAGAACCATTGCAAGAATTCCATCAGGACCAGTGGACTTTCTAACATTCAGATTTTCAAGCACTTTCACTACAGTACGTGTTCTAAAGAGTTTGTACTGTAGGAGGGAGCGTAGAATTTGCCGCAAAGGATTTTGCAAACAAATTGGCTTTAGCAACTGAATCTGATATGATAGAACTGTTTTTATCAATCAGCGGCGGAAAGGATGATTCGCAAAAGTTATTCTTTACACTTTTCGCAAAAGTCCAAAAAGAACGATTGCAGTGAGGTAGATTGATTATTTTGCATTTCAATCTTTGGTTATAAAGAAACTTTTGCTGATTGATAATTCTCTTGCAATTGTTCCTGACAACTTGATAGTTCGCAAATGAGGACTCAGACGCATTTTCTTTGTACATTTTGAAGTGCTCTTCCTTGGATTAAATTGCTTCCCTGCAGATGTCATTAAACCAAGATTTGGAATGGGTTTTTACTGATTTGTATGAGCTAGGAATAAAAAGTTTCATTCCTAGCATAATTGTTTTACTAATGGCATCAGCAGTAAAGTCAACGTTCCTATGATGGAAACACATTGACCAATCGAAACCTCCCAAAAAGCTATTCAGACCTACCCAGTCAGCACGGTTATAGTGCCAAACTAACCTTTTAGGAATAGAGTTTCGATTGGGCAATGAACCCATTGAAAAGCTGGATTTGACAAGGCAATGGTCGGAGTCGCCAATTGGGGAACTAACAGAAATATTGTATTTTTCTGGGTTTGAACTCAAGAACAAGTTCAAAAGGTGTTCATTTTGATCGTCTCGGTCTGGAATTCGAGTTGGGCTATTTACAAGTTGAGTAAGTTGAAATAGGTTTGAAAATAGCTCAACCTATTTGCCTTCAGGCTATTGTGACTTGAGAAATGGAGCCAGTTTTTGTTGTGGACATTAAAATCACCTGCGACAGCTATCTCACATTCGGGATTCTTTTCCAGAATTTTATTGATAGTGTCGGATAGTTCTTCAATGGCCACAGCAGTTTCCAGCTCACTGACTTGGGGGGGATCTGTATAAAAAACAGAAAAATATTGAGGCAATTTCAACACGGAGTTTGACCCAGAGATAATGAAAAATCGGGTTGGAGCTCTTAAGATCACGAAGGGTGTTGAAAGCATTATTAGATCGCATACATAAAGCGACTCCTCGATGAGGGATGAAAAGCGGAACAAGTGTATAGCCGTTGATATTATAATTAGTATCATCACCTATAACTTGTGTCTCGCTTAGCGCAAGAATAGCTGGTCTTTCTGAGTTAAGATGGGCTTTAACTGATTGGAAATTACATGCTAAGCCTCTTATATTACTAAATTGTAATAGAAAATTATTCTCCATTAACTACAACTTGCGAGCGGAATTGGAGGGAAATTTGAAAATATTTATATAAAAATTTCAGAAAACATGCAAAAAATTGGTTTACTTTAAAAACTAAAATACTTCACTTTGATAATGTAAGATCATAGACTAACTAATTATATATATCAGTTACATACAAATTAGTAAGTAGGGATTTTTAAACTAGAATTTCTATTTTCTAACTTTATTTTTACTATACTAAAATGTTTAGTCTGGCTCCAAAAATGTATGGAACTTAAAAACAAGTAAAGAAACAGTCAGTCGGTGCAACCGACTTAGAAATACCCTTCACCTATTTGGTTCAAATTTAAGGACATATCTATAAGTAATTTTAACACCATAAAAGCTGTTATTAATTTGATCGTAAGACATAGCTAACCAAATTAACTTTATAATACTAAGAACAATTGAAGGGGTAAGTGAATAAAGGTGTTAATTAACATTTTTAAAATTTCGAGAAAAATGCATTCAAAGTTTAGAAAATATTTTTGATGTTATTTTTAAATGGTTTAGAAATAACTTTATTAAAAGTATTGCAAAAGTTAGCTTTGTGAATACTCTTATCTGCCAAAGAAAATTTTTTTGGATTTTCCATTTGAAAATAACGGTATTTAAGAATTTGTGCACTTAACTCCTTCTTCGACAAACATTTACATTTGTAAAAAGTGCTTAGAAAAAACTAAAATTTATTCATCATTAATTTTCTATTAAAAAATATTATAAAATTTATATTATTTCATTTTATTTAAACAAAAAATATTAACATAAAAATTATTCATTAGAAATTAAAAAAATGTAACAGAAAAAACAAAAGTAATTAAAAATATTAAATAAAGATTAATTAAACATTAATTTTTTTAGAAAAATAAAAAAAAATATTTACAAAATTATTTATTTGATTAAATTTTCGTAGATCCATTTATGTTCTTGAGGAAAGAAAGGCATTAACCCTTTTATATCTTTCAGTTTTTCAACTGAAATTTGCTTCATTATCTTCTCCCTTGGAAGCAAATCTGTTTGACTATCTGGTGGTTCTTTATGAGAAATTTCAACCTTTAAAAATGGCGAATTTATATCATAGTTGGTTTTATATAAATAGTATCCATACTTTTCTATACAAAACCATTTAATACCGATTTTGAATGGAACCTTTTCTTTAAGTACATTCATTTTGCTATTAGTTATTTTTAATTTTTTTTGTAATAAATTGACCGCTCTAAAATGGTTCTTCATTTCGGTAACCATTCCATTTTTACCAATTGCTTCCCTGATTATTTGGTTATATTTGTCAGGTGTGTAAATATTTTCATGTTTGCGAAGAACCTTTTCAATTCGCCAGAAATCTCTATCACTGTCTAAATAGGAGTGGCCAACTTCAGGGAACTTATGATCGATCAGGTCAAAATACTTCAATATCAATGCTTGGTGCAAACAAATCATATTAAAGTTTTTGTTTTGGCCGGCACATGAGTCTGACCAAATTATTAAATGGCGACGCTTATTTATTTCCGGATTATTATTAATAAGCATCCATAAACAACTAATAACTTCGAGACTTCCACGATTAGCCTCATCTTCCGTCCAAGTATGCATAAAACTTTTATGACCTTCCGTTGTAATGCAGTGGATTCCTAAATTATAAAACCAAAGCTGCCTGGAATAAAATGCCTTGGATGTTGTTAGTTTTGGTAAAGGCATTGTTTGCTGCAAATCAACAGTTATGTAACAGACATTAGGATCAGATTTCGCCAATTTTCTGTCCAGTTGTTGCAATTCAAAAACTATTTTATAATTTTCTTGGTGCTCCTCATTACTTTTTCCAGAATAACAAATACTGCATGTATCACTTTTCGGGCAAGAAAATGATAAATTAAAATGATTGTCGAAAATATATCGATAATAAGAAAGGTTAACTTTATATCGTACTCCATTGTCATTTATTTCCTCTAAATACAACTCATGCATTTTCCGGACATTTAACAAAGGGGATAAGTATTTTTTATTCGGATTATTATTCCGCGAATAATGGGAAGACTCAGCAGGAAAACGCCCAATATGTTCTTTTATAGTTTCTTGTACATCATTTGGAATTTTATGCGGCCTATTGTGGTGTTTTCCTCTATTATCATGCGGTTGACCAAATTTCAGTTTTTATTGAATAACATCAATTTTTTTCCGGGTAAATTGATAAATTGAGCAGAGAGCTGCTTTACAAATCCTTTTACGTTTACCATTACAAACGACAAAGTACGAACAGCTATGCAAACGTCGTTTTGTAACGCCAGTTTTTGTGCGCTTCGGCGATTTCATTTCAATATTTTTAAATAAAACTGCATTTTTTGCATCAGCATTTAAATTGTAGTAATTTGAAAATAATAGTTGTCTTGATTTTTCATTAATTATTTCAGAACAGCGATAACGGCAATTATTAGTGCATAAATTCCCTAAATTAACTGATTTTTTTTTAATTACTTTTCCGCTTTGAGTTTCATAAGAAAGTCCCTTTGCTCTACAAATTTGAGATTTCTTACGTTTCCACTCATCGGGATTTCTACTCCTTTTTTTTGTAGTTTTTAATTTTAATGGAAATATTTTTTTTTTGTTTGTCTGATTGCTGGACCCTGCTTCGAGACTTTCAGTACAAGGTTCTAAAATTATTATTCCAAAAATTTATATGTTGCAAAACTTAGTACCAAAAATTTTAAATACTTAATATAATATCTACCTGTTAATAATAATTCATTTAATTCAACATTTTTATTAGACTCGATTTCAAGATTATCACTACTAGATTCTAAAATAAAATTTATTTCAAAAGGAAACTTACTACCAAACATTTTAAATAATATATACCTGATAATAATAATTCATTTTTATTAGACTCGTTTTCAAGATTATCATTACTAGATTCTAAAATAAAAATCATGTTAAAAGAAAACTTACTACCGAAAATTTTAAAAAATATGTACCTGATAATAATAATTCATTTAAATCAGCATTTTTATTAGTCTCGGTTTCAAGATTATCATTACTAGATTCTAAAATAAAAATTATGTCAAAATCAAACTTTACCGAAAATTTTTAAATAATATCTACCTGACAAATAATTAGTATTTTCAAAACAACTTGGAGCATATTCGGTATCTGAACCCGAAAAGTCCTCAAGAGAACTCTTATCTTCTTCAATATTTTCTTTAAACTTCTTCTCTAATTTTTTCTTTTCGAGTATTAATTGGACCATTCTCTTCCCGCGATTCATTTTAAATAATTTTTTTTCATAAAATTATACACAAAAAATAGCTAACTAGTTCTCACTAGTTCATATTCAAACATGAAACTGAACACAAAATTTTATTTTCTAAACAATATTTTTAATAAAAATATTTGCTACTACAAAATTTACAATAATTTTAGCAAAAACATATTTTTTTTTTAATGCACTAACTATAATAATGCGTACATACATATTGTACACTAGTATACTTATTTTTTTTTGCTTCTTCTTTTTTTTGTTCTTTATAACCGTCACTTTCTGATTTAAAAAATTGTACCTATTTTTAAAGAAAATAAAATTATAAACATTAAAAAGGGTGTTAAGTGTTAATACTTTGTTATTAAATTTGCCGACTGTTATGATTGATGTTTTAAGTGGAAGAAGGTGTTAAATAATTCACTTAACACTTTCATCAATTGAAACATAAATCATAATCGTCTCCAAATTTAGTAAGAAAGTATTAAGGGATCTTAACACTTTTATTCATTGAAAAATTGAACAATTAATCGGTTTTATTGTATTTAACTCCTTTATCCATCGAAAATCTCGCAATGTATTAACTTTATAGCTATAAAACCCTTCACAGTTGAAAATATGGATTATAAAATTATATTCTGTCCGAACAGCTCAATTTTTGCAAAAATGTCACTTAACACCTTTATCCACTTACCCCTTCAATTTCTAATTACACTATCTATTAAAAAATATTACAAATTCTTACTAATTTATCTATTTAAAAATATTAAAAAACAAAAAAACTTGAAATAAATGAAAATATATTCATTCCAATTCAATTACAAAATGAAAATTTCTAATTATTAAATTTTGTGATAAAAAGATAATCAAAGCAAAATATATTTAATAATTCAAATTTTACAAAATTGCAATTATTTTAAATGGTTAGTTTATATACCTAATAGAAAAGCTTATAAACGCAAAATATGAAATAAATGTATTTCTAAAATACAATTTAAAATTTAGACCTTTTCATGTAATTCATTTAAATATAAAAATAAATTTTACATAAATGCAGCAAGTACCTTTGAACATAGCTAAACCACTATAATTAAGTATAAATTTCGGGGACACATAGGAAATAGGAAAAATACTCTTTGGCTTCGAAATTATACTCGACCACAACCAATTCCCATTGTACTTTCATTACTAATAACCTAGAGTTTAAATTTCATCAAAATTGCGGCATAATTTTTTGAGTTATGGTGTTTTTATATGTTTGTTAGCCCTTGAACTTTTCAAGGGCTCAAGAACCCGAAACCATGGTGCGATTTCGCTCATATGCAGTCTCCGTCATACTTTCAATACTAGTTAACTCTTGTACACAATTGGAACGTGTTATCTTAATTTTAAGTTACTAGTTTTATTAATTTCGATGATAAGATTTTAAACATTGGGGGGTCTATGACCGTTACTGAACCACCACTCCAATTAATCCCAAATTAGGGGGACACGCAAGAGATACTAAAGATCACCCTTGTGCCAAATTTGAAGCTTCTACTTTTTTTCATTTTGTATCTTTGTTAATTTTAAAGATATGCTATAAGATCTTCGGAAATGTGTGGCTGGTCCCCGACCCACTACTCCAATGGGGCCCAAATTTCCAAGACACTTAGGAAATAGGAAGGGACACCCTGATACTAAATTTGGAGGTTTTATCTTCATTGGTTTCGGAATTATGCTCGGTTTCCCTAAATTCGATCAAAAAGTTCTAGGTTCCGAACCCATGGTCCAATCTCGAACTTACGCAAATCCCGAAGTTGTTTCATTACGAGTAACCTACAGCACAAATTTTATGAAGATAGCGTCTTTAGTTGTTGAGTTATCGTGATTTTTTATATATGTTCGTTAGCCCTTCGATCGATTAAAAGGTCCAGAATCCGAACCAATAGGCCGATTCCGCCCATATGCAATCCCCGCCGTACTTTCAGTCCTAGTAACCTACAGTTAAAATTTCATCAAGATAGCTCCATTATTTTTTGAGTTATCGTGCCTACGGACGGACGGACATGGCTATATCGACTTAGGAAGTCACGCTGATTACAAATATATATACTTTCCATATCTAGTTCGCTTCTTTTAGGTGATTACAAACATCATACCAAAGTTAATATACCCCTTTACCTATTCGGAACTTAGAACTTTTTGATCAAATTTAGGCCAAACGAGCATAATTTCGAAACCAAAGAAGATAAAACCCCCAAATTTGGTATCGGGATGTCTCTTTTTTTTTTCCTTAGTGTACTTGAAATTTGGGACCCATTGGAGTAGTGGGTCGCGGACCTGCCAACACTGAAGACTTTGAAGAATATCTTTAAAATTAATAAAGGTAGCACCTTGAAAAAATGTAGAAGCTTTAAATTTGGCTGAAGGGTGTTCTTTACTATTTCTTCTGTGTCGCCCTAATTTGGGATCGATTTTAGTGGTGGTTCAGTACCCCAGCGTGACCTCCTAAGTCGATATAGCCATATCCGTCCGTCCGTAGACACGATAACTCAAAAAATAATAGAGCTATTTTGATGAAATTTTAACTGTAGGTTACTAGGACTGAAAGTACGGCGGGGATTGCATTTGGTTGAAATCAGCCCATAGATTCGGATTCTGAAACTCTTAATTTTTCTAAGGGCCAAGGAACATATAAAAAAAAACAAGTAAAGAAACAGTCAGTCGGTGCAACCGACTTAGAAATACCCTACACCTATTTGGTTCAAATTTAATGTCATATCCATAAGTCATTTTATCGCCATAAAAGCTGTTATTAATTTGATTGTCAGACATAGCTAACCAAATTAACTTTATAATACTAAAAACATTTTCTAATTACACTATCTATTAAAAAATATTAAATTAATTTATATTTATTAATTTATTTATTTAAAAATATTAAAAAACAAAAAAACTTGTTGTAAATGAAAATATATTTATTCCAATTCAATTACAAAACGAAAAAATTCTAGTTATTAAATTTTGTGATAAAAAGCTAATCAAAGCATAATATATTTAATAACCCAAATTTTTCAAAATTGCAATTACTTTAAATAGCTAGTTATAATACCTAATAGAAAAGCTTATACGCAAAATATGCAATAAATGTATTTCTAAAATACAATTACAAATTTACATCTTTTCATTCAATTCATTTAAATATAAAAATAAATTTTACATAAATTTTTAAAGTATAAATATATACTTTTCCATATCTAGCTCGCTTCCTTTAGGTGGTTACAAACACCATACCAAAGTTAATATACCCTTAGTTTATATACCAAAGTTTATATACCTATTATATAGGTGTAGGGTATAACGCGCATAATTCCGAAACCAAAGAATATAGAACCTCCAAATTTTGTATCAGGGTGTCCCTTCCTATTTCCTTAATGTCTTTGAAATTTGGGCCCCACTGGAGTAGTGGGTCGGGGACCAGCCATACATTTCCGAAGACCTTAAAGCATATCTTTAAAATTAATAAAGATAACAACTTAAAAAAATGTAGAAGCTTCAAATTTGGCGCAAGGGGGTTCTTTACTATCCCTTGCGTGTTTCCCTAATTTGGGATCAATTGGAGGGGTGGTTCAGTATCCCTCTTAGACCTTCTTAAGTTTTAAAAGCTTATAATCGAAATTATTAAAAATAGTAACTTAAAATTAAGATAGAACGTTCAAATTGTGTACAAGCGTTAACTAGTGCTTAAAGTTAAGCGTGGGCTGCATAAGGGCGAAATCAGCCCAAGGGTTCGGATTCTGGACCTTTTAATCGGTTTCAGGGCTAACGAACATATATAAATAATCACGATAACTCAACAACTAATGACGCTATCTTCATGAAATTTGTGCTGTAGGTTATTGGTAATGAAAGTAAGGCTGCGATTGCGTACGGTGAGGATTGGACAATGGATTCGGAACTTAAAACTTTTTGAACGAATTTAGGCCAAACTAGCATAATTCCGAAACCAATAAAGATAGAACCTCCAAATTTAGTTTCAGGGTGTCGCATTTCCTTACTGCCCTTAAAATTTGAGCCCAATTGGAGTAGTGGGTGTGGACCAGCCACTCAGTTCCAAAGACCTTAAAGCATATTTGCGAAATTAATAAAGTCAGTAACTTGAAACAAATGTAGAAGCTTCAAATTTGGCACTTGGGTGTTCTTAACTATTTCCTGCAGGTCCCTCTAATTTTGTACCTTTCTTAGACCCCCCAATGTGTAAAAGTTTATCATCGAAATTAATAAAACTAGTAACTTAAAATTAAGTTAGAACGTTGCAATTGTGTACAAGGGTTAACTAGTATTGAAAGTATGAGGGGGACTGCATATGGGCGAAATTGTGCCATAATTTCCGGTTCTGGAACCCTTGAAAAGTTCAAGGGCTAACAAACATATATCTTACAAACACCATAACTCAATAAATAATGCCGCTAATTTGATGAAATTTAAATACTAGGTTACTAGTAATGAAAGTACCATTGGAATTGGTTCTGGTCGAGTTTGGTCAATGAGTTCGGATTCTAGAAGCTTTTGATTGATTTGAGGCCGAAGGAATATAATTTCGAAGCAAAAGAATTTATTTCCTATTTCTTGTGTCCCCGAAATTTAGACTTAGTTGTAGTGGTTCAGCTATGTTCAAAGGTACTTGCTGCATTTATGTAAAATTTATTTTTATATTTAAATGAATTATATGAAAAGGTGTAAATTTCTAATTGTATTTTAGAAATACATTTATTGCATATTTTGAGTATAAACTTTTCTATTATATTAATATTAACTAGCCATTTAAAATAATTGCAATTTTGAAAAATTTGGGTTATTAAATATATTATGCTTTGATTAGCTTTATATCACAAAATTTAATAACTAGAATTTTTTTATTTTGTAATTGAATTGGAATAAATATATTTTCATTTATAACAAGTTTTTTGTTTTTTAATATTTTTAAATAAATAAATTAGTAAGAAGTTGTAATATTTTTGAATAGATAAAGTAATTAGAAAATTTTTTTAGTATTATAAAGTTAATTTGGTTAGCTATGTCTTACAATCAAATGAATAACAGCTTTTATGGCGTTAAAATGACTTATGGATATGTCATTAAATTTGAACCAAATAGTTGTAGGGTATTTCTAAGTCGGTTGCACCGACTGACTGTTTCTTTGCTTGTTTAGCGTAAATTCGATCAAAAAGTTCTAGGGTCCGAACCCATGTTTTAAACCCGAACTTACGCAACCCCCGAAGTAGTTTGATTACTAGTAACCTACAGCACAAATTTGATGAAGAAAGCGTCATTAGTTGTTGAGGTATTGTGATTTCTTATATATGATCGTTAGTCCTTCGATCGATTAAAAGGTCCAGAATCCTAACCAATGGGCCGATTTCGCCCATATGCAATCTCCGCCGTACTTTCAGTCTTAGTAACCTCCAGTTAAAATTTCAGCAAGATAGCTTCATTATTTTTTGAGTTATCGTGCATACGGACGAACGGCCATGGCTATATCGACTCAGGAGGTCACGCTGATCACAAATATATATACTTTTCCATATCTAGCTCGCTTCCTTTAGGTAGTTACAAACACCATACCAAAGTTAATATACCCTTTTACCTATTCTATAGGTGTAGGGTATAATAAGGATAACTCAACAACTAATGGCGTTACAACCATGAGTTTTAGGATGTAGCTTACTAGTAATGAATCTATGGCGGGGATTGCGTACGGTTGAGATTGGACCATGGGTTCGGAACCTAGAACTTTTTGATCGAATTTAGGCCAAACTGGCATAATTCCGAAACCAATGAAGACAGAACCTCCAAATTTGGTGTGAGGGTGTCCCTTCCTATTTCCTTAGTGTCCTTGTAATTTGGGCCCCATTTGAGTAGTGGGTCGGGTTCAACAGTTTTATGCCTTGTGAGATTTCTCTCGTTAATTGGCTTTATAATACAATTTTTTTTTTTTTTTTTTTTTTTTATTAACATAATTCTGTAGCGCAGAAAGTGAAGCAAAATATAGTAAAATTATTAGCAATCAATAATCTATATATATAAAAGCGAAAGTTTGTTTGTTTGTTTGTTTGTATGTAGCGAATAGACTCCTAAACTGCCTAGCCGATTTTCATGAAAATTTATATATAGCGGTTTTTGGGTACGGAAAGAAATCGTGGCCCAAAAATTTTGCTCTAACGGACCGGCAAGTTGGGGCTGTGGTGCAAGTATTTAAACTTCTTTGTTCTAAAATGAAAACGGTTTGACCGATTGACTTCAAATTTTGTATACGTGATGCTCTTTGAGAATTGAGTAGACACTATTAACAGTTTTGGAATTTGTTAACCCATGTCGGGCCGACGGATGGTCAAAAAAAATGTTTGGTCCAAATTTTGTCCGATTTTACGATATTCTGCTTTGGCTTAAAAGAAAGCCCCAAAAAAATTTTTGTTGAGTTCCATTAACCCACTGCGGCCCAACAGCTTTTAATAGGTTTTTTCAATACCTTACTCTAAATTCGAAACGGTTTGACCAATTGACTTCAAATTTTGTATACGTGATGCTCCTTGAGAATTGAGTTGACACTATTAATAGTTTTGAAATATGTTAACCCATGTCGGGCCGACGGATGGTCAAAAAAAACTTTGGGTCCAAATTGTGTCCGATTTTACGAAATTCTATTCTGGTAAAAAACAAAGCCCAAAAAAATTTTATTGAGTTGCATTAACCCATTGCGGCCCAACAGCTTTTTATAGGTTTTTTCAATACTTTACTCTGAATTTGAAACGTTTTAACCGATTTTCTTCAAATTTTGCATATGTGTTCCGTTTTGAGAATGAAATTAACTCTTTTAACAGATTTGGAATTTGTTAACCCATGCCAGCCCGACGATTGACAAAAAAACTATTTGGAAGCAAATAACGTCCAATTTTGCGCAATACTGCTTTGCCCAAAGAGAAAGTGTAGTTCCGTTAACCCATTGTGGCACAGTGGCTTTTTATAGATTTTTGCGTTACTAAACTCTAAATTAGAAACGATTTGACCGGTTGACCCCAAATTTTATATGTGTGAAGCAACTTGAAAATCGAGTTGAGCCTGTTAACAGTCGGTCCTACGATTAGTCAAAAGAAAATTTTTTGGAAGTAAATTACGTCAAATTTTGGAAAGTAGTTTGTACTGCTTTGAATTGCAGAAAGTTTTAAAAATTACTAGAATAATCCAAGAAAAATCGTTTTAAAAAGATTGCTTTCATACATTTTAAAATTTACATGTGTAAACCGTGTGTAATTTTTGTGTTAACTTTTTACAGTAACATCAACTTCAATTAAACCTCCATTGCGAGGCGCAGCAACGCGCGCCCGGTATTAGCTAGTAGCTAATAATGATGAAAAATGAAAAATTTAAAAAATTAAAAAATTAAAAATAAAAAAATTAAGTAAAAAATAAAAAACCAAACAAAAATTCCAGTCCAAAAAAAATATATACATATATAAAGATCTAGAAAACGACAAAACAAAAAATAAAAAATAAAAAATGAAAAATGAAGATTCAAAAAAAAAAAAAATTAAAACTAAAATAAATTAAGATATAATTTTCTAGGTATTTCTATGTAATTTGCCTTTTTAGTTTTGTTCTAGTTAATTCTTTCTGTATATCTGGAAAATTGTTGTATAACTTGATACCAATATGTAATGATGTTGCTGACCCATATTTTTCGGTTCTTATTGTGTTCAGATGAATGTTATTTCTATACCTCGTATTTAATGGATGTCGATCCTTTCGTTTTGTTATAATTGTAATGGAGTGTATATTTGATTTTTTTATATCATGGATATATAAGATTAAATTTAGTTTTATTATATCTTCAATTTTAAGTATTTTAATAATTTTATTAATATGTTGAGTGTTTGTTAAATAATTATATTAATATCAGTTTTTTATTGCTCTGCTCTGTATTACTTGTAGATCATTAATTAGCTGTTTAGTTGCAGTTCCCCAAATTTTTATTCTATATATTAAGTGACTATGAAATAGTGCATAATGTATCATCTTTTTTGTGTTGACTGGTAAACAATTTCCCACTTTACCGAAAACTCCTGCTATCGATGACAACTTGTTTTCAATTTTGTGATATGATGTTGCCAGCTAAGGTCTGCGTCTAACCAAACTCCCAGATACTTAAATTCTGCAACATGTTCCAATGTATCATTGTTGTATGTGACGTTTAAGTTTTGTTCTTTGGTACCAATAACCATAATTTTAGTTTTTTTTGTGTTTAATGTGAGCTTGTGTAAGTCCGTCATCTTTTCAGTATATTGAGATCTTCATTTGTTTTGTTTTCTAGCATTTTGATTTCTACTGCGTCATATATATTATAAAGCATATCTTTAAAATTAATAAAGATAGCAACTTGTAGAAGCTTCAAATTTGGCACAATGTTGTTCTTTTCTATTTCTTGTGTGTCCCCCTTATTTGAGATCTATTGGAGTTGTGGTTCAGTAACCCTCTTAGACCGGCGAATGTTTAAAAGCTTATAATCCTAATTTCTAAAAATAGTAACTTAAAATTAATATAGAACGTTCCACTTATATACAAGGGTTAACTAGTATTTGAAGTACAGCGCGCACTGTATATGGACGAAATCGGCCCGAGGGTTCGGATTCTGGACCTTTTAATCGTTTCTAAGGGCTAACTAACATATATAATAAATCACGATTACTCAACAACTAATGAAGCTATCTTTATAAAATTTGTGTTGTAGGGTACTGGTAATGAAACTACGGTGGTGATTGCGTACGGAGGGGAATGGACAATGGGTTCCAAACTTAGAACTTTTTGATCGAATTTAGGCCAAACAAGCATAATTCCAAAACCAATGAAGATAGAACCTCCAAATTTGGTGTCAGGGTGTCTCATTTTATTTCCTAAGTGTGCTTGAAATTTGGGACCAATTGGAGTAGTGGGTTGAGGACCAGCCACACAGTTCCGAAGACCTTAAAGCATATTTTCAAAATTAATAAAGATAGTAACTTCAAACAAATTTAGAATTTCCAAATTTCGCACATGGGTGCTCTTTACTTTTTCCTGTGCGGTTCCTCTAATTTTATACCATGAAATCGTACCATGCTTTCGGTTTGTGGAACCTTTGAAAAGTTTAAGGGCAATCGAACATATATCTTAAAAGCAGGTTAACTCAAAAAATATTGTCGCTATTTTGATGAAAGTTAAACTAGTAACTTTAATGAGTCCGGATTCTAGAAACTTTTGATCGATCTGAGGCCAAACGAGTATAATTTCGAAGCCAAAGAATATATTTCCTAATTCCTATGTTTTCCCGAAATCTAGACTTAATTGTAGTGGTGGTTCAGGTGGTACCTAAGAAATCCCAAAATTAAAAAGCTTATTTTCGAAATCCATGAAGATAGAAACTTTAAATTTGATACACGAGGGTTTATCCTATTTCCGTTTTTATTTAACACTTTTATATTTTTAAAAGGCTAAGAATTTTATTATAAAACATATTTTGTATAATATTTTATAATTATTACCATAGATAATATATAATTAAGACATTGTGTACTTAATACTTAAGCTATATTAAAAGGTACTTGCTGCATTTATGTAAAATTTATTGTTATATTTAAATGAATTATATGAAAAGTTCTAAATTTGTAATTATATTTTAGAAATACATTTATTTCATATTTTGCGTTTATAAGCTTTCCTAATACGTACAGAAACTAAAAATTTTAAAATAATTGCAACTTTAAAAAATTATAAAATATATTTTTATCACAAAAACTAAGGGCAAGGGCTAACAAACATATATTTTAAAAAGAGCATAACTCAAAAAATGATGCCGCTATTTTAAAGAAATTTTAATTGTAGGTTACTAGTTATATAAATAAGAAATTTTAATTGTAGGTTACTAGTAATGAACTAGTTACTAGTTTGGTCAATGAGTTGGGATTATAAAAGCTTTTGATCGATGTGAAAAATTGAATTATTAAATATATTATACTTTGATTAGCTTTTTATCACAAAATTTAATAATTCAAATTTTTTAACTTTTGTAATTGAATCGAAATAAATATATTTTCATTTATTTCCAGATTTTTTTTTATTTTAATATTTTTAAATAGATAAATTAGTAAGAATTTGTATTATTTTTGAATAGATAAAGTAATTAGAAAATGTTTTTGAGTACTATAAAGTTGATTT
Organism: Dolichopus griseipennis; assembly: GCA_963082915.1. Taxonomy (NCBI): domain Eukaryota; kingdom Metazoa; phylum Arthropoda; class Insecta; order Diptera; family Dolichopodidae; genus Dolichopus; species Dolichopus griseipennis. Next base: position 185,388,801 of record OY720441.1, on the reverse strand, counting down.
GGTTAGCCATGTCTTAAGATCAAACTAATAAAATCTTTTATGCTTTTAAAATGACTTAATAAACTTCCCATTAAATTTGAACCAAATCGGTGTAGGGTATTTCTAAGTCAATTGCACCGACTGACTGTCTCTTTACTTATTATTTATTCAATTATTTAATTCACACTTTAATTATTTAATTCACAACTATAATTTACTTGGACTTTGATATAATCGTTTTATTCAAACGTTACTACTAAGCTTGATGGCTACTGTATAACTAAAAAATTAACAAACAATATCATGTTGACCAAACTCTTATTAAACATTAGGCTTTTTCTAACGAACAAACAACTTAACGAAAACTTAGAGAGTAGCATGGTGAATAGATATTATTTATTAGACAGGGGTTGCATTACTTGATTTTAGTAGTGGGTTCCACTGCGTAACTGTCGGTCCGGTTGTCGTGTTTCATAAATTCCGCTACGATCTAAGAGCTTCTGGTACTCTCTCGCTCTTCTAATTTTTCTACTTCGTACCTGCTGTGGTTTAATTTCTCCGTTATTCTGTAGGGACTGAGAAATTTTTGTTTTAACTTTAGGATTGACCCGAACTGTGTCCGTTTTATCGCGACTAGGTTGTTTATCTTATACTCTATTTCCCGCTTATTATTATTTGTTGAAATTTTTTTTGTTTTTTTTTTGGATTTCGAAAATATTGTCACGCGCCTGTTTTCATATGTTTTCTCGCTCTTCGTTTAGTTCGTTACATGAACTTTCAGTTTTTAATTCTTTGAATTCTAAGCATTTAGGCAGTCTCATTTCTAGGCCGGTTAATAGTTTAAAAGATTCGAACTTTGTACTTTTGGGCGGTGTGTTATTTATAAATTGTTGTAGTCTCTTTACATGTTTATACCAGTTTTCGGGCTTATGGGCTCTAATTTTTCGAACATAGAAACTAACTTGTGTAAACGCGTTTTTTTTCATTGTCATCGCGTACACGTTTCAGTCAGTAATGATTTTAAAAATTAATGTGTAAAAGGTATATTCTCCATGCGTTCAGCGCTACTATTATAGCATGCACTTCTAGCTTATATGACGGATATTTTTCTCCTGCTGAGTTGGTCGTTCGACCTATGTATTGAACTGGATGAAATTGATCGTCCTTTGAATCTTTCTGAAGAAGTACTGCGTCGTAACCCTAGATGCATGTTGCAACTATCGCAAATTAAACCGTAGATGCGCGTTTAATTTGGGATAGTTACAACAAAGTGTTTTTGAGCCGTTCTTTTTGGACAAGATTACTACATTGATTTGATTCTATACCTATTTTTTCTAAAATAGCTAATGGCCCGATACTTCCGTTATTTACAAAGACTGTTTTGAATGTACTATTCACCGGTTTTATCCTGTCTTTACAAACGTGAGCCCCTCTGGGCTCTCTTTTAATTTTACGCTGAAATTTTCGTTTATTTAAATTAGATTCGAATGAATTCTGACCCAACTGGTAACATTTAAGTCACACTGGTTTATTGGAGTTTCTCCCATAATGATTCGTTACGTGAGATTCGCTCTACACGTGAAATTAAAATTAATTAATTAAAATTTAAGTGAACAACATAAAAAAAAAGAATTTATATTTCTATTTATACAATTTAAGTTTTTGTGTTTGTTTTGAAAGTGTGAAATCGATGTTGTTCTTGTGTTTATTACCCATTATCAACATCCTATGAATTGGTTCATAATTGCCATAATTTGTTCTATGAAAACTTAACGTAAATAAATTAGTATTACGTAAACGATTATTTGAATTAATTTTAATGTTATTGAGGATTTGAGGAGAAGAAATGTTACCTTTTACAACTTCAGTAATAAAAATAACATCAGCAACTTCTCGTCTTAATTTTAAAGTTTTCAAGTGAATTAAAATCAACATATTTTCATAAGGAGGTAGGATCAGCGGGTTTGACCATTGCAGATTTCTCAAAGTAAATCTTAAAAAATTTCTTTGCACCGCCTCTATCCTATTAATATGTACCTCGTAAAATGGTGACCAAACTTGGCTTGCATATTCTAAATTAGGTCTAACAAGACAAGAATATAAAGATTTAAGAACATAAGGATCATTAATTTCTTTAGACCAACGTTTTATAAAACCAAGCATAGAATAAGCTTTATTTATAATATAACAGAAGTGAAGTTTAAATTTAAGCTTATCATCGAAGTAAACGCCTAGGTCTTTAATAGAATTCGTTTTAGGAATATTTATTCCGTTCAAGCAGTAATTAAAACAAATCGGATTAAGACGACGTGTGAAACACATAAGTGCACATTTATTTACATTTAGAAGAAGATTATTGTTTTTACACAAATTAAAAAGATTATGTAAATCATTTTGGAAGAAGCTCACTATTAACAATAACTGAAGAAACATCATTTACCGAGATTATAAAAAAAAGAGGACCTAAGTGACTGCCTTGTGGAACTCCGGAATTGGCGTTAAAAAGTTTAGAAGTAATGCTTCTAAATAAAACACTGTAGGTCCTATCAGATAAATATGAGTCAACCCATTTCACAAAAATATCTGGGAAACCAAATTTTCTGAGCTTTATCAGTATTATAAAATGTGGTAAAACATCAAATAATATAATAAAATCTGTAAAGATAACATCCAGCCAACTTAATAGTTGGCGACTTCAATGCAAAAGTTGGTTCTGGAAAAGTAGAAAATGTAGTAGTTCTGGTGCAAGAAACGATAGGGGTGATCGTTTAGTACAATTTTGCCAAGAAGAAAATCTGAAAATCACTAATAAAACCTTCTGTTTACCACCAAGAAGGCTATATACATGGGTATCACCGCAGGATGGAATAGGAAATATAGTTCGCAATCAGATTTATTACATATTCATTAACAATCGTTTCGCAACATCTTTTAAAAAGGTTTCAGCTTGTCCGGGTGCTGATGTACCATCAAACCATAATTTACTCTCTGCTAAAATTAAAATCAAACTAGCAAAAGCAAGAAGGGGTAATCAGAAACCGAAACTAGACATAGAGCAGCTTAAAAATAGTGAAACAAAACCTCGTCTCTCTACTGAAATCAATAATCAATTGCGCACTGTTGATAGTGCTGGTGATATATGGCATCAAATGAAAGTAGTTTTGTATGAAACCTCAAAAAATATTTTAGGTACGAAGAAATATATTGCAAAACAAAGATGGATGTCCGCAGGCATTTTACAAATGATGGATAAAAGGCGAAGTTTTAAAAATAACAATAATGTGGAATATAACCGAATCAATCGCGAAATAAGAGCAAAGACAAGAAGAGCGAAAAATCGAGAATGTGATGTAATTGAAAGACTTCAGCAACTTCATGATGACTTCAACTTGCATAAAAAAATTAAAGAAGTGTCTGGAGTCTATAAAAAGTCTAACACCACTTCTCTGAGAGATGAAAACAATAATTATGCTATGCAACCACAAGATAAAATTAAAATATGGAAGAGCTACATCAAAAAACTGTTTTCAGACGCTGACCGGTCATTCTACCACATAGAGTCACAGATACAACTATCTGAAACTCCCATCACACGAGATGAAATTAGGGCAGCAATAAAATCAACAAAAATCAATAAAGCACCGGGACCAGATGATATTACTTCAGAAATAATCAAACTTGTGAATGATGAGAATCTTAAACTGCTAGAAGAAATCTTTAACAAACTATACAATACAGGAATTTTTCCTGAAGATTGGCTAAAATCTACTTTTATTACACTTCCAAAAAAGTCAAATGCAAAATCTTGCGATGACTATAGATTGATTAGCCTGATGCGCCACACTCTCAAAATATTTTTAAAGGTAAATAATAATAATTATACCCATATGACTATATAGTCAAAGGGTATAATAAATTTGCCATTACGTTTGTAACGCAGAGAAGGGGGGGGGAGATATAGACTCAAGTGCATGGATCGGATCAGAATCGAAAAAAAAATCGATTTAGCTATGTATGTCCGTCCGTCCGCACGATAACTCAAAAACTAAAGGAGCTAGAATCTTGAAATTTTCGCAAATTAGTTTTTTTGCAATAGCCGTCATCGCTATTTAAATCCAACCATTTTGGTCCATGCGTTCGGGTAGCTGCCATACAACTTCTTTTTTTATATGAGTATTTCTCTGTACCTATTACAGCTACGTGTCTGAAATTTTGGCAAAAGTAGTTTAGTTTTATGGCCAAAGTTTCTGCAAAATTTGGTTGGTCAGTTGCAGTGAGTTCGAGTACCTGCCATACAACTCCTTCTTTTATATGAGCATTACTCTATACCTATTAAAGCTGGAGGTCTGAAATATTGCCAAAAATAGTTTAGTGTAATGGCCAAAGTTAATTTGGTTGGTTTACTGCAAAGGGTTTGAGTAGCTGCCATACAACTTCTTATTTTATATGAGCATTACTCTATACCTATTGAAGTTAGGTGTCTGAAATTTTGCCAAAAATAGTTTAGTGTAATGGCCAAAGTTACTGCAAAATTTGGTTGGTCTACTGCAGAGGGCTCGAGTAGCTGCCATACAACTCCTTCTTTTATATGAGCATTACACTACACCTAATGAAGCTGGTATGTTTGAAATTTTGCCAAAAGTAATTAATGTTTATGATAATAATGATATAATGTTTATATAACGCTCATACGGGTATCATAGAGTTGACACAGTCTACTCTACTACACTCTTCCTCGTTTATAATCGAATCTATACAAAATGCTAAGACCACATGGGAAAAACACAATTCCGTTTCAAAAAGGCGACGGGTACCAGAGAAGCTCTTTTTAGTCTATAAGTATTGATTCAAAACTGCCGAGATGTACAAAAAGATGTTTTTCTCTGTTTTGTAGATTACGAAAAAGCCTTTGATAAGGTTAACCATGAAAAACTTATTAACATTCTCAATGGTATAGGCATCGATGAAAATATTTTGCGCTGTATTAAAAATTTGTATCTGAAGTTATCTTTCAAGAATCAATTGCACTGGAAATCTCATGGACTGAACACGTTTCAAATGAGGATGTCCTGTGCAGAATTGGTGCAAATAGAAAACTGCTTCTAAAAATTAAACGTCATAAAACATCATATTTTGGCCACATTATGCGCGAGTTACGTCACAGTTGGTAACCCCAACCAAGATAGTAATTAATGAACCTCCAATAAAAGATAAAACTCAATTTCACGTTTATAAAATTTAAAATATTAATTTGTAAGACAAAACATTTTTAATTTTTGTTTTTCCTTTTATTCTTTTAAATTTTATACAAAAATATAATTAGCCACATTTTTGTATACTAAGCATAATTACGGTCAATTGCATTTGAACTAATTTTAAATATGTAATTGCACTTGAAATAATTTAACTTTATAAATGTAATATGAAACCCAACATATGGTGAAATAATTTTGTACACAAAATTCAGTACGAACATTTATTATATTAATATTGATTTTGTAATAAGTAAAAACTCAAGTAAATTTCCTTTTTGTAATTCGATACTGAATTTTGTTTCGAAAGATATTTTCGACTAATAAATTAAAATTAGTATTAAGTAAGATAAAGCAAATTGTTTTTGTAAAATAAAAATAATGATTATTGTAATATAAAAAAATTGATTTGTTAAAAAAAAGTTAGTCTTAAGACCACCTTCAAACAATAAACTTGAAAAATAAAATTTTAATTTAAATTTAAAATTGTTTGGTGTTTTTATTTGAAACCACTAATAAAACACATAATTGGCGCAGTCGTGTAGTTTTTGCTATCCAAAGATAGTAAATTTTGTGATACAAATCGAATTTGATAAATAACAAAAATAAAACATTTAAAAAAAAAAAAAAAATAAAAAAAAAATAAAAAGAAAAATAATAAAGAAGTTGAAAAATACTAACATTTAAGTACCTAAGTATATAAAAAAAAAAAAAAAAAAAAAACAATTAATGCCTAAAATTAAACAATAAATAATAGATTGAATTTATATACTATTAGTGAAGAACTAGAAGACATTAGTGAAACCAACGAAAAAAAAAATTAATAGTGAAAGAAACATGACTAATTCAAGTGCATCAGCATTCGTAATTTCTGCAAACGATATTTTGAAGGATGCACAACGGATTCACGAATTCCGTGGTGATGGCGAATACGCCTTAACGTCATTTCTGAGGGAAGTTGATACAATCCTTCCTCTAATTACATGCCAACAGGCAAAAACATACATTTACCAGAGGATAATTGTAAACAAAATCCAGGGCCCAGCGTTGGACGTTATTAGAACACTAGGTGCAAATGCAGACTGGAAAGAGATGAAAGCAGCTTTAATAACCCACTTTGGGATCAAAGAGAGTTATCATCAACTATGCCAGCAAGCCCTTGCAGTTAAAAATTATCAGGTTAGACAATATTATAATACTTTAGTAATAGTTTTAAGTAAATTAAATGAAAAATACGAATATGATAGTAATAAGCCAACAGAATTCTCTGCTGAGAATAATGAAAGATTCATTTTAAATATATTTTTAAATAATATAGATGCAAATTTGGCATCAATAATAATAAATAAAGATATTAAAAAAATACGGGAAGCTTTTGACTCGTTAGAAAATTTAGGTATGATTAGAGATAGGCATAAATTTAGTAATAACTATAACGATTTTAAAAATATAAATAAAAAAAATAATCAATATCAAAATAATGATAGACGAACAGGACAATATCGACAGAACATAGAGCTACAAAATACGTATAGAAATAATCAAAATTCTTTTCATAATTATAGAAATAACAATCAGAATATTTACCAAAATAACTATAGTAATAATAACAACCAAAGTACTTATCAAAATACTTCTAGAAATAATTTTCAAACTACATCTAGAAACAATTACCAAAATACTGAACGAAACCCTACAAACTCTGGACAGTCAAGAATTAGTAGAAATAGTCGGTTTACTAATAATAATATAAATTTTGAAAGATCAGAACCGATGGATACTTACGAACCACCAAAAGAGGAGGTAAATTTTCTCTTACAGCCTCGGAAATTTTCTTACCAATAGTTTTACTCACTGTTGACAATACAAAATTAAAATGTTTAATAGATACCGGGTCTTCCACTTCACTTCTCGATGAAAATCAGTTACCACAGTATAAAAGAAATAATTTAATAAGACCTATATATTTTAATACACTTAATACCCAAATATCAGTAAGAATAGAAATTAAGACAGATTTACCTATAGAATTTAAAGAAAATGCATTCATGATTTGGAAATTAACAAATCTCCAAAATAAGAATTTTGACGCTATAATAGGTCAAAACCTACTTAAACCATTAGGTGCTATTATTGACTTAGAAAATAAAATTTTAAAAATCAATAATAATCAAATCAAATTTATTGATAGTTGTCCATATAAATTCGAAGAAATTTATCAATTAGAAAAAACTAATTTAAACGATTCTAAATTTAAAATTCTTTTTCAATCTTTAAATAAAGAAGAGTGTAATACTTTAAATCATCTTATAAACTCATATAAAGATCTCTTCTTTAAAGAAGGTGATCAATTAACTAGTACTTTTAATATTCAACATCAAATCGTAGTCACGACCGATAGACCTATATATTCTAAAATATATAGATATCCTCGTATCCACGAACAAGAGATATCTACTCAAATTTCAGATATGCTAAAGCAAGGAATAATTAAAGAAAGTAGTTCTCCTTACAACAGTCCAATATGGATAGTGCCCAAAAAACAAGACAATTCTGGAAAGAAGAAATGGCGTCTTGTTGTGGACTATAGAAAACTAAATGAGGTAACCATAGATGATAAATTTCCTATACCCAATATAGAAAATATATTGGATAAATTAGGAAACTCGCAATATTTTACAACACTAGATTTGGCCAAAGGGTTCCACCAAATCTTAGTGAAAAAAGAAGACCGTCCGAAGACAGCCTTCTCCACACCTTTTGGACATTATGAGTACGTAAGGATGCCGTTTGGATTAAAGAATGCTCCGGCAACTTTCCAACGCCTTATGAATAATGTTCTTAAGGAATATATTAATAAAATATGTGTATGTTATTTGGATGACATACTTATATTCTCTACTTCTTTAGAAGAACATACAATCAATATAAAAAAAATATTTAACAAACTTAGAGAAAATAACTTAAAAATACAAATAGATAAATGTAAATTTTTTGCAAAAGAAACCGAATATTTGGGTCATATTTTAACTCCAGAAGGAGTAAAACCCAATCCTAAAAAAGTAGATGACATTTTAAAATTAAAACTTCCCACTACACAAAAACAGATAAAATCATTTTTGGGAATCACGGGATATTATCGTAAATTTATTAGGGACTATGCCAAATTAGCAAAACCATTGACAAACTTTCTGAAAAAAAATAGTAAAATAAACATAAAGGACTCTAATTATATAAATGCCTTTGAAAAATTAAAAAGAGTAATTACCGAAGACCCTATACTCAAATATCCCGATTTTAACAAAAAGTTTCAATTAGTAACAGATGCTAGTGCCTTTGCCATTGGTGCAACTTTACAACAGGATTCACATCCAATATGTTATGCTAGCAGAACTTTAAATGACCATGAAAAAAATTACTCTTCTATCGAAAAAGAACTGCTTGCCATTGTTTGGGCAACCAATTATTTTAGGCCGTATTTATATGGTAACAAGTTTAAACTTTTTACAGATCATTAACCGTTAAAATGGTTACATACAAAATCTCAAAGAAAAGACATCAATCCTAGATTAAATAGATGGTTATTAAAATTAGGAGAGTATAACATGGATATTGAATATATAAAAGGCAAGGAAAATAAAGTGGCAGATTTCCTTAGCCGAATAGATACAAATAAACACGAAATAAATCTCTTAGAAAATATAGAAAATTTTAATAGTTCTGATAATGAATCTCAAATAAACTCTAGTACAAATTACTCTCTTGAAAATAATGTGGATTCTTCTGATTTACAAAATGTATCCGAAGGTACAAATCATAACGATATTCAATCTGAATTTAGTAGCAATAGCAATATTTCAATGGAAAATAACATAGATCCTTCTAATCTACAAGCTGTATCCGAAGATACAGATTACAATGATGAAATTCTATCTCAATTAAGTAATAATACAAATTATTCAATGCAAAATAATATAAATACTTCTGACTTTGTTTCCGAAAATTTGAGCAACGAGACTGTACATTTCCAAGAAGAAGAGGCAAATGACCATTTCCCAATTTTAGATACGGTCGTGAACAGATTCAAAACCCAAATAATTCTCACTAATAATAAAAATAAGGATATAGAAATAACGTTTGGTAATAAAAGGATATTTATAAATTCAGACAATATACAAAACAATCTTAGTGATATATGTAGAAGACATATAAAAACAGGTAGAATAGGCATTTTCTCTGAACTAAACGACCAAAAATACAATATAGTACAAAGAAAGCTAATTGACCTATATGGAAGCTTTCAAAACATAAAGTTTGTTAGGTGTAGTTATTTCGCAAAAGACATGATTACAGAGGATGAAACCTTTAAACAGATACATAAATATCATAAAAACGAAACAGGACATACCGGTATAAACGAAAATTATGAAGGTCTAAAAAAAGTCATATATTTTCCAAAATTAAAATACTATATTCAAAAATATATTAATAATTGTGATATATGTAGCCGAGTTAAATATGACAGAAAACCAATAAAAAAGAAATTCCAATTGACAGAAACACCTAAAGACATTAAAGAAATTATACATATGGACATATATACTAATTCAAAACAAAACTTTTTGACGTTTATAGACCGTTTTTCTAAATATGCTACCGCTTTTCACCTAAATGATAGAAATAATCAAACTATAATAGAAAAACTTAGAGAATTCAAATCAAACAGAGGGCATTTCAAAAAATTGATTACCGATAATGAATTTAAGAGTATTAATATAAAAAATTTCCTTAAAGACGAACAAATTGAACTTCACTTAGTAAAATCTAACAATCACACTGGAAATTCAGACATCGAACGGTTTCACAATACTATTAGCGAAAAAATTAGAGTTTTAGGTATTGTTAATAAAGACCTTAATGTTATCGAAAAAATGTATAAAGCAATTGAGTGGTATAACAACAGTTACCACTCAGTGACAAAAGAAAAACCAATTAATATTAAAGAAGGAAACTGTAATAAAAACAAAATTTATGATTTGTTACTGACAGAAAAATCTAGATATGTAAACAAACTTAATTTAAAAAGAGAAAACTATACCGAAAATAGAACTGAAGGTTATATAAAAAACTATAAAAGTGTTAGACATAAGGAACAACCCAAATTTATAAAATCTAAACTAGAAAATATACATCCATCAAATATTAAAAGAAATTGTAAATTTTCAGGTAAAATTAATATTAACGATCTTCCTAATGCTATCAACAATACCAATGCAAATACAGGCCCATCTCACATTTGAAAAAATCGAGTCAGACTTGGGATATACAGAAATCAAACTGGAGGATATAGAATTAGTAAAAAACTATAATACAATCTTACATATCATTAACCCCAAAGAAATTTCAGAAATACTAAATAAATTAGAAGATAATATAAATTTATCAGAAATACAAAATAAACTTATCTTAACTCAACAATTAAATGTCGCGAAAAATAAGATTAAAACTTTAATTCCACACAGACACAAACGGGGTCTAGTAAATTTCATTGGCACTGTTCAAAAATGGCTGTATGGTACAATGGACGATTCTGATCGACAAGAAATCGAAGATCATTTAAAAATAATTGACCAAAATAATCATAATGCCATAACAAATTTAAACAGTCAAATAACAATTAATAACAATTTTAATAACACTTTTATTAAGCTCAAACAAATTATTGAAAACGACAGATCCTTAATTAATGAAAAACTTAACGACATAAACACTCAATACACAACAATTTATAAATACTTACTTTACACAGATTTTGCACTAAAAATTAAAATTATACAAGATAACATTGAACACATTCAAGACAACATAGCATCAGCTAGACTAGGAATAATACATAGCAATATATTAACAAATGAAGAAATTTTAGAATACGATATTGATTTTAATAAATTACAAAATATTAAATTAGCCACATTAATTGATAGTAAAGAGAACATTGTTTTTGTTATTAAAATACCTAATGAAACAATCAGTGTACCAACAACTATGTTAATTCCAATAGGTGATAGATTTAATAATGAACTAATGTTTGAACAACAAAAAATTGTAAAATATGATAACAAAAATTTTAATCATGAAAATAAAAAAGATATAAAAGATTTAATAATTTCAAAAAACTGCATTTTCAAAGGAAACTGCTTAAAAATTTTCAATAATGTATCAGAAATAATTATTTTAAAAATAGGATTAATTTTAGTAAAAAATCAGATAAATGTAAATTCTAATAGTACTTGTGATGAACGAAAGTTCAAAATAAATGGAAATCACATATTCAATTTTAACGATTGTTCAATAAATATAAATGGAAAAGTTTTTAATAGTAATCTAAGAGAATTCAAACAAAGTTTTACAATATCAGATTATCTAAATATGAATCAAGAAATTAATGAAAATATCAGTTTTAACGACATAATACTAGAACAAATAAAAAATATTGAAGAAATAAAAGAAATAAAATATCATAAAAATAATTATTATATTTATTTAAGTCTTATTATTTTTATAATTTTATTAGTAATAAACATAATTATATTTCTATTAATATTATTCAAAAAATTCAAAATATTTAAATTTGCGACTCAGGAGAGTCTTAATCTTAAGGAGGAAGGAGTTACGTCACAGTTGGTAACCCCAACCAAGATAGTAATTAATGAACCTCCAATAAAAGATAAAACTCAATTTCACGTTTATAAAATTTAAAATATTAATTTGTAAGACAAAACATTTTTAATTTTTGTTTTTCCTTTTATTCTTTTAAATTTTATACAAAAATATAATTAGCCACATTTTTGTATACTAAGCATAATTACGGTCAATTGCATTTGAACTAATTTTAAATATGTAATTGCACTTGAAATAATTTAACTTTATAAATGTAATATGAAACCCAACATATGGTGAAATAATTTTGTACACAAAATTCAGTACGAACATTTATTATATTAATATTGATTTTGTAATAAGTAAAAACTCAAGTAAATTTCCTTTTTGTAATTCGATACTGAATTTTGTTTCGAAAGATATTTTCGACTAATAAATTAAAATTAGTATTAAGTAAGATAAAGCAAATTGTTTTTGTAAAATAAAAATAATGATTATTGTAATATAAAAAAATTGATTTGTTAAAAAAAAGTTAGTCTTAAGACCACCTTCAAACAATAAACTTGAAAAATAAAATTTTAATTTAAATTTAAAATTGTTTGGTGTTTTTATTTGAAACCACTAATAAAACACATAATTCGCGGAAACAAATATGAATTGCTCCAAATTATTATCCAAGGCAAAATTTAAGGATGAAGGGGCAAAGGAAGAAAACAAATGTCATGGCTAAGAAACATCAGACAGTGGACAGGCTTTCAGACATAGAAGAGTTAATGCACACAGCCAGGGATCGCATTAATCATCAACAGTTGATCAACAGCATCATATGATCGCTAACATCCAATAATGGATATGCAGCAAAAGAAGAAGAAGAAGAAGAACATCCTTTTGAAAACTTTCTTTCATATTTTTTGTAAAAGTTGAAACTAACTCAACAAGATTAGTAACTGTTGATTTTTTATCCATATATCCATGTTGATTATGAACCAAAAAAGATTTAAAGTGACTATGAATAGAATCATACATTATTAATTCGAAGAGTTTTGGAAGTGAAGAAAGTTTCGCAATTGGACGATAACTAATAATTTCATTTTTGGCATTTTTCTTATGAATAGGTCTAACATATGGGTGTTTTCAGATAGAAGGGAAAACTCCTGAATTTAAAGAAGAGTTAAACAGTATTGAAAGGGGAATAGCCAAACACTTTTTGAGTATGACTTCCGGAATACCATCAGGTCCGGGAAGAGTATTATTCCCAAGTTTATCTAAATACATTTTAATTACACCTTCATTAATATTTATATTAGACCAAGTAGTTTTCGGAAAAGTATCCAAATGAGAGAAATCATTATAATTTGGTGTAAAAATAGAATTACTATAAGAAGAACAGAAATATTCACGAAAGAAATTAGATATTATTTTAGAATCATTACTTGAAACACCATTATACTTCATATGAGAGAGAAACTCGTCACTTTTCCTCTTGGAATTATTAAATTTCCAGAAGCATTTTGGATTCGATATTAATTTTGAAGATGTACTAGAAATAAATTCATTATAGAGTAATTCAGACAATAATTTAAATTCATCAAAAAGTATTTTAAATCTATTATAGTCATGCGAATTCTTCGATTTACGATAACAACGCCAAGCTTTATTCTTTTTATACTCTACACCTATAGAATAGATAAAGGGGTATATTAACTTTGGTATGGTGTTTGTAACCACCTAAAGGAAGCGAGCTACATATTGAAAAGTATATATATTTGTGATCAGCGTGACCTCCTGAGTCGATATAGCCATGTCCGTCCGTCCGTAGGCACGATAACTTAAAAACTAATGGCGCTATCTTGATGAAATTTTAACTGTAGGTTACTAGGACTGAAAGTACGGCGGGGATTTCATATGGGCGCAATCGGCCCGTGGGTTCGGATTCTCGACCTTTTAATCGATCGAAGGGCTAACGAACATATAAAAAAAATCACGATAACTCAACAACAAATGACGCTATCTTCATCAAATTTGTGCTGCAGGTTACAAGTAAGGAAACTACTTCGGGAATTGCGTAAGTTCAGGATTGGACCATGGGTTCGAAACCTAGAACTTTTTGATCGAATTTAGGCCAAACAAGCATAATTCCGAAACCAATGCAGAAAGAACCTCCAAATTTGGTATCAGGCTGTCCCTTCCTATTTCCTAAGTGTCTTGGATCAATTGGAGTTGTGGTTCAGTACCTCTCTTAGACCCCCAATGTGTAAAAGCTTATCATCGAAATTAATAAAACTAGTACCTTAAAATTAAGATAGAACGTTCCAATTGTGTACAAGAGTTAACTAGTATTGAAAGTATGACGGGGAATGCATATGGGCGAAATCGTACCATGGTTTCTGATTCTGGAACCCTTGAAAATTTCAAGGGCTAACAAACATATATCTTAAAAACTCCATAACTCAAAAAATAATGCCGCTATTTTGATGAAATTTAAAATCTAGGTTACTAGTAATGACAGTACCATGGGAATTGGTTGTGGTCGAGTTTAATTTCGAAGCCAAAGAATATATTTCCTATTTCCTATGTGTCCCCGAAATTTAGACTTAATTGTAGTGGTTCAGCTATGTTCAAAGGTACTTGCTGCATTTGTGTAAAATTTATTATTATATTTAAATGGTCTAAATTTGTAATTGTATTTTAGAAATAAATTCATTGCATATTTTGAGTTTATAGGCTTTTATTAGGTATATAAATTTACCATTTAAAATAATTGCAATTTTCAAAAATTTGGATTATTAAATATATTATGCTTTGATTATCTTTTTATCACAAAATTTAATAATTAGAATTTTTTCATTTTGTAATTGAATTGGAATAAATATATTTTCATTTATTTCAAGTTTTTTTGTTTTTTAATATTTTTAAATAGATAAATTAGTAAGAATTTGTAATATTTTTTAAGAGATAGTGTAATTAGAAAATGTTTTTAGTATTATAAAGTTAATTTGGTTAGCTATGTCTTACGATCAAATTAATAACAGCTTTTATGGTGTTAAAATGACTTATGGATATGTTATTAAATTTGAACCAAATAGGTGTAGGGTATTTCTAAGTCGGTTGCACCGACTGACTGTTTCTTTACTTGATATATCTGAGTTTTCTCAAATCCGAATTGAACCATGGCGGACTTAATAAAAGGTTTAGGTTCTTAGATTTTGGTACAAATTGCCGAAAGCCTTCAAAAATAACTTCATAAAACCTTTTTGTCATTATATTAACATTTGTATTATTAAATACAGAATAAAAATCAAAGGAACTAATGAATTCATTTAAAGCAGCAAAATTAGCTTTGTTAAAATTAAAACTATAAGAATTAGAATAATCAGAATCGATTGGTGAATTAACACAAAGAGTAAAACTTAATGGTGTATGAAACTTATCAATACCTATTAAAGGGAAGGTATTTTCGCAAAAAATTAAATTGTTCCATTCAGAAGTAAACACTAAATCAAGTTGTTTACCCTGAAAGTTACAAATTTCTGAGACTTGTTGCAAATAATTAGTATTTAATTTATCAATAAATACATATTCACATTCGGTCCTAATATGTTTCGGAATCATAAAATTTTCCTCCCATTAAATTTGGTAGATTAAAATCACCGCATAAAAACAATTCATCTTTAAGACTAAAGTCATTGCAAATAAAATCTATCGTTTTACCTACAGAAGTATAAATATCAAAATCAGCCGAAGGAGGAATATAGCAGTTAACAAGATATAAATGTTTAGAAGGAAGTTCAATTTTCAAAATAATAACTTCAAGGCCTTCTAATCCAGGGACATTGACTTGATTTGCATTAAAGTTATTTTTTACCACAATTAAAACTCCACCCCCTTTAGGAATTACACTATTTGGGTAATCGGATAATATCTATCCTTCCTAAAAACCGTATAACAGTTATCAAAAATTTCTAAGTCCAATATGGTTGGATTTAACCACGTTTCAGTTAATGCATATACGTCAAAATTTAAAATAGATGAATTTTAAAAAACATCCCTAGTCTTTGTTCTCATGCCTCTAACATTTTGATAATAAAAAGACATATTATATTTATTTAAGTTACGGTTGATAGATAACTTGAAAAGATTATTTCGAGGCACTGTGGAGAAAAAACTTATTATAACTTGCACGAGCTGAGTTTAAATGTTTATAATAATTACTCTCACAGTAACTTCGATAAGATTTAAGATCATCTCTTACATCTTTTTCCGAAACATCAATAAAATTATGAAATTTCTATATATTACTTATATAGGTCTTCATATTTAGTTGGGAGGCCTTCTTTATTAATTAAAACTTTGAGGTTAGTACGAGTTTTACCTTCTAGAACACGATTATACAATCATTGTGAAGGTAAGCTAAAAATAACCTAACGTTATTATAAACTCGTTCCTCCCGAAATCTTGAAATATAGGGAGAAGAAATTTTAACTACTTGTCGGTATTGGAAAAAAAATAATTTCATGGAAGAACTGTTTTCTGTAGCTCCATCTGTTACGGAGCTACAGCCCCTCAAATTCGGAAGAAACTTTGTATTTAAAACATTATAACGAAAGTTTTATGAGGTGTTTGTTCAATCTGAAAACGTCGAAAGATAGCTGCTTTTATAAGCTTTACAAACTAATTCATTGGGTTGCCATACGGTACTAAAATTTACCGTTATCCAAAACACGATTTTGGCAAAATTTTTGGCTCCACATAACTTCTGAACGGCTCAAGCTAGAAACTTGAAATTTTGGGAGATGTTAGATCATAGTATTAGTCGAAAAAAAACGAAATTAGTAGGAGTCGTTTAAGAAAATTTTTTTGTTCTGCCCCCCGTTTAAGAGCTGTAAGGGGTTTGAAAAATTGAAATTTTGCTTTTTTTTACAGATGCTTAATGGTCCAATTATAATAGTCCAATTTTTTTTCTATTAATATACAAAATTTAAAGGTCCAACATTATATTTTAACATATGTTAAATGTTTTTCTTAAATTCAAAAGCAGTTCTTTATATTGAAGAAAGTGTCTCTCAGTTTTACCCATTTTTGCTTAGATAGTAAAATTCTACGTTAAATTCCAAATTTTACTATCAGACAGAACCTAAAAAAATTGATGGAGGAAAAGGGGGGGGGGGGAGTGATATTAGATCCTTGAGAAATTTGGTAGCCTTCCCCATTGAAGAACCATTAGGACTTAAAAATTAAAAATTTACTGTTTTTACAAGTACAAGTTAGCAGTGACTTAATCACCCGAGTATATATTTCCAAAATTAAACTGAGTTTTTAACACAATATAATTTTGAAAAAGTGCTTTTTTAAACACCCTTGGTTTTTTTCATCACTTGTTTATATTTGTCCTCATATTCTACTTCAATATCTGTTGCTTTTCTATCAATAGGGCAATAAGCCCTTATTGTCTATCAATGATCAAAACAATGCTCCAACATAAACACCTCAATTTAAATTATGTATACCAAATGTGAGTAAATTTAAATAAAATTGTAATTTTGTCTTACACATAAATAGAGGTTGACAGCCCGTGGGACTATTCTATACTACACCTTTAATTCAAATTAAACGTTTTGGCTCTCTTATCTGTTTGCCACTATTACTTAAAAAATCGGTTTGTATTTTGTTATGAATGTGTATGTAGATTTTTTATATTTTAAAACATTTTTATACCCTACACCTATAGAATAGGTAAACGGGTATATTAACTTTGGTATGGTGTTTGTAACCACCCAAAGGAAGCGAGCTAGATATGGAAAAGTATATATATTTGTGATCAGCGTGACCTCCTGAGTCGATATAGCCATGTCCGTCCGTCCGTCCGTAGGCACGATAACTCAAAAAATAATGGAGCTATCTTGATGAAATTTTAACTGTAGCTTACTAGAACTGAAAATACAGCGGGAATTGCATGTGGGCGAAATCGGCCCTTGGGTTCGGATTCTGGACAATCGGTCTAAGGACTAACGAACATATATAAAAAATCACGATCTCTCCACAACTAATGACGCTATCTTCATAAAATTTGTGTTGCAGGGTACTGGTAATGAAACTACGGCGGTGAATGCGTACGGTGAGTAATATATAATGGGTTCGGAACTTAAAACTTTTTGATCGAATTTAGGCCAAACGAGCATAATTTCGAAACCAATAAAGAAAAAACCTCCAAATTTGGTATCAGGATGTCTCTTGCTTTTTCCTTAGTGTCCTTGAAATTTGGGACCCATTGGGGTAGTGGATCGGGGACCAGCCACACATTTCTGAAGACCATGTAGCAAATCTTTAAAATTAATAAAGATAGCAGCTTTAAAAATTGTAGAAGCTTCAAATTTGGCACAAGGGCGTTCTTTACTCTTTTTTGTGTGTCCCCTAATTTGGAATCGATTGGAGTGGTGGTTCAGTATCCCTGTTAGACCTCCCAAGGTTTAAAAGCTTATAAATGAAATTAAGAAAAAAGTAACTTAAAATTAATATATAACGTTCCACTTGTGTACCAGGGTTAACTGGTATTTAAAGTACAGCGCGGACTGCATATGGGCGAAAACACCCCCAAGGGTTCGGATTCTGGACCTTTTAATCAGTCTAAGGGCTAACGAACATAGATAAAAAATTACGATAACTCAACGACTAATGACGCTATCTTCATAAAATTTGTGTTGTAGGGTACTGGTAATGGAACTATGGCGGTGATTGAGTACGGTAGGTAATGTACAATGTGTTCGGAACCTAGAACTTTTTGATCGAATTTAGGCCAAACGAGGATAATTCCGAAACCAATTAAGATAGAACCTCCAAATTTGGTATCAGGGTGTCTCTTCCTATTTCCTTAGTGTTCTTGAAATTTAGGACCAATTGCTGTAGTGGGTTGAGGACCAGCCACACAGTTCCAAAGACCTTAAAGCATATTTTCGAAATTAATAAAGATAGTAACTTCACACAAATTTAGAAGTTTCAAATATGGTACATAGGTGCTCTTTAGTATTTCCTGCGCGTTCCCCTAATTTTGTATCAATCAGAGTGGTGGTTCAGTACCTCTCTTAGACCCCGCAAGGTTTAAAAGCTTATCATTGAAATTAATAATAGTAGCTTAAAATTAAGATAGAACATTCCAATTGTGTACGAGGGTTAACTAGTAATGAAAGTATGTCGGGGCCTGCATATGGACGAAATCGTACCATGGTTTCGGGTTCTGAAACTTTTGAAAGTTCAAGGGCTAACGAGCATATATCTTAAAAGCCGTATAACTCAAAAAATAATGCCGCTATTTTGATGAAATTTAATCTCTAGGTTACTTATAATGAAAGTACCATGGGAATTGGTTCTGGTCGAGTTCGGACAACGATTTTTTGTTCGATCTGAGGCCAAAGAAGTATAATTCGAAGCCAAAGAATATATTTCCTATGTGTCCCTGAAATTTAGACTTAATTGTAGTTGTGGTCAGGTGGCTCCTAAGAAATCCCAAAATTAAAAAGCTTATCTTCGAAATTCATGAAGATAAAGACCTTAAATTTGAGACACGAGGGTTCTTTTCTATTTCCGTTTTTATTTAACACTTTTATATTTTTAAAAGGCTAAGAATTTTACATATTTTGTATAATATTTTATAAATTAAAAACAAAATATTATTTTAATAAACGACTAAATTCCTTTTTTTAATTTTTATTATATCATATATTTTATTGAATTATTACTAAAAGTGATATATAATTAAAACATTGTGTACAATACTAAAGCTATATTCAAAGGTACTTGCTGCATTTATGTAAAATTTATTGTTATATTTAAATGAATTATATGAAAAGTTCTAAATTTTGTAATTATATTTTAGAAATACATTTATTGCATACTTTGCGTTTATAAGCTTTTCTAAAAGGTACATAAACTTAAACTTAATTTAAAATAATTGCAATTTTGAAAAATTTGAATTATTAAATATATTAGCTTTTTATCACAAAATTTATTAATTCAAATTTTTTCACTTTTGTAATTGAATTGAAATAACTATATTTTCATTTAATTCAAGTATTTTTGTTTGTTGATATTTTTTATAGATAGTCTAATTCGAAAATGTTTTTAGTATTATAAAGTTAATTTGGTTAGCTATGTTTTACGATCAAACTAATAATAGCTTTTATGGTTTTAAAATGACTTATGGATATTCCATTAAATTTGAACCAAATAGGTGTAGGGTATTTCTAATTCGGTTGCACGACTGACTGTTTCTTTACTTGTTCTAACTTAATTTTATAATTAATTAAAATTATTTACTTAATTCTTTGTTATATACATTATAATTTTATTATTTTTTCAAATCGGAATATCTCAACGATCTTTCGTGTCAAAAAAAGAAAAAAAAATTACATTTAAATGGTTCAACTTGCCCATGCATGGTACAACTCAAAATATAAAGTAAAGTTTTAGCCCACAAAAATTAAAATTTTTTTTTGATTTTCTTACAACCAACTTTTCAACCTTCAAAATGGTCTTTCAACTTACCCATAAACAATTCAAATGCACTTAGCAATGTGTATGGGATGCGTAACAACAAAACATGTCCATCGTGTATGGAATGCATAATAATAAATTTAAAGTTATGAGTATTGCCATCAATATTTATTGTGTGAAGTATACATATAATAATTTGCTATGCAAAAATTTTTTTACATGTTGGCAAGGTCTCGTCAACACTTGTGTATTATATATATAATTTCGACATTTACATCTGAATAATCATATGGTTTTTTTTTTTCCACTTAATTTTAATAGAAAACGAGAAAGTGTGTAGCAAGTCTGGGATACCCGTATGACCGTAATATAAACCTTATATCATCCAGTTAATTACTTTTGGCAAAATTATTTTTGTTTTTAGAATAAATATAGGTATATTATTATATAAAAATTACCTATGCATACAAAATAAATTATTTTTAAAATTTACTAAATAAACAAAGTAATGCGCGAAGGTTTATTATGAACTTTTTAAAGTTGTTATGCCAGGGAATGCCACCTGAAGATGGCACAGATGCCCAAGAACCGCTATCTTATATAAATTATATAATATTATGTAACCATATATAAACCTATATACTCGTATATTATCACAAATTATCATTTCTTTCGAATAACTTTAAGTATTAATAAAAATTAGTGTCATAGGTAACAGGAGAATTATGATTGTAATACTTCTTTATAACAGAAAAATTCTTATCATAAATACAAAAGAAGAGAATTCAATATTTCAATTTGATATTAATATTTTTCATACTTGTAATCTGGATGAAGTCACATTTAAACAAAAGTATGGGAACAAATGGTTCCCATTAATCCATAATAAATTATTGCTGCATGTATGTAAGAGTTGATTGAATTGTATAAAAAGATTCAAATCTGTAATTTTGCAATTACATTTTATAGTAGAATTTATTTCATGTTCTTTTGTTATTCATGAGATGGATTAATAACGGTTTTTTTATTATAAAATTAATTTAATTAATTTTGTCTTACGATTGAACTAATGAAAGTTTATGGTTTTAAATAAATTATGGATTTTTAATTTAATTTAAACTAATCAGACGTAGGGTATTGTTAAGTCGGTTGCACCAAATTAAATTCAATTTAATTTAAACCTAAATATTATAAAATTTAGTAAATTTTTAGTAATAATAAGAATATAAATAAATTTTTTTATTAAACTTATAAAAAAGAAACGTTTTATTATTGAATAGTAAGTTTGAAGTTCGTAACTTGTTAACTACGTGTATTCTCAAGCAATAACAACTTTGAATACATGTTAATAACCCGAGAATACGCGTGGTCTCCAAATTAAAATAATTAAAAAAATGTTTCCTAACACAAATAAATATAAATCCTGGTAATAATTGCTTAACATAGTTTGAATTTATAGTATAGCATTTGTTACTTAAGTTCACCAAAATCATTTATGTTTTTGATGTATGTTCCAAAAAAAACAACATTATAAGCTTTATTTTTTATTTTTTTAAGTGCTTCCTTCTCAACTATTAGGCTAAGAAGCTGGTTTTTACCATAGAAATATGTTGGAACACAAGGTCATACAAAAAACCCAAGCATTTGGCAGCATTCTTAGCTATGTCAAAAAATATTATTAGATTATTTGATCTCTACTTATCTACCAGTCGGAAGTGATAATGAACGAAGATTGAGCAAAGGTTTCGAAATTTGAAAGGAAATGTGTTTAAGAACCATCGCAGGAATTCCGTCAGAGCCAGTTGTCTTTCTAAAACTCAGATTTTCAAGCAATTTCACTGCAGTACGTGGTAGTACTGGTGTAGTGTGTTCTTGAGTGAGCGTAGAACTTGCTGCAAAGGATTTTGCAAACAAATAGGCTTTACCAACTGAAACTGATATGATAGAGTTATTTTTATCAAACTGCCGCGGAAAAAGTGTTTCGAAAAGTAATTCTTCCCACTCTTCGCAAATGTCCAAAAAGAACTCATTGTAGTGAGGTAGATTAATTATGTTACGTTTTAATCTTTGGTTACAAAGATACTTTTCTATAAATAATATTCTCTACAGATAATTCTCTTGCAATTGCTCCTGGTAGTTTTAAAGCTCACAAATAAGGACTTAGATACATTTTTGTTGTACATTTTGAAATGCTCTTCTTTGGATTGAATTGCTTTCTTGCAGATGCCATTAAACAAAGATTTAGAATTGATTTTTACCGATTTATATGAGCTAGGAACTAAAACTTTCATTCCTAGCATAGTTATTTTACAAAAAGCAACGCCAGCAAATTCACCGATCCTATGTGGGAATTTTCTTGACAGTGTCAGATAATTCTTCAATAACTCGATTTGGAAATAAAATATGAAAATATTTATAATAATATTTAAAATAATTTGAAATTTTAATGTAAAAACTCAAATCGACTGTTAAAAAATTGCAGAAATCATACATAAATTTTTGCAAATTTTGAACATCCATAGTAATTAAAGCATAAATAAAAAATATTGAATTGAGAAAAAATAAAAAAATTCAAATAAAGTAAAACTATATTAATAATAATAGTGCCAACACCGAAATGGTGGAAACCATTACACACAAAAATCCGTAAACAAAAGTTTTTAGTACCTTATTGTACCCAGAAATGGTTTGCAAAATTCACCACTAAATTAGTGCGTATATGTTTTCTTAGCTGGATTTGGAGAAAACTACAGCTAATAAAAACGCATTTCTTCAGAGGATATTGAAACTGATGATGAGTTAAATGAAGGACAACTAGAGAATACTGCATTACCGTTAAATATATTAGAATGTATAATAAAAGCGGGTTTTTGAGCAAAGAACAAAACCATTTATTGTCACATAGGTTTTAGTGTAGATAGTGTGTAATGAATACACGAGTATTTGTCATTGTATGATTTCAAAATTGAATTTTTTATTTTTTTTGTTTATTTATTTATTAGTTAAAACTATATTTCAAAATTCATAAAAAATACTATTCTTCTTAAATTGATACTTTTTTCTATTAGTAAAGTTCAATTAATTATTTTTCTTTCCATTTTAAAAGTTTTATTATTACATTTCATAATTTTTTTTTAAAATAGGTATGTAAAATTTCTTTCAATTTTTAATTCGTTTAGTAGACTATTAAATAAAGCTATGCTCTATCCATTATATTATTTTATGCCCTTGCTCTTCTATATAACGGCAATCTGAAACTCTCAGCATATCTTACATCGTAAGGCTAACTGTCTGATATATAGTTCAAGTATCTCCAAAGATATCCAGGATATATCTTGTATTTAATCCTAAAAATAAAAATTACTTAATGTATTGTTGCACATTAATCATTTTTAATGAGGTTAGCATATTTTGTATGTTTGTATATCTGCCACATTTTAGAATTATCCCAATGGCTTTATTTTGCAATACTTGTACCTTATGAATATTACTCATATCACACAAAAATAATACTGACGAACAATAGTTCTAATGTGACAAGATAAGTGTAGTATACAAAGTGACTGCACAATCCTATTTTTCATGTGTACCCCTAAATATTTAATGACAAGTACACATTCTGTTTCCTCATTATTCAGAAAGAGTGCTACGTTTCTGTTTTCTCCATTTATGACCATTCTTTTGGTTTTACTGACATTTAATTTAGGTTTATTCATACACAACAATTAAATTTCCCAGTCTTTAGTAAGTAGATCTCTGCATTCATCTATATTTTTCGCTATAATATATAATAAATTACAAGCTTTGCATATTTTATTTCCGATTTCATATCATTTACATAAATATATCAAAAATACCTTGAGGTACACCTATTTCTATACTTTTAAAAGCTGACAAAACTGAACCAACTTTTGATCTTTGTTTTTTGTCCTTGAAATATTATTTAAACCAATTTAACTCTTTTCAAGTATAGTCCATGCTTCTTATTTTATGACATTTCAGCCCTATTGTAGAGACATACTTTCTCATTTGTTTCAGTTCATTATTATACCATTATAGAAAAAGATAATATTTCTCTTAAAATAATTGTTTTGTTCATACCCTGCAATGCATCACTTAAATCATTTGTAAATTTCAAGCAAAAATAATTTTTTTTCAATCATTTAAATTTTTATACTAATTCTGCTATTTGGGTTTCATGAGAACTGTAGCTAGATATTATATTTTAAACTTTAAATATTTTAATTTACCTACTAAAGAGTTCGATTTATTAAATTCGTCTTCAAAAATTTGCGTAGTACTAATTCCGTCTTTTATAGAAATTGCTACCCCACCGTAATTGCATTGCCTGTTTGAAAAATATGCTGTATATAATTTTGTAACTATAGATATTTTCACTCTTTATACCCGTGCATACATATATGACATCGGGTATATTAGATTTGCTCCTCCGTTTGTAACGCATCGATCTAGACGAGCTAGATATAGTGTCAAGGGTACGTATCGGCTCAGAATCGAAAAATTAGTCGATCTAGCTATGTGTGTCTGTCTGTCCGTCCGTCCGTCCGTCCGTCCGTCCGTCCGTGTGTCAGCACGATAACTCAAAAACTAAAAGGACTAGAGTCTTGAAATTCACACAAAGTGATTTTTAGACAATTTCTAGGTTCCCTATTGTTTTTGGTTAAAATCGGACCAAGGCTTCGGGGAGCTGCCATACAACTTTTTTGCACCAATATGAATTTCTTCAAAACTAATTATACTACGGGGATGAAAATTGCAGACGGTTAGTTTTATAATGACTCTGGCACTTATATGAAGTTTCAAAATGTTAGGGCCCCATTTTCGGGGGGCTGCCATACAACTTCTTTGCACCAATATGAATTTCTTCAAAACTAATTATACTACGAGGCTGAAAATTACCCACGGTTAGTTATATAATGAATTGAGCACTTATATGAAGTTTCAAAATGTTAGGGCCCTATTTTCGGGGAGCTGCCATACAACTTATTTGCGCCAATATGAATTTCTTTAAAACTAATTATACTACGACGATAAAAATTACACACGGTTATTTATATAATGAATCGAGCACTTATATAAAGTTTCAAAATGTTAGGGCCCCATTTTGGGGGCTGCCATACAAAGTTTGTGATTCAATAACTGTGAATCTAATGAAGCTACAAGGTTAAAATTAAAATTGGGCAGGTAAAGTAATAGGGCAAGTTAGTTGGCAAAGTTGGACATCACTCGGACCATCGGAATTTTTGGGAGGGCTATTTTTTTTTTTTTTTTGTTTTTTTTTGTTTTTTTTTTTTTTTTTTTTTTAAGCTAAAGTTATGGGACAATGAATGAAAATTTAGTTTTTTTTTTGTGATTTTTTTTTTTTTGTTAATTTTTTTTTTTTTTTTTTAGCTAAAGTTATGGGACAATGAATGAAAATTTTGTTTTTTGTTTTGTGATTTTTTTTTTTTTTTAATTTTTTTTTTTTTTTTACGTCAAAATTATGGAGTAATGAGTTAAATGTATAAGGGAAGTAAATTACGGTTTATTTTATACACCATAGTGGGTATGCACGGGTATCTAAAAGTTGACAAGGGCAACTATAATCTTCCTCGTTTTTAATCATATTTCAGTTAAAACAACACCCAATACCATGTATATTGCATTTATAAGAAATTGTAAGTATATCAAGATTATCAAGTTTGTTTCTTAAACATTGAATATCTATATATTTTTAAAGGCGAAAATTTGTTTGTATGTTTGTTTGTTTGTTTGTTTGTTTGTATGTAGCGAATAGACTCCTAAACTGCCCAGCCGATTTTCATGAAAATTTATATATAGCGGTTTTTGGGTACGGAAAGAAATCGCGGCCCAAAAATTTTGCTCTAACGGACCGGCAAGTTGCCCCTGTGGTGCAAGTATTTAAACTTCTTTATTCTAAAATGAAAACGGTTTGACCGATTGACTTCAAATTTTGCATACGTGATGCTCTTTGAGAATTGAGTAGACACTATTAACAGTTTTGGAATTTGTTAACCCATGTCGGGCCGACGGGTGGTCAAAAATAATTTTTTGGTTCAAATTTTGTCCGATTTTACGAAATTCTGCTTTGGTTTAAAAGAAAGCCCCAAAAAATATTTTGTTGAGTTCCATTAACCCATTGCGGCCCAAAAGCTTTTTATAGGTTTTTTCAATACTTTACTCTAAATTCGAAACGGTTTGAACAATTGACTTCAAATTTTGTATACGTGATGCTCCTTGAGAATTGAGTAGACACTTTTAACAGTTTTGGAATTTGTTAACCCATGTCGGACCGACGGGTGGTCAAAAAATATTTTGGGTCGAAATTTTGTCCGATTTTACGAAATTCTGCTTTGGTTAAAAAGAAAGCATCAAAAAAATTTGAGTTCCATTAACCCATTGCGGCCCAACAACTTTTTATAATTTTTTTGGTTACTTTACTCTAAATTAGAAACGGTTTAACCGATTTTCTTCAAATTTTGTATATGTGTTCCGTTTTGAGAACGAAAGTAACTCTTTAACAGACTTGCAATAAGGTTAACCCATGCCGGCCCGACGATTGACAAAAAAAAGATTTGGAAGCAAATTACGTCCCATTTTGCGCAATACTGCTTTGCCCAAAGAGAAAGTGTAGTTCCGTTATCCCAATGGGGCACAGTGGCTTTTAATAGATTTTTGCGTTACTTAACTCTAAATTAGAAACGAATTGATCGGTTGACCTCAAATTTTATATGTATGAAGCAACTTGAAAATGGAGTTGAGTCTGTTAACAGTCGGTCCTACGATTGGTCAAAAAAAATTTTTTGGAAGTAAATTACGTCAAATTTTGGAAAGTAGTTTTTACTGCTTTGAATTACAGAAAGTTTCAAATATTTCTAGAATAATCCTAGAAAAATCGTTTTAAAAAGATTGCTTTCATACATTTTAAAATTTACATGTGTAAACCGTGTGTAATTTTTGTGTTTTTTTCAGTAACATCAATTTCAATTAAACCTCCATTGAGAGGCGCAGCAACGCGCACCGGGTATTAGCTAGTCTAATATATAAGGGAGAAAATATGTTTGTTTGTTTGTTTGCTTGTTTGTTTGTTCAGGATTCACGTGAAAACCACTGGTCCGATTATCACAAAATTTTAAAGGAATAATTCTGAGAGCCCGGGGGGTGACATAAGCTATGTCATATTTTTATAAGTCAACAGGTTGCGGCTCCAGAGCCGCTTTAAGCTTTTTAGTTTTTTGGATGTCGAGTCAAAACGGTTTGCCCGATTGACTTGACATTTTGCACAAAAGTTCCTCTTAGCACTCGGAATTAGTTGTATAAATTTCGTTGGAATAAATTAACCCATTTCGGCCTAGCGGGTATTCAAAAAATTTTGTGTTTCCGATTTGTGTCCAATTTTACAGGGTAATTTCACAGTCAAAAAGAGAGCCTGACACAAATTTTTGTTGAGTTCGGTTAACCCGTTTGGGCACGAGGGCGCAATGAAGCTTTTTCAATGTTTTTGATGTCGAGTCAAAACGGTTTGACCAATTGACTTGAAATTTTGTGCAAATGTTTCTCTTAGCAATCGGAATTTGTTGTATAAATTTGGCTGGAATAAATTAACCCATTTCGGCCTGGCGGGCTTCCAAAAAATTTTGTGTTTTGGATTTGTGTCCAATTTTACAGGTTGGTTTTGCAGTTTAAAAGAGAGGCTGCAAAAAGTTTTAGTTAAGTTCGATTAACCCGTTTTCCACGACGACGCCATGAAGTTTTCTATAAATTTTATTAGCTTAAACGCGTAAATTGTAAATTGTATATTAGCATTTTAATTAAAACCCACAGGGTTAATTTGGTTTTTGTTTGCGCGTTTTGAACAAAGATTCAATATTCATATCAGTTTCACTAAAGGTTGGGTTATAATTTTGACGAACTCTTGTAGATCTCTTACTGTAATTTTATCTAATCCTAGAGTTCCATTTTTATTTAAATTCATAATAATTTGATGGATTTCGGATTCTATAACTAGAATAAGAAACAGCGAGTTACTGTTATATAAATTTTGTGAGCTGTTGGTAAAATCGTAGGTATTTAGAATGTTTAAAACGTCCTCCTATTTCAGTAAAAAAACGAGGAAGAGTGTAGTAGAGTGTCAACTCTGGGATACCCGTATGACCGTAACATATACATTATATCATCCGGTTAATTACTTTTGGCAAAATTTCAAACATACTCAATTTCAAGATTCTAGCTCCTTTAGTTTTTGAGTTATCGTGCGGACGGACAGACATACATAGCTAAATCGATTTATTTTTCGATTCTGATCCGATCCATACACTGGAGTCTATATCTCCCCCCCCCCCCCTTCTTCTCTGCGTCACAAACGTTATGGCAAATTTATTATACCCTTTGACTATATAGTCATACGGGTATAATTATTTAGTATAGCTGGTTAAATAACTAGTTAAGTTTTAATGAAATGTTAATAAAATAGGAAACTAGGAAAAAAATAAAAGTATGAATGGCGCAGTATAAGAAATAATTGTTTTTTAAAAACTCAAAATGAATGTTAATTTTATAAAGATATTTTAATAAAACAATTGCTTGTATAATGACCGTAATGACCATAATTTAACGCAAATTATAAAATGAAAAAGAAAAGTATTTTAAATTTTTTCAAAGTTTTTTATTAATTTAAAAAATTTTTTTTTTTTTTTAAGCGCTAACTGTTTAACCGTTAGGCTAATAAGCTGTCTATACCATAGGTACATGTTGGAACAGGGGGTCATATTATATTCGTGTTATTTGAATTGATCTTATTGAATTCCACATACAATTTAAACATGAGATAGTACTAGGCTTTATAACATGTAGAAACGTCTTATATTTTCAATATTTACAATTCTATTTTTTGTTTATATTGTAATATTTTGTATTTAAGTTATATGGTATTCTGTATCTCTGAGTTATATTATTCAATTAAGTTATATGTTTTTATTTTGTATTTCTTTATATTGTTATATTAATGTATTTTTTATTAAACACTAGTAGAGCAGAGCAAGGTTTTTTTAGGCATTTTTGTTAAAGTATTTTATTTCTTTTAGCATTAGATAGATCTTTGTAATATCGAGTTACTTTAGAAAATTTTTGAATACATCGACAAATATTTAGCGTTTTGTATTAATCTTGCTAAAAAAATAAAAGTTCAGATTTTTAAATATTTATTTTGGAACTCGTTGCCAATTTGATTAGTGAGAAGCTAAAACCTAATATTTTTATTACATTAAAATTTTTCTGAATATCGTACCTACTTTCCTATCACAATTTGAACAAAAACTAAAAAAAATTCAATTCATATTAATTTTTTTTTATATTTACCTCAATATTCGATTTCAAATACATATCTGTTTTTGTTATATCAATACAATTTGATGACCGAATTACATTGTATGAAAATTATTTGTGATGCTAACATATTTATTTATTAATAGTTTGATTGGTTATCGTTTTAAAAATTAAAACATTGCAACTAAAATATCGTTTAAAATATAAAAAAAAAATGAATATATGTACATATATCAAATTCAAAATATGATTATTCAATTTATAACTCATCTTTTTGCATTATTTGAAATAAAGAACGAAAAACACCACGCGACGGCTAAAATGTCTTTTTTAAGTTTAATTTTTTTTTCATATAACCTACTCCGATAATACATTTGTTTTATACACTTTTTTTGATGTAAAAAATCTTCGAAAAATTTAAGAAAAGTCTTGTTCGGAATAAAGAAACGCTTCACTGAATCGCATTGTACAGAACAAATGTTGTATTGAACAATTTGCAGCAAAATTAAATGACACTTGATTTTGAGTGACTTTTGGTATATTTTTATTTTATTTAATTTATTAAAATTATGGACACAATAAAAATTTTCTGAGGTATTCAAAATCATTTCTATAACTCTATTTCTATCATTATTATTTTTTGTTTAAAATATTTTTAAAATTAAAATTTTTAAAACTAATCAATTTCGTATGTTTTTTTTTGTTCTTATATTTTTTATTTTTTAATCAATTTATATTTTTAATTTTATAAGAAATGTTTTATTTTCAAAAATTATCCGAAAACCTTGTAAACAAACACTTTTACATTCAAATATACACACTTAAACGTCAATTGAAGATCGCTACACAACACAATTCAT
This sequence comes from Dolichopus griseipennis, assembly GCA_963082915.1. Lineage (NCBI taxonomy): Eukaryota > Metazoa > Arthropoda > Insecta > Diptera > Dolichopodidae > Dolichopus > Dolichopus griseipennis. The sequence goes on along the minus strand of OY720441.1, from coordinate 185,358,218 downwards.
TCTGTAGAAAATTATATTGTGCGTTGCAATTTTCTTGTAGCTGTTAAAATTATTTTCTATATAAGACAAAAGTTCAATTTTATTTAAATTTACTCACATTTGGTTCGATTTAAGTCTTAGACAACGAAATCATTTTATAATTGATTTGTCATTTTATAACACGTCCGTCATTTTACTCACATTTGATACGATTTTAATCTTACACAACGAAAACATATCATATAGATTTGTAATTTTATAAAATGTCAAAATTTGGAACTGCGTTATTTGTAATTCTAAACATTCAAACAATCAAAGCAATTGTTGACTTTATTTCAGTTAAAAAAAAAAAAAATCATTTTTAATTCGCAACTGTCAAGTTTATGTATATAGAGCAGTTGCAAAATTTGACGTTTTATAAAACGACTAATCGATAATATCATAATATTTAATCGGCTTATTTTTTCACATACAAATATAAACATCCTTTTCTAGAACAAACTATTTGACCAATTTTAATGAAACAACAACCAAAAGAAAGGTTTTTTTTGTTTTCATAGGACAATGATATTTTTTTTTAGAATATTGCGTTTTTTCAGGTGAAAATCCGTCTTTAATTTAACGTAAATTTGAATTTAACGGTCACGATTTTAAAAGTTGTGGCTTATGACTCTAATATTATGCGCCGACTTTCTGTGTAAATGTAATTCATTTTCGGTTTTAACTCGCAGCTAAATCTAAATCAAAAGATTATAGGCGCCGACTTATATATATCTTTCTTTTTTTTGTTTAGTTCAAATATTCAATGAACAAGGAGATTTAAATTTTTTTAAAATTTTTTTTTTGTTTTTGTTTTTTCTTTATCTTAAAAAGTGAACGAAAAAAATGAGTTCTTTTCGAAATAAAAGCAATATACAGTAGTTTTCATTTATAACAATTTTAATTATAATAAACGTAACCCTTTTTGCCAATGAATTAAATTTTACCTAAAAATGTAAGTTGTTTATTACATTTATATTTCTTTTATTTAAACTTATTATATCTAATAATGTTGCTTGGTGATTATTTTAGTATTTTTATATATATTTTTGAATATAAAAAAAAATCATAATAACGCATCAAAAATACAAAAAAAATTTCATTACAAGAAAAAGCATATATAGATCTATATACATAGAGGTGAGGCTGACACATCAAATAAAAATCTAGCAAATGAGTTCAAAGTGCCCATTCTAGAATTAGCACAATCTACAATGTTCAATTCTTATACGAATTTTTCAAAATTCACAGCATTCTTTTAAAACGACATTCGTTTATTACGACAAATATTTTCTGTCTCTTCATGGTCGTTATAAGCGAGCTTTACTGTATTTTTTTTTTTTTCCTATATGTTTGCAGAAACAAAAAAATTACATTTCTAAGGAAAAATTATGTGTTCATTAGGAATCAACCAGAATAAATGCGTACGGCGTGCAGTTTCTATCAAAAATTTTTGAAATAAGTAGGTATGTTATGTACTGTACTTCGGAGTTTAACTAAAATTTGACAAAGCGTATAAAAAAATTGTAATTGTTTTTTCTGATGTTGCTACGATTAAGTTTTCAAAATAAAATATTTTAAAATAATATTTTTTTTTAAAAAAACATACATTCCAAATAATTGAAAATCCTATAAAAAAAAAACTAAAAAATAATCTTCAACTGAAATAAAAGTTGACGTATAATTTCTGTCAAAAAATTTACAAATAAATAGGTAGGTACATGAATTTACATGAGAGCTGTTCGAAATGAAAGCAACACATTTGGTTTATACAGTAGTTTTAATTTATTACGAACTTGGTTCAATTTTAATTATAATAAACTTTACACTTTTTGATAAAGAATTAAATTTTACCTAAAAATGTAAGTTTTTTATTACATTGATATTTCATTTATTTAAACTTATTATATCTAATATTGTTGCTTGGCTATTAATTAAGGGTTTTTTATTTAGTTTTGAATATAAAAACAATCATAATAACGCATCAAAAATACAAAAAAAAATCAATAGAAGAAAAAGCACTATACATAGGCTTAACATTTTATTTGAGACACAGCATATAAAATGTTAGCAAATGAGTTCAAAGTGTCCATTCTAGAATCAGCACATTCTACAATGTGCAAGTCTTATACTAATTTTTCAAAATTCACAGCATTCTTTTAAAACGACATTCGTTTATTACGACGAATATTTTCAGTCCCATAATGGTCGTTACAACCGAAAAGTACTGTATTTTGTTTTTGTTTGGAATTTATTGTAATACTGTAGGTACTAAAAAAAAATTTTTTTGTAAATCGTAAATTGTGGTTGCTTTTTGTTAAGTTTTTTGTAAAATTAAAAACCGAATTCTGAAATATGCAGAAACCAAAAAAAAAAATAATATTTCTAAGAAAAATGATTTGTTTCTTATGGATCAGCCAAAATCAGCATGTACGGCATTCAGTTTCTGTCAAAAAATTTTGAAATAATTAGTTATGTAAAAAAATTTACATGAAAGCATACGCGACGTTTTAAATTTTAAAATTTAAAAATTGACAAAGTGTATAAAAATACATATTGTAATTGTTTTTTCTTATGCTGCTGCGATTAAATTTTAAAAATAAAATATTTTAAAATAACATTTTTTTTTTAAATAATTTAGTTTAAAACATACAAATATTCAAATAAATTAAAAATACTTACAGTAAATATGTTTGCAAAACTAAAAAAATTATCTTTCTCAAAAAAAGTTATTTGTTCCATAGGTCCTAACCTAAATAAAAGCGCGCAGCGTATAATTTCTGTCAAAAAATTGAGAAATAAATAGGTTCATAAATTTACATTAGAGCAGCAAAAATACGCGTAACGCAATGTACTGTATCTAGCCGGATTTTTAAAATTTACAAATATTGACAAAATGTATAAAAATATTATTATTGGTTTTTCTTATATTTCTAATATTATGTTTTAAAAATAATATTTTTTTACAATAATTGTTATTAAAAAATATCTTATATTCAAAATACCTATAATATGAAATTAAAAATATTTTTTGTAGGTACTAAATTAAAACATTCAAATAAATATTTTTGATAAATTAAATATTGTACGCGCGTATCGATTTACCGATAATGGATATGCAGACAGAGGTATTGACGTACTGCCGTATAAAAATTGTACGTCGTATGTTTTGATTTCATTCTAATAATTGAAAAGTTTATTTTACACTTTCAACATCGAATAATGTTTTTTTATAATTAAAAAAACTATTTTTAGTTTTACTTTGACAAAACGAACGAATTTTATATATCAAAAAAGTGAAGATTAGATAGGCGTAGTTTGTAAATGGAACGCATATTTTTGTTTCAGGAGTACAGATTCAGATTATCATATAGGAGTCAGATTATCATCATATATATATATTTGACATTTTAAAACTACCTGTCATTTGAGAAGTTAATTATATTTAATAGTATTTAAATATTAATAAAGTGAAAAAATTAAGGTTAATTGCTGATATAAATATAAAGAATATTTTTTAAAATGGAAGGGGGTAAGTGCTTATTGGTTATCAAATAAAAAATATGATTTAATATATCCTATTCAAGAGAATTTTAATTAAAGCCATCTGCCGGAAATTATTTATCTACTCTGTCATATACTCTTTTACAAGGGCTGAAGTAGCTGGCAATAGTTGAGAGTAGAAAAGAGTTTACTCCCCTTAAAAGAATAAAAGCAATAATATTTATTTGTTTTAAGAAACTTATGAGTTATGGCTCATGACCATGTATAGAAATATATTTTTGAATAAAAAACTTAGGAAATATTAAATAAATAAACTAGACAAAAAGGTATAAAGTAAACTAAGCAATTCAGAATCATTTTTCCCATGTTTTCAGAACTTTAAATAGGCATACATTTGTAGTAAAAATTTACCTATGTAGCTATTAAATTTAAAAATGAAAAAAGGGTAGGAAAAATTTATTCTTTGATTTATTGAAAAACTTTTTTTTTTGCTATAAATCTTAAGATTGAAATTTAAAAAAAGACTTCGGTCAACTTGACTATTATTTGTACTTCTGGCAGCTTCAATATAATATAATACTAATTACTAAACTTATGAATTATGATATGTTATATTTTGTTGTACATATTATGTATTCATAGAGTTTTTTAATTAGGATACAGAATACGTACAACATAGGTCATATCGTACTAAAATGTTTAGAAAAAAGTAAGCATTAACTCGATTTTTGGGTTCTTGACTTCAATAAATATATGTATATGTTTAGAAATATATATTTATTAGAATAATATTTATATGTATTTAGAATTTTAATTTAATTTAACTATACCAATTTATCCTCTTTTTAAAGCGGCTTAAACTATAGAAATAAAACTCAAAAATCGGTACTTAACAACGTTTAGTAATTAAGAAAAATTATAAATTTTTTTAAGTAAACTTCAAGCGCAAGAATTGTTGACAACACTGTTGGCATAATTTTTATTATGTATAGTCTAATATAATTTACACAAAACGAATTTTATATGTTAACTTAAAAGCAAAAATAGCTCGAATTTCGAGCACAGGGCGATACTAGTATGTTTTTATTGTGTGAGACTAAAATCGTATCAAATATGAGTAAATTTAAATAAAATTGTACTTTAAAAAATATTGGCATCCCATCTCACACAACGAAAACATATCATAGAATTGATTTGTAATTTTATAAAACGTCCAAATTTGGAACTGCTTTATTTGTAATTCAAAGCAATTGTTGACTTTATTTCAGTTAAAATATAAGATAAAAATTATTTTAATTCGCAACTGTCAAATTTATGTATATAGAGCAGTTCCAAAACTTGACGTTTTATAAAATGACAAATAAATTATACGATGATATGTTAATAAATTTATATTAAAATCACCATTCATAATAGTATTGTTTGAACTATTACAGTATGTATCGCACCATTTTTTTTTTTTAATCCTTTTTTTATATATATTAAAACGCCACCGGTATGTCTAGAATAGGGTTCCCAACCGTCTTTTTTGGGGAAGAAAAGTACTACTTTGTCAAAAGTTGTCCTTTCCACTTTCTGGGAGCTAAAATATCCATTCTTTTCTCCAATGTCCTTTTTTTTTGTTTTTTTTTTTTTTTTCTACAGTTTTATGCCTTGTGAGATTTCTCTCGTTAATAGGCTTTATAATACAATTTTTTTTTTTTTGTTTTTTATTATTAACATAATTCAGTAACGCAAAAAGTGAAGCAAAATATAGTAAAATTAATAACAATCAATAATAGCTAATAATGATGAAAAATTAAAAATTTAAAAAAATTAAAAAATTAAAAATTAAAGATAAAAATATGAAGTAAAAAATAAAGAACCAAACAAAAAATCCAGTCCAAAAAAAAATATATATAACGATCTAGAAAACGACCAAGCAAAAAATAAAAAATGAAAAATGAAGATTCAAAAAAAAAAAAAAATTAAAACTACAATAAATTAAGATTATATTAAGCATTGTATGTTGTATAATTTTCTAGGTTTTCGATGTAATTTGCCTTTTTAGTTTTGTTCTAGTTAATTCTTTCTGTATATCTGGAAAAATGTTGTATAACTTGATACCAATATGTAATGATGTTGCTGACTCATATTTTGTGGTTCTTATTGTGTTCAGATGAATGTTATTTCTATACCTCGTATTTAATGGATGTCGATCCCTTCGTTTTGTTATAATTGTATTGGAGTGTATATTTGACTTTTCTATATCATGGATATATAAGATTAAATTTAGTTTTATTATATCTTCGATTTTAAGTATTTTATTAATTTTATTAATATGTTCAGTGTTTGTTAAATAATTGTATTAATATAAGGTTTTTATTGCTCTGTTCCGTATTACTTGTTTCTCAATTTTGTGATATGATGTTTCCAGCTAAGGTCTGCGTCTAACCAAACTCCCAGATACTTAAATTCTGCAACATGTTCCAATTTATCATTGTTGTATGTGACGTTTAAGTTTTGTTCTTTGGTACCAATAACCATAACTTTAGTTTTTTTTTGTGTTTAATGTGAGCTTGTGTAAGTCCATCCATCTTTTTAGTATATTGAGATCTTCATTTGTTTTGTTTTCTAGCATTTTGATTTCTACTGCGTCATATACTAAGCAGATATCATCAGTAAATAAATAAATCTGACCTTTAGTCGCGAGGTTTTGTATTTCATTTATGTATACTGTGAATAGAATTGGTCCTAAAATACTTCCTTGCGGTACTCCATATGTAATTTGAGATTTATTGCTTTTTAGATTTTCTACTGTAACGTATGGAGATCGACCTGTAAGATATGATACCAAATCATAAAAGAAACCAATTATAAGCAGTTCCTTTAATACCCATGCTCTGAAGTTTTCGAAGTAAAATTTGTATATCCACGGTATCAAAAGCTTTAGTTAAATCTATGAAGAGTAGTGATACTAGCTTTTTTTGATCTTTTAGTTTTTGTATCTGAGTGACCATATCGCAAAGTGCAGTTTCAGTGCTCGATTTTTTTTTAAATCCATATTGCTTTTTGGACATAGGAACACATTTTTCTAAATATTTTACAAATTGTTCATTCACAACTTTTTCTATTATTTTAGATACAATTGATGTTATACAGATTGGTCTGTATTTATCAAATTCATTCTTGTTCCCAGTTTTTTAAATTTGGAACTATTTTCCCTGTTTTTATTCTGTCAAGCATTTTACCTTCGGATAATGATTTGTTAATTAATACTCTTAGTGGATTTGCTAATGAATCTTTGCACGTTTTAATCATGTTGACTGAAATACCATCCAAGTCGAGGCAATTTGAATTAGACTATCAAATATATTTAATACCTGTAATCTATTAATTTCATTAAAAGTAAAAGTTTCTCCTGTGATATTGGCTGCATAAAAAATTTTTCCTGCGCACGAGTTTGCTAATCATTCATAAGCTTTTGCAAAGTGCTCATTTAATTCATTAGCTTTCTTTATAACCTCTTCCGATGATAAGTCCTTAAATAGAGTCACGCTCGTTTTGTTTGTTTTTTTCCCATCATAGATAATTTCAGAAATACAATCCCATGTTTTTGCAGAATTATTTATTATGGTATTGAATTTATGCCCATAATATTCTTTTTTTTTAATTCTTAGCAAGTTTGTGGCTCTATTTCTATAATATTTATATTCTTTTTCTATGTCTTTGTTGCTCGGATTTTTCACTAATTTTGAGTGCCAAAAGTATTTTGCGTTGATGACCATTATGAGCTCTTCATCTATCCAAGGTTTTGATTTTCTATTTTGCGATTTTTGCTTTATTTTCGTTGTTGATTCATTTATTTTTTGTCCTAATTTTCCCATAAAGTCTGCCAGCATTTCTTCCATATTTTTTGTTGTATCTAAAATAATAGGATTAATTTTTAATATGTTTTGTAATTTATTTAAGTTAACAAATTTTAAATATTTATCTTGTGAAAATGATTTGTTCTAATTTTGACGTTTCAATTAATATTACATTGTGGTCCAGTATGTCAACATTTACGTGGGAGAGATTTATTTTCACATTTATATTATTTGTAAAAAAATGGTCCAAGCCTGTATTTGATATATTCTTGTTGCAGTGCTTCCATTGCAGTTCAAGTAATTATTCATTGACATGAAATCTTTATATTTATTGACAATTGAATTTGATTCTAATATATTGATATTAAAATCGCCAGTTATATAAGTAGTAGTGTTCTTCTGAGCTGTTACTTCAATACTTTTTTCTAATAATTCCATGAATATATTAACACGATCATTCAATTCGGTTGGTGCTCTGTATATATTTATAATATTATATATTTTTTTATTTTTTGTTATTCTAACACTCACAAGACTGTCGTTATTATCGCTTTATATAAAGACCTGTGTAAATGATAATTTTTTATTTACAAAAATTGCACAGCCACCACCTGTTTAATTTGGTCTACAGCTGTAAATGGAATTGAAATCAAAAATATTATAGTATTCTTTATCATTTTCTTTGAGCCATGTTTCTGTCATACATATTACATCGATATTTGTGTCAAGTGTTTTAAGCATAACCTCAATTTCATCAATTTTGTTTTTTAAACTTCTTGTATTTAAGTACAATATTTTAAGTGAATCCTCGTTATTTCTTTCGTATTTTTATTTATATCTTCTAGTGTAGCATATATTGTGTTGCTTGGGTTAAACGATGACAAGAAATTTATATAAGTTTGAACCTTGTGGTACGCCTGTTTTTATTACTAGTTTTAGAATTACTTAATTTCTTATACATAATTTTAATTAATACTTCATTAACTTTAACACATTGGGTTTTATTTGTCAAATAACTTTTTAATAAGAGATTACTGTTACCTCTAATTCCTAAGTTGTCTAGCATTCTAATAAGTCTGGAATCACTTACCATATCAAATGCTTTTGTTAAGTCAATAAAAGCTGCGCCAAACATAGTAGCTGTCATTCAACGCATATGTTCCAATAGCTAAATCTGTACCACTTTTTTTTAAGAAACCATATTGATTAGTTTTCTTTGATTTCAGTTTTCTTTTCTACTCGTACAGTCTTCTTTTTACCCACTTTTGTGAAGAGTAACTAAATATGCTTTTTTTATCGAACAACTTTCATTTATCAGTTTCACTAAAGGTTGGGTTATAATTTTGACGAACTCTTGTAGATCTCTTACTGTAATTTTATCCAATTCTAGAGTTCCATTTTTATTTAAATTCATAATAATTTGATGGATTTCGGATTCTATAACTAGAATAAGAAACAGCGAGTTACTGTTATATAAATTTTGTGAGCTGTTGGTAAAATCGTAGGTATTTAGAATGTTTAAAACGTCCTCCTATTTCAGTAAAAAAACGAGGAAGAGTGTAGTAGAGTAGACTGTGTCAACTCTGGGATACCCGTATTACCGTAACATATACATTATATCATCCGGTTAATTACTTTTGGCAAAATTTCAAACATACAGCTTTATTAAGTGTAGTGTAATGATTATATAAAAGATTTGTATGGCAGCTACTCGAACCCTCTACAGCAGACCAAACTAATTTTGCAGAAACTTTTAGCAAAATTTCAGACACCCAGCTTCATTAGGTGGAGAATAATGCTCATATAAAATAAGAAGTTGTATGGCAGCTCCACGAACCCACTGCAGGAGACCAACCAAATTTTGAAGAAACTTTGGCCATAAAACTAAACTACTTTTGGCAAAATTTCAGACATGCAGCTGTAATAGGTACAGAGAAATACTCATATAAAAAAAGAAGTTGTATGGCAGCTACCCGAACCCATGGACCAAAATGCCTGGATTTAATAAACGAATTTGCGAAAATTTCAAGATTCTAGCTCCTTTAGTTTTTGATTTATCGTGCGGACGGACGGACATACATAGCTAAATCGATTTATTTTTCGATTCTGATCCGATCCATACACTTGAGTCTATATCTCCCCCCCCCCTCCTCCTTCTCTGCGTCACAAACGTTATGGCAAATGTATTATACCCTTTGACTATATAGTCATACGGGTATAATTATTTAGTATAGCTGGTTAAATAACTAGTTAAGTTTTAATGAAATGTTAATAAAATAGGAAATTAGGAAAAAAATTAAAGTATGAATGGCGCAGTATAAGAAATAATTGTTTTTTAAAAACTCAAAATGAATGTTAATTTTATAAAGATATTATCATAGAACAATTGCTTGTATAATGACCATAATGACCATAATTTAACGCAAATTATAAAATGAAAAAGAAAAGTATTTTAAATTTTTTCAAAGTTTTTTATAAATTAAAAAAAATTTTATTTTTTTTAAGCGCTAACTGTTTAACCGTTAGGCTAATAAGCTGTCTATACCATAGGTACATGTTGGAACAGGGGGTCATATTATATTCGTGTTATTTGAATTGATCTTATTGAATTCCACATACAATTTAAACATGAGATAGTATTAGGCTTTATAACGGTGCCGTGATATAACGCCATATGCGATAAAGCCATAATGGCATTATGACTCAATCGATTGAGTCATAAAGCCATAATCGCGAAATTCTTTAATATGGCTTTAAAACAAACTCGAGTTAGTCATAAAGCCATATTGTGTTTTAAAAATTTTGAGTCATAACACCATATAATTAAAATTTAATGATTGAGTTAAAATTGTTATATATTACAAAATTTTACAGCTATCATTATTATATTATTTGTTGAAAAGAAGTAATGTTCGTGACTTTTTTGATGAAACATATAAGCAATTTAGAGGTATTTGTCCATCAGTAAATTTTGGGGAAATAAAATTAAAGCAACATTTTCCCAAAAAAACCAACAAATTTTATTAGGAGGAATATTATGTGTACACCATTTTTATGTCACCTACAATAGTGTTATAAACAATAGATCAACGGAACTATCTAATAAATGGTACATTTGCAGTTACACCCTGTTCTAATACTTTTAAGCAATTACTCATAATACATAAAGCACACGCTGAATATGTACAAGGTGAATATTAGGGTATAGGGTAGGCACGTATTTGCCGCCGCGCACGCGTATTCGCGGCCGCGCCGTATCCAGACGAGCCGCGTTCGCGGATAGCCGGGCGAACCTCGACGATATCAGACTTCTACGACTTCTACAGAATATGTGCACATATTATATATACGTTATGCCGCATTGGGAGGGATTTTAGAGTAAGATTCAAAATCAGGGTATTCGCTTTTTCCAGAATATTTATATATGTATATATGTAATGAGAGATTCTGAATTAGGAGAGATCTTATAAACGGGTACAAAATCAATGACACTGGCTACGCATAGAAGGTATATTTGTCACCAAATTATAAACTTCGAAGTAATAATATTTCTATTGTTTTTTCTAAAAAAAAATTGTTTGAAGTGAGTCATAACGCCATTATGGCTTTATGACTTATTCGAGTGTGATTTAAAGCCATATTAAAAAATTTCGCGATTATGGTTTTATGAGACACACAAAAGAGTCATAAAGCCATTAAGGCTTTATAACATATGGCGTTATATCACGGCACCCTTTATAACATGTAGAAACGTCTTATATTTTCAATATTTACAATTCTATTTTTTGTTTATATTGTAATATTTTGTATTTAAGTTATATGGTATTCTGTATCTCTGAGTTATATTATTCAATTAAGTTATATGTTTTTATTTTGTATTTCTTTATATTGTTATATTAATGTATTTTTTATTAAACACTAGTAGAGCAGAGCAAGGTTTTTTTAGGCATTTTTGTTAAAGTATTTTATTTCTTTTAGCATTAGATAGATCTTTGTAATAGCGAGTTACTTTAGAAAATTTTTAAATACATCGACAAATATTTAACGTTTTGTATTAATCTTGCTAAAAAAATAAAAGTTCAGATTTTTAAATATTTATTTTGGAACTCGTTGCCAATTTGATTAGTGAGAAGCTAAAACCTAATATTTTTATTACATTAAAATTTTTCTGAATATCGTACCTACTTTCCTATCACAATTTGAACAAAAACTAAAAAAAATTCAATTCATATTAATTTTTTTTATATTTACCTCAATATTCGATTTCAAATACATATATGTTTTTGTTATATCAATACAATTGATGACCGAATTACATTGTATGAAAATTATTTGTGATGTGAAATAGCTAAGTCTCGCTAACATATTTATTTATTAGTAGTTTGATTGGTTATCGTTTTAAAAATTAAAACATTGCAACTAAAATATCGTTTAAAATATAAAAAAAAAATGAATATATGTATATCAAATTCAAAATATGATTATTCAATTTATAACTCATCTTTTTGCATTATTTGAAAAAAAGAACGAAAAACAATACGCGACGGCTAAAATGTCTTTTTTAAGTTTTATTTTTTTTTCATATAACCTACTCCGATAATACATTTGTTTTATACACTTTTTTTGATGTAAAAAATCTTCGAAAAATTTAAGCAAAAGTCTTGTTCAGAATAAAGAAACGCTTCACTGAATTGCATTGTACCGAACAAATGTTGTATTGAACAATTTGCAGCAAAATTAAATGACACTTGATTTTGAGTGACTTTTGGTATATTTTTATTTTATTTAATTTATTAAAATTATGGACACAATAAAAATTTTCTGAGGTATTCAAAATCATTTCTATAACTCTATTTCTATCCTTATTATTTTTTGTTTAAAATATTTTTAAAATTAAAATTTTTAAAACTAATCAATTTCGTATGTTTTTTTTTGTTCTTATATTTTTTATTTTTTAATCAATTTATATTTTTAATTTTATAAGAAATGTTTTATTTTCAAAAATTATCAGAAAATCTTGTAAACAAACACTTTTACATTCAAATATATACACTTAAACGTCAATTGAAGATCGCTACACAACACAATTCATTCAGTAGAAAATTATATTGTGCGTTGCAATTTTCTTGTAGCTGTTAAAATTTTTTTCTATATAAGATAAAAGTTCAATTTTATTTAAATTTACTCACATTTGGTTCGATTTCAGTCTTAGACAACGAAATCATTTTATAATTGATTTGTCATTTTATAACACGTCCGTCATTTTACTCACATTTGATACGATTTTAATCTTACACAACGAAAACATATCATATAGATTTGTAATTTTATAAAATGTCAAAATTTGGAACTGCGTTATTTGTAATTCAAAACATTTAAACAATCAAAGCAATTGTTGACTTTATTTTATAAAACGACTAATCGATTATATATGTTTTTATTGTGTGGGACTAAAATCGTATCAAATATGAGTAAATTAAATAAAATTGTACTTTTGTTTTATGCAAAAAAAAATATTGACATCCCATCTCACACAACGAAAACATAATATCATAGAATTGATTTGTAATTTTATAAAACGTCCAAATTTGGAACTGCTTTATTTGTAATTCAAAGCAATTGTTGACTTTATTTCAGTTAAAATATAAGATAAAAATTATTTTAATTCGCAACTGTCAAATTTATGTATATAGAGCAGTTCCAAAACTTGACGTTTTATAAAATGACAAATAAATTATACGATGATATGTTAATAAATTTATATTAAAATCACCATTCATAATAGTATTGTTTGAACTATTACAGTATGTATCGCACCATTTTTTTTTTTTAATCCTTTTTTTATATATATTAAAACACCGTCAAAAAAAAAAAAAAAAAAAAAAGTAAAGGACATTGGAGAAAAGAATGGACATTTTAGCTCCCAGAAAGTGGAAAGGACAATTTCGAAAAAACTTGACAGTTGCGAATTAAAAATGATTTTTTTTTTTTTTTAACTGAAGTAAAGTCAACAATTGCTTTGATTGTTTGAATGTTTTGAATTACAAATAACGCAGTTCCAAATTTTGACATTTTATAAAATTACAAATCTATATGATATGTCTAGAATAGGGTTCCCAACCGTCCTTTTTTGGGAAGAACAGTACTTCTTTTTCAAAAATTGTCCTTTCCACTTTCTTGGAGCTAAAATGTCCATTGTTTTCTCCAATATCCTTTATTTTTTTTTTTTTTTTTTTTTTTTCAACAGTTTTATGCCTTGTGAGATTTCTCTCGTTAATAGGCTTTATAATAAAATTTTTTTTTTTTTTTTTTTTTTTGTTTTTGTTTTTTATTATTAACATAATTCAGTAACGCAAAAAGTGCAGCAAAATATAGTAAAATTAATAACAATCAATAATAGCTAATAATGATGAAAAATTAAAAATTTAAAAAAATTAAAAAATTAAAATTAAAGATAAAAATATGAAGTAAAAAATAAAGAACCAAACAAAAAATCCAGTCCAAAAAAAAATATATACATATATAAAGATCTAGAAAACGACCAAGCAAAAAATAAAAAATGAAAAATGAAGATTCAAAAAAAAAAAAAAATTAAAACTACAATAAATTAAGATTATATTAAGCATTGTATGTTGTATAATTTTCTAGGTTTTCGATGTAATTTGCCTTTTTAGTTTTGTTCTAGTTAATTCTTTCTGTATATCTGGAAAAATGTTGTATAACTTGATACCAATATGTAATGATGTTGCTGACTCATATTTTGTGGTTCTTATTGTGTTCAGATGAATGTTATTTCTATACCTCGTATTTAATGGATGTCGATCCCTTCGTTTTGTTATAATTGTATTGGAGTGTATATTTGACTTTTCTATATCATGGATATATAAGATTAAATTTAGTTTTATTATATCTTCGATTTTAAGTATTTTATTAATTTTATTAATATGTTCAGTGTTTGTTAAATAATTGTATTAATATAAGGTTTTTATTGCTCTGTTCCGTATTACTTGTTTCTCAATTTTGTGATATGATGTTTCCAGCTAAGGTCTGCGTCTAACCAAACTCCCAGATACTTAAATTCTGCAACATGTTCCAATTTATCATTGTTGTATGTGACGTTTAAGTTTTGTTCTTTGGTACCAATAACCATAACTTTAGTTTTTTTTTGTGTTTAATGTGAGCTTGTGTAAGTCCATCCATCTTTTTAGTATATTGAGATCTTCATTTGTTTTGTTTTCTAGCATTTTGATTTCTACTGCGTCATATACTAAGCAGATATCATCAGTAAATAAATAAATCTGACCTTTAGTCGCGAGGTTTTGTATTTCATTTATGTATACTGTGAATAGAATTGGTCCTAAAATACTTCCTTGCGGTACTCCATATGTAATTTGAGATTTATTGCTTTTTAGATTTTCTACTGTAACGTATGGAGATCGACCTGTAAGATATGATACCAAATCATAAAAGAAACCAATTATAAGCAGTTCCTTTAATACCCATGCTCTGAAGTTTTCGAAGTAAAATTTGTATATCCACGGTATCAAAAGCTTTAGTTAAATCTATGAAGAGTAGTGATACTAGCTTTTTTTGATCTTTTAGTTTTTGTATCTGAGTGACCATATCGCAAAGTGCAGTTTCAGTGCTCGATTTTTTTTTAAATCCATATTGCTTTTTGGACATAGGAACACATTTTTCTAAATATTTTACAAATTGTTCATTCACAACTTTTTCTATTATTTTAGATACAATTGATGTTATACAGATTGGTCTGTATTTATCAAATTCATTCTTGTTCCCAGTTTTTTAAATTTGGAACTATTTTCCCTGTTTTTATTCTGTCAAGCATTTTACCTTCGGATAATGATTTGTTAATTAATACTCTTAGTGGATTTGCTAATGAATCTTTGCACGTTTTAATCATGTTGACTGAAATACCATCCAAGTCGAGGCAATTTGAATTAGACTATCAAATATATTTAATACCTGTAATCTATTAATTTCATTAAAAGTAAAAGTTTCTCCTGTGATATTGGCTGCATAAAAAATTTTTCCTGCGCACGAGTTTGCTAATCATTCATAAGCTTTTGCAAAGTGCTCATTTAATTCATTAGCTTTCTTTATAACCTCTTCCGATGATAAGTCCTTAAATAGAGTCACGCTCGTTTTGTTTGTTTTTTTCCCATCATAGATAATTTCAGAAATACAATCCCATGTTTTTGCAGAATTATTTATTATGGTATTGAATTTATGCCCATAATATTCTTTTTTTTTAATTCTTAGCAAGTTTGTGGCTCTATTTCTATAATATTTATATTCTTTTTCTATGTCTTTGTTGCTCGGATTTTTCACTAATTTTGAGTGCCAAAAGTATTTTGCGTTGATGACCATTATGAGCTCTTCATCTATCCAAGGTTTTGATTTTCTATTTTGCGATTTTTGCTTTATTTTCGTTGTTGATTCATTTATTTTTTGTCCTAATTTTCCCATAAAGTCTGCCAGCATTTCTTCCATATTTTTTGTTGTATCTAAAATAATAGGATTAATTTTTAATATGTTTTGTAATTTATTTAAGTTAACAAATTTTAAATATTTATCTTGTGAAAATGATTTGTTCTAATTTTGACGTTTCAATTAATATTACATTGTGGTCCAGTATGTCAACATTTACGTGGGAGAGATTTATTTTCACATTTATATTATTTGTAAAAAAATGGTCCAAGCCTGTATTTGATATATTCTTGTTGCAGTGCTTCCATTGCAGTTCAAGTAATTATTCATTGACATGAAATCTTTATATTTATTGACAATTGAATTTGATTCTAATATATTGATATTAAAATCGCCAGTTATATAAGTAGTAGTGTTCTTCTGAGCTGTTACTTCAATACTTTTTTCTAATAATTCCATGAATATATTAACACGATCATTCAATTCGGTTGGTGCTCTGTATATATTTATAATATTATATATTTTTTTATTTTTTGTTATTCTAACACTCACAAGACTGTCGTTATTATCGCTTTATATAAAGACCTGTGTAAATGATAATTTTTTATTTACAAAAATTGCACAGCCACCACCTGTTTAATTTGGTCTACAGCTGTAAATGGAATTGAAATCAAAAATATTATAGTATTCTTTATCATTTTCTTTGAGCCATGTTTCTGTCATACATATTACATCGATATTTGTGTCAAGTGTTTTAAGCATAACCTCAATTTCATCAATTTTGTTTTTTAAACTTCTTGTATTTAAGTACAATATTTTAAGTGAATCCTCGTTATTTCTTTCGTATTTTTATTTATATCTTCTAGTGTAGCATATATTGTGTTGCTTGGGTTAAACGATGACAAGAAATTTATATAAGTTTGAACCTTGTGGTACGCCTGTTTTTATTACTAGTTTTAGAATTACTTAATTTCTTATACATAATTTTAATTAATACTTCATTAACTTTAACACATTGGGTTTTATTTGTCAAATAACTTTTTAATAAGAGATTACTGTTACCTCTAATTCCTAAGTTGTCTAGCATTCTAATAAGTCTGGAATCACTTACCATATCAAATGCTTTTGTTAAGTCAATAAAAGCTGCGCCAAACATAGTAGCTGTCATTCAACGCATATGTTCCAATAGCTAAATCTGTACCACTTTTTTTTAAGAAACCATATTGATTAGTTTTCTTTGATTTCAGTTTTCTTTTCTACTCGTACAGTCTTCTTTTTACCCACTTTTGTGAAGAGTAACTAAATATGCTTTTTTTATCGAACAACTTTCATTTATCAGTTTCACTAAAGGTTGGGTTATAATTTTGACGAACTCTTGTAGATCTCTTACTGTAATTTTATCCAATTCTAGAGTTCCATTTTTATTTAAATTCATAATAATTTGATGGATTTCGGATTCTATAACTAGAATAAGAAACAGCGAGTTACTGTTATATAAATTTTGTGAGCTGTTGGTAAAATCGTAGGTATTTAGAATGTTTAAAACGTCCTCCTATTTCAGTAAAAAAACGAGGAAGAGTGTAGTAGAGTAGACTGTGTCAACTCTGGGATACCCGTATTACCGTAACATATACATTATATCATCCGGTTAATTACTTTTGGCAAAATTTCAAACATACAGCTTTATTAAGTGTAGTGTAATGATTATATAAAAGATTTGTATGGCAGCTACTCGAACCCTCTACAGCAGACCAAACTAATTTTGCAGAAACTTTTAGCAAAATTTCAGACACCCAGCTTCATTAGGTGGAGAATAATGCTCATATAAAATAAGAAGTTGTATGGCAGCTCCACGAACCCACTGCAGGAGACCAACCAAATTTTGAAGAAACTTTGGCCATAAAACTAAACTACTTTTGGCAAAATTTCAGACATGCAGCTGTAATAGGTACAGAGAAATACTCATATATAAAAAGAAGTTGTATGGCAGCTACCCGAACCCATGGACCAAAATGCCTGGATTTAATAAACGAATTTGCGAAAATTTCAAGATTCTAGCTCCTTTAGTTTTTGATTTATCGTGCGGACGGACGGACATACATAGCTAAATCGATTTATTTTTCGATTCTGATCCGATCCATACACTTGAGTCTATATCTCCCCCCCCCCCTCCTCCTTCTCTGCGTCACAAACGTTATGGCAAATGTATTATACCCTTTGACTATATAGTCATACGGGTATAATTATTTAGTATAGCTGGTTAAATAACTAGTTAAGTTTTAATGAAATGTTAATAAAATAGGAAATTAGGAAAAAAATTAAAGTATGAATGGCGCAGTATAAGAAATAATTGTTTTTTAAAAACTCAAAATGAATGTTAATTTTATAAAGATATTATCATAGAACAATTGCTTGTATAATGACCATAATGACCATAATTTAACGCAAATTATAAAATGAAAAAGAAAAGTATTTTAAATTTTTTCAAAGTTTTTTATAAATTAAAAAAAATTTTATTTTTTTTAAGCGCTAACTGTTTAACCGTTAGGCTAATAAGCTGTCTATACCATAGGTACATGTTGGAACAGGGGGTCATATTATATTCGTGTTATTTGAATTGATCTTATTGAATTCCACATACAATTTAAACATGAGATAGTATTAGGCTTTATAACATGTAGAAACGTCTTATATTTTCAATATTTACAATTCTATTTTTTGTTTATATTGTAATATTTTGTATTTAAGTTATATGGTATTCTGTATCTCTGAGTTATATTATTCAATTAAGTTATATGTTTTTATTTTGTATTTCTTTATATTGTTATATTAATGTATTTTTTATTAAACACTAGTAGAGCAGAGCAAGGTTTTTTTAGGCATTTTTGTTAAAGTATTTTATTTCTTTTAGCATTAGATAGATCTTTGTAATAGCGAGTTACTTTAGAAAATTTTTAAATACATCGACAAATATTTAACGTTTTGTCTTGCTAAAATTATTAATCTTGCTAAAAAAATAAAAGTTCAGATTTTTAAATATTTATTTTGGAACTCGTTGCCAATTTGATTAGTGAGAAGCTAAAACCTAATATTTTTATTACATTAAAATTTTTCTGAATATCGTACCTACTTTCCTATCACAATTTGAACAAAAACTAAAAAAAATTCAATTCATATTAATTTTTTTTATATTTACCTCAATATTCGATTTCAAATACATATATGTTTTTGTTATATCAAAACAATTGATGACCGAATTACATTGTATGAAAATTATTTGTGATGTGAAATAGCTAAGTCTCGCTAACATATTTATTTATTAGTAGTTTGATTGGTTATCGTTTTAAAAATTAAAACATTGCAACTAAAATATCGTTTAAAATATAAAAAAAAAATGAATATATGTATATCAAATTCAAAATATGATTATTCAATTTATAACTCATCTTTTTGCATTATTTGAAAAAAAGAACGAAAAACAATACGCGACGGCTAAAATGTCTTTTTTAAGTTTTATTTTTTTTTCATATAACCTACTCCGATAATACATTTGTTTTATACACTTTTTTTGATGTAAAAAATCTTCGAAAAATTTAAGCAAAAGTCTTGTTCAGAATAAAGAAACGCTTCACTGAATTGCATTGTACCGAACAAATGTTGTATTGAACAATTTGCAGCAAAATTAAATGACACTTGATTTTGAGTGACTTTTGGTATATTTTTATTTTATTTAATTTATTAAAATTATGGACACAATAAAAATTTTCTGAGGTATTCAAAATCATTTCTATAACTCTATTTCTATCCTTATTATTTTTTGTTTAAAATATTTTTAAAATTAAAATTTTTAAAACTAATCAATTTCGTATGTTTTTTTTTGTTCTTATATTTTTTATTTTTTAATCAATTTATATTTTTAATTTTATAAGAAATGTTTTATTTTCAAAAATTATCAGAAAATCTTGTAAACAAACACTTTTACATTCAAATATATACACTTAAACGTCAATTGAAGATCGCTACACAACACAATTCATTCAGTAGAAAATTATATTGTGCGTTGCAATTTTCTTGTAGCTGTTAAAATTTTTTTCTATATAAGACAAAAGTTCAATTTTATTTAAATTTACTCACATTTGGTTCGATTTCAGTCTTAGACAACGAAATCATTTTATAATTGATTTGTCATTTTATAACACGTCCGTCATTTTACTCACATTTGATACGATTTTAATCTTACACAACGAAAACATATCATATAGATTTGTAATTTTATAAAATGTCAAAATTTGGAACTGCGTTATTTGTAATTCAAAACATTTAAACAATCAAAGCAATTGTTGACTTTATTTTATAAAACGACTAATCGATTATATATGTTTTTATTGTGTGGGACTAAAATCGTATCAAATATGAGTAAATTAAATAAAATTGTACTTTTGTTTTATGCAAAAAAAAATATTGACATCCCATCTCACACAACGAAAACATAATATCATAGAATTGATTTGTAATTTTATAAAACGTCCAAATTTGGAACTGCTTTATTTGTAATTCAAAGCAATTGTTGACTTTATTTCAGTTAAAATATAAGATAAAAATTATTTTAATTCGCAACTGTCAAATTTATGTATATAGAGCAGTTCCAAAACTTGACGTTTTATAAAATGAAAAATAAATTATACGATGATATGTTAATAAATTTATATTAAAATCACCATTCATAATAGTATTGTTTGAACTATTACAGTATGTATCGCACCATTTTTTTTTTTTAATCCTTTTTTTATATATATTAAAACACCGTCAAAAAAAAAAAAAAAAAAAAAGTAAAGGACATTGGAGAAAAGAATGGACATTTTAGCTCCCAGAAAGTGGAAAGGACAATTTCGAAAAAACTTGACAGTTGCGAATTAAAAATGATTTTTTTTTTTTTTTAACTGAAGTAAAGTCAACAATTGCTTTGATTGTTTGAATGTTTTGAATTACAAATAACGCAGTTCCAAATTTTGACATTTTATAAAATTACAAATCTATATGATATGTCTAGAATAGGGTTCCCAACCGTCCTTTTTTGGGAAGAACAGTACTTCTTTTTCAAAAATTGTCCTTTCCACTTTCTTGGAGCTAAAATGTCCATTGTTTTCTCCAATATCCTTTATTTTTTTTTTTTTTTTTTTTTTTCAACAGTTTTATGCCTTGTGAGATTTCTCTCGTTAATAGGCTTTATAATAAAATTTTTTTTTTTTTTTTTTTTTTGTTTTTGTTTTTTTTTATTAACATAATTCAGTATTTAATAATTTTCCCTCCAGTACATTAAGTTTTGATTTTAGTATTTCAACTTCATTTTGTAAGTTTATGGTTTCCTTTGTTAAATTTTCTGTTATTATTTTTAATCATCAAGTGTTATTTTCAATCCTTTTACTTCATTTTCTAGTGCTTTATTAAAACTTATTGGAATATCTATTTTTTCGGTTATCATTTTTAAGTTATATTCACTTTCTGGATTTTGAACTATATTTCCAATTGTACTTAAATTATGTGAATTTTTGTTTTCCACGTTACTTATAAAAGAATTTGTGCTACGTCGGTGGTCGCGCAAAGAGCCTAAATGCGAAATAAAGCCATATCGAGAATTTTTTTGCGTATGGCTTTATTACGCATTCGAATGCGAAATAAAGCCATATCATTTTCTAAAATTTTACGAAATAAAGCCATATAGTAAAATTGATACAAATTCTAGTTTAATAGTAAACAAAGTAAAAAAAAAATAGAAATTGATAATTAAGTGCAGTTATAAATGATAAATACAGGGTGTTTCGCTAATAACCTGCCATAGAACTAGGGGTTATTCTAGGGTTCAAAACAAACAAAAAATGCTTCTAGAGGTAGGGTCTATTCTCATCCGTTTGGGAGATGTGGGGCTTAGAAAAATTGCTGGGGGCCTAAATAATTTAATTTTATAAAATTGGAACCCTATGTGATAAAATAAATCCAAGTATCAAATTAAAAAGCCTAATACATTTTCTTTCTAAAAATTTATCAACGAGATTTCTGGACCCCTCAGGACTAATAAGTTCCTAATTTTTTTTAATACACTGTAATAAAACATGTTAAATAATATTATATTTTCATTAAGGGGGCTGCCGCCCCCGAACCCCCGCTAACTCAATTATTGAAGCTAGATTTTGAATCCAACACTAAAATTAAAAGAATGGTATAAGAATTCGGATACCTAATTCATTAAAAAAATTAATAAGTTTCTAATTTTTTTATTACACTGTAATAAAACATGTTAAATAATATTATATTTTCATTACGGGGGCTGCCGCCCCCGAACCTCCGCTAACTCAATTATTGAAACTAGATTTTAAATCCAACACTAAAATGAAAAGAATGGTATAAGAATTCGGATACCTAATTCATTAAAAAAATTAATAAGTTTCTAATTTTTTTAATACACTGTAATAAAACATGTTAAATAATATTATATTTTCATTACGGGGGCTGCCGCCCCCGAACCCCCGCTAACTCAATTATTGAAACTAGATTTTGAATTCAACACTATAATGAAAAGAATGGTATGAGAATTCGGCATAGCTATTTCATACAAAAAATAATCAACCCTAATTAATAAATATAAATATTCTGGAAAAGGGGGCAATCCTGCTTTTGAATCCAACTCCAAAATCCCTCCTAATTGAGAATCCCACATATACACATACATATAAATATTCTGGAAAAAGCGTAAAGCCCTGCTTTTGAATCCAACTAACAATCCCACATATACACATATATAAATATTCTGGAAAAAGCGGCTATCCTGCTTTTGAATCCAACTCTAAAATCCCTCCTAATTGAGAATCCCACATATACACATATATAAATATTCTGGAAAAAGCGTAAAACCCTGCTTTTGAAACCAACTCTAAAACTCCTTCCTAACTATTTAAATAAAAAAGTTTGGAAAATTAAATTGCTTCTATTTTCACAAATAAAATTACATTTTTAAATTAAATGGCGAATTAAAGCCATACGCGAAAAAATTGACGATATGGCTTTATTTCGCATGGCTTTATTTCGTATTGCTTTATTTCACGGCGCCTAATTTTTTATATGATGGTAATTCTTTTTTATTTTGACGTTTAAATCTTATTTACAAGCAAACAAAAACAATAAGTTTAGTTAAATATTTAATTAAAGTTTAATAGTTTATTAGAAGTTAAATAGTTAATTATTAATTTATATTATTATTTTAATTAATTTTGAATCCAAGTATTAAGATTTTATTGAATATTGAATTATTTATGTGTTGTTCATTAAATTGTTATTTGTTCAAAATAAAATAGTTAATAATACAAAAATTTGAAAATCCAAATATACACAATATGTATTTAAAAGTTTCTAAATATAAATAATTTTAAAAAATTTATACATATGTAGAAAATAATTTTTAAATTTGTGTTTAAAAATTTATTTTAAATTTTCATTTTAAATTATTATTATTATATTTGATTCACACAATATTATTAACCTAAGGGAAATTCAATTACATAAAGCCAAATAGAACGCAGCCGTTTCAATTTCGTACATTTTCTTTACATTGTGTTTCTAGTTTTACTATTTTCATTCACATTGTCTATTGTGTTTCTACTTTAATATGACAGATCCCTCATGTAACGCAAGTATCATTAAATTTTAAACAGTTATTTTTCTATGCAGACATTTTACATCGTAAGTTTTCTAAAAAATAACAAAACAGATATATAAATAAAATTATTTTAGACATCTAACAAAAATAAATTCTTCTGAAGATGAACACGAAGTGATAGAAATTAGTG
This sequence comes from Dolichopus griseipennis, assembly GCA_963082915.1. Lineage (NCBI taxonomy): Eukaryota > Metazoa > Arthropoda > Insecta > Diptera > Dolichopodidae > Dolichopus > Dolichopus griseipennis. Next base: position 185,334,556 of record OY720441.1, on the reverse strand, counting down.
AATGTAACGAAGAAAATTTTTTTACAAAACGACCAAAATCAAATGCAATAAAAAGACGAAAAACTTATTATAATAAAATTTGGGAAGAAAACCACAAATGGTTAACAAAAGGAACAAACAACATAGAAGAAAATGTAAGACTTGTTTAACTACATTTTCAATTGAATATAGTGGATATTCTGCTGTAAAAAAAACATAGCGATTCAAAAAGGCATCAAAATAAAGTCTTGTCTACGGATTTATGTAGCCCGTTAAGCAATTTTTTTTGTAAGAAACTGGTTCCGAAGTTGAAAATAATGTAACTTTGGCTGAAATGGCTAACATTTATCATTGAGTAAAACACAATCAATCCTACAATTCATTAGATTGCTTAATAATAATATAGCAAAGAATGACAAACAGTTGCTAAAATGTGCAAAAAAAAAAGTAACATATATTTTTATAATTTTACAGAATAATTTTGATTTAATTTTTTTTATCTCACTAATGTATATTATATTATTTTTGTGATTTTACGAGAAATGGTATATTTTGTTTTGTTTTAATGCTATAATATAATATAAAATAAATATATTAAGCATACACATAAATTTTTTTTTTTTTCTAAATGTCCTTTCTTCACAAAAGTAATAGTTGGGAACCCTAGTCTAGAATATGAATCACACCTGTAAACCTCATATCCATCAAGTAATATTTCAGATTGATCAATTGTAATATGCGTTTCACTTAGCCATGCAAAACTAAATTTGTTCATATACATAAGATTTTCGAATTCATTACAGTAATTATTCTATGCCATTTCTGGATATAATTTTTGTGGTTTTGATATATCGGTCCCTTTCTGTCACGTAAGATTTGTCTGTTTTGTCTCTTTCTAAGTATACATGATAAGAGTAATATCTAATTACATAAGTTTTGCGGTTTTGTTGTTATTGTTGTTGTTTATGTATGCTAATTAGTTTTAGATTAAAAATAATACAAAACAACTACAAAAAAAAATATTTTTCTATAAGAGCGTGACTTGAATACCTAATTATCATATTTTACAATTTGTCGAATTAGCATAAAAATCAAAAAAAACTGGAATTGATTATGATTACACATACATATATTGTTTTAATTATAGGGAAATTATATAAATATATTTATTTTCAAGCTCACACAAAATTATTATAATTACTTTCAAAGTAGATTGATTTAATTATCATACAGATACACTTATACAATGACTGTTGATAAATTCGGTCGCACCAGATATGCATCATACAAAATTAAACAACCATTAAGTTCACCAATATCATTTCATACAACAGATGTTGCAACAAAAAGTTATGTTGATAATCAGTTGGATATGTATGAAAAGAATACAAAATTAAAATATATAAATGTAGGATTGGATAAAAAATAATATTAAAACACGTTCTGTTATATATAAAAATTAAAAACTAGTTCTGTTATTTCATTTAGTTTTTCTTTATAAATCACAAAATAATTATATTTTAATTATGTTAAAAAACTAAAGTTAATCTCACTAAATAAGTTTTAAATATTTTATGTTTTAATAATGTTCAAAAAATTACGTTAATCTCACTAAATAGTTTTTTCAAATACAAATTTCAATGTTAACAATAAAGTCAAAAATATAAATTAAAACTTTCTTTACAAATTATTTTTATTATCTTCTTTAAAAATTTAACTCCTTCCCGCTTGTATTATTATCCACATCCACGTATATACTCTGCTTTCTTCTACTTTCTTTTCCTCCTTTTATATTTTTGGAAGTAACAGCTTTTAAATATAAAAAACAAGTAAAGCAACAGTCAGTCGGTGCAACCGACTTAGAAATACCCTACACCTATTTGGTTCAAATTTAAGGACATATCCATAAGTCATTTTAACATCATAAAAGCTGTTATTAATTTGATCGTAAGACATAGCTAACCAAATTAACTTTATAATACTAAAAACATTTTCTAATTACACTATCTATTAAAAAATATTCAAATTCTTACTAATTTATCTATTTAAAATATTTAAAAACAAACAAACTTGAAATAAATGAAAATATATTTATTCCAATTCAATTACAAAATGAAAAAATTCTAATTATTAAATTTTGTTTTGTTTTGTTTGTAAAACAAAAAGATAATCAAAGCATAATATATTTAATAATCCAAATTTTTAAAAATTGCAATTATTTTAAATGGTTAGTTTATATACCTAATAGAAAAGCTTATAAACGCAAAATATGCAATAAATGTATTTCTAAAATACAATTAAAAGTTTACACCTTTTCATATAATTCATTTAAATATAAAAATAAATTTTACATAAATGCAGCAAGTACCATTGAACATAGCTGAACCACTACAATTAAGTCTAGATTTCGGAGACACATAGGACATAGGAAATATATTCTTTGGCTTCGAAATTAAACTCGACCACAACCAATTCCCATGGTACTTTCATTACTAGTAACCTACTGTTAAATTTCATCAAAATACCGGCATTATTTTTTGAGTTATGGTGTTTGTAAGATATATGTTTGTTAGTCCTTGAACTTTTCAAGGGTTCCAGGACCCGAAATTATGGTACGATTTCGCCCATATGCAGTCCCGTCATACTTTCAATACTAGTTAACCCTTGTACACAATTGGAACGCTCTATCTTAATTTTAAGTTACTAGTTTTATTAATTTCGATGATAAGCTTTTACACATTGGGGGGTCTAAGAGAGGTTCTGAACCACCACTCCAATTGATCCCAAATTAGGGGGCACGCAAGAAATAGTAAAGAACACCCTTGTGGCAAATTGGAAGCTTCTACATTTGTTTCAAGTTACTATCTTTATTAATTTCGAAAATATGCTTTAAGGGCCTAAGAACTGAGTGGCTGGTCTCCGATCCACTACTCCAATGGGGCCCAAATTTCAAAGACACTTACGAAATAGGAAGGGACACCCTGATACCAAATTTGGAGGTTCTATCTTCATTGGTTTCGGAATTATGCTCGTTTGGCCTAAATTCGATCAAAAAGTTCTAAGTTCCGAACCCATTGTCCAATCCTCACCGTACGTAATCACCGCCGTAGTTTCGCTGCCAATAACCTACAGCACAAATTTCATGAAGATAGCCTCATTAGTTGTTGAGTTATCGTGATTTTTTATATATGTTCCTTAGCCCTGACATCGATTAAAAGGTCCGGAATCCGAACCGTTGGGCTGATTTCGCCCTTATATAGTCCGCGCTGTACTTATAGTACAAGTTAACCCTTGTACACAATTTGAACGGTCTATCCTAATTTTAAGTAACTATTTTTAGTAATTTCGATTATAAGCCTTTAAAACTTGGGCGGTCTGAGAGGGGTAAAGAACCACCACTCCAAATTAGGGGAACACGCAAGAGATAGTAAAGAACACCCTTGTGGCAAATTGGAAGCTTCTACAATTTTTCTAGTTGTTATCTTTATTAATTTTAAAGATATGCTTTAAGGTCTTCGGAAATGTGTGGCTGGTCCCCGACCCACTACTCCAATGGGACCAAAATTCACAAGACACTTAGGAAATAGGAAGGGACACCCTGATACTAAATTTGGAGGTTCTATCTTCATTGGTTTCGGAATTATGCTCGTTTAGCCTAAATTCGATCAAAAAGTTCTAGGTTCCGAACTCATGGTCCAATCCCGACCTTACGCAATCCCCGAAGTAGTTTCATTACTAGTAACCTACAGCACAAATTTGATGAAGATAGCGTCATTAGTTGTTGAGTTATCGTGATTTTTTATATTTGTTCGTTAGCCCTGAAACCGATTAAAAGGTCCAGAATCCGAACCCATGGGCCGATTTCGCCCATATGCAATCCCCGCCGTACTTTCAGTCCTAGTAACCTACAGTTAAAATTTCATCAAGATAGCTCCATTATTTTTTGAGTTATCGTGCCTACGGACGGACGGACGGACGGACGGACGGACATGGCTATATCGACTAAGGCGGTCACGCTGATCACAAATATATATACTTTTCCATATCTAGCTCGCTTCCTTTAGGTGGTTACAAACACCATACCAAAGTTAATATACCCCTTTACCTATTCTATAGGTGTAGGGTATAAAAAGAAAAAGTAAATAACCGTTTAATAAAATATATGAAAAAAAAGAAAAGGTGAATAAACTTTTGGTCTTGAAAATTCTTTTTATCATTAACTAGCTCCCCTAGTGTCATTCGTCAACATCTTGCCTTTTGTTTCGTTCCATGTTTCATTCTATCCGTCAGCAATGACAACTGTCTAAAATAATTATTTACTATTTGTAAACAAACATGTTTTACAAATAGTAAACAATTCTTTTGCAAGAAAATTAATTAAAATAAATCGGATGCTGGTTGCCGTTTGGATTAAAATATCTCTGAACTACTAGAGATATGGAGTGTCAAAAGATAAGTATTATAATAATATATTTTTTCTTTTAAAATTAAATGACATTCTTTTTAGGTGCTTTATTCATTAAAATATATTGCTGAGACAACACATTAAAATTTATGCTGCAACTGGATATTGGTAAGCGATTTATATTATCAAAATAATATGAAATCCCACATATATACGAGTATAAACTGAAATCAATTTTTATGGAGCGGTATGGAACCAGAAATAAAAAATGCTTTACATTTCTTCGATTCAAATGCTGCAAGAATTCTCGAAAACTTTGAACTTAGAATAAAACTTCTAGAAAAAGACAATAAAAACAATTAAAAAAAAAATAAATAAAAGCAATATTCTATCTCATTATATACCTATGTATAATGATGATTTTCATCATCATCATCATATAGAAATGGGAGTGGACAAGTATGGACGTGTTGCTAAAACTAAATTTGAATAAAAGGTTGAACGGGGGCCACAAGGAGAAGGGTTTCATTTGACATCAGATTATAATATAAAATTTAAACAAATAGGAAAATAATGTTGCTACACCTATAAAAAATAAAGATATATTATCTAAAGTATATGTTGATGACATGATAAAAAAGATTAAAAATGAAATTATACCAACAACTAGAGATGTTGGTATAACTAGAGATATAAAACTTTTTGAAACTAAAATAACTTCTACATTGAATGATGCTATAAAGAAAAATGATGTGAGATTAGATAATTTGAAGGAAACAATTGTTGATTATCAATTGGGTTTTAATGACGAATTAAAGTAAACATACGATCAAGTAAAACGTGATATAAATAAGGTGATTGAGAAACTTAAGGAATTAGTAATTGAATATAATCTGGCGTTTGGCGAGAGATATGAAAATATGTTTAATAGATACTAATTAAAATAACATGAGTAAAAAAGATATTGTGAATGAATTACATAAACCAGCTAGAAAAAATTTTGAAAGACGAAATCTTCTTCTAAAAGGTTTAAATGATTTGTTTCAGGCTGATTTTGCGGAAATGCATGAATATGCATCAGTTAATAATAATTATAAATATTTATTGACTGTCATAGATTGTCTTTCGAAATATGCTTGAGCAATTCCCATTAAAAACAAAATAGATGAGAAAGTCACTCAAGCAATGCAATCAGTATTGAATGATGGTAAAATACCAAACAATTTAGAAACTGATCGTGGAAAAGAGTTCTATACTAAAAGTTTTCTCAATCTAATAAAAATATACAATATTAATTTGTATTCAACATAATCACTTTTAAAAGCGTCAATTGTTAAACGATTTAATAGGAAAATAAAATCGAAAATGTTTAAGGAGTTCAGTATGAATGGAAATGCAATATAATAACACAAAATATAGAACGATAAAACTGAAGCCACGTGATGTGAATAAAAAAGTTGAAAAAACTTAACTTTTTATAGCAATATAAAACGGAGAGGTAAAGCAATATTTAATGTTTTAAGCTTTTTTTTTGGTGTCGAGTCAAAACGTTTTGACCGATTGACTTGAAATTTTGCACAAATGCTCCTCTGAGCAACCGAAATTAGTTGTATAAATTTGGTTGGAATAAATTAACCCGTTTCGGTCTGCCGGGATTTCAAAAAATTTTGTGTTTCCGATTTGTGTCCAATTTTACAGGGTGGTTTCGCAGTCGAAAAGAGAGGCAGACACAAATTTTTGTTGAGTTCGGTTAACCCGTTTGGGCAAGAAAGCGCAATGATGCTTTTTCAATGTTTTGATGGCGAGCCGAAACGGTTTAATCGATTGACTTGAAATTTCGCACAAATGTTCCTCTTAGCAAGCGGAATTAGTTGTACAAAGTTTTTTGGAATTTATTAACCCATTTCAGCTTCCAAAAAGTTTTGTGTTTCCGATTTGTGTCCAATTTTACAGGTTGATTGTTCATTCCAAAAGAGAAGCTGGAAAACATTTTTGTAAAGTTTGTTTAACGCGTTTGCCACGACGACGACATGAAGTTAAATTTTATTTGATTAAACGGTTAAATGAATTTTATTGAAGTCCACCGAGGTAATTTGGTTTTGACCTGTTGACGCATTTTGAACCAAATTCAATGAAATTTTCGAATTTTTTGTATTGGCACAAGTTAATCTTTATTGTAAAAGCTGGCTTACTTCTCAAATAGTGCAAAAGCTAAGTGAGATACTTTCGATGCGAGGTAATAACCCGTTTGGGCACGATACCTAATGACTTTTTCTAAAATTTTATAGCATTTTTTTGAAACTGTAAAAATTTTAAATGCACATTTCTAATATTAATAATTATAAAAATAAAGCTAATAAAGAACCCGATTAAAAATGAAAGTAAATTTAAGAAACATTACACTTTTACATCACTAGATTTGTTCGTAAGGCTTTATGTTTTATGTACTTTACATTTGTTGTTCTTTACAAATAGATTTCACTGTCAAAATGCAGTTTTGTTTTTTTCTAATAAAATCTAAAAATTAAAGTTCGATTTCGTATATATTAACCTTAAATATATAGTATTTTAAAACCTTTTCCAAAAAAAACTTATATTTCCTTAAAAAAATCATAAAAAACGAGGAAGAGTTAGTAGAACTTTCAGTTAAGTAAAATACAAAATATAAGTTGAAAAGCAGCTCTTTAAACCTTTTCCAGTACATCGACTATATTTTATTTAGCTTTTGGCCATTCAAGTTAACTACTATTGACATAAAGTAATGCCCATATAAAACACAAAGTTGTATGGCAGCAAACCGAACGCACTCCACTACCCCAATTAATTTTTGCAAAAACTTTGGCAATAAAGCTAAAATATTTTTAGGAAAATTTCTGACACCCTGTTTAATTAGGTATAAAATAATGCTCTTATAAATAAAGAAGTTGTATGGTAACTATTCGAACCTGCTGCAGTAGAAATGTTATCCCGTGGAGGTAACTCATTAGATTGAAATAACGATGACGGCTCTTTCATAAAAACGGATTTTAGACTCCTAGCCATATATTTTTTGAGTTACCGTGCGGATGAATTAACAGACATAGCTAGGTTGATTCACTTTTCGATTCTGATCTGATCCATACCTTTGAGTCTATCTCTACTCCCTTTTTTCTCTGCACCTCAAACTTAATGCAAAACTAAAAGTCATACAAGTAAAATAATACTTACATGTAAATTAGAAAATACCCGGTGTAGCGTTTCTGCGCCTCTCAAATGGTTTTTAATTGAAAGCAAAAGCAAATTTGTAAATTCTGCCGGAATAAATTAACGATAATCGACAAAAGTGTTTTAAAAATGTTTGTGGATTTTCTAATTTTTTTTAGATTCATCATCATCCCAGTATTGGTTAACAAATATCAAGTCTATTAGTGAAGTACATTGCCTAACAGCAAACCTTATATAAAATTTGCAGGCAATCGCTCACACCTATTTTATTTTACAAAGAACTTTGAAAACTGTTCTGTTTGTTGTATTTGAAAAACTGTTTAAAAAAATTCAAAAAACAAAGCAGAAATAAAATATTCAAAAATTAAAGAACAAAAACAACTTAAAATAAAATCACATTTCACAATTAATAAGAAATAGCTACAAAATAAAATTGAAATTTATTTGAACCAGGATTTACATTGTTGTTCATTACAAATTGGTTTTCTACAACCCATATAATACGTAGTAGTATGTCTTCTTTTTGATTAATGACAAAAAGTACAATATTTTCCTGGTCCGGTTTGGTTCGGTCATTCAATAGTAAATTTTCAGGCACTCATAAAATAAAATTTTTACCGTTTTCAATAACGTTTGATTTTTAGGTTTTCGCTTTTGATAAGTAAAACATAATTGTTCGCTTTGCTAATCATAAAATCGAATCTTGTTTTGGTTGGTTGTTTTTATTAAGTTTTATAAAATTAGATAGTATATAACGTACGAATTTATAGATGCAATATTCAGCATGTCGAAAAATATTCATCTTTAAGGTTTTCTGCTGCAGTTCATATTTTGATGCATTTAGTCAAATGTCTCAACAGTTCCTTTAGTTGAATTATAAGCGTAGGAAACTATTGTTGACTCCGAACCTTACAAGAAGAGGGATGAGTTAACTTTACGATTTACGTAGTCCACTTTGCAGAAATCATAAGGTAATTCTCGCTTGTTTTTTTTTACTGTACCAAGAATATTAGTTGTATAATCAGCACTTAATAATTTTTTTACGATTGGAACCTCTTTTTACGACTTTTAGCTGTAGTGTATTTACGGTTGAATGATTTAGTACCCTTGATTATTCATTTCAATTTGAAACAATTTTTAAATTTGTTCTATTCATATACTTATGTTTTAATGTTTTATATAATTAAACTCAAAGTTATTTGAAATAAATATTAATTTGTAATAATATACATTTAAAAGTGTTTATTATAATTTGATGCTTTTTAATGTTAATTCAAACCAATAATGCTTTCATTAGATTTTTATCACAAAATTTAATAATCAAAATATGCAATAAATGTATTTTTAAAATACAAGGACAAATTTAGAACTTTTCATATAATTCATTTAAATATAAAAATAAATTTTACAACTTAAGTATCGTACACAATTTCTTAATTATATATTACCTTTGGTAACAATTCAATAAAATATAAATATGATATACTTAATATAAAGAAATAATTTGTTTTTAATTTATAAAATATAATACATAATATGTTTTATAGTAAAATTCTTAGCCCTTTGTAAAAGTGCTTAGTAAAAGTGCTTAATAAGAACGGAAATAGGAAATAGTTTATCAAATTTGAATTTTATATATTTATTAATTTCGAATATATGCTCTAAGGTCTTGGGAGTAGTGGGGGTTGCACGCAAACTGCTATTCTACGTTATCCAAAATTTCACGTACACTAAACAAATAAGAATACACACCTGTACCCCAAATATAAGGTTCTATCTTCTTTGGTTTCGAAATTATGCTCGTTTGACCTCAATTCGATCAAAAGCTTCTCGAATTCGAACTCATTGTCCGAACTGGACCAGAGCCAATTCCCGTGGTACTTTTATTACTAGTAACCTAGAATTTAAATTTCATCAATATAGCGTCATTAGTTTTTGAGTTATCGTGTTTTTAAAATATATTTTTCTTAGCACTTTAACTTTTCAAAGGTTCCAGGATCCGAAACCATGATGAACCCTTGTACACAATTGGAACGTTCTTTCTTAATTTTAAGCTTTTTTTTTTATTAATTTCCATGATATGCTTTAAGGTTTTCAGAACTGTGTGGATGGTCCCCGACCCACTACTCTAATTGGTCCTAAATTTCAAGGACTCTAAGGACATAGAAAGAGACTGATACCAAATTTGAAGTTTATATCTCCATTGTTTTCGGTATAATGCTTGTTTGGCCTAAATTCGATCAAAAACTGCTAGGATCCGAACCCAAGAATCTCGACCGCACACAATCCCCGCCATAGTCTAATTATTAGTAACCTACAGCACAAATTTGGTGAAGATTGCGCCATTAGTTGTTGAATTTTCCTTACTTTTTTTATATGTTCGTTTCCCCTTAGAATGGTTAAGAAGTCCAGAATCCGAACCCATGGACCGATTTCACCCATATGCAATCCCCGCCGTACTTTAAGTCCTAACTACCTTCAGTTAAAATTTCATCAAGATACCATTAGCATTAGTTTTTGAGTTATCGTGCCTACGGACGGACGGACGGACGGACATGGCTATATCAACTCAGAGGGTCACGCTGATCACAAATATATATACTTTTCCATATCTAGCTCGCTTCCTTTAGGTGGTTACAAACACCATACCAAAGTAAATATACCCTTTTCTTATTTCATAGGTGGTTAAACAAATGGTTATTTTTAACTTATATTTTTTATACCCTATATAAGTTAAAAATAAACATGTGTAAATTTTACTCACCCATTTGTTTTTTGTTTTATAAACTTCTGCACTGAAAATAAGACTTGCAATTAAAAATGAAAATCAAACAGAAAAGGAATTTAACAAAGAATGCACTTACGAGAATACAATTTCCAGAAATTATTATTCTGAAAGATATGATAATTTTTTCTTTGAGAGTGAGTAAATCTTACTCAGGTCTAAGGGTAAGACAACTTCTGATTTATTACAATAGTTTTTTTTTTTTGTGCTATTTGCATTTTAAATTAAAATGATTCCTGGGTTTATTTCAACAATTTTATAACTTTTATCAAGACCCTTTGTGTGATTTATTTAATGAGTTTGTTAAGCATTCTGATGCTAATTTTATTTTCTTTTGAAATCTTTCTTGAGTTTAATAGTATCTATGTTTTATTCCGGAAAAAGATAATATCTGATATTTCTACTGAAATTTCTTGATATTTTTAATTAAGAATCGTAATAATTTTGAATTGTTTTGCTTTTTCTTTACACGTTTTTGGAATCTGTAATATAATAATCAGTTTATTATCTTTAATAGCTAAAGCATTTTTTATTTCTTGAAGTTTAACAATGTCAATTTCATGAGAATGAATTTCTGCAGTGGTTAACATGGATTTACTCATTAATTGATATTTTGCAGGCATAATATTGTTTTGAATTTTTTTCAATTTCATCATAGAAAAGATCAATATTGTTAGTATTTGAAGATAACATATAAGTATATGTTTTTAATATAATTTGGGATTTGGTCTATTATTGCATGATTTTGATTTACGTTATTTTTTAAAGATTTAATATTTCTCTTAGAGAATTGAATTTATTTTTTTTTTGATTATTAGAATTTTGTATTAAATTGTTTTTGTTTTCATCAAGAATTTTGAAGTGGTTTTCTATTTCTACTCTGTATTCTTGCTCCATTGTACCAAAAATCTATTTTAGAAATAATCTACCAACATTAATTAAAGATCTTTTATGTCTTAACGGAATTAATATATTAGAAGTATGTTTAATATACTGCTGGGTGGCACAGTGGTTGAGAGCCGACCTTTCATGCGGAAAGGCCCGAGTTCGAATTCTAGTGAAAGTGAAAAAACTTTTCTGGTCTTCGACTCGAGTCAGCTACCATTGGCCATTGGGTTCAAACTAATGGCTTATTCAATAATTAATAATTATATACCTTTAATAAAAATACTGGGCTATTCTAAGGTTTAACTAGTATCCGCGTAGGACCAAATGACTAAATATAAAAGATAGATGGTATTGCCAGCTTTCAAAAAATATATAGCTTTAATGGCGCATATTATCCTTTAAGGACGAAAAGGACATTTAAAAGTATCCTTGTTATTTTAGTCTATTTTACAAAAAACGGTATATCTAGCGATCTGTTCAATATATATATATTCAATCAAAGCTATTAATTAAGATGACGGTCTGGAAAACGTTTATTTGATGACGATAGGTGTTGCCGTTTTGGAGATATTGCAATTTCAAGTGGAAATTTAAAACAAAAAAAAAAATTTTGAACTTTCAAAAAAACCACTATAACTATGAAATTTTCAAAAGCACCCTGTATTTTTTATTATACTGTTAGAAAGGTCTTTTGACACTCTTTCAAAAGGTATATAATAAGTATGGTATATGTTGACAAATAGCCCCACCAGAGAACATGAAAGAAAAACTGACACAACAATTTTATTAAAAAATACATTTTCATACTTTATTTCTAATAAATTTATTTTGCCAAAAAATATTTCCATAGCTTTAGCGAGTAGGAATTTTAGAGTTTGTTACAAAATCAGGATTATACGCTTTTTCCAGAATATTTATACATATGTATACGTGAGAATCTGAATTAGGAGGGATTTTAGAGTTGGATTCAAAATCAGGGTTTCAATAATTTGTTTAGTATGGGTTTGGGGCGGCAGCCCCCACTATTTCTAAATTTTTATTTGTTGAAATATGCATGTAAAAAATAATTAGGAGCGATTTTATAGTTGGCTACAATTACAGGATTATACGCTTTTTCCAGAATATTTATATATTTGTATACGTGAGATTCTGAATTAGGAGGGATTTTAGAGTTGGATTTAAAATCAGGGTTTCAATAATTTGTTAAGCGGGGGTTTGGGGGCGGCAGCCCCCACTATTTTTAAATTTTTATTTGTTGAAATATGCTTGTAAAAAATTACTGTTTTTAAAAAATAGTTTGTCATTAAATTTTGATTTTTGGAATTTTTTTTTTGGAATTATTTTTTTTGGAATTGTTTTTTTTTTTGGAATTTTTTTATACCTGGAAAAACATTTATAACATATTAAAATTTTTTTATTCAAAAATAAAATTATTTAATTCATTTAAAAAGTACGGCTGAAAAAATTGTAATACATATCAACAGCTGAAAAAATTGTAAAACATATCAACATTTTTTTATACAGAAAAAATTACAAAACAAAAAATTTTTTATTTCATAAATGCTTATATCTTCTAAACGCTTTAATATAGATATACCTTATGTATGCCCAAATTATAGCAAAAAATAAGAGCTTTCCAACGATGTAAAAATATTTAGAGGGTTTCTTTGCAAAATTATGAAAAATATGAGTTTTAGAGAAAGGATGTTAAAAATTTTTTTTTTTGCAAAAATTTTCAACTTTGAACTACAATATCTCCAAAACGGCAGCACCTATCGTCATCAAATAAACGGTAAAATATTCTCCAGACCGTCATCTTAATTATTAGTTTGAACTGAATACATATTTATTCAACAGATCGCTAGTTATAACGGTTTTTGTAAAATAGACTAAAATAACAAGGATACTTTTAAATGTCCTTTTCGTCCTTAAAGGATAATATGCGCCATTAAAGCTATATATTTTTTTAAAGCTGGCAACACCAGCTATCTTTTATATATAGTCATTTGGTCCTACGCGGATACTAGTTAAACCTTAGAATCCCCAAATACTGTAATATAACAATATAAACAACTGCGAAATATAAACAAATAATTTAGTTGAATAATATACGAGTAACTCGCAGATATAGAATACCATATACTCAAATACAAAACATTACAATATAAACAAACAAGTGATGAAAAAAAACCAAAGGTTTTTAAAAAAGCACATTTTTAAAATTATATTGTATTACATACTGAGTTTAACTTTGAAAATATTTACTTGGAAATAGTAACTTCTTATTTATAAAATTTACTGCTAACAGTAATTTTTTTATTTTAAAGTTGTTATAGCCCTTCAATGGGGAAGGTTGTCAAATTTCTCAAGGATTTAACTTTATTAAACACCACGCACCTCCCCGTCCCCTCTATTTTTTTAGGTTCTAGGAATTAGAATCCACAAAAGTTTGGAATTTTACTTAGAATTATACTATCTAAGCAAAAATGGGTAAAACTGAGAGACACTTTCTTCACCTTAAGGAACTGCTTTTAAATTTAAGAAAAACCTTTAACATATGGTAAAATATAATGTTGGAACTTTAAACTCTACGTATATGGACAGGTATTCAAGTTACAGGTGCTTCAAAATAACAAAATTTAAATTTTCTTAAACCGTTTAGGGACCAAATGACCAATTATGTGGGACCAAAAATTTTGCAAAAATTGAGTTTTATATAATGGTAAATTTTAGTACCGTATGGCAACCCTATGCATTTGAACGACATATTTTTGTAAAACCTATTAAAGCAGCTCTCTCCTACCGTTTTTCGATTGAAAATAAACCTAAAACCTAAATATAGGGATTTTTTTGCAATTTGCAGGGGCTGTAGCTTTGTCACCCTTCAAAATTAAGAAAAACCTTTGACACATGTTGAAATATAGTTATAGGGCTAAAATAGAATTGTAAATATTGAAAATCTAAGACGTTTCTACATGTTTTAAGGCCTAGTACTATCTCATGTTTAAATGGTATGTGGAATTCAATAAGACCAATTCTAATAGAATATAATATGACCCTCTGTTCCAACATGTACCTATGGTATAGACAGGCTTATTAGCCTAACAGTTGAACAGTTAGCGCTTTAAAAAAAACAAGTAAAGAAACAGTCAGTCGGTGCAACCGACTTAGAAATACCCTACACCTATTTGGTTCAAATTTAAGGACATATCCATAAGTCATTTTAACACCATAGAAGCTGTTATTAATTTGATCGTAAGTCATAGCTAACCAAATTAACTGTATAATACTAAAAACATTTTCTAATTACACTATCTATTAAAAAGTACTACAAATTCTTACTAATTAATCTATTTAAAAATATTAAAAAACAATTATTCCAATTCAATTACAAAATGAAAAAATTCTAATTATTAAATTTTGTGATAAAAAGATAATCAAAGCATAATATTTTTAATAATCCAAATTTTTAAAAATTGCTATTATTTTAAATGGTTAGTTTATATACCTAATAGAAAAGCTTATAAACGCAAAATATGCAATAAATAGTATTTCTAAAATACAATTACAAATTTAGACCTTTTCATATAATTCATTTAAATATAAAAATAAATTTTACATAAATGCAGCAAGTACCTTTGAACATAGCTGAACCACTACAATTAAGTCTAGATTTCGGAGACACATAGGACATAGGAAATATATTCTTTGGCTTCGAAATTAAACTCGACCACAACCAATTCCCATGGTACTTTCATTACTAGTAACCTACTGTTAAATTTCATCAAAATACCGGCATTATTTTTTGAGTTATGGTGTTTTTAAGATATATGTTTGTTAGTCCTTGAACTTTTCAAGGGTTCCTGAACCCGAAATTATGGTACGATTTCGCCCATATGCAGTCCCGTCATACTTTCAATACTAGTTAACCCTTGTACACAATTGGAACGCTCTATCTTAATTTTAAGTTACTAGTTTTATTAATTTCGATGATAAGCTTTTACACATTGGGGGGTCTAATAGAGGTTCTGAACCACCACTCCAATTGATCCCAAATTAGGGGGGCACGCAAGAAATAGTAAAGAACACCCTGGGCCAAATTTGAAGCTTCTACATTTGTTTCAAGTTACTATCTTTATTAATTTCGAAAATATGCTTTAAGGTCCTAAGAACTGAGTGGCTGGTCCCCGATCCACTACTCCAATGGGGCCCAAATTTCAAAGACACTTACGAAATAGGAAGGGACACCCTGATACCAAATTTGGAGGTTCTATCTTCATTGGTTTCGGAATTATGCTCGTTTGGCCTAAATTCGATCAAAAGGTTCTAATTTCCGAACCCATTGTCCAATACTCACCGTACTTAATCACCGCCGTAGTTTCGCTGCCAATAACCTACAGCACAAATTTCATGAAGACAGCCTCATTAGTTGTTGAGTTATCGTGATTTTTTATATATGTTCTTTAGCCCTGACATCGATTAAAAGGTCCGGAATCCGAACCGTTGGGCTGATTTCGCCCTTATATAGTCCGCGCTGTACTTATAGTACTAGTTAACCCTTGTACACAATTTGAACGGTCTATCCTAATTTTAAGTAACTATTTTTAGTAATTTCGATTATAAGCCTTTAAAACTTGGGAGGTCTGAGAGGGGTACAGAACCACCACTCCAATTGATCCCAAATTAGGGGAACACGCAAGAGATAGTAAAGAACACCCTTGTGGCAAATTGGAAGCTTCTACATTTTTTCAAGTTGTTATCTTTATTAATTTTAAAGATATGCTTTAAGGTCTTCGGAAATGTGTGGCTGGTCCCCGACCCACTACTCCAATGGGACCCAAATTCACAAGGCACTTAGGAAATAGGAAGGGACACCCTGATACTAAATTTGGAGGTTCTATCTTCATTGGTTTCGGAATTATGCTCGTTTGGCCTAAATTCGATCAAAAAGTTCTAGGTTCCGAACCCATGGTCCAATCCCGACCTTACGCAATCCCCGAAGTAGTTTCATTACCAGTAACCTACAGCACAAATTTGATGAAGATAGCGTCATTAGTTGTTGAGTTATCGTGATTTTTTATATTTGTTCGTTAGCCCTGAAACCGATTAAAAGGTCCAGAATCCGAACCCATGGGCCGATTTCGCCCATATGCAATCCCCGCCGTACTTTCAGTCCTAGTAACCTACAATTAAAATTTCATCAAGATAGCTCCATTATTTTTTGAGTTATCGTGCCTACGGACGGACGGACGGACGGACGGACATGGCTATATCGACTAAGGCGGTCACGCTGATCACAAATATATATACTTTTCCATATCTAGCTCGCTTCCTTTAGGTGGTTACAAACACCATACCAAAGTTAATATACCCCTTTACCTATTCTATAGGTGTAGGGTATAAAAATTAAATTAATTTTATTATTTAAAGTTTTACAGTAGCTTTCATTATATTGTATTTATTATATTTTTGAATTCATTTAAATCAATTATGTGTATCATTTTGTTAAATTTTTCTATTAATTCAATGTCATCTTGTAGTGTTATTATAAATCCAGCTTCTGTATCCAAATTTTTATATTAATTGTTACTTGACCTGGTATTATTGATGTTAGAATTAGTATCATTGTGGTTATTGTTATCTGAAAATTTAAAATTTCTTTTAATGCGAATTTGATGAATATTATGACTTTTATTATCAGTAATTTTATTATATTTATTTATTTTAATTTTAATTTTTTAAATTTTGGTAATTCTTTATACCTTACTATACCAGGATTATTTATTAAAATTTCGTCATTATTTAGTAGTTTGAAAAGTTTTTTAATTTTATTTAAATTATTGATAGTTTTCTCTTTTTTTTCTTGAATTCTATTTTTTATTCTTTCAAATTAGTTAGTTTACCGTTAATAAAGTCAATTGGTTTTACTTGGGTTGTAGAATGAATAGTCCCAATACTAGCTTCTAAAGCTTTCGAGACTTTACTAGCTGTATCAAGATTAGGTTATGTTATGTTTACGATTCTTGTATGTTCAGTTACAGTACCATGGGCTCTTTCAATGTCAGAGTTACTGATGTGACTTCTTGCAGAAGTAAAATAAATTTCGATATTTTCGATTCTACAGAAATCTTTTAAATTTAGACTATTAAATTCGTTTTTTTTTTTTTTTTTTTTTTTTTTTACGAGGGAATGGAAAGCTCGAACGCCACCCATTGAAACTATTCGATGTTTCTTTGGGTAGTGTATGATTTTAACACACCAAAACCACACCATTTTTGAACCAAACTTTAGGAGGGATTACAGGGTTACAGGGATGAGGATATGGAAGGATTTAGGATTATGGTGGAAGTTATTTGGAATATTTGGATTATGGGGGATGGGGAAAATTGGATGGGATATTTAGAAGAAAGATGTTAATGTTCTTCTTAAATTTGGTTATATCGTACATATATACATCATCAACTTTGGGGAACACATTTGATGGAATATGGTTCCATAAACGAAATGAGCGCATGACAAACGAATTTCCATAAGCCGTGTTACGCCATCTATCTAGTTCAACTGTGTAGGGATGAGCATCTGTTGCCATCCTTGTTTCCCTTTGGAAAATCTTGAGGCATAAGTTGTTTGATTTCTTTAGAACAGGTGTTAATCCCTACAATATATCTATAAAACAAGATCAGTGACCCAACAGTGCGACGATGGCTGAGTGGAGTGAGCGTTGAGGTAACACTGGGATCATTTATAAGACGAATAGCTCTGTTTTGCACTTTATCGAGATATCCCAGCGCCGTAATGGGAGCACCAACCCAAATATGTGCATTATACTCCATTTTCGGCCTAATATAAGTTTTATAGATATTGAGGAGATCAGAGGATGAGAAGTAAGTTTTGCAGCGATACAAGAAACCCAAACATTTAGCAGCGTCCTTAGCTACTCCAAAAATATGATTTGACCAAGTCAATCTTTGGTTTAGCTCAATCCCCAAAATGTTTAAGTCTTCCGTATGCTGCAAAGCCTCTCCTTGAAAAGAAAGGTTCGGAATAGTTGTTGCTATTTTTCGCGAGACTAGACAGCATTGGGTTTTTTTAGTGTTGAAATCAACTCTGTTGATTTCACCCTATTTTTGGATTTTAATTAAATCTTTGTTTAATTCACTTATAGTGAAATTTTTTGCTGTTGATTTTTTTTTTTGTTTTTTTTAAGCGCTAACTGTTCAACTGTTAGGCTAATTAGCCTGTCTATACCATAGGTACATGTTGGAACAGGGGGTCAATATTATATTCGTGTTTTTAGAATTGGTCTTATTGAATTCCACATACAATTTAGACATGAGATAGTACTAGGCCTTATAACATGTAGAAACGTCTTAGATTTTCAATATTTACAATTCTATTTTTTGTTTATATTGTAATATTTTATATTTTACTTATATGGTATTCTATATCTGCGAGTTATATTATTTAATTAAATTATTTGTTTATATTTTGCATTTGTTTATATTTTTATATTAAAGTATTTTTTATTAAAGATTTATAATTATTAATTATTGATTATGCCATTAATTTGAACCCAATGGCGAATGGTAACTGAGTCGAGTCGAAAACCAGAAAAGTTTTTTCACTTTCACTAGAATTCGAACCCGGGCCCTTCTGCATGAAAGGTCGGCACTTAACCACTGTGCCACCCAGCTGTTAGTTACTCTGATGATTAAGGTTACAGCGGCTATGAAATTCATAGGAAGCAACAAGGGTACTGTCGTCTGCGAAGCTATGGATTGGATTGGAGGTTTGGAGGTATAACTTTTTCCATTACTTTGGAGAGGACCGAAGTAATAGCAATAGGTCGGTAGTTAGAGGGATCGCTTTTATCGCCTTTTTTAGGAATTGGAAAAACATGTGCAACCTTCCATTGGGTAGGATGAATACCCGAAGTAAAGGAAAGATGGAAAAGGTTGCGCAGAGGTTTTGAAATGGAAGTATATGTGTTTTTGAGAACGGTAGTTGTAATACCGTCCGGACCGGCTGATTTTCTTGTATCAAGATTCTTCAAGATTTTCATCACTGCTCTCGTCCTAAAGTATATTCTTATTATCGCAAAATTATTTATTATTATCGCAAAAGAAATTTTTTTGGTTTTCCGTCTATAAGATTTGTAATTGAAAGATGTTAACCGAATTTGTTTATGGTAGTTAAAAATTTTTCTTTTTTCAGGTAAAAGGTTTCACCATCAACAATTTCGTTTGATACGACTTAAGAATTTTTGGAATTTATATTGAATAGACTTGCTGTCATACTTAGCAATATTGCAGTTGTTGACATACAAATAAAGATTTTTAATTTCAAAATGCAATATTTTTTTTTTTGAGTCAATTGTATTATGTTTTATTTCGTGCTCATTTAATGTTCTACTGATATAAGACATTGGGTGGCCATTTTGCGATAAAACAGTTCTAATTCTGTAATGACTTGCGTCATTAGTAAGCACAAATTTCTGCTGAAAATTAGGATATTTTAATATTGGATCTATAATAATTATTTCTTTCAATTTGTTAAATGCTGCAACATATTTCGGATTATTAATATTTATCTTATTGTTTTTCTTTAAACAGTGGGTTAATGGTTGGGCTATTTTCACCTAGTGTTTGATAAACTTACGATAATATCCAGTAATCCTTAGAAAACTTTTAATCGCTTTTTAAGTAGTTGGTAATTTAAGTTTTTTAATTGTTTCGATTTTACTAGGATTTGGTTTAATACCGTTGTTTGTCAGAAGATGACGTAAGTATTCTGATTCCTTTTCAAAAAATTAACATTTGTAATTTGAAATTAAACTATATTTCTTTAATGTTTCAAAGATATTATTAATAGCGATTTCATTTTCTTGTAAGGATGTGCTAAAATTTAGTTTAAAAATACTACGCAACAAATACTGATAAATTCTTTTACCACATGATTGATCATTCGTTGGAATGTGGCAGGAGCATTCTTTAATCCGAAAGGCATCCTGACATATTCGTAATAACCCTGTGGTGTAGAAAAAACTGTTTTTGGTTGGTCTTTCTCGTCTATCAAGATTTGATAAAATCCCTTGTCGAATAACGACTCGATATTTTGTCGTCTATAGTAATTTAATTTTCATTAGTCGACAACAATCCTTCATTTTTGTATCCCTGAATGGTCCATTTTTTTTTGGAACAACCCTAATAGGGGAACTATATGGTGAATTGTTTGGTTTAATAATTCCTTGACTCAACATTTCAGAAATTTGCCTTTCCACCTTCCTTTCATTTTAGGGAATCGATAAATTTTTGAATATATTGGTTTACTATGAGTTGTTATAATTTGATGCTTTATGCAAGAAATGTTTGTCAGTTGTTGCCCTTCTTGATAAAATAAATCAAATAAGATTAATTTTTTTTTGCTATTAAAGAGACCTGTTTTTATATTATAATCAAAAGCATTTTTGGAATTTAGGTTTATTGAATAAAATGAGTTTCATCAAATGGACATGAGTCTATTAATTTGGTTACTTTTCCCATAATTTTTATAGAACTACTTTCGAAGATAAATTTTGCATTGATTTCTCTTAAAGTGTTTTGTCCCAGAATTGCTTCCAAATTACTAATTGGAATAATTAAAATAAAATCTAATAAGCTTGGTGATTAAATTTGGTAATAATTTCTTCCTGGATTTTTACTTTTCCACCTAATGCAAATATTTCTATTGTTGGCTTAATTTTTTTTTGTTTTTGAATTTTTGGAAATATATTGCTATTTACTACAGCTATTGTAGATCCTGTATCTATTAGAAATATTATTTTTCATTGTTTATATTTAGTTTACCGGTAGAGCAGTTTGTGAGAAAATTTTGCTCTAAATTAAGGTCAACAACTTTCATTATCTTTTTTTTCTACGAGGGAATGGAAAGCTCGAAAGCCACCCACCGTGCGGTGTTTCTTTGGGTAGTGTGTGATTTTAACACACCAAACCCACACCCTTTTGAACCAAAGAACCTTTAAAACCTGTGATACAATTGTGCAGTTTGGTTACAGGAATGAGGGTATGGGAAGATTTAGGATTATGGGGGAAGTTATTTGGAATTTCTGGATTAGAAGAAAAATGTTAATGTACTTCTTTAATTTGGTTAAATCGTACATTTATACATTATCAATTTTGGGGAACAAAAAATTTTGGTGAAATATGGTTCCATAAACGAGATGAGCACATGACAAACGAAATTCCATAAGCCGTGCTACTAGGGATGTCTAGGGATGAGAGTTTGTTGTCCTCCTTGTTTCCCGTTTGAAAATATTGAATGGAGGCATAAGTTGTTTGATTTCTTTAGAACAAGTGTTAGTCCCTACAAGATATCTATTAAACAAGGTCAGTGACCCAACAGTGCGAAGATGGCTGAGTGGAGTGAGGCCACCAGCCCGAATATGTGCAACATACTTCATTTTCGGTCTAATATAAGTTTTATAGTTTTTAAGGAGAACAGAGGATGAGAAGTAAGTTTTGCAACGATACAAGAAACCCAAACACTTAGCAACGTCCTTATCAGTAGTATGTATATGCCGGTTCAGCGGCGGAGGAGCTTTTTTAGAGCTCTTTAATGCCGTTTCAGCGGCAGCAGGAGCTTTTTTCGGCAGTTCTCCTAAAGTTATGCAATAAAATTGTGATAAGTAAAAAGTTTTGTGCTTTTGAGTATTTTAAATTAAGCTTAGCGGTTAGAATATCAGTAATGTTTAAATTTCAAATTAAAACAATAATAAGCTTAAACTAGTTTGAGTTTTTGAGTATTTCAAATTAAGCTTGGTTGTTAGGATATCAGTTATGTTTAAATTTCAAATTAAGATATTGTGCTTATTGTTCTTAATGAAATATGAAAAGTTTTAAAGCTTGGTTTAAATACAAAGTTAATATTATCAAAGTTTAAGCTTGATTTAATATTTCCGTGAAAATTAAAAAAAAGTTTTATAAATTAAAAAAAAAATAAGCTTAAGCTATTTAGCTGAATATTTTTAATTAGATATGAAAAGTTTTTTAAATATCAGTTATGTTTAATTTTAAAATTAAAACAGTAATAAGCTTAAGATATTGTGCTTTCATATTTCATTAAGAACAATAAGCACAATATCTTAATTTGAAATTTAAACATAACTGATATCCTAACAACCAAGCTTAATTTGAAATACTCAAAGACTCAAACTAGTTTAAGCTTATTATTGTTTTAATTTGAAATTTAAACATAACTGATATTCTAACCGCTAAGCTTAATTTAAAATACTCAAAAGCACAAAACTTTTGACTTATCAAAATTTTATTGCATAACTTTAGGAGAACTGCCGAAAAAAGCTCCTGCTGCCGCTGAAACGGCATTAAAGAGCTCTAAAAAAGCTCCTCCGCCGCTGAACCGGCATATACATACTACTCTTATCTACTCAAACAATATGATTTGGCCAAGTCAATTTTTGGTTTATCTATGTCCCCAAAATGTTTATTTTTTATTTATTTTAAATTATTTATAATTTATCTCAAGAGAGCTTACAGCTCGTACAGAGTATTTAATAAT
The DNA here is from genome assembly GCA_963082915.1 of Dolichopus griseipennis. Taxonomy (NCBI): domain Eukaryota; kingdom Metazoa; phylum Arthropoda; class Insecta; order Diptera; family Dolichopodidae; genus Dolichopus; species Dolichopus griseipennis. Next base: position 185,311,721 of record OY720441.1, on the reverse strand, counting down.
TATGTTTTATCTTACAAAACTAGTTATCAAGTACTTAGTGGTTGTTCCAAAATAGATAATACAAGTGCAAAAAAAAAAAAAGAGTAAAATTTTTAAAAAATTATAAAAAAGTAACGAAAGAGAGAAAAAAGAAAACTAAGAAACAAAAACAAAAAATAAAACAAATCTCAGAGATGATTTTAACTCAATTCAAAATTTATATTATCAAAAAAAACTAATAAAAAACAAAAATAAAAAAACGATTTAATTTTTTAATTATTTTGATGAATGTATAAGTCAATATATTTATGTTTTAACAAATTCTTCAATTATATGTAAGACATATCTTTACAGACATATCAATATCAAATACCAATACCATATGTTACTATACTGTAAAACAGCATGTGGAACACAGATATTTTGTTGCTGTACGGAACTCTGCAACAGATTCTTCTAAAGATTCCAACTTTTATTCTTAGCTTTTTCATTTGTTCAGCAACATGCAGATTCCAATTAAGATTTTCATCAATAAATATCTCGGAGTTAATATTTGTAGTTTTTACATCTCTCTATACTAATACCATTATATAGTGCAGAAATATTAGTGCATATGCTTTTCAGAAGCATAAATTTAGTTTTATTCACATTTACAGTTAACTTATGTTTGCACATCCATTTATGTATTACACCTATGGCTTGATTTACAGAATTTTTGAGATTAGTTAAACTGTCTTCACTATACACTATGGCAATATCATCAGCATATAGAAATGATTTTCCATGAAGATTTAATCTTCCAAAGCTATTCATATAACATGTGAACAACACTAGACCGAGTGAACTACCTTGGATTACTCCAAACTCTATGTCTTCAACATTACTTTTGGCTCCATGACTGTTTTCTAAATAGTTTTCGTTACAAATATATTCGTTAGCAAGTACTCCTAATCCATGTAGGATTTTTAGTAGAATTTTTCTATGTACAGTATCAAATGTCTTATTTAAATAAAGCGGCAACTGTATTTGACTTTTTAGTAAAGCCGTTTTGAGATTTACATATTAGATTATTTGCTCTTAAATATTCAGATAGTTGCATATTAATATAGGTCTCAATTATTTTGATAAAAACCGCAGCAATTGAAATTGGTCGGAAGTTATTAATATAGTGTCATATTATGATCTGATAAACCAGTAGGTAAGTAAGCAATTAACAATTTCTTATCAAAATTATTTTTTAGGACATGACCTAAACACGAACCTAAACTTGGCCTGGTAACAGATCTATCACACAAAAAGAAGACGGAAAATTTCATCTATATTTTGATATTCACTCACCTTTCTATCATTAGGGGTTCTAAAATGGAAATTAAAATGACCCACAACTTTAGCGTTTTTCCTACTCAAGCCTTCTAACAGTGGCTCGAGCCAGTTGAAAAACTTTTGTAATTCTCGATTACTATTATCTGGTGGTCTATATATAAGTGTAACAGTGTTAGTAATTGTCTTGGAGTTTACTTTAATTGAAATTATGCTGCTACACTCATCACAAAATGTATTTATGGTTTCGAAGTTTATTGAATTATAAACCAAAACTGCAAAACCTCTCCTCTTCTGTTTTTGCGGCCAGAAACTATTTTATTGTAATGTGGAATATTTACTAAATCAATCTCCTCATCAAGTATCCATTATTCGGTTAACAAAATTAGTGAATACTTGTGTTTAAATTATCAAGTATGGCTTTTTTTTTTATTTCATCGACTTTATATTTAAGGCTTCTAACATTTAAACATATTATTTTTAAAGATAATATATGGGTATATTTTTAATATGGGTATTCAACGGTAATGTGTTGTAATCTAAATTATTATTGAACATTTAATTTTTCTAATTTTTTATTTGATAAAAGTTTTATTTTTTTTTTCAGTTTTCATTTTCTTTTACAAGTACCATACCCTCTTCTACCCATACGTACTTAATTTTTTTTTGCTTTTTCAGATCTCTTTTTTTTTTTGTGTTATAAACTGAAACATGGTGTTAAGCGATCATTAATAAAGATTTTTTGTTGATTTTTTCGTGGTGTTTGTGGAAAAATCTCGTTAAAGTTTAATAATTTTTTTATCTCTCTTTGTTACCATAATGGCTTTATTTCGCTATTTAATGAGTAATAAAGCCTTATCGCCAATTTTTTCGCGTATGGTTTTTTTTCGCATATAATTGCGAAATAAAACCATATGGCTTTATTTCCTTTTTAAAAATGTAATTTTATTTGTGAAAACAACAGCAATTTATATTTTCAAACAAAAATAATTATAAATAAAAATTCCAAAAAAAATAAAAATAGGTATAAACAATTCTGGAAAATGCGGCAATCCTGATTTTGAATCCTACTCCAAAAACCCTCCTTATTGAGAATATGACATATACGCATATTTAGAATCTCATATACTTATAACGTATATATAAAGATTCTGTAAAAGGCGTATTTCCCTGCTTTTGAATCTAACTCTTAAATCTCTCCTAATTTAAAATATCGTATACCTACATATATATATAAATATTGTGGACAAATGGAATTCCCTGATTTTGAAACCAACTCTAAAATCCCTTCTAGTTATGATTCTTATAAAAATATTTTTGCTACAAAGTTTTTAAGATAGCGGGGGCTGCCGCGCTTTACCCCGTTAAACAAATTATTGAAACCCAGATTTTGAAACCAACGAGTTAAGCTAAAAATCTTTAATAATTTTATCGAGCTTTACTAGAATATCAGTGCCAACCGAAGTAGAAGATATATTCTGTGTCGAGTTTGATTTACTGGGTAATAAATTAGTTGTATTAAATGATCTATTGGTACTAAATGATTTTCGCGCTTTACGTTTTATACTACTAGAAAAACAAAATCAAATTTCAATAGAATCCTCGATTAGCTTGTTGCTCTCTTCAATTTCTAGGCCAGTACAGTGACTATGAAACCATTTTTTACAGTCCCCATCACATTGAATTGCATTTTCCTTTTTTAAATTAATTATTTTATAGAACTTGGTACAAGATGACTTGTTTACCAGTTTGACGTTTTCTTATTACAGTCCCCATCACATTGAATTGCATTTTCCTTTTTTAAATTAATTATTTTATTGTACTTGGTACACGATGACTTGTTTACCAGTTTGACGTTTTCTCATTAGATTATTATTAAAGTTATTATTATTATGATTATTATTATAACTTAAATTTCAAAAAAAAACTTTTATTTCAAACACTGAAAAATTATTGTTCTTGTGCTAAAACTATTACATTAATAGATAACTAGTATCGCCCTGTGCTCAAAATTCGAGCTTTTCGTGCTTTTAAATTTACTAAAAAAATCAGTTTTGTATAATTTATATTAGACTAATATTACACGAAACATATTTTTTTTCCTATACATAATAAAATTTATGGCAACAATGTTGTCAACAATTCTTGCGTTTAAAATTTGCTTAAAAAAAAAAATTTATAATTTTTTCAATTATAAAAACGTTTTTAAGTATTTTTGAATTTTATTCTTGTTGCTTAACGCGCTATAAAGAGAGTATAATTTTGTACAGTTATTACACAAAAAAGCGATTTACATTCTAAATATAAATAGTGTTTTAATATTATAATGTTCTGAAAATTTGATGATTTTTCTTAACAAATACTTATATAAATACTTATAAATACTTATAAAATATTTAGTGAACTCAAGTAGCCAAAATTCGAGCTAATGCTGTCCTCCATATAGAAAACTGTACTTTTTTCTAAACATTTTAGTACGGTTTGAACTATGCTGTATGTATTCTGTATCCTAATTAAAAAACTTATTCATAGAGCGTAATATGTGCAACAAAATTTAACATACCTATCATAATTCAGAAATTTTGTATTTACATAGTATATTATATTGAAGCTGCCAGAAGTAGAAAATAATAGTTAAGTTGGCAGAATTCGAGATTTTTTTTTAAATCACAATTTTAAGATTTATAACATATCTACAAGATATTAAAAAAAAAATAACTAATCAATTAAAAAATTAATAAATTTTTCCTCCCCTTATTCCCTTTTTAAATTTAGTAGCTACATAGGCAAGTAGGCACTGCATTTCAATAATAAAATCTGAAATTTTTACTACAAATATATGTATGCAAAAAATGGCTCTGAATTCTTTAGTTTACTTTATATTATACCTATTTTTCTAGTTTATTTATTTTTTTCTAGGTATGGTCATGAGTCATGACTCATAAGTTTCTTCAAACAAACAAATTTTGTTAGTTGCGTTCCTATATGAGGAGTAAACTACTCTTTTTTACTCTCACCTACTGCCAGCTACACCATACCAGCTCTTGAAAAAGAGTAGATGAGAGAAGTAGATAATTAAATAATTTTCGGCAGATAGCTTTAAATAAATTTTTCATAATAGATGAATTTTCTCTCGAATAGGTTATGTTAAATCATATTTTTTATATGATTACCAATAAGCACTTAAATCTTCCATTTTAAAAAATAGTCTTTATATATTTTGGCAATAAACCTTAATTTTTTCACTTTTATATAATTATCTAAATACCTATATCAAATATTATTCACTTCCCAAATGACATATAGTTTTAAAATGTCAAATATTATGTAGGATAATTAATCTGACAATTATATATTCCTGAAACAAAAATTAGCTTTCCATTTACAGACAACTTCTACCTACTCTTCATCAACAATTTTTGGTAAAAGGAACGCTGCATTATATAAAATTCGTGCGTTATGTCAAGTAAAACTAAAAGGAGTTTTTTTGTTATAAATTAACCTAAATTAAAACATACGACGTACAATTTTTATACGGCAGTACGTCAATATGTCTATCTACATATCCGTAAATCGATACGCGCGTACACACAAAAATATTTATTGAATGTTTTAATTTAGTACAAAAAATTTTATTAATTTCATATAATAGGTATATTTTGAATTTTTTTCAATATAAGATATTTTTTAAAACATAATCTTAGAAATATAAGAAAAACCAAAAACAATATTTTTATACATTAGATCAATTTGTAAATTTTAAACATCCGAGTTGCAGTACATCTCGTTACGCGTATTTTGGTTGCTTTCATCTCATGTAAATTCATGTACCTATTTATTTGTAAATTTTTTGACAAAAATTATACGCCGAACGCTTTTATTTAAGTTGAAGATTATCTTTTAGTTTTTTTTTGCGAACATAATATAGGTAAGTATTTTCAATTATTTTTACTGTGTTTTTTCTTAAAAAAAATATTATTTTAAAATATTTTATTTTGAAAACTTAATCGTAGCAATATAAGAAAAAACAATTACAATATTTTTATTCGCTTTGTCCAATTTTAAAATTTAAAATTCTGAAGTACAGTACATAACATACCTACTTATTTCAAAAATTTTTGACAGAAACTGCACGCCGTACGCGTTTATTATGGTTGATCCCTGGTCGATTTTTTTTTTAAGAAATGTTATTTTCCTTTGTTTCTGCAAACATATTATAGGTTTTCAATTATTTTGAATATATGTAATGTTTTTTAAAAAAATATATAAATATAATAATAATATATTATTTTAAAATATTTTAGTTTTAGAACAATAACAACATTAGAAAAACAAAACATTTTTATATGCTTCGTCAATGTTTAAATTTTAAAAATTCGAGGTACAGTAAGTTGTTCTCATGTAATATCATGTACTTAACTACTAATTTAAAACTTTTTGTTAGCCATTCTACACCTTAAGCGTTGATTTTGGTTAGGCCCTGAGGAACAAATCATTTAACATACAAATTATTTTTAAGAAAGATTTGTCGTTTTTAATTTTTTGCAAACATATTTTATAACAACTTTTGTTATACATCTGTCAAACGTAATGGCAACTACAGAATATATTTCAAAAGTCGGTTGTTTAATTATTATAAAAAACTTAACAAAAAGCAACAACAATATACGAAGTAGCAAAAAAAAACAACAGTACTTTTCGCTTATAACGACCATGAAGTGACAGAAAATATTCGTCATAATAGACGAATATTGTTTTATTGAATGTGTATATTTGATGCGTTATTATGATTATTTTTTATATTCAAAAATAAATATAAAAATACAAAATTAATCACCAAGCAACATTATTAGATATAATAAGTTTAAATAAAAGAAATATGTAATATGTAAAAATGTAATAAAGAACTTACATTTTTAGGGAAAATTTAATTCTTTGGCAAAATGTGTAACGTTTATTATAATTAAAATTGAACAGAGTTCGGTATAAATGAAAACCACTGTATAAACTAAATGTATTGCTATCATTTCGAACAGAACACATTTTTTTTTACTGGAATTTAGAGAGATAAAGAAAATGAAAACAAAAACAAAACAAAAATTTAAAAAAAATTTCAATCTCCTTGTTCATTGAACATTTGAACTAAACAAACAAAAGAAAGACATAAGTCGGCACATATAATAGTTTGATTGAGCTGCGAGTTACAACTGAAAATGAATTACTTTTACCCAGAAAGTCGGCGCATAATATTAGAGTCATAAGCCTTAACTTTTAACAGCGTGACCTAACGGAATTGAAATTTACGCTAAATTAAGGACGGGTTTTCACCTGAAAAAACGTAATATTCTAAAAAAAAATATCCTATGAAAACAAAAAAAAACCTTTCCTTTGGTTGTTGTTTCATAAAAATCAGTTTAATTTAAACTACAATACAGTACGAACGTGTTTTATTTTTCTTTATCGAATATAATATAATTATTGCACGATAACGAAAAATTACGTGTCAGCGGTAATAAATAATAAAAAAATAATTATTTTTTATTTTTTTTGGTTAAGCGAAATGGCTTCGTGCCAAACTTGCAAGTTAATAATAAAAGGTGAAACAGGTGTTGAATGTGCAGAAGTATACAAAAAATTTACATCAAATTTGTGGTAATTTAACAATGAAAAAAGAATTACCTTTGATAATCAAACCTAAAAACAAACAAAAAAGTGAATATGTAAACGAAAAGTGATCTAAATACTAAGGTAGATCCAAAAAATTTTAAAATTAAAAATATCGAAAACAAAAGTAATGGAATAGTATTAATTGAAACGGTGACAACAGAAGATCGGAATAATATCAAAAAGGTATTAGAAGAAACAATGAAAGAAGATTATGACTTAAAAATACCAGTGACTATCAAACCCAAAATAGAAATAGTGCACATGAACAATAAATTGAGTAAGGAAGATATAGTAGAGAAGCTCAAAAAACAAAACGCCTTTTTGGAAAGGAGCGAAATTAAAGTGGTTAAAGTATTTAATGTAAACAAATATGGCAAGGAAATATTTAACGTAATATTGGAAGTTGATAAGGAATCATTTCCAAAAATAATCGCTAGTGAGAAGCTATGTATAGGATGGGAAAGGTGCAAAGTCTTTGAAGCGATAAACATACCAAGGTGTTTTAAATGTAAAGGCTTCAACCACAAATCAGTTGACTGCACAACACTGAAACTTGTTTGAAGTGTCACGGAAAACACAATACCAGTGAATGCCAAAAAGAAGAAATCAATAAGTGTATAAATTATGTAAAATCTAATGAAAAATTCAGTTTGGGTTTAGATGTAAATCACAAAACCTTAAGTAAATTATGCCCACTGTACCAGAACAAATTAAATATGCTAAAGCGAAAAATTGGATACTAGCAATTAAAGGAATTAGAAGTGAAAGATAACAACTTAAATACAGATAACAAAAGTGTTTCTTTCTGTATCAACTATGCTTATATGAATCCCAATACCGATAATGATAATAATAATTCTAAGTTAAAAAACAATAATAACATTAATGATAGTAATAGTTCTAATAATATTAGTAATGATATTGCTAATAAAAACAAAAATAATGATAGTATTAATGTTAAGATTAATAATGGTAATGAAATTAGTAATAGTACAAAAAAAAACGTATACAATAATATATGTAATTCTGCTAGTATGATAGATATAAAAGATAAAAATAAAAATAGTGCTGAAAATGCGAGTAGCTACAGTAATAAAAATTATAATCTATTATCTAAAACAAACAAAAAAAAAAGTGTTAACATACTTTCTTACATGCCTAAATTTTGGTCAAAAAAAAATAGAATATTAGTAAATGACAAGAAAATTAATAAACGTAATACTAAAAATGATAATGATAAAAATAATGTTAATAATAATGATAAATACAATAGTAATTGTGCTGCTCATAATAATAATAATAGAAAAATTGAGAATAGTACCGAAAACGTAGGCGTTAGCGATAGTGCCAATAAAGTGGAATTAGCTTCTAAAATACCATAACTGGATTAAAGGAGTAACAATATATCAGCAAAATGAAAACATGGAAAATGCTTCTCATAGTACTAAAAATCTACAACTTGTAAACAAGAGCTTTTTAAATCCAATGGAACCTCCAATTGTTAAATTAACAAGAAAGGCTGTTGAAAATGGTGATAGTATATATGTATTATCACAATTACGAGACCACAGAATAATGTTAGATTATTTTTGTCTTTCTTGCACGATCAAGAGGATATTTGTTATGAAGGTATAACGAAAACAAATATCAAAGTATTGATCGATATTTAAGGATTGCCAACGAATTATCAGAAATTACGTGAATTATATTATAAATTCCATGAAAGTAGGGGAATCACTAACAAAGAAGTACAAAAAGACCTAGCCGCATATAGGCAACATACATATAATAAATACAGAGAAAATTTACAAACAATTTGGAACTCCACGCAAAATTATTTAACTGGTAGACCGTAATGGCATTCCAATCCACAAATACTTTAGAAACGAGTAAATTAAAAATTTTGTATCTAAATATATGCAGCTTAAGAAATAAAATTTATGAATTAGAAACATTAATTAATGAACTAGTATCGCCCTGTGCTCGAAATTCGAGCTATTTTTGCTTTTAAGTTAACATATAAAATTCGTTTTGTGTAAATTATAATAGACTATACATAATAAAAATTATGCCAACAGCGTTGTCAACAATTCTTGCGCTTGAAATTTGCTTAAAAAAAATTTATAATTTTTCTTAATTATTAAAACGTTGTTAAGTACCGATTTTTGAGTTTTATTTCTATAGCTTAAGCCGCTTTAAAGAGAGGATAAATTGGTACAGTTAAATTAAATTAAAATTCTAAATACATATAAATATTATTCTAATAAATACATATTTCTAAACATATACATATATTTATTGAAGTCAAGAACCCAAAATTCGAGTTAATGCTGTCCTTCATATAGCAAACTGTACTTTTTTCTATACATTTTAGTACGATATGAACTATGTTGTACGTATTCTGTATCCTAATTAAAAAACTCTATGAATACATAATATGTACAACAAAATATAACATATCATAATTCATAAGTTTAGTAATTAGTATTATATTATATTGAAGCTGCCAGAAGTACAAATAATAGTCAAGTTGACCGAAGTCTTTTTTTAAATTTCAATCTTAAGATTTATAGCAAAAAAAAAAGTTTTTCAATAAATCAAAGAATAAATTTTTCCTACCCTTTTTTCATTTTTAAATTTAATAGCTACATAGGTAAATTTTTACTACAAATGTATGCCTATTTAAAAATCTGAAAACATGCGAAAAATGATTCTGAATTGCTTAGTTTACTTTATACCTTTTTGTCTAGTTTATTTATTTTATATTTCCTAAGTTTTTTATTGACAAAAATATATTTCTATACATGGTCATGAGCCATGACTCATAAGTTTCTTAAAACAAATAAATATTATTGGTTTTATTCCTTTAAGAGGAGTAAACTCTTTTCTACTCTCAACTATAGCCAGCTACTTCAGCCCTTGTAAAAGAGTATATGACAGAGTAGATAAATAATTTCCGGCAGATGGCTTTAATTAAAATTCTCTTGAATAGATTATGTTAAATCATATTTTTTATTTGATAACCAATAAGCACTTACCCCCTTCCATATTAAAAAATATTCTTTATATTTATATCAGTAATAAACCTTAATTTTTTCACTTTATTAATATTTAAATACTATTAAATATAATTAATTTCTCAAATGACAGGTGGTTTTAAAATGTCAAATATATATATGATGATAATCTGACAATTAGGTACTCCTGAAACAAAAATTAGCGTTCCATTTTCAAACTACGCCTATCTAATCTTCATGTACACTTTTTGATATATAAAATTCGTTCGTTTTGTCAAAGTAAAACTAAAAATAGTTCTTTTAATTATAAAAAAACATTATTCGATGTTGAAAGTGTGAAATAAACTTTTCAATTATTAGAATGAAATCTAAAACATACGACGTACAATTTTTATACGGCAGTACGTCAATACGTCTGTCTACATATCCATTATCGGTAAATCGATACGCGCGTACAATATTTAATTTATCAAAAATATTTATTTGAATGTTTTAATTTAGTACATACAAAAAATATTTTTAATTTCATATTATAGGTATTTTGAATATAAGATATTTTTTAATAAAAATTATTGTAAAAAAATATTATTTTTTAAAACATAATATTAGAAATATAAGAAAAACCAATAATAATATTTTTATACATTTTGTCAATATTTGTAAATTTTAAAATTCCGAGATACAGTACATTACGTTACGCGTATTTTCGCTGCTCTAATGAAAATTTATGAACCTATTTATTTCTCAATTTTTTGACAGAAATTATACGACAGAAATTATTTAGGCTAGGACCTAAGGAACAAATAACTTTTTTTGAGAAAGATAATTTTTTTAGTTTTGCAAACATATTGTACTGTAGGTATTTTTAATTTATTTGAATATTTGTATGTTTTAAACTAAATTATTTAAAAAAAAATGTTATTTTAAAATATTTTATTTTTAAAATTTAATCGCAGCAGCATAAGAAAAAACAATTACAATATGTATTTTTATACATTTTGTCAATTTTTAAATTTTAAAATTTAAAATTTAAAACGTCGCGTATGCTTTCATGTAAATTTTTTTACATTACTAATTATTTCAAAATTTTTTGACAGAAACTGAATGCCGTACATGCTGATTTTGGCTGATCCATAAGAAACAAATCATTTTTCTTAATAAATATTATTTTTTTTTTTAGGTTTCTGCATATTTCAGAATTCGGTTTTTAATTTTACAAAAAAACTTAACAAAAAGCAACCACAATTTACGATTTACAAAAAATTTTTTTTTTAGTACCTACTGGTCCTACTGTATTATAATAAATTGCAAACAAAAACAAAATACAGTACTTTACGGTTATAACGACCATTATGGGACTGAAAATATTCGTCGTAATAAACAAATGTCGTTTTAAAAGAATGCTGTGAATTTTGAAAAATTAGTATAAGACTTGAACATTGTAGAATGTGCTGATTCTAGAATGGACACTTCGAACTCATTTGCTAACATTTTATTTGCTGTGTCAGCCTCAAGCCTATGTATAGTGTTTTTTCTTCTATTGAAATTTTTTTTTGTATTTTTGATGCGTTATTATGATTGTTTTTATATTCAAAACTAAATAAAAAACACTTAATTAGATATTATATCTTATTATATCTAATGCCAAGCAACATTATTAGATATAATAAGTTTAAATAAAAGAAATATCAATGTAATAAAAAACTTTCATTTTTAGGTAAAATTTAATTCTTTATCAAAAAGTGTAAAGTTTATTATAATTAAAATTGAACCGAGTTCGTTATAAATGAAAACTACTGTATAAACCAAATGTATTTCTTTCATTTCGAACAGCTCTCATGTAAATTCATGTACCTATTTATTTGTAAATTTTTTGACAGAAATTTTACGTCAACTTTTATTTCAGTTGAAGATTATTTGTTAGTTTTTTTTTGCGAACATATTATAGGTATTTTCAATTATTTGGAATGTATGTTTTTTTAAAAAAAAATATTATTTTAAAATATTTTATTTTGAAAACTTAATCGTAGCAACATCAGAAAAAACAATTACAATATTTTTATACGCTTTGTCAAATTTTAAAATTTTAAATTCCGAAGTACAGTACATAACATACCTACTTATTTCAAAATTTTTTGACAGAAACTGCACGCCGTATGCATTTATTCTGGTTGATTCCCAAAGAACACATAATTTTTCCTAAGAAATGTAATTTTTTTGTTTCTGCAAACATATAGCAAAAAAAAAAAAATACAGTAAAACTCGCTTATAACGACCATGAAGAGACAGAAAATATTCGTCGTAATAAACAAATGTCGTTTTAAAAGAATGCTGTGAATTTTGAAAAATTAGTATAAGAATTGAACATTGCAGATTGTGCTAATTCTAGAATGGGCACTTTGAACTCATTTGCTAGATTTTTATTTGATGTGTCAGCCTCACCTCTCTGTTTATAGATGTACCTATATATGCTTTTTCTTGTAATGAAATTTTTTTTGTATTTTTGATGCGTTATTATGATTTTTTTTTATATTCAAAAATATATATAAAAATACTAAAATAATCACCAAGCAACATTATTAGATATAATAAGATTAAATAAAAAAAATATAAATGTAATAAACAACTTACATTTTTAGGTAAAATTTAATTCATTGGCAAAAAGTATTACGTTTATTATAATTAAAATTGAACCGAGTTCGTTATAAATGAAAACTACTGTATAAACCAAATGTATTGCTTTCATTTCGACAAACTCATTTTTTTCGTTCACTTTTTAAGATAAAGAAAAAACAAAAAAAAATTTTAAAAAATTTGATATCTCCTTGTTCATTGAACTAAACAAAAAAAAGAAAGATATACATAAGTCGGCGCCTATAATCTTTTGAATTAGATTTAGCTGCGAGTTAAAACCGAAAATGAATTACATTTACACAGAAAGTCGGCGCATAATATTAGAGTCATAAGCCTCAACTTTTAAAAGCGTGACCGTTAAATTCAAATTTACGTTAAATTAAAGACGGATTTTCACCTGAAAAAACGAAATATTCTAAAAAAAAAATATCATTGTCCTATGAAAACAAAAAAAACCTTTCTTTTGGTTGTCGTTTCATTAAAATTGGTCAAATAGTTTGTTCTAAAAAAGGATGTTTATATTTGTATGGGAAAAAATAAGCCGATTAAATATTATGATGTAAAGAAATTGATATTGTGATTCTAACAGATGTATGGATATACAGTAATGAAATCACTAAGATTAAGAATTGGTACATTTTACAAGGCTCCAGCGAAAAATAGTAACATATTTATAGAATATTTAGAAAATAATAAAAAATTAAAAATAAAGCAAATTATATATTTTTTGCTGATACTAATTTAAATTTATTTAATAATTCTAACACCGTAATTAAGTATAAAAGCATGATAGCAACAACTGGTTATAGTTTAATAAACAAAACACAAAGTACAAGAAACACAGCTAATTCCAATACAATTCTAATTCCACATTTTAACAAATTCACAAAATAAATATGATATTAATTTTACAATAGAAAGTAACAGTCTATTCCATCACCAATTTACAATAGTATCACTAAAAGCAATAAGTATTATGAAAATACCAATGAAGAAGCACACTATAAGTAAAACTGATTATAACCGGATGTCTCAAATCGTAAATAATAAAATAGAAAACACTAGCATATTAGAAATAGACACGTTAACAAAAATAATACAAGAAGCTAAAGTTTTATGTACAAATCTAATGTCGGTTAGAACTAGGAATAATACATGGATAACACCGTCAATATATAAAGAATTAAAAATTAGAAAATCACTATACGATAGCAATAAAAGAGATCCAAATAACAGAGATAAAAAGATAAAATATACTCTATGTAAGAAAAAGTCAATAAAAAAATATAAGAGGCTAAGAAAAATCATATCAATAAAAGCATTGAAAATGCTGGAAGCGACTCTAGGAAATTATGGAAAGTGTTAAATAATACTATAAAGAATACTAATAAGGATATTTCAGAACATATAACAAGCATTGTAAAAAAAAGTGGAGAATGGACAAAGAATGAAAATGAAACGGCAAACACGTTAAATGAATTTTTTAATGAAGTAGGAGAATCCATTATAAAAGGAATAAAAAAAAATAATATAGAAACTATAGAACACATAAGAAATAATAAAACATTATTTCTTAGACCTGTTACTGAAACAAACATTTATCAAATTATTATGAAGTTAAACAGAAATGTAGCCCCAGGATTAGATAATATAACGCTAAAGGATTTACAGGAATTAGTTAATATTATCAAAAAAACATTGGCAACATTGATAAATAAATGCCTTGAAGAGGAGTATTCCCTGATTCATTAAAAAAAGCGTACATAGTGCCAATTCACAAAAGTGGATCTAAACATGAATGTGGTAACTATAAACCAATTTCTATCCTGAACTCAATATCCAAAGTATATGAAAAAGTAATTAATATAAGGATAAGAAATTTTATTTCAAAAACGATTGGTTTTGATCCAAATCAATATGGTTTCCTAGAGAACAGCGGCACAGAATCAGCAATAACAGCTACGTTAGAATATATTTATGACGCACTTAATGTAGGGTATTTTGTCGGTGCAGTATTTATTGATCTTACGAAAGCTTTTGATGTGGTAAATCATCGTAGACTGATTAGTTTTTTAGATATATTGGGCATAAGAGGTACTAGTAATCTTTTATTACTCAGTGTGTTAAAGTGAACGAAGTGCTTAGAGATGAACTTATTATAAAAACAGGTGTACCACAAGGCTCAATACTAGTACCGCTGTTGTACCTTTTATATATAATGAATATGCCGAGAAATAATTTTATTTCAAATTATAACGTTTATGCAGATGACACTAATATCATTGCTAAAGCTAGAACAGTACAAGAACTCGAAAATATACTAAATAAGGATCTAAATGCGATATGTAATTGGCTAGATTACAATGAACTCTGCATTAACGCTAAAAAACCAACTATTTGTTATTTAAAACACAAAGAAAGGAATAAAATAGCGAAAATATTACTCTTAAAATAAGGGAAACAATTATTGAAAGAGTAGATAAGGTTAAATACCTGGGAATAATAATTGATGATAACTTTAAATGGGACAATCATATCAAAAACGTGAAGAAAAAAGTTATGCCAATTATATTAGCTAAAAAACTATGTGGCGGTATTTCCCAGCAAGCAGCAAAGCTTATCTATTAAAGCTTATATTAAGTTGGAGCCAGTGCTCAAATTATGTGCTCCATATTAATCAAATTGGTATTTTAATGAACAAAGCGCTTAAAATTCTTTACAAATATAAATACAGAACTAGTACTAAGTATTTGTATAAAAAAACAAATGAATTAGATATTAACCAATTAATCTATTTTGAAAAAGGTAAATATATTTATAAAATAATAAATAGTAATATTAAATCTAATTTAAATTTAATAAATAGAGAAAATGTACATAAATATAATACTAGAATAAAAAAAATATTGAAATACCTAAAGCTAGAACCACAAAGAAACAAAAAAGTTTAAAATGCAGTGCTATTAAAATTTTCAATTCATTACCATTAAACATTAAGAGAAGTCAAACTTTAGAAATATTTAATAGAAAACTTAAAAAATATATAAAAAGCTTTAGAAATTAAAATTAAAATTGGAAATAAGTAAAATTAGTGTATTCAAAATAATTATTTTTAAACTAAAATTAATTGTAATTATATAATTTATTAGATTGTTGTTTTAATTAAATAATTTCTTATACATAATCTTATATATATATTGTAAAATTATCTGAAATTAAATGAAATAAAAAAAACAAAAATATTGGTCAAATAGTTTGTCCTAAAAAGGGATGTTTATATTTGTATGGAAAAAAATAAGCCGATAAAATATTATGATATAAGTAAAACAAGTAAAGAAACTGTCAATGTTTGTTAGTTTGTTTGTCCAGGATTCACGTGGAAACAACTGGTCCGATTGTCACAAAATTTTAAAGGAATAATTCTGAGAGCCCGGGGGGTGACATAGGCTATGTCTCATTTTTATAAGTCAACAGGTTGCGGCTCCAGAGCCGTTTTAAGCTTTTTCGTTTTTTGGATGTCGAGTCAAAACGGGTTGACCAATTGACTTCAAATTTGCATAAAAGTTCCTCTTAGCAACCGGAATTAATTGTATAAATTTGGTTGGAATAAATTAACCCGGCGGGCTGCCAAAAAATTTAGTGTTTCCGATTTGTTGACAGGTTGATTTTCCAGTCGAAAAGAGAGGCTGCAAAAAGTTTTAATTAAGTTCGATTAACCCGTTTTCCACGACGAGGCTATGAAGTTTTCTATAAATTTTATTTGCTTAAACCATTAAAAGAATTTTATTGAAAATTTTGTATCAGCATTTTAATTACAAAAACCCACAGGGTTGATTTGGTTTTGACCTGTTTACGTGTTTTGCACAACAATTCAATGAAATTTTCAAATGTTTGGTATTAGCGCAAGTTAACCTTTATTCCAAAAGATCACTTAATTAATAAGACTAATTTTTTTGCTCTCAAATAGTCAAAGCAAAAGCTAAATGATAATATTAATAATAATAAAAATAAAGCTAATAAAGAATTCGAATAATAATATATTTAAATTTAAGTAACGTAACATTTTCCTTCTCTACATTTTTTCGTAAGTCTTTGTTTTTTATATACTTTGCAGTTGTTTTTTTTTTTTTTTGAAAATATCAGTATAAAATTGCAGTTTTCTTCAAATTCAATTTCGTTTATATTCCGATTTGTGTCCATAGTATTTTTAAACAGTTTTTCCAAGAAAGAAGCCCACATTTCTCGTAGTAGAACTTTCAGGTAAGTACAAAACAAAATATAAGTTGGAAAGCAGATTTTTAAACCTTTTCTTAACCATCAACTATATTTTATTCAAACGTTGGCAATTCAAGTAAACTACTATTTACTTAGTATAATGACATAAAGGTCTTCGAAATTATGTGGATGGTTCCCAACCCACTATTCTATAGGTGTAGGGTATAAAAAATAGTTCAAATTAAGATAGAACGTTCCAGTTGTGTACAAGGGATCAATAGTTTTAAAAAAACGGCGATCCTGGAATTTTTTCATCGAATTTAGGCCAAACGAGCAAGATTCCGAACTCAAAGAAGTTAGAACTTCCAAATTCGGTATCAGGGTGTCCCTTTCTATTCCCATAGTGCCCTCGAAAATTGGAACCAAGGGTCGGGGACCATCCACATAGTTTCGAAGACCTTCAAGCATATTTTCGATACTAATAGAGATAGTAACTTCAAAAAAATGTAGAAGCTTCAAATTTGGCACAAGGATGTTCTTCACTATTTTCTACGTGTTCCATTAATGTATGATCAATTGGAGTGGTGGTTCAGGTAACTCTTTTAGACCTCTAAAGGTTGAAAGGCTCATCATCGAAATGAATAAAAATAATAACTAAAAATTAATATAGAATGTTCCAATTGTGTACAATGGTTAATTAGTTTTGAAAGTATGACTGGGACGGCATATGGGCGAAATAGTACCATGGTTTCGGGTTCTGGAACCTTTGAAAAGTTCAAAAGCTAACAAACGTATACCTTAAAAAACCAAAACACAGAAACTAATTACGCTATTTTGATGAAATTTATATACCCCCACTACTCCCAAGACCTTAAAGCATAATATATTCGAAATTAATAAAGATAAAAAAATTAAATTTGATATATATACTATTTTCTATTTCTGTTCCTATTTAACACTGTTTCTATTTAACACCAAATTTGACCATAATGCAAAATTTGGTTGGTCTCCTGCAGTTGGTTCGTGTAGCTGCCATACAACTTCCTACTTTATATAAGCATTACTCTCCACCTAATGAAGCTGGGTGTCTGAAATTTTGCCAAAAATTGTTTAGTGTATTGACCAAGGTTACAGCAAAATTTGGTTGGTCTATTGCAGAGGGTTCGAGTAGCTGCCATACAACTCCTTCTTTTATATGAGTATTCCACTAAACTTAATAAAGAATGTTTGAAATTTTGCCAAAAGTAATTAACCGAATGATATAATGTATATGTTACGGTCATACGGATATCCCAAATTTGGACAACTTATGGACTTCCCATTAAATTTGAACCAAATATTGTAGGGTATTTGTAGGGTATTTCTAAGTCGGTTGCACCGACTGACTGTTTCTTTACTTGTTTTTTTTTTTCATTTGCATTCGTATAACTGTAAAAAAAAATCATTTTTCTTTAACCGCATTGCACATTTTGCGTTGATTGCCGAGACGGCTATTGAACTTGAATGAATCATACTCTCTTCGTTTTCTTCTTTTTGTAGCAGTTAAATTATTCAATCAAAAGTGGTATTTAAATATATGTTATTTATATTTTGCCTACATTTTTTGTACCAATAGTTTTTTATATTTATTAATGGCCTGCACTCGTGATCTATCCATAGACTACTAAATTTTTCATTTACTTTATGTAAACTCATATTGCAGCTTTATTAATGTTATTGATAGGATTATGGTGTTGTTGTTGTATTCTATATTTTACTGATAACAAGGAAAATGTAAGTCATTATTGTTTGAAATGTAATAATTTTTTAGGTGTTTATGACAATTAAAAAAGAAAAAAAAACTGGTTTTTTTAATTCCAATTTCCTGTATTTAAAATTGTGTAAAAAGTTAATTTTAAAACTTAAAAAAGATATTAAACAATTAGATTAGCAAGTGAAAAGATAATAATGTATTGGGCTGATAACATACATGGTTATAAATATTGTACTTGGACAAAATGGACAATGGACAAAAATGGTCTTCAATCAAAATATTTAATTGGAAAATATTTCATGATTTTTTGGGATATATATAACACCAGAAGGTGGACAAAAAACATGTGTTTTAAAAATTAGAAATGGTGAGTTAATAACTAATAAATTAGTATTATATTCATTGTATGAGCAACATATTAAAATTTAAATATATGGTGGAGATATTTCTATTGTTGGTACAATTAGGTAAACATCAAACAAAAATACCTAATCATTTTAATGGAGTTTGTCCATTTTCCGAAGAGGATAATTGGGAGATGATTGAGAAAAATATTTCAAATATATTACCAAAAGATAAGAATAAAAGAATTTCACGACATATTAAATCATTATCTTTCAAAACAAATGAATATGAAGAAAATCAAATTGAGTTAAAAAAGTCAATGATAAGGAAACGAATTGAAGAAGGAATTATATATATAGCTTCAATAGAGAATACATACAATGAAAAAAATAATAAATCAAAAATTGGTGATATGTTGACTAATTTTAGAAAATTACTTGAAAACTTAAAAGAAGAATGGAAGCTTATGGAGAAGCAAGAGATAATTTTTTACCGCTTTTTATGTATGCGTCTTCTATTATAAGTCAAGTAAATTTGTACACAACCAAGAAATTTCTAGAAAATAAAAAGGATATATATACTTATATTTAAATTTCTAATAAAACATTACTTCATTAAGCTTTAACGAAGACACATCATACTTTCTTTTTGGTTAACTATTAAAATATTAGTTTTTTTCATATTCTGCTTGCTAACTATTAAAATAAATTCAGCTCCAATATCAAATATAAGGTTAGATGAATTAGCTTATGGTAGTACAGACTTTTATATATTACTTCCAAATAATGAGACAGTGAAAGTAAATTTATCAGTTCAACTGTTAAAACATGTAATTTCATCAGAATTAAGCAAAGCAACAACAATTGTATCAAAAACTACAACAACAACAATAGCATCAATAGCACCAATCACTACTTTACAAGCAGATGAACAATTATTGTGAGATAAAGCTGACTCAGTACCGCAATATGTTTCCATAGAAGAGGCTATTGAGGCTTTTGGACAGGAATTAATTTCAAAAGAACTTGATATTGGTGGAGTTATAAATAGTGAACAAATATTTTACAGACATTTTCAATTGGAATATGCTAATAATAAAGAAATCCATGTAAGATGTAAATATGATACTAATTATAGACAAAGAACACTCTCAATTGAATGCTTAGAATATCGAGAAATATTAGCAGATAAAATTTTAAGTAATTTAATAATACTACTTTGAATAATAATTTAAGTAAACTATTCCGCTTGTAGATAAAAATTATAAATCTGACTACACTACTATTGATTTAAATGCATTAAAAAAGAAATTATTATTCAAAATTGCCGTAGTAAATAAAAACAAATTAAAAAAATAAAAAATAAATATTGTTTTTCCATAAATCTTTTTTATTTAGGAAAATCCTAACCATTTAACTAAAATTTTATTAGCTCTAGTTTTAAGAATTTTTTCAAGCAAAAAAACTAGTTTTTTATTAGTTTTTAACAATTCATTTTCATAGAAACTGCCTTGTATTGGCTGCCGTTGATAATCTTCTAATAAGTATGTTACTGGGTTGGTAATTTGAATTTTTCTCATTTTAAATATTTCAGTTGGCCAGTTGGGTGTAAAACCTTTTTTTTGGGGATGTTTAGAAGTTAGAAAAATATTTTCCATTGCTTTTGTGACTTTCTCCAAAGTTTTTGGTTTTATAGGGATTGATCAGGCATACTTAGAAAGTAAATCGATTGCAGTTAATAAAAATTTAAAACCTTTGTTCTCTTTAGCATATGGACCAATTTCTACTAAATCAGCTTGTCAAAGATCATCAAATCTTTTAATTATAACGCTAAATCTTTTAAAAAATCTTCATGCAGGCTTATGCAGCTCTTCAAAAACCTCTCTTTTAATCATTTTAGATAAAGTGTACGTATATATAATATATATATAAATATATATATATATATAATAAAAGCAAACAATAAAATGTAATTAAAATTTATATTCTTTATTTATATAACATTATATTATAATTATATATTTTTTATTCTTTCATATAAATCCATTAGTTTGGAACATTTTAACATATGATGTTCTGCTATAGAATTTTTAAATAATTTTAAAAACTGAAAGTGAATTTTTAATTGTTCATAATGTTCCTCCAATAAAATATCGTCATATTTAGCTAAAAAGTTATTTAAAGTATATCCGATTTGATGTATATTCATTTCGAAAAGTAAATGAAAACTGACCCCCAATTATGTTTTAATAAGTTCAAAATCACTAAACAAATCCAATGCTGACTGAGCTTGGCCTTCAGCTTTTTGCAATCTCTCATTAATAAATTTAATTGGTTTTTTAATTTGAAATTCAATGACATCACTCATATTTGAAAATTTTTCATTTAACAATTCCGAGAATTTAATATGGATTTCCTCTAAACTAACTTGCATTGTAATAATATTTTCTTTTAATATTTTTAATTTTTCTTCTGCTAATTTAAGTTCTATAGATACTGTTGTCTCTATATGATCAAACATTTCTGGCATTTCGTTTTGTAATAGTGTTTTCTGAAAAAAATATGTTTATTTACAGAATTTTGTGTTGCTGCGTCACTTCCATTAATAGGTTCTTGGACATTTGATAAAATTTTGTAATCTTTATCATAATTTCCTTCAGAAGTTAATTTAAAACCTATATGTGGTGGTTGGGTGGTCTATACACAGGGTAGGCTCTGATCGGTGTCATGTGGCGATATCCAGAGTTGTAACTGTGTGTACCCACCAATTGTGTCTATCTTACCTCCAAGCCGGTAACCACTGGGACCTAGTCATGTTCACCCGGACTGACTCCAATACCAGTGCAGCCCACAAACAGAGGTTGGCGTTAGGCTAATAACCTGATCCATAAAAACTAAAAATATTAGGAAAAGTTCAAGGAAAAAAACCGGAGGATTTACTGGCAACGACCCTGGCAAACGAAATAAGGACTACGATTTAAAAGTGTGCACTTGGAATTTTCGTTCACTATCTGCCCCAGGTGCAACATACGAACTAATAAACCAACTCGGCAAATACAACGCTGACCTAACCGCATTACAAGAACTAAACTGGACAGGAAAGGGCGTAAAAGAATATCAAAGGAAGAACTACGCAATTTATTATAGCTGTCAGCAAAAAACTCGAAAGTTTGGATGTGGCTTTGCAGTGGGACCAAAGTTGAAAGACAAAGTCATAGGTTGGAAACCCATTAACGAGCGCCTATGCTCCATCCGAATCAGAGCAAAATTTTTCAATATTAGCGTTATCTGTGGCCATGCTCCTACCGAAGAATCTGATGACGTAGACAAAGATTCCTACTACGACAGGCCGATGATGATTGTCCACGTCATGATATTAAAATTGTTATAGGGGATTTTAATGCAAAGATTGGGAAGGAGAAAACATTTGGAAATACAATCGGCAGCCACAGTGCCCACGACCTCACCAATGATAACGGGTTACACTTAATATCGTTGGCAGCAATGAAGAACATGGTGATAAGTAGTACAAAGTTCTCTCATCGTAATATTCATAAATTCACCTGGCGATCTCCAGATCAGAGAACATCAAACCAAATAGATCACGTGATGATTGACAGCAGGCACGCTTCAGAAGTGATGGATGTGCGTACATGGCGAGGTGCTAATGTGGACTCGGACCACTTCCTTATCATAGCTAGAATCCGAGCCAGAATATCCACACATAAAAGACACGTATGTAGAACACCACGGAAAATAAACGTAGAAGCGCTACAATCATCAGAGACAGCAAAGGAATATGCCGAAGCCATTTCCCATATGATGCAGTCCTCACCCATAAGCGAAGATGCGCCAGTCGAAGAGCAGTGGACACGGTGCTCTTCTATCATCAAACAAGCCGCTGATCAAGTCGTTGGTTCGGTACCACCATCTTCCCACAACCAATGGTTTGACGAAGAGTGCCGTGACATCATAGCGAAAAAGAACATCGCTTATCGAAACTGGCTTCAGAAGAAAACCAGACTAGCTTATGAGGATTACAAGCGGCTAAGAACTGAACAGAGGAAACTCATATGGAAAAAGAAAAGAGCTTATGAAGACAAGCAGTTCTCAGAGTTAGAAGGGATGAGAGACAGAAACGAGGATCGAAAAATGTACAAAAAAGTCTTACAGACAAAAGGTTTTAAGCCCAGGACAATCGCTTGTAAAGATAAAGAAGGGAACCTTATTACCGACAGCGATGGTATTCTTTGTAGATGGTCTGAATACTTTAAAGAGCAACTAAACGGCGGCATAACATCAGTGAACACCGCACCATCTACTCATAATTATGCACCACTCAATATCCAAGACGATGAACCACCGCCCACCTTGGAAGAAGTTCACACGGCCATCGGGCGCTTAAAAAACAACAAGTCGCCGGGAATAGATGGCATAGCTGCCGAACTATTTAAAGCAGCAGGAGATGATTTGGTAAGGTGCATACACCAAATCATGACCGTAATCTGGACTACAGAAAGTATGCCCAATGAGTGGAACACCAGCATAATTATACCCATATTTAAGAAAGGTAATCGGTTAAAATGCTCAAACTACCGAGGAATAAGTCTCTTAAATGTGGGTCGAGTATCATCTTCACGCGAATGAAGCCGCATATGGATTAGAACATCGGTCGATACCAGTGTGGCTTCAGACCTGGTAAATCAACAACTGACCAGATCTTCACGCGCTCTCGTGTGATCTATTTAACGTCGCACTTGAGAAAGTGATGCGCGACTCTGGCGTTGAAACCAGAGGCACAATTTATTATAAATCAACCCAGCTGCTCGGATACGCAGACGACCTAGATATAATCGGCAAATCACAAAGGGATACCTGCGAAGCCTTTGTTGCTATTGAGGAGAGTGCAAGAAGGTTAGGCCTAGAAGTGAACGAGAAAAAGACGGTATACATGGTGGCAACAAACAACGACGCCCTCCGTCGCCGTGTAGGTCAGAATGTTACGGTTGGTGAATACAACTTTGAGGTGGTGAAAGATTTTGTATACCTCGGTTGTCAAATGAACACAGAAGGCAGCAACACCAGCCTGGAAATTAAGCGTAGAATAGTGCTAGCCAACCGTTGTTACTTTGGGATAAGCAAGCACATGAGGTCAAAAACCCTGAGTAGAAAGACAAAGATCGCACTGTACAGAACACTCATAGTACCAGTTCTGACATATGGTGCAGAATCATGGACCATATCCAACCACAATGAAAATCTGATAGAGTCTTTTGAAAGGAAGATTCTACGTAAAATTTTTGGTCCGGTTAACATCAATGGAGTTTGGAGACAACGACAAAATCGCGAGCTGTATGAGCTATATGACGAAACTGATCTCGTAACCTGGATTAAAATCCAACGATTGCGCTGGTTAGGTCATGTAGTAAGAATGACCGATGATGCTCCAGCAAGAGCGGTTTTTGACTCCAATCCGGAGGGTAGACGCAGAAGAGGGCGACCACATCTTCGATGAAAAGACGGTGTTCAGTCAGACGTAAGAATGTTGAATATTGTTGGAAGTTGGAGAGAAGCTGCGCAAGACAGAAGCCAATAGAGAAAGGCTTTGGACTCGGCTCAAAAATAATATTTTGTTATGCCGATAAAGTAAGTAAGTATACCTGGTGGGCCTTGAGTATGTTGTTTCTTAGAAGAAGAAACTATACTAAGGCCAAATTTATCACGTGACATTATGATTGCAACTGTTTGTTGAGGTAAAAGTTAATGCATTATATTTGCTTCTCTCAACTCTTCAATTATAGATATAATTTCATTGTGATGATTGTTATTACTAACTGTTTCTGATGCAGTTAAAAGTAGTTTTAATCTATTAACTAATTCATTAGGATCATCCCATTTAACATACTGATTTGGTTGATTCGTATAATTTAAATAGGTTTCCGGTGTAGAAGATTTATTTAAATAATTAGCAATTTTTTCTTTTTTTTTCGAACAAACTGAACCAGTTTTTTTTTATATCTAGTATTATATCATGTTCATATAATTCTCTTATTTTTTGGTATTTAAAACCTTTGTTTCCTTTTATTTGTTCTAAATGATCATAATTTCTTCTATGTGCATTCGTTTTTTTAAGTATATGATGATATGTTTTTAAATCACTTTCAGTAAAGTTTATACGTTTTTTTTAAAATATTAATTCATATTGAGACCATCAGTTCCTTTAAAAACTTCATTAACAATCAAAATATTTTTAGTAATTTCATCTATTTCAAAATTAGAATTCCCAAGTTTTCGAACATTTAATGACTCATCAAAATATGGTCCATATATCTTTTCAAGTTCTGACTTGTTAAGAACAAGAAATTGTGAAATTGATGATTCATTAGTAATATTATCTGTTGTAGATGATGTTTCAAATTTTATAGTATTCGGTGCTGAAGTTATAAATTTACTGTAAGTATTACTTTTGTTGCTAGGGGTTGTAACTTCCAGCTTAAATGGTTTTTTTAACTTTAAATCGACATCATCGTCAAATCAGTAGAATTTCCGGTATGATAACATTATTCAAAAATTGTTGTTGTTGTTGTTTAAAAACATTTGTTAATTCTTTTAAAGGTTTTGTAATTGAAGTGAAAGCTTCTTCTCGATTGTGGTTTTCTGATAACCTCTGAACTTTTATAGATTGAAATTACCTTTGTAAATTTTTACGAGTTTTAACTAAATCTTTCATAAGTTGTTCATCCATTTTTTAAATGTAGTTCAAATGTAAGTTATCGACTAAATTCTTCTCTTGCTAACTGCTAACTGATAATCGCTAACTGCTGCCTGGTAACTGCTATCTGCTATCTGCTAACTGCAAAATACTAACTGATGTCGATTAAGTAACCTGTTTAGTTAGTAACTGTCAACTGTTAATAGATCTTAGGTTAACTAAAATTTAGCAAATCAGAGATTGGGGGCATTAAAACAAACAAAAAATTGTACTGGAGGGGGGGTCTATTGTGGACCCTTTTCGAGATATGAGGGATTAAAGATTTAAGGAGACTTTTCATAAAAAAATCAATAACTTTTGAACAGCTTACTGTAGAGAAATAAAAAGAAATACATTTTGTAGAGTAAATTATTAATTAATGGGTATAGGTTATTCTCTAATTAATAAGTTACCATTTGAAGCACATTTACCTGGATATAATTATTGCGGTC
This sequence comes from Dolichopus griseipennis, assembly GCA_963082915.1. Classification (NCBI taxonomy): domain Eukaryota; kingdom Metazoa; phylum Arthropoda; class Insecta; order Diptera; family Dolichopodidae; genus Dolichopus; species Dolichopus griseipennis. The sequence continues at coordinate 185,285,589 of OY720441.1, read as the reverse complement.
CTGGTACAAAACTAGCAAAACGATTAGCACGAGGTGATAAAGAGATTAATGGTTTAGATGAAGCTTGTCGGGAGCATGATATACCATTATCTCAAAATACTGAACAAAGACAACGTCATATAGCTGATAAAATATTAACAGAGAAAGCTTGGCAAAGGCTTAAAGCTAAAGATTCAAGTTTTGGGGAACGGTTAAATTCATATCTAGTTACAAACGCAATGAAAGCTAAATTTAAGCTCAGTATGGGCTTAAAAAAGAAAAAAATTTTTTTTTCAAGAAAAAAGAAAACTCTGAGAACAAAACCCTTGGAAAATGTTATAAAGAAAGGCCATTAAAACTATAAAAAACCAATGAATGATAAGAATATAATAAAAGTTGCTTTGCATGCTGCTAAAAATTTTTCAAATGGCAGAAAAAAAACTTTAGTATTCCTCGAATAATTCCTGTACCAAAATTGAAGCTCTTTCAGATTGTGTTGCAGGAATTGCTAAAGCTGTTAACGATGCTTAAAATGCACGCAAAGAGTTAAAAGAAAGTGAACGTCATAATAAAATTATGGAAGCAATAGCATTGAAGGGGGGTAATGGATTACATTTAAAACCTTATAAAAAAGGTTTAGGTTTTTATTTAAATTCAAAAAACCTTTAACTAAGCTACCCAATGGAGCTCTAACAAATATTGATTTAGAAAACTTTGGTAAAAATAATTTAAAATATTTTCGAGGAGTTTTCATGAAAGATAATTTACCAATACGACCTTAGAAATATGAATGTGGAAATTGGAGATATTGAACGATTTCTTAGAAAAACGTTGAATATAACTAAAACAGATAAAGATAAATTAATTACAAGAGCAAATAATAATACATTAAAGTGGGAAATTTTTGCTAATGATGAAATTGATTTTGAAAGAGAAGATACAATTGGTGGATTATTAGGTTTCAGTAAGAAAAAATTATTAGCTAATAAATGGCATACTTCAGATCTTTTTGTTGATATTAATAAAATAAATATAATAAGAGTTCAATGTAATATTATTTCTGGAACTTATATAAACGATCAAGAAGCTCACATTTTACATGAAAAATTAACGTCCGTCCTGGATATAAAATAATTGAAATCCCTAACAATGTAATTTATTTACCGGTGACTATTAATCAGATAAGTTTCATTACTATAAAACTTCTTGATCAGAACGGTAATTTAATTAATTTTCGTGGAGAAACAATAACAATTAGATTGCACTTAAAGCTTTAGAATGATCGTATTTAATCAAAATTATCAGCCCCATATATATTCACAGAATGATAAACTTCATTTTAATTCATCAAAGGTAGTAGGTACGAACTCAACATTTAAAATACAAAAAACGATTATAATTTGAAAATAAAGAATATCTAAAATCTCGTGGATATTTACTCAAAGTAAATTAAAATGGAACTCTTTAATGATCCAACTTTTGATGAAAGTATAACTAGTGCTCAATGGCATTCATATTCTCCGTTCTTAAACTCATTTGAATTAAGTGATATTATACGAATTCAAATACAAAATCAGAACTTTAATATATTACCCTCAACAAGTCTAATCTTTATTGAAGGTTATTTATCAAAACATGATGGAACAGCTGTTACTCACACTAAACTAGTTAATAATGCTATACCATTTTTATTTGATGAAATTGACTATGAACTTAATGGAAAGGAAATTGATCATAATCGTAATGTTGGAATAACTTCAACATTAAAAAACTACATCTCACTCAACAGGAATGAAAGTACAGCTTTATATAATGGAAGTTGGTCACCTGATGAATCAATTAAAATAAATAATTTATAAATAATTTATATTTTAATTTTTGAATCCCCCTAAGAAGATTAATGGGGTTTGCTGAAGATTACAAAAACATTATTCCAAATGCAAAACATGAATTAATATTAACTCGGTCTCGAACAAATGATAATTCATTATTATGCAGCGGTAATGCAATTACAAGTAAAAAACCAAGACTTATTATTACTAAAATATATTGGAAGGCTCAACATGTTAACTTAGCTGATAATCTTAAATTAAATATATACAAATGTATTGAAAATCGTTCGGTTATGAAAATTCCTTTTAGAAATTGGGAATTATATGAATATCCAATATTACCAGCAGGAACTACGCATCATATTTGAAATGAATGGAAAACAGCCTCACAACTTGAAAAGCCTCATTTTATTATTTTTGCTTTACAAACTGATTAACTGGATGCAGATCCTTTAAATTTTAATAATTGTGATATTGAAAATATAAAAGTACATTTAAATTCAGAATCATATCCATAGTAATATATGAATTTAGATTTTAAGAAAAATCGTTATGCCTTAGCATATGAGGCATATTCGAATTTTAGAAGCTTTTATTATAATAACTCAATATCAGAACCTTTAGTTTCATGGGAAAACTTTACAACTGATTCTCCAATCTTCATAATTGATACCCGTTATCAAAATGATAATCTTAAAATAGGTTCAGTTGATGTTAAAATCGAATTAAAGACTTTAAAAAAAATTCCAGACAATACTACAGATTATTGTCTTATTTTGCATGATCGTTTAGTTGAATTTAAACCGCTAACAGGAGAAGTTAATAAAACTATTTAAATGCTCATTAATAAATAATATGAGAAAAAATTGTATGGAATCATCATCATCATCTTCAGATTCTTGCTGCATTTTTGAAAGACCACCATTAATTGCGGATATATTTTTTATGATTGGATTACATTGTATAAGTTTTTTAATTTACAAACTATATAAATATCTTAAATTTAATCAATTTAATTCTTCGGAAACATAAAAAACATGGATTACGTAATCATTGACGTACAAGGTTTTCGAGACAATAGCTATAAATTTACATTAAAGGAATTTGCTATTCTGGGTTCAAATAATGAAATTCAGCATTATATAATTAAATCTCCATATGGATATCAAATTTTAGATAAAAAAACAAAAAGCATAAACAATTGGTTAACAAAAAATCGTCATAGATTTAAATGGTGTGATAGTAAAACGCATTATTGTGATGTTGTAAACTTCTTAAAAATTTTTTACACTGAATTTAACCAAAATTTATGTTAAAAAATAGAAAAAAAAATCTGGATTAGTAATATACTATTTTAGTATAAATTAATTCTTTATTCTCCTTTAAAAATATACATAAGATATGTCTTAAGACTAAATTATATAATTTAATTGGTTTTGCTTACATTGTATTATAACATTACTTTATTTTTTTATATCTTTCTTTACTAACTAAGTTATAGTGGTAAGTGCCACATAGGTACTTTAAATCAAAAATCCTTTTCAAATTAATTAATTAGGGGTGACTATAGTTTGAATAACAATTCATAAATAAATTTTTAAAACAAAAGAAAAAAAAGTTTAAATTCAACAATATAAAAAATATTAAGTTTAAGTTTTGTAATTATATAAGTGATTAGTAAATTCAAATTATGAAAACATAAAAAATAAACAAATAAATACTTTTATAGAATGTAGCAAAAAAGGTAATAAGCGATATAAAAATATAAAAAAAAACAACAGAAATCTATAACAGAATATAATTGCAAGTATATATACAGAAGACTTAGATTAAAGCTCTTAACAAAATCTCAACTTCATCATGTCTCATATTTATTAACCATAGTTTTAAGTAACATCTTTGGATTTCGGATATTTTTAATTGAAAGCGGAAGTTTATTGTGCAATCTACATGAAATAATGATGTACGAGTTTTGATAACTAGCTGTTCGAAATATTGGTATTTTAACTCTTCGATGTTGGTTTGTTCTAACATTGTATTGTTCATTTATACGCAAATTTGGTTCAATAAGTTTGTTTATTCCATACTGTATTTTCGAGTATATTAAACTATAGTAAACCATTTTCAGTATTCTTAAAGAACACAGTTTTACTAAGTTATGAAAGGTACGAAGGGTAGATCCCAGATAGCTTTTTAAGGAATTTGTATGTTTAGACTAACTTAGATTTTGGTGATCCTAGGTATTTAAATTCACTTACTGGCTCAATTTCAAAGCAATGTGAGGAACAATACCCGTTTTCATTAAAATTGTTACCAGACATGTTGCATAACTTGTTTTTCAGCATAAACTTGGTACAGTTAGCTGCATGATATTTTAGTACATGGGTAAAGATTCTTGCCTAGTTAAATGAAAATATACAACTTTCGTCTTACTGCTCACCACGAGCTTATGCTTAGCAAACGAATTTCTAAGAACAGATAAATCCAAATTAATTAAGGAAGTAAGATTTAAAAGACTATCAAATTTATACGAAAAAGCCAGGTCATCTGCGAAACCCGTTGTCTTCCCGTAGAAATTTTGTTTGAAGATTGAGTTAATGTAAATCAGAAACAATATGGGTCCAAGGACTGAGCCTTGCGGCAATTCAAGTTTAATATACCGGGATTCACTCATTTTATCTTTTATTTTGACCCTTTGTTTTCTTTTGTCAAGATATGATTTGAACCAATCCAGCATAAATCCTCTAAATCCGGCGTTATAAAGTTTCGTTAAGAGGATGCTGTGATCGACTGTATCAAATACCTTAGTAACATCAACAAAAAGTCCTTTACAAAACTTCCTTTTATCTAGACCCTTGTTTACATTAGAGCAAAATTCAATTATAGCATCCTCTGTTGAAACTCCTGCCCTTAAACCCATATTGTCTCCGACTGAAAAACTCATTTTTATTAAGAAATTTGAGCATCCGTATTTTTATAGCCTTTTCAAATATTTTATTAACTGCTGATAACAATGAAATAGGCCTGAAGTTTGAAATCAACTTTGAATCACCCTTCTTAAAAATTGGAACTACAATTGCTTGTTTTAATGCATTTGGAAACGTGCCGCAAAAAATACTTTCGTTTAGTAAATGAGCAAGGACATAAGATATGTTATGACAGATGCTTTCGAGTAGTCTGTTTGTAAGTTTGTCGACACCACATGAATTAGAGTTATAAAGTGTTTTAATGATTTTTACTAGCTCCCATGCCGAGCTTGGCTCAAATGAAAAGCTGTTTCTCATTAAATTATCATTGACAAGATCTAAGTCACAATTGTTACAGTAAAGTCAACTTTCACACGGAATAGTATTTTCAGCGATTGAACTGAAATAATCATTAAATTTGTCAGCAATAATTGCATTGTCAGATATTATAGAATTATAGTTCATAGAAATTACAATATCCTCATGCGTTTTATTTCTTATTTAACAATTTACAACTTCCCATTCTTTTTCTATGTTACCATTGCATTTTATAAATTCATTTTTAAAAAAGTTTTCACGAGCTACTGAAAAATCTTTACTTAGTTTTTTTGAAAATATTATATAGTGTATTTTAAGTCTAATATTGTTTGGGTTCTTATAATATTTTTTTCTAAATTTGTTTTTCATTTGTACCTTGGCAAGTAATGTATCATTTACCCAAATTTTTAATGGTTTTTTAATTATTTTAGGTTCAATTACTAAGGTATATTCACTAATATGATTAAATAGTATATTAAAGAGTGTATCATAAGCGCTATCTAAAGAATTTTCAGATTAAACGTCATCTCAATTTTCAAGCAGTAATTTATCATTCAAATTCACATAGTTAATTTTAGTTCTAACAGGTAATTCAAAAAAATTTTTTACTTTAATACACTCAACATTTTTGAATAATATTCATACAGTGATCTGTGATATTCATATCAAGATTAATTGTATAAAACGAATTGCTTAAATTATTAAGACGGCGGAAGATATGGCCTATACATGTTCCTGAAACTAGCCTAGTCGGTTCATTTAGATAAGAATCTAACCCATGACTTGCCATCACTGTTAAATAATTATCAGTATAGTCATGTGAATTTAAAATATCCAAATTCAAATTACCTAGCACTATTAAATTTTTAGATTTTTTATTTTAAAAGTAAACTGTTAATTTCATTGAAAACGAGGAAGAGTGTGGTAGAGTAGACTGTGTCAACTCTGGGATACCCGCATGACCGTAACATATACATTATATCATGCGGTTATTTACTTTTGACAAAATTTAAAATATTCAGCTTTATTAGGTGTAGAGTAATGCTTATATAAAAGAAGGAGTTGTATGGCAGCTACTCGAACCCTTTACAGTAGACCAACCAAATTTTGCAGTAACTTTGGCCATTACACTAAACTATTTTTGGCAAAATTTCAGACACCCACCTTACTTTGCTGTAGGGTAATCCTCATATAAAAGAAGGAGTTGTATGGCAGCTACTCGAACCCTCAGCAGTAGACCAACCAAACTTTGCAGTAACTTTGACCATTACACTAAACTATTTTTCAAATAATCAGACACCCAGCTTCATCAGGTGTAGTGTAAAGCTCATATAAAAGAAAGAGTTGTATGGCAGCTACTTGAACCCTCTGTAGTAGACCAACCTAATTTTTCAGGAACTTTGGCAATTATACTAAACTACTTTTTGCAAAATTTTAGACACGCAGCTGCAATAGGTACAGAGAAATACTCATATATAAAAAGAAGTTGTATGGCAGCTACCCGAACCCATGGACCAAAATGGCTGGATTTCAATAACGATTCCGGTTTTGCATAAAAACGAATTTGTGAAAATTTCATAATCCTAGCTCCTTTATTTTTTGAGTTATCGTGATGACGGACGGACATACATCGCTAAATCGATTTATTTTTCGATTCTGATCCGATCCATACACTTGAGTCTATATCTACCCCCCTCCTTCTCTGCGTCACAAACGTAATGGCAAATTTATTATACCCTTTGACTATATAGTCCTACGGGTATAAAAATTGATAGGTTTGTTCCATGTAGCCTGTAAATACATATGAACACGAAATGTTCATTATTGTTAATACAACAAACTTTTATTACATCACAAGAGCTTAAATTATACTTCAAAGTTTTGTAATTAAAACGGCTTTTTACAAAGACTCCCACACCACCTGCAGCATAAGTTTCGTTAGTAAATGCATGAAAATTATAACCCGGTAGATTGTAATGATAAACTTCCGAATTAAAAATCCAAATCTCCGATACAAAAATTAAATCTGGTGTTTCAATATGAGACACAAACAAATCAAAATTTTGTCTTAAACTTCTAAAATTCTATTGTACTACAAAAAAAATTCTACTAAAATTCTCAATTGTGTTACTATTTAAATCTAAAGTATTATTTGATACGAAATTAGCAGTGGAATCATCTATATATATAAAAGCGAAAGTTTGTTTGTATGTTTGTTTGTTTGTGTCTTATAGACTCCAAAACTGCGCAGCCGATTCTTATGAAAATTTGTATATAGGGGTTTTTGGGTACGGAAGGAAATCGTGGGCTAAAAATTTTGCTCTCCGACCGCCAAGTTGGGGCTGTGGTGCAAGTACTTAAACTTTTCCGTCCTAAAATGAAAACGGTTTGACCGATTGACTTTAAATTTTGTATACGTGATGATCCTTGAGAATTGAGTTGACACTATTAACACTTTTGGAATTTGTTAACCCATGTCGGCCCGACGGTTGGTCAAAAAAAATTTTGGGTCCAAATTTTGTCCGATTTTACAAAATACTGTTTTGGCTAAAAAGAATGCAATAAAAAAAATTTTGTTGAGTTCCATTAACTCATTACGGCCCAACAGTTTTTTATAGGTTTTTTCAATACTTTACTCTAAATTAGAAACGGTTTGACCAATTGACTTTAAATTTTGTATACGTGATGCTACTTGAAAATTGAGTTGACACTATTAATAATTTTGGAATTTGTTAACTCATGTCGACCCGACAGTTGGTCAAAAAAAATTTTGGGTTCAAATTTTGTCCGATTTTACAAAATAATGTTTTGGTCAAAGTGAAAGTCTTAAACATTTTTAGTTGAGTTCCGTTAACCCATTGCGACACAGCGTAATTTTTTAGAATTTTTCATTACTTTACCCTAAATTCGAAACCGTTTGACAGAATTACTCCAAATTTTGTATGCGCGAAATACCTTGAAAATGGAGTTGAGTCTGTTAGCAGGTGTTTGTTAACACATATCGGTCCTACGATTGGTCAAAAAAAATTTTGGGAAGTAAATTACGTCCAATTTTGGGAAGCAGTTAGAACTTCATTGATTACAGGAACTTTAAAAAATTAACAGAATAATCCTAGCAAAATCATTTAAAATGAATTGCCTTAATACATTTTAAAGTAACATTTACACCATGTGTAATTTTTATGTTAACTTTTTGCAGAAACATGAACTTAAATTAAACCTCCATTGAGAGGCGCAGCAACGCGCACCGGATTTTAGCTAGTTATTTATAAGATCATCAATAAATATATTATTATTGGTAATCATTTATTTTGAAGTATATATATTTTAATTTATTTTATATTAAGTAATTAAATTAAAATCTTCGAATGATCTCAGAATAATGATTCCACTGCTTACATCTTTTCTTATTACCAGATTTGAATTTTTTGACCACAAAAATTTATAACCTTTTTCATTTTTTACCTTTTTTGCTTGCATCCATAAAACTTAGTACAACTAGTTAAGATATGCTGATAAAAATATTACTGCTGTTTCCTTCCCCTATTGTTGCAGTATTCAATTTTTGCTTTGCTGATTTTTTCGCTTTCAATATATTAATCTTTGTATCAAAACCGTTGAAATGCACGTACATTATATTTTTATTATCATTCTCACCCATCTCTTTTGATCTGTATGCTTTCTTAACATAGCATTTTGTAATTTGATTTTCAGATAAATTAATATTCAAACATTCACCAATATTTTTTTTCAATGTAACAGTAGCATTATCATTTTTTACGTTGCTTAGTCCACTTATTTCAATTACATTTTTACGCTATTTTTGCTTTAATCAGGTTCACTTTGCTCTCTAGATTAATTACTTTTTTTTGAAGTAGTACTTTCTCTTCTTGCAGAATATTGAGAGCAGAGAGTATTTTTTTAGATTTTCCATTTCCGTATAAAGCATCTGCATTGTAATTTCATTAGTGTTTTTGTTGCTATTTTTCTGTTGTGAATTAGTTGAATTAGGAATGTTATTTGAAATAGTGGGTGTATGTGGACCATCCATTATAATTGGATGTGTGTTGTTGTTCCTATCTTCTTGTTGTGGAACAGTTGATGTTGTTTTTATGTTGTTAATTGCTTCACTCTTATTTCTAGCTGTAATATTCTCATTCTGTAATATTTGATTTGATGTTGATGGTGATTGTGGTACTATTACTTCTTTAAAATTTTTCTGTGGTATTGATTTTCTTTTGATGCAATTAAAACATTTGTATTCATTGCCAGTTGTTTTTAAGAATTGCAGATCATGTTCCTTAATATTTACACACGCGCAATGGAATATTTGCTTGCATTGAATGCAATTAATTTTAGCGGCAATTCTCTCAATTTTTTTATTGCAATTTAAGCAAATCATTTTGAAATGAACAAAATTTTATAATTTTTCTTTTTTTAAGTTGAAAGGTGTACTTTAAAAATTGAATGTAGATTTAAATTAAGTATGTACTTACATTTATTAGATTTTCAAGATTGACACAAATTAAACAAAAAAAAATTTTTCTTCCTTGTTTATTTAAATTTTTACTTATGCGTAATATTCTCACATCCGCGCATACCTACGACTCAAATGAGAATGAGAATTATGCTTACGCCATTAGTTGTTGAGTTATCCTTATTTTTTTATATGTTCCTTGGCCCTTAGAACAATTAAAAGGTCCATAATCCGAACCCATGGGCCGATTTCACCCATATGCAATCCCCGCCGTACTTTAAGTCCTAGTAACCCTAGTTTTTGAGTTATCGTGCCTACTGACGGATGGACGGAAGGACTCAGTAGGTCACGCTGATCACAAATATATATATTTTGTCAAATCCAGCTCGCTTCGTTTAGGTGGTTACAAACACCATACCAAAGTTTATATACCCTTTTCCTATTTCATAGGTGTAGGGTATAAAAAGGGTTCCAGTTAATTCCTCCAACTGTGACGTATTGGTCACTTTTTTTTTTTAAAATTGATCGGGCATTAATATAGTGATTTTGTCATAATTTAGAGGATCTTTGACCTCGCAAAGAACCACTCTTTGGCCTCTTTTCGTGTCTAAAAATTTCCACTCATTTGATATAATTTGTCTTTAATTAATGAATCAATTTTGTGACATAGTCTTTGTCACTTTTTTACAAGTCAACAGGTTGCGGCTCCAAAGCTTTTTTAAGCTTTTTCGTTTTTTTGATGTCGAGTCGAAACGGATTAACCGATTGACTTGAAATTTTGCGCGAATAAGAGTAACATTTTGAAAAACGGAATTAGTTGTACAAAGTTGGTTGGAGTGAATAAACCAATTTCTTCCAAAAAAGTTTCTGATTTATGTCCAATTTTACAGGTTGTTTTTGCAGTCCAAAAGAGAGGCTGTAAAAAATTTTAGTTAAGTTCGATTAACCCGTTTTCCACGACGACGCCTTGAAGTTTTCTATAAATTTTATTTGCTTAAACGATTAAATTAATTTTATTGAAAATTTTGTACCAGCATTTTTATTTGGAAAGTTCATAGGGTTAATTAAGTTTTGACCTGTTTACGTGTTTTGCACAAAAACTCACATTATTAATAAGACTATTATTTTTGCTCTCCTCAAATAGTGCCAAAGCTGAACGAGATAATAGTAATAAAAAAAAAATAAAGCTCTTAAGAATTAGAATAATAATATCCTTAATTTTAAGTAACATAACATTTTCCATATCTACATTTTTTCGTAAGTCTTTGTTTTTTAACTACTTTGTAGTTGTTGTTTTTTAAAAAAAGGATTCCAGTGTAAAATTGTATTTTCTTTTCCAATAAAATTTAAAAATCAAACAATTCAATTTCGTATATATTATGCTTAAATACATAGTTTTTTAAAACATTTTTTCAAAAAAACGAGGAAGAGCGTAATAGAGCTTCAGGTAAGTACAAAAAAAAATATAAGTTGAAAAGAAGATTTTTAAACCTTTTCTCAACTATCGACTATATGTTATTCAAACGTTGGCTATTCAAGTAAACTACAATTTAATTGAATTGTTTATTTGTTGCCTATAGTCAAACTCCGCCAATGTCGGTCCCAAGCCCGAATGCAAAAGGAGGAGGGGGAGGAGTACCAACCTCGTTAAAAAACCTTGGTTCAGTTGGCCCGACTGATAGTACCTCGTTAGGGCCCCTGGCGAGGGTTACACGTGAAAAGCGGTCAACGGTTGATGCGGCGGAAGAGAATATTCCAACGGCGTAGCAGGCGGAAGAACCAAATAAATACCGCAGCGTCTGTACTTCAAAGAAGCGGCTGTCAAAGGCGACTGTATTCCATGTTAGGAGCGGCCTTCTCTCTAGCGATGAGTCTGGTCATCCCGAAAGGAAAGTAGCGCCTGCCAGACCCAACTTTTGGCTTATAACCAATCGATGGAACGCTACAAACCGAAAGATTGATGAATAAACATGGTTTTAAAAACGAAAGGAAACAAGTCTCCAAGAGGTAACCAGAGAAACACTGGGAACCCTCCCGCACAAGCGGCATGCACATCGGATTTGGAGGTGCAGAATTCATGTAATTTCAACATTATTTCATATATAAATGAAACCAAAGCAAAAATACCTTTATTTAGTATGAAGTACAGTACAAAAATTGGTACTTGGAATGTGCGAACACTTTTTGAAACGGGGAAACTACATCAAGCAGCCCGAGAGTTAAATAAATTTAAATTGGATATTCTGGGCATGAGCGAATGCAGATGGAATGGCTCAGGCGAACACCAACTGGCCAGTGGCGAAATATTTTTGTATTCCGGTCGCGCAGAAAACGATATTCACCGAGATGGAGTTGGATTTCTACTTAACAAGAAGGCTTCCAAAGCACTAATTTAATAGAAACCTGTAAGTGAAAGAGTTATATACGTCAAACTACAAGGTAGAGCTAGGAACATCATTATGGTACAAGTATATGCTCCAACCGAAGTTTCCAGTAAAGAAGCTAAAGAGGATTTTTACCATCAACTCTCAACAACGTTGTCTGAAATCAAGAAGAAAAACATAGTTATTCTTATGGGTGATTTCAACGCCAAAGTAGGAGCAGACAATAAAGGGCTGTAAAATGTTATGGGTAAACACGGAATCGGATCTATGAATGAAAATTGAGAATATTTGATCGAAACATGTATGACGTCAGAACTCGTCATTGGTGGGACACTCTTTATTCATAAACCATGTCACAAGGCCACCTGGGTGTCCCCCGATAATAAAACTGAAAATCAAATAGATCATATATGTATCAATTAACTTTGGAGAAGTAGTCTATTAGATGTACGAGCTAAAAGAGGTGCAGAGATTGGATCTGACCATCACCTTGTAGTAACCAAAATTCGTATCCAAATAGCTGCAATTGTACAAAAAGCCAAAACTATACCAAAGAAGTTTGACTTAGGAAAAGTAAAAGATCCAGCAGTGAATAGTGCTTTCACATCAGAATTAAACAAATGCTACGATGAAACTAATAACCCACAACAAATGACTATCGAAGAAAACTGGAATGCTTTTGAATCAATAATGTTAACAACAAGTGAAAAAATCTTAGGTCATAGACCAAAAGAGAAAAAAGAATGGTTATCGGAAGTTACCTGGAAACTGATAGAAGAAAGAAAAAATGCAAAGCATATTAAAAACAACGCCAAAACACGGAAACAAAAAGAAAATGTTGTTAAAATCTATAGTAAATATAACACTGAAGTGAAAAAGTCCTGCAGAAGAGACAAGCGAAATTGGGTAAACGAACTAGCTAACCAAGCCGAAAAAGCAGCTGCAACAAATAATATTAAGCTACTATACGATATCAATCGTAAACTATCAGGAGCTAAATTAAGTAATAACCGTCCAATACTAAGTAAAAATGGAATTAATATCACAAATCGAACAGAACAGTTGCAAAGATGGCATGAACACTTCAGTGAGTGCTATAAATCTCACAGTCAACTGGCATTTTTTGAAAATAATAATGAAATATTAACATCAGCACAAAGGGGATCCAATTTAAATATATACCCTCCCAATATTGAAGAAATAAAAACAGCAGTGAAAACGATGAAATCCAATAAATCACTAGGTTTTGATCAAATTACCGCAGAAATGTTAAAGGCAGACCCAAATCTAAAAGCACGTATGCTACATCCAATTTTTCAAAAAATATGGCAAACAGAGTCGGTACCTAAAGACTGGCTTGAAGGAATTTTAATAAAATTACCTACCTAAAAAAGGTAACCTGTCCATCTGTGATAACTATAGAGGGATAACACTACTATCTATTCCATCGAAAGTTCTCTCAAAAATACTGTTGAACAGAATCAACACTAAACTAGATGAAACAATCCGAAAACAGCAATCTGGATTTCGCCCTAATAGATCATGCGTGGATCAAATCAATACACTCCGAATAATCATAGAACAGGTGAATGAATGGCAATCCACATTAAAACTAGCTTTCGTAGACTTCAAGTCTGCATTTAATACTATACATCAAGAATATATATGGGACTCGCTTAAAATTAGAGGAGTGCCAATGAAGTTGATACGGCTTATCCGAGCACAGTACGAAGGATTTAAATGCAGAATTCTACATCAAGGTCAACTATCTGAGCCGATAAATATTGATTGTGGAGTCAGTCAGGGTTGCCTGCTGTCACCAATTCTATTTTTAATTGTGCTCGATGACATACTAAGTGCTGCCATTGACGATTTAAACAGAGGCATATTTTGGAATTTCGGGGAACATCTAGAAGATCTTGACTATGCGGACGATATATGCCTACTATCAACTAGAAATACCGATCTGCAGGAAAAATTGAACGATTTGGCACAAGAGTCTGAACTGCGCGGACTAAAAGTCAATGTAAAGAAAACAAAAGCAATGAAAGTAAACTCACCTAATGTAAACAATTTGATGTTATATGATGAAGAAATATCTAATCTTACCAACTTTTGTTACCTTGGTAGCGTAATAACGCCTGAGGGAGGAGCAAAACCAGATATGACCGCTAGAATAAATAAAGCTAAACAAGTGTTTGCACAACTTCGAAAAACCTGGAAGTCTGCAATCATCTCTAAGGAAACAAAAATTAAAACATTTAATTCAAACGTCAAATCTGTGCTATTATACGGTTGCGAAACGTGGTTAGTAATGGAGGAACTTACCAGCAAAATTCAAAGCTTCGCAAACACCTGTCTCCATCGAATTCTGAAAATGTGGTGGCCAAACAGAATTAGAAACAAGGAATTACATGCCGGATGCAACCAAGTATCTATAGCAGAGCAGATTTTGACAAGAAAATGGAAATGGATTGGTCATACACTCAGAAAAGATCAGTCCGAAATCTGCAGACAAGCGCTTGATTGGAACCCGCAAGGTGCAAGAAAACGCGGGCGTCCGAAAAACTCGTGGAAAAGAACAATTCACTCCGAAATTACCAAATCAAGAAAAACATGGGGTGAAATAAAAATGATCGCACAGACCGTAATGAATGGAAGGATTTTGTTAAGGCTCTTTGCTCCTCTAGGAGATATAGAAATAAGTAGTATAGTCAAACGGGTATAATAATATTTATATGTAAACTAGCTATTACCCGGTAAACGTTGCACCGCCTCTCAATGGAGTTTTTTTTATTTTTAAAAAATTTACCAAATGTCACTTGAAACTTTTCATAATTCTTAAATAATAATAAAAATTTTAATTCAGTTAACATTATTCGCCGGAAACCCACCATCCTCAACTCTGTCGTCAGGGTGTACCAAATTGTCAAGAAGCACCACGTATGGAAAAATTTGAAATAATCGTTAAAACTGTTTTGCAAACTGTTTTTTAAAGTTTTTGTTTCGGTTAAAAAGAGGAAAAATTCTGGGAGCGCGGGCAGTGAAAAAGACTATGTCACATATTTATAAGTCAACAGGTTGCGGCTTCAGAGTCGTTTTAAGCTTTTTCGTTTTTTTGATGTCGAGTCGAACCGGTTGACACGATCGATTGACTTGAAATTTTGCACGAAAGTTCCTCTTGCCAAACGACATTAGTTGTATAAAGTTGGTTGGAATATATAAACCTAATGTGTTTTTCTAAAGTTTTATAAAAATATTTTTTAAACTCTTAAATTTTGTAAGGTTGTTATTCCAAAAAAAATTTAAATGCACATTTCTAATATTAATAATAATAAAAATAAAGCTAATAAAGAACCCTTTATTTTTTTAAACCTTTATATACAAATTTTCATGATAATTGACGAAGCATTTATTTGTTTTTTGGTTTGTCCAGGATTTACGTCAAAACTTCTGGTCAGATTGCCAGCAAATTTTAACGAATAATTCTGGCAGCCTGGGGTAACATAGACTATGTGAAGTTTTTATAAGTCAAATTGAATTTGGAGGTTACGGCTCCAAACCTGTTTTAAAACGGTTTGACCGAATGACTAAAATTTTGCATGAATATTCCACTTGTTCCACGTTGGAATATCTTAACCAATATCAGCCAAGCGGGCTTTCAAAATTTTTTTTGTTTTGCAGTTGAAAGAAGAGGTTTGCGCAAATTTTGTTGAGATTAGTTAACTCATATGGTTACGATTACGCAATCAAGCTTTTTCAATGTCTTTTTTGTTGAGCCGAAAAAGTGTGAACGGTTGACTTACGATTTTGCACAACTGTTCCTCTTAGCTAACGGAACTAGTTTTTAAAATTGATTGGTATATATATAAACTCATCTCGGCACGGCGGGCTTCCAAAAATTTATTTGTTTCCGATTTGTGTCCAATTTTACAGGTTGATTTTACAGTACAAAAGAGAGGCTGCAAGAAACTTTAATTGAGTTTTATTAACCCGTTTGCCACGACGACGTATATTAATTTTATTTGCTTAAACGGTTAAATGAATTTTATTGAAAATATTGCACCAGCATTGATTTTTTTGTATATGACTTTCTTAATACGGATTATCAAAGCATTAAGAATGCTTTATCAGTCAACAGTTGAGATAACCTGTTATCCGAACAGGATATTGACTTGATTATCTATCAATTCTATTCAAAGCTATTTGAGATAATTAACTCCTTTGTTCCTAAAACTCGAAAAAAGGACAAGACAACCGAACATTTGCTTAACAGTGAACTTACGACATTGCGTAACCAACACAATAAGCTATACAAAATAATTAAAAATGCAAAAGAGCCTAATAATGACTTATTAAACAAGTACAATGATCTTGCTTTTGAATTTAAACAAAAATCGAATTTGGCTTATGATAGATATCTCACTAACGTAGTCAAACACAAAACGTAAAACTTACGGTTATCCAAGCTTAATGTCCAAGATATAATACGTTTCTAATTGTCCTAAAACTAGCTGCAATTTCCTTGCTAATTCTTTCCAAAAAGTTTATCGTCTACATGAGTCTCCATTTGATTTTGATTTCTTTCAAACTTGCAGCTTTAGGTATTTCGGGCTCTTTTCTTTACTGGCTATATTATTCCTATACAACAAATAGAACCCAAAAATTCAAATTTCAAGGATTTTTCTCGGATTCAATCAATGTTACATCAAATTTGTTGAACTCAATCAATGTAACATCAAATTTGTCGAACTCAATCAATGTTATATTGAAAAGTGCAAGGTTATAAGTTTTACACGTAAGAGATCTACATTGCTTTCGGTTATAATATAAATAATGTAAACCTTGAAAGGATTAAAAATATTACAGATTTAGGGATTCTGTTGGATGATAAACTGACCTTCCATCTTCATTATGAGTATACAATTTCTAGGGCAAACAAAGTGCTCGGGTTTATAAAAAGACAAGCTAAAGAATTCAGCAATATTGCTGTAACTAAAGCTATTTATTGTTCCTTAGTACGAACTATTTTTGAATATGGTAATAATGTGTGGAACTCCGCATTTCAAATGAATGCTGATAGCATAGAATCCGTGCAAAAGCAATTTCTTTTATATGCTTTGAGAATTGAATATAATCAGAGATAATTCAATTCTGCCTAGCTATCTTGTAAGACTTAATTCATCAAATATCTTAACTTTATCCTCACGCAGGCATATCCTTTCTTCCTGCTTCACTTTTGACGTTTTAAGAAAAAACATTGACGGTCAATTTTTAGCAGATAATTCTAAAATAAACAAGTAAAGAAACAGTCAGTCGGTGCAACCGACTTAGAAATACCCTACACCTATTTGGTTCAAATTTAAGGACATATCCATAAGTCATTTTAACACCATAAAAGCTGTTATTAATTTGATCGTAAGACATAGCTAACCAAATTAACTTTATAATACTAAAAACATTTTCTAATTACACTATCTATTAAAAAATATTACAAATTCTTACTAATTTATCTATTTAAAAATATTAAAAAACAAACAAACTTGAAATAAATGAAAATATGTTTATTCCAATTCAATTACAAAATGAAAAAATTCTAATTATTAAATTTTGTGATAAAAAAAAAATCAAAGCATAATATATTTACTAATCCAAATTTTTCAAAATTGCAATTATTTTAAATGGTTAGTTTATATACCTAATAGAAAAGCTTATAAACGCAAAATAAACAATAAATGTATTTCTAAAATACAATTACAAATTTAGACCTTTTCATATAATTCATTAAATATAAAAATAAATTTTACATAAATGCAGCAAGTTCCTTTGAACATAGCTGAACCATTACAATTAAGTCTAGATTTCGGAGACACATAGGACATAGGAAATATATTCTTTGGCTTTGAAATTAAACTCGACCAGAACCAATTCCCATGGTACTTTCATTACTAGTAACCTAGAGTTTAAATTTCATCAAAATACCGGCATTATTTTTTGAGTTATGGTGTTTTTAAGATATATGTTTTTAGTCCTTGAACTTGTCAAGGGTTCCATAACCCGAAACCATGGTACGATTTCGCCCATATGCAGTCCTGTCATACTTTCAATAGTAGTTAACCCTTGTATACAATTGGAACGTTCTAGCTTAATTTTAAGTTACTAGTATTATTAATTTCGATGATAAGCTTTTACACATTTGGGGGGTCTAAGATAGGTCCTGAACCACCAGTCCAAATGATTCCAAATTAGGAGGGCACGGAAGAAATAGTAAAGAACACCCTGGGCCAAATTTGAAGCTTCTACATTTATTTCAAGTTACTATTTTTATTAATTTCGAAAATATGCTAAGGTCCTCGGAACTGAGTGGCTGGTCCCCGACCCACTAGTCCAATGAGGCCCAAATTTCAAAGACACTTACGCAATAAGAAGTTACAACTTGATACCAAATTTGAAGGTTATATCTTCATTGGTTTCGGAATTACGCTAGTTTGGCCTAAATTCGATCAAAAAGTTCTCAGTTCCGAACCCATTGTCCAATCCTCACCGTACGTAATCACCGCCGTAGTTTCATTACCAATAACCTACAGCACAAATTTCATAAAGATAGCCTCATTATTTGTTGAGTTATCGTGATTTTTAATATTTGTTCGTTATCCCTGACACCAACTAAAAGGTCCGGAATCTGAACCCATGGGCTGATTTTGCCCTTATACAGCCGCGCTTTACTTATAGAACTAGTTAACCCTTGTACACAATTTGAACGGTCTATCTTAATTTTAAGTAACTATTTTTAGTAATTTCGATTATAAGCTTTTAAAACTTGGGAGGTCTGAGAGGGGTACTGAACCACCTCTCCAATTGATCCCAAATTAAAGGAACCCGCAAGAGATAGTAAAGAACACCCTTGTGGCAAATTGGAAGCTTCTACATTTTTTCAAGTTGTTATCTTTATTAATTTTAAAGATAGGCTTTAAGGTCTTCTGAAATGTGGGGCTGGTACCCGACCCAGTACTCCAATGGGACCCAAATTCCCAAGACACTTAGGAAATAGGAAAGGGCACCCTGATACCAAATTAGGAGGTTCATTCTTCATTGGTTTCGGAATTATGCTCGTTTGGCCTAAATTCGATCAAAAAGTTATAGGTTCCGAACCCATGGTCCAATCCCGACTTTACGCAATCCCCGAAGTAGTTTCATTACTGGTAACCTACAGCACAAATTTGATGAAGATAGCTTCATTAGTTGTTGAGTTATCGTGATTTTTTAAATATGTTCGTTAGCCCTTCGATCGATTAAAAGGTCCAGAATCCAAACCCATGGGCCGATTTCGCCCATATGCAATCCCCGCCGTACTTTCAGTCCTAGTAATCTACAGTTAAAATTTCATCAAGATAGCTCCATTATTTTTTGAGTTATCGTACCTACGGACGGACGGACGGACATGGCTATATCGACTCAGGCGGTTACGCTGATCACAAATATATATACTTTTCCATATCTAGCTCGCTTCCTTTAGGTGGTTACAAACACCATACCAAAGTTAATATACCCCTTTACCTATTCTATAGGTGTAGGGTATAATAATGGGGGCAGAAATACGAGAAGCACTAAATATTTAGTTGAGAATACTCATAGAACTGAATATGGAAAAAATGAACCAATAAACCGATGTTGCATTACTTTCAATAAACACAGTCATATTTTTTCAACACAAATTTCTAGATACACTTTTATATGTAAATTAAAATTAAAATTTCTTAATGACCTAAGACAATAATTTTAACCTTCAATATATTATATTACACTTCAAGTTCGTATTATTATACCCTACACCTATAGAATAGGTAAAAGGGTATATTAACTTTGGTATGGTGTTTGTAACCACCTAAAGGAAACGAGATAGATATGGAAAAGTATACATATTTGTGATCAGCGTGACCTCCTGAGTCGATATAGCCATGTCCGTCCGTCCGTCCGTCCGTAGGCACGATAACTCAAAAAATAATGGAGCTACCTTGATGAAATTTTAACTGGAGGTTACTGGGACTGAAAGTACGGCGGGGATTGCATATGGGCGAAATCGGCCAATTGGTTCGGATTCTGGACCTTTTAATCGATCGAAGGGCTAACGATCATATATAAAAAATCACAATAACTCAACAACTAATGATGCTTACTTCATCAAATTTGTGCTGTAGGTTACTAGTAATGAAACTACTTCGGGGATTGCGTAAGCTCGGGATTGGACTATGGGTTTGGAACCTAGAACTTTTTGATCGAATTTAGGCCAAACGAGCATAATTCCAAAACCAAAGAAAATAGAACCTCCAAATTTTGTATCAGGGTGTCCCTTCCTATTTCCTTAATGTCTTTGAAATTTGGGCCCAATTGGAGCAGTGGGTCGGGGACCAGCCACTCAGTTCCGAGGACCTTAAAGCATATTTTCGAAATTAATAAAGATAGTTACTTGAAACAAATGTAGAAGCTTTAAATTTGGCATATTGGTGTTCTTTACTATTTCCTGCGTGTCCCTCTAATTTTGTACCTTTCTTACACCCCCCAATGTGTAAAAGTTTATCATCGAAATTAATAAAACTAGTAACTGAAAATTGAGATAGAACGTTCCAATTGTGTACAAGGGTTAACTAGTATTGAAAGTATGACGGGGACTGCATATGGGCGATATCGTACCATAATTTTGGGTTCTGGAACCCTCGAAAAGTTCAAGGGCTAACAAACATATATCTTAAAAACACCATAACTCAAAAAATAATGCCGCTATTTTGATGAAATTTAAACTTTAGGTTACTAGTAATGAAAGTACCATTGGAATTGGTTCTGGTCGAGTTTGGTCAATGAGTTCGGATTCTAGAAGCTTTTGATCGATTTGAGGCCGAACGAGTATAATTTTGAAGCCAAAGAATATATTTCCTATTTCCTATTTGTCCCCGAAATTTAGACTTAATTGTAGTGGTTCAGCTATGTTCAAAAGTACTTGCTGCATTTATGTAAAATTTATTTTTATATTTAAATGAATTATATGAAAAGGTGTAAATTTGTAATTGTATTTTAGAAATATATTTATTGCATATTTTGCGTATAAGCTTTTCTATTAGGTATATTAACAAGGTTATTAAATATATTAAGCTTTGATTAGCTTTTTATCACAAAATTTAATAACTAGAATTTTTTCATTTTGTAATTGAATTGGAATAAATATATTTTCATTTATAACAAGTTTTTTTGTTTTTTAATATTTTTAAATAAATAAATTAGTAAGAATTTGTAATATTTTTTAAGAGATAGTGTAATTAGAAAATGTTTTTAGTATTATAATGTAATTTGGTTAGCTATGTCTTACAATCAAATTAATAACAGCTTTTATGGCGTTAAAATGACTTATGGATATGTCATTAAATTTGAACCAAATAGGTGTAGGGTATTTCTAAGTCGGTTGCACCGACTGACTGTTTCTTTACTTGTTTTATATATAATTTTATGTGTTTGCATTTTTTACAATCTACAAAAAAATAAATAAACTTTTGATTTTAATGTATTTTAATTTATGCTTTGTAATTAAATTTCAAATTAATTTTAAGTTTTAGCTATAAGAATGTTTTGTAAAAACCTTGTTTTGGTGCAAATAAAATAAATTAATTAAATAATTATTGAGCCCACCGGGTTATATTGGTTTTGACCTGTTTACGCGTTAATTATGAGTTTATTGGTTGTTAAAATAAAACTCAGAAAATTATAAATTTAAATTAAAGTTTAATTTTTTCAATTTTGTTCTTTGAATGTGGTCTTAAGACTGTCCTTATTTTACAAAGTTATACTTATTTATACTTAAAATAATATGTTTAAATTTACTTATGCTAGATCTTCAAAAATAATGTTTTTGTTAAAATTAATCAATAAAACAAATTAACCAAGAAATTGCATTTGCTGTTATTTTAAAAATGTTTAAAAAACAAGTGATGAAAAAAACCAAGGGTTTTTAAAGAAGCACATTTTCAAAATAATATAGTGTTTCATACTAAGTATTTTATCGGAATATAATGTTGAAGCTTCAATATTAACGTTTAATTTAGGAAATATATACACTGGTGACTAAGTTAGTGCTTACTTATAAAAAAAGTAAATTTTTAATTCCTAGTAGACCCTCTATGGGGAAGGTTGCCAAATTTCTTAAGGATATAAACCTCACTACTCCCCTTTCCACAACTTTTTTAGGTTCTAGGAATTAAATTGTGAATTCCACCAAAATTTGGAATTTTACTTAGAATTTTACTATTTAAGCAAAAATGGTTAAAACTGAGGGACACTTTCTTCAATTTAAAGAAGCCCATTTAAGCCCAACATATGTTAAAATATAATGTTGGACCATTAAATTTTGTATATTAAGGGCAAAATATTTAAACAGGTATTCAAGTTACAGGTGTTTAAAAATACCTTTAAAAATTTATAAAGTTTTTAAAACCAGCTATCGTTAGCCAGATTGAAAATATATCTAAGACAACTCTTGTTATAACCATTTAAATATAGGGCTTTTTCCAACTTGAATTTTTTGAAAATGTGCTAAAAATGAATGAGCTACTATACTATGCCCACCAATGGCGACTCGTTACATTCAAAATACACAAATTAAATTAAAAATTTAGAAATATTGGTTATTGTAAAATTATTTTTAAATTAATTAATTTCTTCTGAATTTTAATAAAAATATTTCTATAGTTTTGTCATAAAATGACATTTTCAACTGTAATTTACGCAATAATTCCTTTTCAATGGATAGTATTGCCAATTCAGAAAGTCTATTATATCCCATGTTATTGGTAACGCTAAAACTAACTCACATAATTTTGTTATTTGAGAAAAAACGGAATTTGAAGCTTTACATTGTTTATGTATTATTTTATTTATTTAAGAAAATCAAAAATATAACCGTATGAAGTTCAAGCCCATTTGAAAAATGAAAGGAAAGTTTTTTGAATACTCTTTAAAATGTTTTGAGTCTAACAGGCCGACGAACATTAATACTTCTAGATCTGCAAATCTAGTATTTATTTATCTAGTAATAAATGTAATATAAATATAAAATATGTACGTTCAAAATGAATTTGAACAAAATAGGCGCTATAGATAGGCAAAACTATTTTCATATTTTTTTTTTTTAATTCATCAATCAACATATTAATCATTATTAGTTATCATACCGTATCTATTCATATTTCATTTCACACGTAATATTCTAGATAGTAAAGGTCTAAGTTCAAAATCAATTTGAACGAAATAGCGGTCTAAAAACTAGAGAGATTTTATTTTGTTTTGTTTTTGTTTTTTTTTGCATTTTTTTACTTTTTAAAAAAACTAAATTTGATTAGTGGGATACTAAAAACTTATCTTTTTATTACTTTAAAATTTTTCTGAAGCATCCCTGCTTTCGTATTACAATTTTAACAAAAATAAAAATATTCAATTTAAATTATTTTTTTTTATATTTGCCTCTATATTCTATTTTAAATAGATATCTGTTGCTGTTTATACCCGTGCATAAATATATGAACATCGGGTATATTAAAATTACTCCTCCGTTTATAACGCATCGATCTAGACGAGCTAGATATAGTGTCAAGGGTACGTATCGGCTCAGAATCGAAAAATTAGTCGATCTAGCTATGTGTGTCTGTCCGTCCGTCCGTCCGTGTGTCAGCACGATAACTCAAAAACTAAAAGGGCTAGAGTCTTGAAATTCACACAAAGTCATTTTTAGACAATTTCTAGGTTCCCTATTGTTTTTGGTTAAAATCGGACCAAGGCTTCGGGGAGCTGCCATACTACTTTTTTGCACCAATATGAATTTCTTCAAAACCAATTATACTACGCGGATGAAAATTACACACGGTTAGTTATATAATGAATCGAGCACTTATATGAAGTTTCAAAATGTTAGGGCCCCATTTTCGGGGGGCTGCCATACAACTTCCTTGCACCAATATGAATTTCTTCAAAACTAATTATACTACGCGGATGAAAATTACACACGGTTAGTTATATAATGAATCGAGCACTTATATGAAGTTTCAAAATCTTAGGGCCCCATTTTCGGGGGGCTGCCATACAACTTCCTTGCACCAATATGAATTTCTTCAAAACTAATTATACTACGCGGATGAAAATTACACACGGTTAGTTATATAATGAATCGAGCACTTATATGAAGTTTCAAAATGTTAGGGCCCCATTTACGGGGGCCTGCCATACAACTTCTTTGCACCAATATGAATTTCTTCAAAACTAATTATACTACGAGGCTGAAAATTACACACGGTTAGTTATATAATGAATCGAGCACTTATATGAAGTTTCAAAATGTTAGGGCCCCATTTACGGGGGGCTGCCATACAACTTCTTTGCACCAATATGAATTTCTTCAAAACTAATGATACTACGCAGATGAAAATTACACACGGTTAGTTATATAATAAATCGAGCACTTATATGAAGTTTCAAAATGTTAGGGCCCCATTTTCGGGGGGCTGCCATACAAAGTTTTCGATTCAATAACTGTGAATCTAATAAAGCTACAAGGTTAAAATTAAAATTGGGCAGGTAAATTAATAGGGCAAGTTACTTGGCAAAGTTGGACATCACTCGGACCATCGGAGGGTGGGCCAATTTTTTTTTTTTGTTTTTTTTTTATTTTTTTTTTTTTTTTAAGCTTAAGTTATGGGACAATGAATGAAAATTTTGTTTTTTGTTTTGTGATTTTTTTTTTTTTTTTTACGTCAAAATTATGGGGTAATGAGTTAAATGTATAAGGGAAGTAAATTACGGTTTATTTTATACACCATAGTGGGTATACACGGGTATCTAAAAGTTGACAAGGGCAACTATAATCTTCCTCGTCTATCAATAGAATCAAATCAATAAATGATCAAATTACATCGTATGAAAATGAATTGTGATGTGAAATAGATAAGTCTCGTTTACATATTTGTGTAGTAGTAGTTTGATTTGTTATCGTTTTTAAAAAATTAAACATTGCAATTAAGATATTGTACTTTTAAAAATATTTAAAAAAAAAATTAATACATGTATATCGAATTCAAAATATTTCAATTTATGACTCATCTTTTTATAGTATTTGAAATAAACAACAAAAAACACCACACAACTGATGAGGAAATGTTTTTTTTAAGCTTTATGTTTTATTTGCATGTAGCCTACTCTGATAATATACTCGTATTTGTATACACATAAGAAATAGGAAATATATTCTTTGGCTTCGAAATTATACTTGTTTGGCCTCAGATCGATCAAAAGCTTCTAGAATCCGAACTCATTGTTCGAACTCGACCAGAACCAATTCCCATGGCACTTTCATTATTAGTAACCTAGAGTTTAAATTTCACCAAAATAGCGGCTTTATTTTTTTAGTTATACTGCTTTTAAGATATATGTTCGTTAGCCTTTGAACTTTTAAAGGTTCCAGAACCCGAAACCATGGTACGATTTCGCCCATATGCAGTCCCCGTCATACTTTCAATACTAGTTAATCTTTTACACAATTGGAACATTCTATCTTAATTTTAAGTTAATATTTCTATTAATTTCGATGATGCTTTTAAACCTTGTGGGGTCTAAGAGGGGTACTGAACCACCACTCTGATTGATCCAAAATTAGGAGAACGCGCAAATTACGTTTTTGGTTAATATTTAAATAAAAACACAAAGTTATTTATTTTAAAATTAATTTTTTTATTTATTCAAATTCACCTTAACTGCTTGAATGAAATCTTAAGACTTGACTTTTTTCTTTTTACAAACATATTTATAAGAATATTTTAAAACTAATTAAAAGAAATGTTTCACAACAAATTTGAGTTCGAATTACAAGTACTTAATATATTATATTGTTCGAACTTAAATTTGTGTACATATTATATTTATGTTACTCAATATTGGTTTCATTTTACATATTTTAATATTTATTGAATTCTTATTCTAAAACCAAAAAAAAATGAAATTTACTTATCTTAACATTAATTATAATTTTTTATCGAAATTATATTTCGAAACAAAATTCAGTATCGAGTTACAAAAAGAAATTTACTTATTACAATATGTATATTTGTTAACAAATCATCGCACTGAATTTTGTGTGGCACAATTTCAACATATGTTCTTTTATCAAATTACTATATTATTTTATTTAAATGAAAAAAGGTTCAAATGCAATTGAACTAGTTATGCTGATTGTACAAAAATGTATTTAATTGCATTTTTGTATAAGAATGAAAAAATGAAAAATAGAATAAGACAAAAAAGGAAAGAATAAAATTAGGTCATAAATAAGTTTGTTTTATTTAAAGAATATTATTGTTTTAGATTTTATATTTGTAAAGTGAATTCTGTTGAAGGTCAGTTATATTATTTTGGGTAAGGGTTACCAGCTGTGACGTAACTCCTCCCTCCTTAAGATTAAGACTCTGCTGAGTCGCAAATTTAAATATTTTGAATTTTTTGAATAATATTAATAGAAATATAATTGTGCTTATTACTAATAAAATTATAAAAATTATAAGACTTAAGTAAATATAATAATTATTTTTATGATATTTATTTCTTTAATTTCTTCAATATTTTTTACTTGTTCTAATATTATGTCATTAAAGCTGATATTTTCATTAATTCCTTGATTTATATTTATATAATCTGATATCGTAAAACTTTGTTTGAATTCTCTTAGATTACTATTAAAAACTGTTCCATTTAAATTTATTGAACAATCATTAAAATTGAATATGTAATTTCCATTTATTTTGAACTGTCGTTCATCACAAGGACTATTAAAATTTACATTTATCTGATTTTTTACTAAAATTAATCCTATTTTTAAAATAATTATTTCTGATACATTATTGAAAATTTTTAAGCAGTTTCCTTTGAAAATGCAGTTTTTTGATATTATTAAATCTTTTATATCTTTTTTATTTTCATGATTAAAATTTTTATTATCATATTTTACAATTTTTTGTTGTTCAAACATTAGCTCATTATTAAATCTATCACCTATTGGAATTAACATAGTTGTTGGTACACTGATTGTTTCATTAGGTATTTTAATAACGAAAACAATGTTATCTTTACTATCAATTAATGTGGCTAATTTAATATTTTGTAATCTATTAAAATCAATATCGTATTCTAAAATTTCTTCATTTGTTAATATATTGCTGTGTATTATTCCTAGTCTAGCTGATACTATATTGTCTTGAACGTGTTCAATATTATCTTGTATAATTTTAATTTTTAGTGCAAAATCTGTGTAAAGTAAGTATTTATAAATTGTTGTGTATTGAGTGTCTATGTCGTTAAGTTTTTCATTAATTAAGGATCTGTCGTTTTCAATAATTTGTTTGAGCTTAATAAAAGTGTTATTAAAATTGTTATTAATTGTTATTTGACTGTTAATGACAGCAAGATTGTGTTATAGTTTTTTACTAATTCCATATTTTCCAATTTGATTTCTGTATATCCTAAGTCCGGCTCGATTTTTTCAAATGTGAGATGGGCCTGGATTTGCATCGGTATTGTTGATAGCATAAGAAGATTGTTAATATTAATTTTACCTGAAAATTTATAGTTTATTTTAATGTTTGTTGGATGTATATTTTCTAGTTTGGATTTTATAAATTTAGGTTGTTCCTTATGGCTAACGCTTTTATAATTTTTAATATAATGTTCAGTTCTGTTTTCGGTATAGTTTTCTCTTTTTAAATTAAGTTTGTTTATATATCTGGATTTTTCTGTCAGTAACGAATCATAAATTTTTTTTTATTACAATTTCCTTCTTGAATATTAATTGGTTTTTCTTTTGTAACCGAATGGTAACTGTTATTATACCATTCGACAGCTTTATACATCTTTTCGATTATGCTTAGTTCTTTATTTACAATACCTAAAACCCTAATTTTTTCATCATCACAATTATTAATATATCTGTTTCCGATATTTTTTAATTTTGGAAAGTATATCGCCTTTTTCAAACCTTCGTAATTTTCATTTATACCGGTATGACCTGTTTCGTTTTTATGTTATTTATGTATTTGTTTGAGAGTTTCTTCCTCTGTCATCATATCTTTGGCAAAGTAGTTACATCTAACGAATTTTACGTTATGACAGTTCCCGTATAAGTCTATTAATTTTCTTTGGACGATAAATATAATATGATCGTTTAATTCAGAAAAAATGCCTATTTTACCTTTGCTTATATGTCTTCTACATGTGTCACTTAAATTATTGTTTATATTTTCGGAATTTAAGAATATCCTTTTGTTCTTAAAAACTTTTTCTATATCTTTGTTTTTATTGTCGGTGAGAATTATTTGGGTTTTGAATCTATTCACAACTGTATCTAAAATTGGGAAATGGTCATTTGCCTCTTCTTCTTGAGAATGTACAGTTTCGTTTTCGGAAACGGTTTCAAAGTCAGAAGTATTTATATTATTTTGCATTGAATAATTGGTATTATTACTTAATTGAGATAGAGTTTCATCATCATAATCTGTACCTTCAGATACAGCTTGTAGATCAGAAGAATCCACATTCTTTTCAAGAGAGTAATTTGTACTAGAATTTGTTTGAGAACTATTAATATTTTCTATATTTTCTAAGAGATTTATTTCGTGTTTATTTGTATTTATTCGGCTAAGGAAATCTGCCACTTTATTTTCCTTGCCTTTTATATATTCAATATCCATGTTATACTCTCCTAATTTTAATAACCATTTATTTAATCTAGGATTAATGTCTTTTCCTTGAGATTTTGCATATAACCATTTTAACGGTTGATGATCTGTTAAAAGTTTAAACTTGTTACCATATAAATACGGCCTAAAATAATTGGTCGCCCAAATTTATATAGTTGGAGTCTCTTATATTCATTTTACTATTCTTTTTCAAATAGTTTGTTTGCGGTTTTGCACATTTGGCATAGTCTCCAATGAATTTTCGGTAATATCCCGGTATACCTAAAAAAGATTTAATTTGTTTTTGTGTAGTGGGGAGTTTTAATTTTAAAATGTTATCCACTTTTTTGGGATTGGGTTTTACTCCGTCTGGAGTTAAAATGTGACCCAAGTATTCTGTTTTTTTTGCAAAAAAATTTCACTTATCTATTTGAATTTTATAGTTGTGCTGTCTAAGAGTATTAAATCTTTTTTTTATACTGTTTTTATGTTCCTCTAATGAAGTAGAAAATATAAGTATGTCATCCAAGTAACATACACATATTTTATTGATATGTTCCTTAAGAACATTATTCATAAGGCGTTGGAAAGTTGCCGGAGCATTCTTTAATCCAAACGGCATCCTTATGTATTCAAATGTCCAAAGGGTGTTGAGAAAGCTGCCTTTGGACGGTCTTCTTTTTTCACTAAGATTTGGTGAAACCCTTTAGACAAATCTAGTGTTGAAAAGTAATGCGAATTTCCTAATTTATCCAATATATTTTCTATATTGGGTATAGGAAACTTATCGTCTGTAATTACTTCATTTAATTTTCCATAGTCCACAACAAGACGCCATTTCTTTTCTCCCGAATTGTTTTGTTTTTTGGATACTATCCATAGCGGACTATTGTAAGGAGAGTTACTTTTCCTTATTATCCCTTGATTTAGCATATCTGAGATTTGTTTCGATATCTCCTGTTCGTGAATAAGAGGATATCTATAAATTTTCGAATATGTAGGTCTATCGGTTTTAGTTATTATTTGATGCTGAGTATTTGAAGTACAACTTAATTGGTCACCTTCTTTATAAAATATATCCCTATATGATTTAAGCAAATTATTTAAGGTATTACTTTCTTCTTTGTTTAAGGATTCAAAGAGGATGTTGAATTTTGTATCATCCAAATTAGTTTTATTTAATTGACAAATTTCTTCGAATTTGTAAGGACAATTATTTATAAATTTTATTTCTTTATTATTTATTTTTAAAATTTCATTTTCCAAATATCTATAATGGCCCCTAATGGTTTAAGTAAGTTTTGACCTATAATGGCATCAAAACTCTTATTATGGAAATTTGTTAATTTCCAAATCATAAATGAATCTTCATTGAATTCTGAAGATAAATCAGTTTTTATCTCTTTTCTTACAAATATTTGATTATTAAGGGTATTAAAATTTATAGGTTTTACTAAAATATTTCTTTTATATTGGGATAGTTCAGTTTCGTCAAGCAGTGAAGTAGAAGACCCCGTATCTACTAAACATTTCAATTTTGTATTATTAATAGTAAGCAGTACTATTGGTAGGTAAATTTCAGGTTCGTAAGTATCCATCGGTTGTACATTTTGTCTGTTAGTGAGTCGAGTTCGTGTTGAATTATTAAAATTTCTGTTATGATTGTTGTTATTACTTAGTTGAATTTGTATTATAAACATTTCTAGTGCTATGATTATTATTAGTATGACAGTTATTTCTACGTCGATTTTGTGTAGAATTTGAGTTATAAAAATTTCTGTTATTAAAATTATTATTGTAGTTTGAATTTTGATTATAATTAGAATAATTTTTATATTTGTATATTTCTACTTAAAATTAATGTAGCCAAGTGTGGTTCAATATTATTTATAAAAGTTTTTAAAATTATTGATTGACATTAACCTTCGAATGAAATTCTGCAGGGTTGGATGAATCAAACTCATATTTTTCATTTAGTTTAGCTAAGACTATTTTTAATTTATTAAAATATTCACTTACGGTTGTTTTTCTTAATGAAAGAGCTTCCTGGTATAGTTGATGGTATGATTCTTTTACTCCAAATGCGTTCACTAATCCGGTTTTTATTTGCTCCCAAGTTGCATTGCCTAAACACCGCATTACGTTGAGTGCTTCTCCTTGTATTTTGTTGATATATATATATATCACTGTTTATAAAGTTTGTTAAAAAAAAAATTTCAAATTTAAATTTAAAAATTTTTTCGGTTCGATTTTAATTTCACTAGATCTATTGAGTATTATTGAGTATATTTGTTACAAATTAGAACTAACCGACTGCGCCAATTACGTTTTTGGTTAATATTTAAATAAAAACACAAAGTTATTAATTTTAAAATTAATTTTTTTATTTATTCAAATTCACCTTAACTGGTTGAATGAAATCTTAAGACTAGACTTTTTTCGTTTTACAAACATATTTATAATAATATTTTAAAAATAATTAAAAGAAATGTTTCACAACAAATTTGAAAATCTTGACATTAATTATAATTTTTTATCGAAATTATATTTCGAAACAAAATTCAGTATCGAGTTACAAAAAGAAATTTACTTATTACAATATGTATATTTGTTAACAAATTATCGTACTGAATTTTGTGTGGCACAATTTCAACATATGTTCTTTTATCAAATTACTACATTATTTTATTTAAATGAAAAAAGGTTCAAATGCAATTGAACTGGTTATGCTGATTGTACAAAAATGTATTTAATTGCATTTTGGTATAAGAATGAAAAAATGAAAAATAGAATAAGACAAAAAAGGAAAGAATAAAATTAGGTCATAAATAAGTTTGTTTTAGATTTTATATTTGTAAAGTGAATTCTGTTGAAGGTCAGTTATATTATTTTGGGTAAGAGTTACTAGCTGTGGCGTAACTCGCAGGAAATAGTAAAGAGCACCCATGTACCAAATTTGAAACTTCTAAATTTGTTTGAAGTTACTATCTTTATTAATTTCGAAAATATGCTTTAAGGTCTTCGGAACTGTGTGGCTGGTCTCCAACTCACTACTCCAATTGGTCCAAAATTTTAAGGACACTAAGGAAATAGAAAGAGACACCGTGATACCAACTTTGGAGGTTCTATCTTCATTGGCCATATCGACTCAGGAGTTCACGCTGATCACAGATATATATACTTTTCCATATCTAGCTCGCTTCCTTTAGGTGGTTACAAACACCATACCAAAGTTAATATACCCTTTTATCTATTCTATAGGTGTAGGGTATAAAAATATTAAAAAACAAAAAAACTTAATAACATATATAACTCAACAACTAATGACGCTTTCTTCATCAAATTTGTGCTGTAGGTTACTAGTAATGAAACCACTTTGGGGATTGCGCAAGTTCGGGCTTGGACCATGGGAACCTAGAACTTTTTGATCGAATTTAGGCCAAAAGAGCATAGTTCCGAAACCAATGAAGATAGAACCTCCAAATTTGGTATCAGGGTGTCGCTTCCTATTTCCTTAGTGTCTTTGAAATTTGGGCCCCATTGGAGTAGTGGGTGGGGGCCAGCCACACAATTCCGAAGATTTTAAAGCATATCTTTAAAATTAATAAATATAGCAACTTGAAAAAATGTAGAAGCTTAAAATTTGGCACAAGGATGTTCTTTACTATCTCTTGCGTGTCCCCCTAATTTGGGATTAATTGGAGTGATGGTTCAGTACCCCTCTCAGACCTCCCAAGTTTTAAAAGCTTATAATCGAAATTACTAAAAATAGTAACTAAAAATTAAGATAGAACGTTAAAATGTTGTCAAGGGTTAACTAGTACTTAAAGCACAGCGCGAACGGCATAAGGGCGAAAGCAGTCCAAGGGTGCGGATTTTGGACCTTTTAATCAGTTTCAGGGCTAACGAACATATATAAAAAATCGTGATAACTCAACAACTAATGATGCTATCTTCATGAAATTTGTGCTGTAGGTTATTGGTAATGAAACTACGGCGGCGATTTCGTACGGTGAGGATTGGACAATGGGTTCGAAACTTAGAACTTTTTGATCGAATTTAGGCCAAACTAGCATAATTCCGAAACCAATGAAGATAGAACCTACAAATTTGATATCAGGGTGTCGCTTTCGATTTCCTTGGACTCCTTGGAATTTGAGCTCAATTGGAGTAGTGGGTGGGGACCAGCCATTTAGTTCCGAGGACCTTAAAGTATATTTTCGAAATTAATGTAGATAGTAGCTTGAAGCAAATGTAGAAGCTTCAAATTTGGCACATGCGTTTTCTTTACTATTTCCTGCGTGTACCTCTAATTTTGGATCAATTGGAGTGGTGGTTCAGTCTAAGAGAGGTAGACCCCCCAATATGTAAAAGCTTATCATCGAAATTAATAAAACGAGTAACTTAAAGTTAAGATAGAACGTTCCAATTGTGTACAAGGGTTAACTAGTATTGAAAGTATGACGGGGACTGCATATGGGCGAAATCGTATCATGGTTTGGGTTCTGGAACCCTTGAAAAGTTAAAGGGCTAACAAACATATATCTTAAGAACACCATAACTCAAAAAATAATGCCGCTAATTTGATGAAATTTAAATACTAGGCTACTAGTAATGAAAGTACCATGGGAATTGGTTCTGGTCGAGTTTTGTGAATGAGTATAAACGAGTATAATTTCGAAGCCAAAGAATATATTTCTTATTTCCTATGTGTCCCCGAAATTTAGAATTAATTGTAGTGGTTCAGCTATGTTCAAAGGTACTTGCTGCATTTATGAACTTATTTTTATATTTAAATTAATTATATGAAAAGGTCTAAGTTTGTAATTGTATTTTAGAAATACATTTATTGCATATTTTGCGTATATTTTTACGAAGCTTAATACTATACATTCAGTGATTCCCATCTATTATATTGCATTATACGTTTATACTTTTGTTTTTTTTTCTTTTTCAATAAAATTTGTTTGTCGTCAAAGAAATTCATTGTGATGATTTTTTTATAATTCACATTTTATTAATATTGATATATGATCTAGTTGTCTGACTGGTCGAAAAATAAACAATATCTAATAATTGATTTGATTCGCATTTGGGGTAAAAAGAGTTTTGTAAAATATTTTCAGTCTTTCTTCACTCGCCACTTTTTTCTTTTTAAAAAAAAAAAATTGAAAAAACCCTTACTTTTCATAATCTTCGAGTCTTCGCATTCCCCCTTCCTTAAGAGTTTTTTAGGGTCAAAAATGTAAAATTTTGTATGTCTAGACAGCAGTAAATTGGGAAAAGGTTTTTTTCGGCCAGCGAGATGTCGACTAGAGAAAAAAATGATGTCGCTTTTTTAAATTGACATGAGACATATGTATAATATATTTATCTGTGGTATTGTCTTCTATTTTCATAATAATAAGCGAACATCATTAGCTCCTTAACAGTAATACCACATTCGAATAAGATTTTAAATTATATTTTACGATCGACTGAATCGAATGCTTTTGTTAAGTTAAGTTAAGTTAAGAATACCTATCCAACTTTATATTTTTTGTTGATTGAATCCTGGATTTCAGCAACGACGTCAAATAAAGCAACACTTGTGTTCGAGTTTTTAGTGAAACCATATTGCCTACCACAAAGGAGGTTGTTATTAGTTAAAAATTTTGTCACCTGTGTGTTAATAACTGTTTCCAGAATTTTGGACTAAAAATGGACGATATCGCAATACGTTTTAAAATTATTAACATCCGATTTGTCTCCAGATTTTTATATGGGAGTAACTTTAAGAGCATCTGGTACAATGCTTTTCTTAATTGAAAGATTAATAAATTTGGTGATATGTTTAACTAAATCTTCTTTACATATTTTTACTACATTATTTGAAATCCCGTCACATCCTGAACTATTTGTGTTAATAATGCCCAATTATTTCCAGTGCTTGTTTTTCAGTAACTATTTCAAATCTAAATTTACTGGTAGTTCTTATTATGAGATAATTTATAGGTAAATCAAGCAGACTACTCATTTCTTGTCCAATTTTACTGTATAGATAATTGAATTTGTTCATTTTATTTTACTTTTTTTTATATTTACACTCGCCGAAAAATTAATTTGCACTCTATGCACTCATTATCTATTCATGGTTTGCTTTATTTATTAATATTATTATTATGTATTTTTCTCGCCCCCACTTATTTTAATGATATATTATTATGTATCAAAATTTTTAGTTTATCTACTACATTTTCATATATGTTGTCAACAACTCTTGAAGAAATATCGATGCTACATATACTCAGTTGTTGCTTAATTTCAGTGACATTTGGTTTCTTAATTAGTTTGTTTTTATTTTTAATAGTATTTTTCTTATCTGCATTAAAATATTAAGTTAATTAAATACATAATGTACAAAGCCAGAATTTCTCCAATTTCTCCTTGATTTCATTGTAGTCTTCAATAGATATATTGCAGCATGCAAAATGAAACCATTTCTGACAGTCGACATCACATTTCAGTGCTTTATCCATTTCTGAATTTAAATATTTATTACACTGTGTACAAATTGATTTACTTGTCGTTTTTGACATTTTAACATCTCGCAAAATGCAAAGGTTTCAACCACAAATCAGGTGATTGTAGAAACAAGGAAACATGCTTAAAGTGTAATCAGGAACATAAGACAAGAGCATGTAACAAAGAATACATAAATAAATGCATTAGTTGCATAAAATATAATGAAAAATTAAAATTAAATGAGGATATTAACCATAACACTTTCAGTAAGTTGTGCCCTGCGTTTCAACAAAAATTAAATTAAAAAAGGAAAACTATTATATATTAGCAATTAAAGCAAATATAAATTGGCAAATTTAATAATAATAACGATAACGATATTAACGATAAGGCCCTTCTGAATAAAAATAATTATCGTAAAAATTATGATATGGAAATTAAAGTCGATAATGATACCTCAAGTTTAATAGATTATACCAGCAATAGTGATAGTTCTAAGAAAATGAAAGTATTAAAATTGAATATTTTCAAAAAAAGAATGATAATATTAACATACCCACAAATACAACTAAAAAAATATCGAAAAACATATTAAGTTATATACCCAAAATATGAAAAAGTAGAAGTTCAAAATCCAAAAATCATAAGATATTTACAATAGTCATAACGATAATTGTATATACTGTATATGCACTCCCAAGATTACGTGATTACAGAATATACAATAACGTGAGACTAAGCTTAAAAAAGATCAATGATAAATATAACCAAAATTAAAACAGATTACAACAAAATTATCCAACAAATAAAATTGTAAACTGTAAAGTACAAGAAATGAATTAACACGAAATTGAACATTTGCAAAAAAATTATACAATCAGCTAAAGAATAAGTACTAAAAGGTATACCATAAAAACTAGAAACAACCAATGAATAAATGTAGCCATATTAAACAATATGAAAATCAGAAGAAAACTTTATGATGACTATAAAAAAGATAAAAATAATTTCGAGAAAAATATGAAACACATAAACTCGAGGAAACAAACTATGGAGTTAATAATAAAAGCAAAAAAAAGAGTAGGTACTTAGAATAATGCATACAGGAAGCGGGTAATGACTCAAAAAAACTCTGGAAAGTGATAAATAATACAATAAAGAATAATAATAATGATGGAGAAAATGAAATTATAAAAAGTTTACGAAAATTTTGATAATGAAATTATAAAAAGTTTACGAAAAAGGATACCGGAGACCCAAGTATTCTGTTTTTTTTGCAAAAAAATTGCACTTATCTATTTGAATTTTATAGTTGTGCTGTCTAAGAGTATTAAATCTTTTTTTTATACTGTTTTTATGTTCCTCTAATGAAGTAGAAAATATAAGTATGTCATCCAAGTAACATACACATATTTTATTGATATGTTCCTTAAGAACATTATTCATAAGGCGTTGGAAAGTTGCCGGAGCATTCTTTAATCCAAACGGCATCCTTATGTATTCAAATGTCCAAAGGGTGTTGAGAAAGCTGCCTTTGGACGGTCTTCTTTTTTCACTAAGATTTGGTGAAACCCTTTAGACAAATCTAGTGTTGAAAAGTAATGCGAATTTCCTAATTTATCCAATATATTTTCTATATTGGGTATAGGAAACTTATCGTCTGTAATTACTTCATTTAATTTTCCATAGTCCACAACAAGACGCCATTTCTTTTCTCCCGAATTGTTTTGTTTTTTGGATACTATCCATAGCGGACTATTGTAAGGAGAGTTACTTTTCCTTATTATCCCTTGATTTAGCATATCTGAGATTTGTTTCGATATCTCCTGTTCGTGAATAAGAGGATATCTATAAATTTTCGAATATGTAGGTCTATCGGTTTTAGTTATTATTTGAT
The DNA here is from genome assembly GCA_963082915.1 of Dolichopus griseipennis. NCBI lineage: Eukaryota > Metazoa > Arthropoda > Insecta > Diptera > Dolichopodidae > Dolichopus > Dolichopus griseipennis. The sequence continues at coordinate 185,248,478 of OY720441.1, read as the reverse complement.
GCTGAGTATTTGAAGTACAACTTAATTGGTCACCTTCTTTATAAAATATATCCCTATATGATTTAAGCAAATTATTTAAGGTATTACTTTCTTCTTTGTTTAAGGATTCAAAGAGGATGTTGAATTTTGTATCATCCAAATTAGTTTTATTTAATTGACAAATTTCTTCGAATTTGTAAGGACAATTATTTATAAATTTTATTTCTTTATTATTTATTTTTAAAATTTCATTTTCCAAATATCTATAATGGCCCCTAATGGTTTAAGTAAGTTTTGACCTATAATGGCATCAAAACTCTTATTATGGAAATTTGTTAATTTCCAAATCATAAATGAATCTTCATTGAATTCTGAAGATAAATCAGTTTTTATCTCTTTTCTTACAAATATTTGATTATTAAGGGTATTAAAATTTATAGGTTTTACTAAAATATTTCTTTTATATTGGGATAGTTCAGTTTCGTCAAGCAGTGAAGTAGAAGACCCCGTATCTACTAAACATTTCAATTTTGTATTATTAATAGTAAGCAGTACTATTGGTAGGTAAATTTCAGGTTCGTAAGTATCCATCGGTTGTACATTTTGTCTGTTAGTGAGTCGAGTTCGTGTTGAATTATTAAAATTTCTGTTATGATTGTTGTTATTACTTAGTTGAATTTGTATTATAAACATTTCTAGTGCTATGATTATTATTAGTATGACAGTTATTTCTACGTCGATTTTGTGTAGAATTTGAGTTATAAAAATTTCTGTTATTAAAATTATTATTGTAGTTTGAATTTTTGTTATAATTAGAATAATTTTTATATTTGTATATTTCTACTTAAAATTAATGTAGCCAAGTGTGGTTCAATATTATTTATAAAAGTTTTTAAAATTATTGATTGACATTAACCTTCGAATGAAATTCTGCAGGGTTGGATGAATCAAACTCATATTTTTCATTTAGTTTAGCTAAGACTATTTTTAATTTATTAAAATATTCACTTACGGTTGTTTTTCTTAATGAAAGAGCTTCCTGGTATAGTTGATGGTATGATTCTTTTACTCCAAATGCGTTCACTAATCCGGTTTTTATTTGCTCCCAAGTTGCATTGCCTAAACACCGCATTACGTTGAGTGCTTCTCCTTGTATTTTGTTGATATATATATATATCACTGTTTATAAAGTTTGTTAAAAAAAAAATTTCAAATTTAAATTTAAAAATTTTTTCGGTTCGATTTTAATTTCACTAGATCTATTGAGTATTATTGAGTATATTTGTTACAAATTAGAACTAACCGACTGCGCCAATTACGTTTTTGGTTAATATTTAAATAAAAACACAAAGTTATTAATTTTAAAATTAATTTTTTTATTTATTCAAATTCACCTTAACTGGTTGAATGAAATCTTAAGACTAGACTTTTTTCGTTTTACAAACATATTTATAATAATATTTTAAAAATAATTAAAAGAAATGTTTCACAACAAATTTGAAAATCTTGACATTAATTATAATTTTTTATCGAAATTATATTTCGAAACAAAATTCAGTATCGAGTTACAAAAAGAAATTTACTTATTACAATATGTATATTTGTTAACAAATTATCGTACTGAATTTTGTGTGGCACAATTTCAACATATGTTCTTTTATCAAATTACTACATTATTTTATTTAAATGAAAAAAGGTTCAAATGCAATTGAACTGGTTATGCTGATTGTACAAAAATGTATTTAATTGCATTTTGGTATAAGAATGAAAAAATGAAAAATAGAATAAGACAAAAAAGGAAAGAATAAAATTAGGTCATAAATAAGTTTGTTTTAGATTTTATATTTGTAAAGTGAATTCTGTTGAAGGTCAGTTATATTATTTTGGGTAAGAGTTACTAGCTGTGGCGTAACTCGCAGGAAATAGTAAAGAGCACCCATGTACCAAATTTGAAACTTCTAAATTTGTTTGAAGTTACTATCTTTATTAATTTCGAAAATATGCTTTAAGGTCTTCGGAACTGTGTGGCTGGTCTCCAACTCACTACTCCAATTGGTCCAAAATTTTAAGGACACTAAGGAAATAGAAAGAGACACCGTGATACCAACTTTGGAGGTTCTATCTTCATTGGCCATATCGACTCAGGAGTTCACGCTGATCACAGATATATATACTTTTCCATATCTAGCTCGCTTCCTTTAGGTGGTTACAAACACCATACCAAAGTTAATATACCCTTTTATCTATTCTATAGGTGTAGGGTATAAAAATATTAAAAAACAAAAAAACTTAATAACATATATAACTCAACAACTAATGACGCTTTCTTCATCAAATTTGTGCTGTAGGTTACTAGTAATGAAACCACTTTGGGGATTGCGCAAGTTCGGGCTTGGACCATGGGAACCTAGAACTTTTTGATCGAATTTAGGCCAAAAGAGCATAGTTCCGAAACCAATGAAGATAGAACCTCCAAATTTGGTATCAGGGTGTCGCTTCCTATTTCCTTAGTGTCTTTGAAATTTGGGCCCCATTGGAGTAGTGGGTGGGGGCCAGCCACACAATTCCGAAGATTTTAAAGCATATCTTTAAAATTAATAAATATAGCAACTTGAAAAAATGTAGAAGCTTAAAATTTGGCACAAGGATGTTCTTTACTATCTCTTGCGTGTCCCCCTAATTTGGGATTAATTGGAGTGATGGTTCAGTACCCCTCTCAGACCTCCCAAGTTTTAAAAGCTTATAATCGAAATTACTAAAAATAGTAACTAAAAATTAAGATAGAACGTTAAAATGTTGTCAAGGGTTAACTAGTACTTAAAGCACAGCGCGAACGGCATAAGGGCGAAAGCAGTCCAAGGGTGCGGATTTTGGACCTTTTAATCAGTTTCAGGGCTAACGAACATATATAAAAAATCGTGATAACTCAACAACTAATGATGCTATCTTCATGAAATTTGTGCTGTAGGTTATTGGTAATGAAACTACGGCGGCGATTTCGTACGGTGAGGATTGGACAATGGGTTCGAAACTTAGAACTTTTTGATCGAATTTAGGCCAAACTAGCATAATTCCGAAACCAATGAAGATAGAACCTACAAATTTGATATCAGGGTGTCGCTTTCGATTTCCTTGGACTCCTTGGAATTTGAGCTCAATTGGAGTAGTGGGTGGGGACCAGCCATTTAGTTCCGAGGACCTTAAAGTATATTTTCGAAATTAATGTAGATAGTAGCTTGAAGCAAATGTAGAAGCTTCAAATTTGGCACATGCGTTTTCTTTACTATTTCCTGCGTGTACCTCTAATTTTGGATCAATTGGAGTGGTGGTTCAGTCTAAGAGAGGTAGACCCCCCAATATGTAAAAGCTTATCATCGAAATTAATAAAACGAGTAACTTAAAGTTAAGATAGAACGTTCCAATTGTGTACAAGGGTTAACTAGTATTGAAAGTATGACGGGGACTGCATATGGGCGAAATCGTATCATGGTTTGGGTTCTGGAACCCTTGAAAATTTAAAGGGCTAACAAACATATATCTTAAGAACACCATAACTCAAAAAATAATGCCGCTAATTTGATGAAATTTAAATACTAGGCTACTAGTAATGAAAGTACCATGGGAATTGGTTCTGGTCGAGTTTTGTGAATGAGTATAAACGAGTATAATTTCGAAGCCAAAGAATATATTTCTTATTTCCTATGTGTCCCCGAAATTTAGAATTAATTGTAGTGGTTCAGCTATGTTCAAAGGTACTTGCTGCATTTATGAACTTATTTTTATATTTAAATTAATTATATGAAAAGGTCTAAGTTTGTAATTGTATTTTAGAAATACATTTATTGCATATTTTGCGTATATTTTTACGAAGCTTAATACTATACATTCAGTGATTCGCATCTATTATATTGCATTATACGTTTATACTTTTGTTTTTTTTTCTTTTTCAATAAAATTTGTTTGTCGTCAAAGAAATTCATTGTGATGATTTTTTTATAATTCACATTTTATTAATATTGATATATGATCTAGTTGTCTGACTGGTCGAAAAATAAACAATATCTAATAATTGATTTGATTCGCATTTGGGGTAAAAAGAGTTTTGTAAAATATTTTCAGTCTTTCTTCACTCGCCACTTTTTTCTTTTTAAAAAAAAAAAATTGAAAAAACCCTTACTTTTCATAATCTTCGAGTCTTCGCATTCCCCCTTCCTTAAGAGTTTTTTAGGGTCAAAAATGTAAAATTTTGTATGTCTAGACAGCAGTAAATTGGGAAAAGGTTTTTTTCGGCCAGCGAGATGTCGACTAGAGAAAAAAATGATGTCGCTTTTTTAAATTGACATGAGACATATGTATAATATATTTATCTGTGGTATTGTCTTCTATTTTCATAATAATAAGCGAACATCATTAGCTCCTTAACAGTAATACCACATTCGAATAAGATTTTAAATTATATTTTACGATCGACTGAATCGAATGCTTTTGTTAAGTTAAGTTAAGTTAAGAATACCTATCCAACTTTATATTTTTTGTTGATTGAATCCTGGATTTCAGCAACGACGTCAAATAAAGCAACACTTGTGTTCGAGTTTTTAGTGAAACCATATTGCCTACCACAAAGGAGGTTGTTATTAGTTAAAAATTTTGTCACCTGTGTGTTAATAACTGTTTCCAGAATTTTGGACTAAAAATGGACGATATCGCAATACGTTTTAAAATTATTAACATCCGATTTGTCTCCAGATTTTTATATGGGAGTAACTTTAAGAGCATCTGGTACAATGCTTTTCTTAATTGAAAGATTAATAAATTTGGTGATAAGTTTAACTAAATCTTCTTTACATATTTTTACTACATTATTTGAAATCCCGTCACATCCTGAACTATTTGTGTTAATAATGCCCAATTATTTCCAGTGCTTGTTTTTCAGTAACTATTTCAAATCTAAATTTACTGGTAGTTCTTATTATGAGATAATTTATAGGTAAATCAAGCAGACTACTCATTTCTTGTCCAATTTTACTGTATAGATAATTGAATTTGTTCATTTTATTTTACTTTTTTTTATATTTACACTCGCCGAAAAATTAATTTGCACTCTATGCACTCATTATCTATTCATGGTTTGCTTTATTTATTAATATTATTATTATGTATTTTTCTCGCCCCCACTTATTTTAATGATATATTATTATGTATCAAAATTTTTAGTTTATCTACTACATTTTCATATATGTTGTCAACAACTCTTGAAGAAATATCGATGCTACATATACTCAGTTGTTGCTTAATTTCAGTGACATTTGGTTTCTTAATTAGTTTGTTTTTATTTTTAATAGTATTTTTCTTATCTGCATTAAAATATTAAGTTAATTAAATACATAATGTACAAAGCCAGAATTTCTCCAATTTCTCCTTGATTTCATTGTAGTCTTCAATAGATATATTGCAGCATGCAAAATGAAACCATTTCTGACAGTCGACATCACATTTCAGTGCTTTATCCATTTCTGAATTTAAATATTTATTACACTGTGTACAAATTGATTTACTTGTCGTTTTTGACATTTTAACATCTCGCAAAATGCAAAGGTTTCAACCACAAATCAGGTGATTGTAGAAACAAGGAAACATGCTTAAAGTGTAATCAGGAACATAAGACAAGAGCATGTAACAAAGAATACATAAATAAATGCATTAGTTGCATAAAATATAATGAAAAATTAAAATTAAATGAGGATATTAACCATAACACTTTCAGTAAGTTGTGCCCTGCGTTTCAACAAAAATTAAATTAAAAAAGGAAAACTATTATATATTAGCAATTAAAGCAAATATAAATTGGCAAATTTAATAATAATAACGATAACGATATTAACGATAAGGCCCTTCTGAATAAAAATAATTATCGTAAAAATTATGATATGGAAATTAAAGTCGATAATGATACCTCAAGTTTAATAGATTATACCAGCAATAGTGAAAGTTCTAAGAAAATGAAAGTATTAAAATTGAATATTTTCAAAAAAAGAATGATAATATTAACATACCCACAAATACAACTAAAAAAATATCGAAAAACATATTAAGTTATATACCCTAAATATGAAAAAGTAGAAGTTCAAAATCCAAAAATCATAAGATATTTACAATAGTCATAACGATAATTGTATATACTGTATATGCACTCCCAAGATTACGTGATTACAGAATATACAATAACGTGAGACTAAGCTTAAAAAAGATCAATGATAAATATAACCAAAATTAAAACATATTACAACAAAATTATCCAACAAATAAAATTGTAAACTGTAAAGTACAAGAAATGAATTAACACGAAATTGAACATTTGCAAAAAAATTATACAATCAGCTAAAGAAATAAGTACTAAAAGGTATACCATAAAAACTAGAAACAACCAATGAATAAATGTAGCCATATTAAACAATATGAAAATCAGAAGAAAACTTTATGATGACTATATAAAAAAGATAAAAATAATTTCGAGAAAAATATGAAACACATAAACTCGAGGAAACAAACTATGGAGTTAATAATAAAAGCAAAAAAAAGAGTAGGTACTTAGAATAATGCATACAGGAAGTGGGTAATGACTCAAAAAAACTCTGGAAAGTGATAAATAATACAATAAAGAATAATAATAATGATGGAGAAAATGAAATTATAAAAAGTTTACGAAAATTTTGATAATGAAATTATAAAAAGTTTACGAAAATTTTGATAATGAAATTATAAAAAGTTTACGAAAAAGGATACCGGAGATTTCACTGAAAGTCATAATGAAATAGCAACAACTATTAATAAATTGTTCAACCAAATAGGGGCAGATATAATAAAAGAAAACAAACTGAAAAACACTAATACAACTGCAATAACTAATGTAATTAATTATCAGGAATGGATAATATTACGGTTAAAGACTTAAAAACACTGGCCCTAGTAATAAAAAAACTGTTGTCAAACATCGTAAACAAAAGTTTATCAATTGATTTATTTCCAAGTTGCCTAAAAGATGCTATAATAACACCTATTTACAAAAGTGGATCAAAAGTGGAACTGATTGTGGAAATTATAGACCAATATCATTACTTAATGAATTCGATAAGTAAGATTTTTGAAAAAGTAATAAGTATAAGAATAAGAACTTTTATAAATAAAACAATTGGATTTGATAACAATGAGTACGGTTTTTTAAAGAATAGTGGAACAGAAGCAGCTATTAGCACAACATTAGATCAAATATATGAAGCATTTGATGAGGGAAAATATGTAGCAACAGTATTTATGGATTTAACCAAGGCTAACCAAGGCTCCAGTAATGGATTACTTAACAAATAGAACTCGTTGTACTAGACTTAATAGCGAACTTAGTGAGAAATTAACTATAAAAATTGGTGTACCACAAGGCTCACTACTTCGTCCTCTTTTATATCTACTATATTTTATGAATTTATCAAATTGTAACATCTCATCAAAATATAACATACATGCCGATGACACTTATATTGTTGTTAGAGTAAGCACACTTAGGGTATTGGAAACTGCATTAAATGATGACTTAAAGGCCTACAGTAATTGGCTGAATTTAAATGAATTTATTATAAACACACAAAAAAAAACAAATTACATGATTTTCAGATCTAGACAGAGAAACTGTGGTGAAATTGACATAAATGTTAATAATATTCCACTTACAAGAACACAAAATGTACAATATCTGAGAGTCATTTTTGAAGAAACTCTTAAATTATATAAATGACGTGGTTATCCCCGTCAAAAAATATAAAATATAGTACTCCCATTAATAATAGCAGCAAGAAGATCAGGAGGTGTAACTAAAAGAGTAGCTAAACTCATCTTTACGAGTTACAACATTACGAGCTTGAGTCATTGTTCAAGTTTTTATCTAAAGCATATAGGTAGAATAATGAATAAAGCAATTTAAACTTTATTTAAAATGGAATAGGTGTAGGAAAAAAATAGTGTACAAAGAGACTGAAGAATTGGATATTAATCAGTTGATCTATTTCGAAAAATGTAAAAATATTCATAAAATAGTGAACAAACAATTAAAATCAAATTGGATGCTAAATACACGACAAGAAATACATAAAAATAACACTAGAAATAGATTTAAATTAAATGAACCAAAAGCTAGAACGTCCACCAAACTGCCTAAATACATCTTAGTCTTTAGACCAAATAAATTGCTTAAATACATTAGAGACTACGCAAATATAGATAAGTTCAAATCTTCGATAAAGAGGCATATATGCAATTTTAGAAATTAAAAGTAATTGCGGTATACAATATTAAGTTTTTTTTTTCATAAATTATTTTTTATATGTTATTATATTTTTTTATTATTTCTTTCTTTTTTTTCAATATAAATTATATAATTAGTCTAGTGATATAATAATACATTTAATTTCTTACACATAATGTAATATTGTCTGAAATTAAATTAAAATAAATAAATAAAAAAAAATATATAAAAATATATAAAAAAATAAATCACTATAATTTGGCCCTGTGAACCTCTAAACCAAAGCCTCCTTATATTGACCAAACAGTGATCAGAGTTCCCCAGGGGCAAACATCTGAAACCACATACTTTTCAAGGGGTGTGGTTAGAAATAGATCCAAAAGGTAACCTCTTGATCAGAACGGTCAATGATTCTAGTGGGACTTTTAACAAGTTGAGAAAGGTGAAATAGAGTGGAAAATAATTCAACTTGTTTTCTAATCAAGTTTTGACTCGGAGCAGAACTACTAGAAAAGTGAAGCCAGTCTTTGTTATGAACATTAAAACCCCCCGCCAGAACAATTTCAGTTCCAGGATAACAATCGAGAATTTCATTGATCTGGTTTGAAAGGTTTTCAATGTCCATAACAGTTTCCTGTTAACTTGAATTGGGTGATCTGTATAGAAAACAGAAATGTATAACATGCTTTCCAACATAGATTTGGACCCAAACTTAATTGAAAGTTGGGTTTTTTTTTTTTTATTCCTTTTCCACTCCTTTAAGGAGTATAGGGCATTCACCAAGTTTATTTTAAACTAGGCTTCAGTTTCTTCAATCATAATATTCACTAAGCCGTTGATTACTCTGCTGTAGCTATTGTATAAGGTTATGAAATATGAATGCACAAATGCTAACTTTGTGCGCCATCTATAATCTTACACAAGAATTATTTATATATTTTTATTAAATCTTATTTTATATTACGATATAAACTATTACGATATAATTAAACAATTTTATGATATTTTTTTATTGAATATGATCTGACCGGGGTTTGAACCCGAGACCTTCCACATGAAAGGCGGCGTCTTTACCACTACGCCATTGGTCAGATGAAAGTTGGGTTAGAAGATTTATATTTGACAAGAGTGTTGAAGGCAATGTCTTTTTTTATGTAAATGGCGATGCCTCTTTTGGGAACGAAGTGTGAAATGAGTGATTAGCCGTTAATATCGAAGTTAGAATTGTGACCCCTAACTTGCGTTTCACATAGAGTAAGGATTCCCGGTTTAATTGAATTAAAATGACCCTCAATGGCATGGAAGTTCGTTTGTAAACAGGGAATATTACAAAAATTAACGTTAGAGTTGTTAATTTTGTTAAAAATTAGAAACAATAGTAAAAAACAATGAAAAATAAAAATGCGATTTATTCAAACTAAATTGACAATACCTTTTTTTTTTTTAAAAAAAATAGAAAATAAAAAAAGTATAAAGTCTTACTTCGAGCGAGAGATTGGTTTATAACTACGTCCAACAGTTTTTACTTGCACGATATAGAATCTATATAGAAACTATATGTGCCCCTATTATAGTAGGTACAACCAAAAACTCAACCAAAATAAAACAAATACACAATTACATCTCATTAAAACTAAAACAACATTTGTAGTTGTGGCAGTATAAAGAATTAATTTCAAAAACAAAAAAAAGTTATTAATATTATTGGACATATATCATCAGAATTTATTAATTAAGTTACGGTGTTGTTATGATGGTGAGAATTATTCGAAACATTAACATCTATCTATAGGATGGAGGGAGATAAATATATTTTTTTGTTTACCAGTAGGAGAAGATTAAAAGAAGTAAATTCCAAATTAATAATTATTTTAATATAATTTAATGTAAACAGAACAAACCAGCGAGTGACATTAAAATTTATAAATGTTAAAAAATTCTATATTAAAAAAAAAAAAATTAAAAAAAATTTCAGGTTGATAAACAATTACCAAAAATTATTTTAAGAAGAGAAAGAAAAATAAAAAATTTATAAAAGTTATAAATAAAAATATTCAGTGTTAAATAAGTTAAAAATAATTTTTGTTAAAAAAGGAAGTTAATTTAATGAATTCAAAAAGTAATACTTATCTAAGAAAAAAAAAATTTTTTAAAAGAACCAAGACAAATTTTAAAACAAAAACACTAAATTTAAATCAAATAGAAAAAAATTTGTAGAAAATTAAATGAAAGTGTGAAAATTTAGGTAATATTAAAAAGTTAGTATTGTAAAAACAAAAATTTTTTATTTAAATTCGAATAAATTTCAGAAAAAAATTTTAATGAAACCGAAACCGGTGTTATCACAACGAATAAGAATGAAATTGGATCAACATTATTTTTATAATTGGAAATTTCTTGAGACCTATGAAAACCGTTATTTCAGTTAATATTTCAATTATTGAAATTACGACTTCCATTATTATTATATATGGTCGGTTGTTATTATAATTGTTACGGTTATTATTAGAGAAATTGTTATTATGATAATGAACCAGATTATAATTATTATTATTACGAGAAAATTTATTATAATTATTATTATATATTTGATTATTATGGTTATTATTACGATAATTATACGCTACACCTATAAAATAGGTAAAAGGGTATATTAACTTTGGTATGGTGTTTGTAACCACCTAAAGGAAGCGAGCTAGATATGGAAAAGTATATATATCTGTGATCAGCGTGAACTCCTGAGTCGATATAGCCATGTCCGTCCGTCCGTCCGTAGGCACGATAACTTAAAAAATAATGGAACTATCTTGATGAAATTTTAACTGTAGGTTACTAGGACTGAAAGTACGGCGGAACATTTCCGAAAACCTTAAAGCATATCTTTAAAATTAATAAAGATAGCAACTTGAAAAAATGTAGAAGCTTCAAATTTGGTGTTCTTTACTATCTCTTGCGTGCCCCCCTAATTTGGGGTCAATTGGAGTGGTGGTTCAATACCCCTCTTAGACCTCTCCACAGTTTTAAAAGCTTATACTCGAAATTACTAAAAATAGTAACTTAAAATTAAGATAGAACGTTCAAATTTTGTACAAGGGTTAACTAGTACTTTAAGTACAGCGCGGACTGTATAAAACCGAAATCAGCCCAAGGGTTCGGATTCTGGACCTTTTAATCGGTTTCAGGGCTAACGAACATATGTAAAAAATCACGAGAACTCAACAACTAATGACGCTATCTTCATGAAATTTGTGCTGTATGTTATTGGTAATGAAACTGCGGCGGCAATTGCGCACGGTGAGGTTTGGACAAGGGTTTCGGAACTAAGAACTTTTTGATCGAATTTAGACCAAACTAGCATAATTCCGAAACCAATGAAGATAGAACCTCCAAATTTGGTATCAGAGTGCCGCTTTCTTTTAATTATTAAATATATTAGCTTTTTATCACAAAATTTAATAATTCAAATTTTTTCATTTAGTAATTGAATTGGAATAAATATATTTTCATTTGTTTCAAGTTTTTTTGTTTTAATATTTTTAAATAGATAAATTAGTAAGAATTTGTAATATTTTTTAATAGATAGTGTAATTAGAAATGTTTTTAGTATTATAAAGTTAATTTGGTTAGCTATGTCTTACGATCAAATTAATAACAGCTCTTATGGTGTTAAAACGACTTATGGATATGTCCTTAAATTTGAACCAAAATGTAGGGTATTTCTAAGTCGGTTGCACTGACTAATTGTTTCTTTACTTGTTATTATTTAAATTAGGGTTATTATAATTTTAATTTTTGTAATTATTACTATGGTTTGATTGATCATACTTTGGATAAAAATTTTTTGTGTATTTAAAATTATTAATTTTATTTTTTGATCTGGCACTAGAAAAGGCGGTTTGAACAAGCTTGTCTAAAGTACTAGAATCTTTGATACGCAAATACATACTATCCTCTCGCGGAAGTTTATTTAGAAATTTTTGGAGAATACTTTCCTCGTTATTTGCAATATTACATTCAATAGGGGAGCGGTCGTCTACATTATATTTTAAATTTAATTTGTCTAACAAATCACTTAAATAAGAATAAAATTGACTTAAATTATAAAATTTGATTTAATCAGCTTCTTCCTTCAAGTGGAGGTGGCTTTACTTGATACCAAATGACTTTTTTTATTGTTGTTCACGTTCACCCATGTTACATCGTTTAATCACCTTATGACTGGCTACGGCTGCGGGTCCTTGAATTTTTGTAAGTAGTATATTTAATAAATAAGTTTTAACATTTGCCTCTTGTTAGTCCCAAGATGGTTTCAACTTTGCCAATGAAATGAGCCAGTTCGAAATTGTTTCAGTAATTAAATCACGTAAAGACATTACCATTATTTTAATTTATTTTTAGTTTCAGTAATTAAATCAAGTAAAGACATCACCATTATTTTAATTTATTTTTAGTTTATAATTATTACTTTTTTTTTAAAACAACGTTTGTTATATATAAAAAAAATTTGTTGTGGTTTTTACCTATTAAGTTTATTTATTTATTTATTTATTAGTTTAACTCAAACTTTACAAATTTTTAACAATTAGTATTATACAACATATAAAAAAAAATAGCTTATGAATTAAGTTACAATTTCATATTTCTTAAATTAAAATTTAAGTGAACAATAAAAAAAACTAAATATGTATATATAAAAAAAAAGAATTTATATTTCTATTTATACAATTTAAGTTTTTGTGTTTGTTTTGAAAGTGTGAAATCGATGTTGTTCTTGTGTTTATTACCCATTATCAACATCCTATGAATTGGTTCATAATTGCCATAATTTGTTCTATGAAAACTTAACGTAAATAAATTAGTATTACGTAAACGACTATTTGAATTAATTTTAATGTTATTAAGGATTTGAGGAGAAGAAATGTTACCTTTTATAACTTCAGTAATAAAAACAACATCAGCAACTTCTCGTCTTAATTTTAAAGTTTTCAAGTGAATTAAATTCAATCTATTTTCATAAGGAGGTAGGATCAGCGTGTTTGACCATTGAAGATTTCTCAAAGTAAATCTTAAAAAATTTCTTTGCACCGCCTCTATCCTATTAATATGTACCTCGTAAAATGGTGACCAAACTTGGCTAGCATATTCTAAATTAGGTCTAACAAGACAAGAATATAAAGATTTAAGAACATAAGGATCATTAAATCATTAAATTCTTTAGACCAACGTTTTATAAAACCAAGCATAGAATTAGCTTTATTTATAATATAACAAAAATGAAGTTTAAAGTTAAGCTTATCATCGAAGTAAACGCCTAGGTCTTTAATAGAATTCGTTTTAGGAATACTAATTCCGTTCAAGCAGTAATTAAAACAAATCGGATTAAGACGACGTGTGAAACACATAAGTGCACATTTATTTACATTTAGAAGAAGATTATTGTTTTTACACCAAATAAAAAAATTATCTAAATCATTTTGTAAGAGTAAAGCATCATTTAATGACTCAATTTTCTTAAAAATTTTCATGTCGTCCGCATATATTTGAAGCTCACTATTAACAATAACTGAAGAAACATCATTTACCGAGATTATAAAAAAAAAAGGACCTAAGTGACTGCCTTGTGGAACTCCTGAATTGGCTTTAAAAGGTTTAGAAGTAATGTTTCTAAATAAAACACTGTAGGTCCTATCAGATAAATATGAGTCAACCCATTTCACAAAAATATCTGGGAAACCAAGTTTTCTTAGCTTTATCAGTATTATAGAATGTGGTAAAACATCAAATGCTTTACTATAATCTGTAAAGTTAACATCCGTTTGAAAACCTTCTTCCATAATTTTTGTAAAAGTTGAAACTGACTCAACAAGATTAGTAACTGTTGATTTTTTATCCATATATCCATATTGATTATGAACTAAAAAAGATTTACAGTGACTATGAATAGAATCATACATTATTAATTCGAACAGTTTTGGAAGTGAAGAAAGTTTCGCAATTGGTCGATAATTAATAATTTCATTTTTGGCATTTTTCTTATGAATAGGTCTAACATATGAGTGTTTCCAGATAGAAGGGAAAACTCCTGAATTTAAAGAAGAGTTAAATAGTATTGAAAGGGGAATAGCCAAAGCACTTGAACACTTTTTGAGTAAAACTTCCGGAATACCATCAGGTCCAGAAAGAGTATTATTCCCAAGTTTATCTAAATACATTTTAATTACACCTTCATTAATATTTATATTAGACCAAGTAGTTTTCGGAAAAGTATCCAAATGAAAGAAATCATTATAATTTGGTGTAAAAATAGAATTACTATAAGAAGAACAAAAATATTCACGAAAGAAATTAGATATTATTTTAGAATCATTACTTGAAACACCATTATACTTCATATGGGAGGGAAACTCGTCACTTTTCCTCTTGGAATTAACAAATTTCCAGAAGCATTTTGGATTTGATATTAATTTTGAAGATGTACTAGAAATAAAATCATTATAGAGTAATTCAGACAATAATTTAAATTCATCAAAAAGAATTTTAAATCTATTATAGTCATGCGAATTCTTCGATTTAAGATAACAACGCCAAGCTTTATTCTTTTTATTTCTGAGTTTTCTCAAATCCGAATTGAACCATGGCGGACTTAATAAAGGGTTTCGGTTCTTAGATTTTGGTACAAATTGCCGAAAGCCTTCAAAAATAACTTCATAAAACCTTTTTGTCATTATATTAACATCTGTATTATTAAATACAGAATAAAAATCAAAGGAACTAATGAATTCATTTAAAGCAGCAAAATTAGCTTTGTTTAAATTAAAACTATAAGAATTAGAATAATCAGAATTTATTGGTGAATTAACACAAAGAGTAAAACTTAATGGTGGATGAAACTTATCAATACCTATTAAAGGGAAGGTATTTTCGCAGAAAATTAAATTGTTCCATTCAGAAGTAAACACTAAATCAAGTTGTTTACCCTGAAAGTTACAAATTTCTGAGACTTGTTGCAAATAATTAGTATTTAATTTATCAATAAATACATATTCACATTCGGTCCTAATATGTTTCGGAATCATAAAATATTCCTCGTCATGCTTTACCCATTTAAGATTGGGTAGATTAAAATCCCCACATAAAATCAATTCATCTTTATTAGAAACGTCTTAGATGAATATAACTTGTGTCTTTTCAATAATGCAAACCCTACTCATTTTAGTTTTAGTTACAGAACATTTAGTGCTATAGGTATAACAATTGGTAGTCCCATATTAAATACTTTTTTTGATTGGCAGACAGACGAAACTTACATAATAATGACCATTTTCCTATATCTCTTCAAATTGCAGACAATAGTAATAACTCTTATGGATTCAAAAAAAAATGGAACATTAAAAAAGCAAACTGGGATGTTTTTCGAGAGCAACTTAATTTAACTAGAAATAATTTCGCGAACATAAATGACTATGAAGAATACTTTACCTCTAGTATTTTAAAATTTGCAAGAATAGCAATCCCTATACAAAATTATAAAAATATAAAGAAAAAAGTTCCATGGTGGAACAATAATTGTAAAGTGACAATAAAAAATAGAAACAAACTTTTTAGAAAATTCAAACGCACTTTAGATTTAAATGATTTTAAAAATTTTTTAAAAGTGAAATCTGAAACTAGAAAAATTATAAGACAGGCCAAAAAAGAATCTTGGGAAAAGTTTGTATATTCAATTAACAGTAATACTCCTCCATCACTTATTTTTCAACAAATTAGACATATTCACGGAAAAACCAAAAATCAGGAAATTACTTCAATTATTGATAATCAAAACTTGATAACTGACAAACATCAAATTGTTAATATTGTTGCCTCACATTTTTGTAAAATGTCTTCTAATAATAATTATTCAAAAACTTTCTTAACATACAAAAAGACAACTGAAAAACAACCAATCAATATTCCTTCAGGAATAAATGAACTACATAATAAAAAATTTAGTTTAATAGAACTAGAAAACTCGCTTAAAGATTGTACTGGTAGCTCGCCAGGGCCTGACACAATTCATTATGAAATGTTGAAACAATTTAGCTTGCATCATAAGCAAGCACTACTTATTTTTTATAACAAAATCTTTCTTTCAGGTTCTTTTCCAGAAAAATGGAGAAGCGCTTACATTATACCCATTCTTAAACCAGGGAAAGACCCCAAGAGTGCTAATTATTACCGTACAATAATATTAACAAACTGTTGTTGTAAAGTCCTTGAGCGAATGATATCGAAAAGATTAATTTGGTATTTCGAAAAAAATAACTTGATATCAATTTATCAATCAGGATTCCGAAAAAATCGGGGAACGATCGATAATCTTTCATATTTAGAATCAGAAATATTGACTGCATTATCTAGCAAAAAGTCAACTCTAGCTATTTTTTTCGACATAGAAAAAGCTTATGACATAGCTTGGAAAAGATTCATAATTGATCAACTCTTAAAAATGGGAATTAAAGGAAATATAATATATTTCATTCAAAATTTCTTAAGCAAAAGAAAGATCCAGGTCACGATTGGCGAAGTTTTGTCAGATGAAAAGTCTATTGAAAATAATATCCCACAGGGTTCAGTCTTATGTGTAGTTTTATTCAGCATAGCCATTAATAGTGTTCTAAAAATTATAAATTGCCCAATAAAATATATTGCCTATGCCGATGATCTTACAATATTTATTTCCGGAAAAAATGCAAAAAAATTACAAAAAAAACTACAAACACAATTAAATCTACTAGACAAATGGAGCAATAAAACAGGATTTAAGTTTTCCGAAAAGAAAACTGTTGCCATGTTATTCTCAAGAAAAGGAAAAATATTATTAAACCAGATTTGTTTTTAACAAATCATAAACTAACTTATGTTGATAGAATTAAATTTCTGGGACTAACATTTGATGAAAAACTGAACTGGCATCAGCATATAAGGACAGTTAGAGCAAAAGCTTTAAGAAACTTGAATATCCTGAAAATGCTCTTAAATACAAACTACGGCTCTGATAGGAAACTTCTACTAAGATTATTTAATTTGAAAATACTTTCAGTAATTGACTATGGCATTTTTATCTATGGAACTGCTAACAAAACTCGATTAAAGTCCTTAGACACAATACTAAATATGGGTATACGTTTAGCTACAGGGGCGCTACGAACAAGTCCTGTTGATAGTCTTCTTGTAGATTCCGGAGAAATTTCTTTAAGCCTTAGAAGAGAAAAGTTTGCTCTTAAATATGCAACAAATTTAATTTCTTTCCAAAACCATCCATTACACGAATTTTTTAATAATGATAATTTATTTTCCAAGTTTAAAGATAAAAACCATGTTTTGTCAGATTAAGAAATATAAAAGAAAGTTTATATGTATTTAATAACGCAATAGATACACAAAAAATACTTAATGAACCTCCATGGTTTCAGAAACCTATATGTATTGATACGGAATTAGCAACAATTAAAAAAATAATGCAAATACTATTATTTACCGAAAACTTTACAAAGAAAAAGTAAATAATAAATTTAAAAAATTCAGACAAATATTCACCGATGGTTCAGTCATTAATAACTCCACAGGCTGCGCATTCACCATTGATTTAATCGAAACAAAATTTCATCTACCGGAAAATACAACAATTTTCACAGCCGAATTATATTCTATATATCGAGGTATTCAGCATGCAAATAACGAATTTAATAATGAAAGATTTTTTGAGTAGTCTTGAAGCTCTTCAAAATATAATCCCAAAACATCTATTAGCACAAAAAATAAGAGATGAGATCTCTCTATTTTTAAACAATTTTGCGTTTCTATGGATTCCATCACATATTGGTATTAATGGAAATGAAAAAGCAGATTTACTAGCAAAACAGTCTGTTAGAGAACCCTTAGACAACTCTTTTAAATTTATTACATCGGACTTACACAAATTAATAAACAAACACATAATGTGAAAAAAGCAAAATTACTGGGATACAAAAAACAATAATAAATTGCACAACATAAAACCACAAATTGATAAGTGGAAAAACAATGATAATCTAAGTCGAAGAGATCTAACTGTTCTCACACGGTTGAGAATAGGACACACTAATCCAACGCACAGTTAATATTTGACAAGCAGAACTCATTAGCACATGAATGTGATTGCACTCTCAATACTATTTCAGTACACCACATTTTTGAGGAATGCCCCCTAACTATAAATCACAGAACATCATTAGGTATCTCATTGAGTTCTCTATCGGCAGATGACCGCAATTCCAATGATAGGATTATAGAATTCGTAAAAAAACAGAATCTTTACAATTTAATATAGTTTTAAGCTTTAAAATTAAATTTAAAAAGGAAAAATATCATCTTCATTAAAGTAGAAAATGTTTAAGTTTTTTTATTTTTTTTTTATCTTTAATTTTTTGTTTGTTGTTCATTTTATATAAAAATATAATTAAAATATAATATGTAAAAATAAAGCTTAGTATGTTAGTGTGTAGTAAGTAAGTTTATAATCTACAAATATTAAAATAACAAATTAATTTTTAATATAGAAAGATCAGACTTTCAAAACCATTTTTTGTGTTGTAAGCCTAAAAAAAAATTTTTAAATAAATAAATAAATTAATGATGATTGATTATACTTAATAAAAATTGTTTTGAAGAAAAAAAATTATTTTAATAAAATTTATTTCAGGCTTGTAATTTGATGTTTGATAATTTTATTGGAGTTGAATTGGATGGTAATGTCAATGCATGGACCCATATTTATTGCATAACTAAATGAATGGGTCCATACTTTATACTTACACATATATGACGTGGTTAAAATCAACAAAGTTGTCGATTAAAATGTAAAATATATAATGAATAAAAGTTATATAAGTATAATAATTAAAAGTGATTTTTTTTTTAAATTTCTTAAAAATTGAAAAAGAAAAAAATATTGTAACTGAAAGAGTAACAAAGAGAAGGTTAGAGTTCTTTAACATTTAACCATACTTAGTATGTGTGTGTATTGGCCCAAATTGGTACATAGTTATGTATACATCAAAAAACAAACGTTTGGGTCCATATCCATTCTTACACATGTACGGCATAGTTAAAACCATCAATAATGTCATTAAGAACAATTGCAGCACGTTAATAAGAAAAATAAATGAATATATAAGTGTTTGTCTATATAAGTGTATATAATAATATAATTGATATAAAATAAACAAGAACATCATCAATAAAGACAGTTGCAGCAAAAAAAAAGAAAAATTTTAAACAAAATTGTTAGTGAAACACTCATAGGTTATACATGGAATTAAAACTAAAAGTAAAAAATTTTTATGTTTTAAAAAAGATAGTAATTAGATATTAAAAATATGTTTGTTTTAGGTAAGGTTTTTCTGGTACTATACTGACGCAAAAAAAAAATTGTGCAGTTTTTGACGCACAAATTCTTCAATTTTTAAGATGATTTAATTAATCAAAATAAAGCTTACTCGTAAATGGTAACGAAAGAAAAATTCATTATTTAATTTACCTTTAGGAGACAGGTTTAATTCATTAATAAATATTCGACAACAACTTATTTCTTTTTGCCAGAATTTGATTTTTTTGTACTTTCAGAATCAAGTTTGATTAGGTACAGGCAGCTTTCAGAATATTCACTATTTTTTTTTTAACTGGAAGAATGCTAATTATTTTATGTCGTGGTATTTCAGCTTTAATTTTGTTTGATATGGTTTGAAAATGATTATCTTCTTCTCCCGATGGTAAACCAGATAAAACGATATTGTTTTTGCTATCTAGCTGAATTGGTTCGCCCATTCCGTTTACTTTTATCTCCATATTTTTTGTGTATTCCTCTAAGTGGTCGATCTTATTAATGAGTATTTTATTTTCTTTTTTAATTGTAGCGTATTCTTTAAGTGCATCGTCCAGTTTATTAGCCAAAAATATTTGTGACTTACCAATTTCAGATACAGCACATCTTAAAACTTTCATATCAATTGCTATCCTTTCTAACGTAATATTGGACAAATCAAATAGGGCTAATTCAGTTCATTTGATTCGTTCAAATCTTCAATCATTACGTGGGACTCGTTCAATTGAGAAAGACACCGCGAACATTTCCAAACTATATTTCCAGAATTTACCAGATCATAAGTGTTGTCGGAAATCATGGTACAGCTGGTGTTGAAAATTTTGTGACAATCCCTCCTTTTTAGTGCCTTTGATTTGGCTGATACTGGTTTTGAATACTTTTCGCACTGATTAACTATTATTTTATTTGTATTATTATTTTATACTAGTTATTTTATATAATTTTATGATTTTTTGTTTAAGTGTTTTGTAAAAATTTTGTGTTTTAAATTATTTTAATATAATTATTATTATATATGCTGTTTAAATTTTTATATTTCAAATTAATTCAATTTAATTATTATTATAGTTCCTACTGTATTATGTTTCTAAACATTTTTTTGTTTTATATTTAAAATTCATTTAATAAATTTTAAGCGCGAAAATAAATACGCGTAGATACTTTGACAGTCAAAATCTATATATTGATGGGTCATAGGACTAAAACACATACATTGAGGCCAAACAAGCATAATTTCGAAACCAATAAAGATATAACCTTAAGATTTGGGGCACGTATGTCTCTTCTTATTTTTCTAGTGTCCTTGAAATTTGGGACCAATTGGAGTAGTTGTTCATGTACCATCCCCACTACTCCCAAGACCTTAAAGCATATCTTCAAAATTAATAAATATAGAAACTTTAAATTTGGTACACGAGTGAATTATTTTGTTTCCATTACGTTCCTAATATAGGGGATTAATTGGAGACGTGGTTCAGCTACCACCCAACATCCTACAAAGATTTAGCAAGAATATCTTCCAAATTACTAACGATAGAAATATAAAATTTGGAACACAAGTGTTATATCCTATTTACTGTCTTATTTAATAGTTTTATATTTTTAAAAGGTTAAGAAGACGACCTTCCGAATAACTTTAAGTTGATTGAAATTTAGTGTCACAGATAATAAGAGAATTATGATTATAATACTTATTTATAACAGAAGTGCTCAAAATTCTATATCGTAAATATAATTATAACTTTATAAATATACGATTCTAATCGTAATATTTCAATCTGAAATTAATCTTTTTCATTCCTGTAAATCTATAAATTAAATCAAACAAAAAGTTTTCAAATTAAAAGAATTGAACTATTGAAAATTCAAATATGTATAACATTAAAAACAAGTGAATTAAGAGAATAACTTTAAAAATAATTTAAAAGTGAAATAATTAATCAAAAGTACTAAACCATTCAACAGCGAATGCAGTACTGCAAAAATTAATAATCCTGAAGTGAAGTAATTGCTGCATGTGAGTGCAATTTGACAGAAATGTATAAAAAGTTTTAAATCTATTATTTTGTAATTACATTTTATAAATACATTTATTTCATGTTCTCTTGTTTTTTAATATTTTTAAATAGATAAATTAGTAAGACTTTTTAATATTTTTAAAAAGATAAGTAAATTAAAAAATGTTTTTAGTATTATAAAGTTAATTGCGTTAGCTATGTCTTACCATCAAACTATTGTAAGTTTTAATGGTTTCAAAATGATTTATTGACTTCTCATTATTTCTAAGTCGACTTACTGTTTCTTTAGTTGTTTATATCTTTATTTATTTACAATTTTTTAATTTGAAAATCTGCTCACACGATGGCTTGATATCATTAATAAGCATATAGTTTAGAGAGAGAAAAATTAAGGTTCTTATTATGTTGAATCGCTTTTATTTTCTGATTTATTAAAAGTTTATAAAATGTACAATAGGTATAAAAATTAGTTTACTAAGCATATTTGAATTTTAATAATTAAAACGCGTTGCAATGTGATCACTTTATCACTAACGTGGTCACTATGCAATGAGTTTTGTGTATGTTAATTTATGGGAATCAAAAAAATAGAAGATTATACCGGATGCGCATGTTATTATTAATGCGCGTGGGAATTTGTTTAGGGAGGAAAGGTGAACGGATAATTTTATATAACACCTCCCCCCTTAAAAAAGTTTGCAGCCTCTGCAAACGGACTGCTTACAGAGATGTTAATGTCTTGTTTTTCTTTATTATTATTTTTTGAATTGTTTTCGGAATTTTTTGTAACCCGATTGCAAAATGTGATTCCCTTAAATTTACATATTACAAATGATAAAAGTACAATTATAGATAATATAATAAAAATTGTTATAAAAAAAGATGTACTTATAATATTGTGTTTGTATTCGAATAGTTCAATTTTTTCTCTGTTTATAATATTATTTTTATGTATAAATTCTAAAGTTAGATTATTTAACACTTTTGTATAATTTACATGTAAGGTTTGAATTACAAGAGCATTGTTTGAATAATTTTGTACTTCATTATTAAAGTTAAATTCATTAATTTTAATTCTACAATTATTAAATTTGATAATGTTATTATTTTCTATTACCATTTCGCGTTTGTTACAGGTTTGATTTATTTGGGTAATATCTAAATTTTTCGTTATCAAAAGATCGTCCAAGATTAATTCGATTAATTTTTCTTTAAAAACTTTTACTTTACAAATATTATTAATTTCAAAAATGTTTCTAATGCATTTATTTGAATGTAACTTAAGATTTTTCTTTAAAACGATTCCTGCAATATCTTCAAAAATTTGGTTGTCAAGTATAAGGACCTTTTGGATGTCAGAATCTAGTTGTTCGCCCTGGGAGTTTGGGAATGGAATAACAGCGGCGTTGTAATATTTTCCTTTACAAAAGTTTGGAATACCAATGGCGAAAATTAATGTTTTGTCCATAAATAGAACTCCGTTTGTAATATAGGGTAAAATTTCTACGGTGATATTGTAAGTATTTATCTCTTCATCCGTAAGAATGTTATGAGCTAGAATTTTTAATTTGCTCATCATAATTATATCGGATATTTTTTCCAATTGTTTATTAAGGAAGTTAATGTCAGCAAAAGCTCGAAGTGTAAAGTAAAATCTTTCTGTGTCAGTTGTTGAGTTATAAGTAATAGATTTAAATATTTGGTTGTACTTTTTTTGTTGGGAGTTTACAAAATTAGTTACTTCGTTAAGATTTTTTATTAAATCGTTATTAATTATGACTTGCTTATTAATTTCATTGGCGACCTGTTCGACATTATTATCTAGATTTTTTAAGTGATTCTGAATATCGGCGGCATCTTCGCTGTCCATATTGCCCGATATAAATTTAATCGCACTGCCTAAAAAGTTAATTAATCCTCGTTTATTTCGTGTGTTGTTTTTGTGAATATGAGGGATTAAAAGATTTAAGTTATGTTTAGCTAGAGTAAGTTCCCTATTTAGAAAGTGTTCCTGATCCAGTTTATCGAGCTTCAAAATTTGTAAGTTGTTTTCGAAATTTTTAATAGATTTCTCGAATATCTTCAAGTCAATAATATGAATTATTTTTCTATAATTATTGACAACATTCCTTTCGTTTAATTTTAGTACGGTATACCCATTTACATTTTTTATAGATATTACTTCTATGTATTGGCTGCGAACGCATAGCAGATGTACGGTTACTATTGTAATGAAGATTGCAAGATTCATCTAAAATTAAAAAAAAATTGTCTTACTATTAATTTTGAAATTTAAATTTTCTTTTTCTTTGGGTGTTATTATACCTAGTATTACGTTTATTACTAATATCGACAATTTTATCATTTTCTATTCTATGCTCATGTATCCTTTTATATTTAGGTTTAATTTTGCCTACACTACGATTCTGTACAACGTTTTCTTGAACCATGTAGCTTTTATCTTTATTCTTATTTAGTTTTTCGATTCTAATTAATTTATCTTCTCGAAATTTTTCTGCTAACATCCTAATTTCTTCGCAACTAATATTTTTTTGAATGAAATTAATTGGTCGTAGTCCCGTTGTGGTGTGAATTGTATTGTTATAAAATATTATGGCTTTTCTAACTCTTTCGTCGAGGTCTTCTTTGTCTATTTTATCTACTTCCATTATACGAAGGTGTTCATTTAAAGTACCGTGTAATCTTTCTATGTCGCTAATCCCTGTTTTGCTACCCGCTGTAGTTACATGGCGTTCTATGTTGTTTTCTTTTAAGAATAGCTCTACTGAGTTATGGAGCATACAGCGTTCATTGTCATATATAAGTTTGTCCATTTTTCCTAAGTACATTATTCTTTCTTTAATTGACTTCAATATTGAGATCCAAGTTCTATCGTTTAATTTATGCAGGGTTGCATATTTACTGAATTTGTCTATAGTGGTAAGGTACATCACGTTTCTGATAGGAAACCAGATGTCGATGTGGACTATTTTATTAAAAGAGTTAGGGCTTTCTGAAATTTTTAAGGGAATTTTTATGGGATGCCGATCGTGTTTAGCTAGGGTGCATGTTTCGCAATTGTTAATAAAAATTGTAATTAGTTTTAGTAGGTCGGGATGATAGTACTTTTCTTTTAGTTCTTGGAACACTTCATTTATGCCTCGATGGTTATTTTTTAAATGCTCTTCTTTTATAATGGATAAGACTTGTTCTTTATCGGATATATCGATAAGTTTTATATTTGATTTCACTAATTTTAGTTTTTTATTGCTAGAAAAGTTAGAAACGTAAAGGTCTTGGAATTTCACGAATAATTCAGTATCGTCGCAGTTTATTTATTATAACCCTCTTCATGATTTCAAGTAAATCGGTATTTGCGTCAATGGTAATAATATTCTGAATTTTTTTTCTTTTGATTACAGTTCGAATTTTTTCTTTTTCTCCTTTTGTGAGATATATCTGATTTTTATACAAATTAATAGCTCTATCGGTAATGTAGATGTAGTTTGTTTCATCTTCTTCCGCACTGTGAATTGTCGCGGCTGTTGAGGAAATTTCATTATTTTCATTTTCTAAACTTTCTATGGTTTCAGATGTATTTGGTTCGTTTATAGTTAAATTTATGCTATGGTGTAATACGTCAGTCTCGATTTCGGTGTTGATAAATCTGCTTAGTCCATCTGCAACGTGGTTTTCTTTACCTTTGAGATATGTTATGTTAAAATCATACTCGTTCAACTGTAATTTCCACCGTTGCAATTTCATATTGGGTTCTTTTATATTACTAAGCCAAACAAGTGGCTTATGATCAGAACTTACTACGAATTTCCTTCCATACAGATAAACGCGAAAATATTTTATTGCCCATACTATTGATAAAAGTTCTTTTTCGATAGTAGAATATTTAATTTCGTGGTTATTTAAAGTACGCGACGCGAAGCAAATTGGGT
Source organism: Dolichopus griseipennis (assembly GCA_963082915.1). Classification (NCBI taxonomy): domain Eukaryota; kingdom Metazoa; phylum Arthropoda; class Insecta; order Diptera; family Dolichopodidae; genus Dolichopus; species Dolichopus griseipennis. The sequence continues at coordinate 185,222,834 of OY720441.1, read as the reverse complement.
GTTGGTTTTGACTTAGTACCGCTCCGATTGCGTAATTGGAAGCGTCTGTGAAAACGAACGAATTCAAAACGAATTCCTTATTAAAATTAGGACTTTTAAGTACGGGGTCATTATTTTTTTTTCATCTTTTCAAAGGAATTAATGTAATCTTGATCTAATTTATTCACTTTTGCACCTTTTTTTAAAAATTTTACCATAGGATACGCAACTCTTGCGTAGTCCTTTATGAACTTACGGTAATAACCGGTGATTCCAAGAAATTGTTTAATTTCCTTGGTGGTACTTGGAAGTTTCATTTTAAGAATAGCTTCAATTTTTTTATTGTCTGGTTTTATACCGTTGTTAGTAATAATGTGTCCTAAATAGTTTGTAGATTGTGCTGCGAATTGGCACTTATCTATCTGTATTTTTAAATTTGCGTCCTTTAAGCGTTGTAAAATTTTCCTAATTGAGTCTAAATGTTCCTCTATACTTGTTGAAAAAATTAAAATGTCATCTAAGTAGACGACACATATTATGTTAATATATTGCTTTAGTACATCGTTAATAAGTCGCTGAAAGGTAGCCGGCGCGTTTTTTAAGCCGAACGGCATTCAATTAAATTCGTAATGGCCATTTGCGGTTGAAAACGCAGTTTTAGCACGGTCCTTATGGTCAACTTCTATTTGGTGAAACCCTTTCGCCAAATCGATAGTAGTAAAGTAGTTACATTTCCCTAATTTATCAAATATTTCTTCAATATTTGGAATAGGGAATTTGTCTTCTACGGTTTGTTCGTTTAATTTTCGATAGTCGACTACTATTCTCCATTTCTGTTTTCCTGAGTTGTCCGCTTTTTTGGGAACAACCCATATGGGAGAATTGTAGGGACTATTGCTGGGTTTTATGATGTTCTGCCTCAGCATTTCCTTAATCTGACTATCTACTTCCTGGCGGTGGATTTCAGGGTACCGATATAGTTTATTGTAAATAGGTCTATCAGTTTTTGTAATTATTTTATGCTTTATTTTACTTGTAAATGATAGACCTTCTCCTTCCTTGAAAAATAAATTTTGGAAATCTAACAGCAGATTTTTCAACTTGTGAAAATCTTTTTTGTTTAAATGACTAGCAAAATTTTCGTATGGAATTTTATTGTTATTATTATCTCTTTTTTCAATAAATGTTTCTTCGGACTTGCTATTGTAACAATTATTAGCGTAAATTTCTTCATTAAAGTTTAAAAATATAGGGATAGTAGCGTTATCTGTTAGTAAACGTCTATCTTTGTAATCGATTATTGAATTTAATTTCACTAGAATATTATTTCCTATCAATCCATCGAATTGGTTGTGGAAATCGTAATCCAAGAATTTTACGAAATAATTTGTTAAATTAAATTCTTTAAATAGTGGAATTCTGTATTGAATATTACTTTTTATGATACGACCGAGAACCTTTAATGTATGTGAATGTTCATTTAGCTTCCACTTTGGATTACACAGATTCGGATTTAAAATGCTGTGCTCGGCACCGGTATCAATAATGAATTTTAGTTTTTTAACTGGGGTATTAATGGTTATATAGGGTAGGAGTTTTGGGCTCTTGTTCGAAAATTTCTAGGAACATCGTTTGTTGTATTTACCAAAGTATCCATTGGTTCAACTTCGTTTCTATTTCTACTTTGTCTATTGTAGCTATTACTAGATCTACGGGATTGAATACTTCTTGTATGTTGCATTTCTTGATGATTTCCGTTATCATTATTACTAGAATTATTGTTATTCGATTCATAGTTATTATTTCTATAAAAATTAGGAGAGTTATTATTTCTATGAAAATTAGAAGAGTTATTATTTCTATAAAAATTAGAAGAGTTATTATTTCTATGAAAATTAGAAGAGTTATTATTTCTATGAAAATTAGAAAAGTTATTATTTCTATAGGAATTTGGGTTATAATTATTATCATAATTATTTCTGTTTTGATTGTGAGAATTATTTTGATTATTATAATTGCACACATTTCCATTAGTTTTTATGTTAGACAAAGAAAGATATCCGAATTCTTTTAATGTTTCATAAGCTTCGTCCAAAGTAGTTGGGTTTCTACATGCAATAAGATTTCGAGCTAATAGTGGTAAATTTTCTCTAAAATGTTTAAGAGCTATTCTACTATTTCCTTGTATTTCGTTATTATTTATTTGTCCTGCTAATAAACGTGTATTATTTATTCTTAATAAGAGTGAACTTATTTTTCTATAGAAAATTTCTATGGTAGAAGTGCAACGTGTAGTTCTCAATTCGTCTAATAATTCGGAGACAGGAGTACGCTCTCCATAATTTCGGATAAGACTTGCTTTTATACTGTCCCAATTGTCCATTATACCGTCTCAAATCAAACAAAAAAAAAAAAAAAAAAAAAAAAAAAAATTAGTGCACAGTGAAATTATAAAAACTAATTTTAATAAAACAAAAACTAATATTAATACTGTTTAAATTAATACTATAAAATTATCAAAAAAAAATTTTAAATAATACGGTGAATAAAATCAATTATAAAATACCGATAATTATTTAAATAACAAAAAAAAAAAAAAGAAAAAACTATCTATCTAAATGTGTAAAATTATTTAAGTTACTAAAAACTATTTAAAGAACAATGTGAAGAACAATTTTTTATTAAAACTTTAAAAATAAAAAACAAAAAAAAAAAAAAAAAACAAAAAGTAATACATTGCAGTTTGTCAAGTTCAAAGCATTGTATCTAAACTCAAGGTCAGCTCTAATTTCATTCTCAACTCTAAAACAACAAAAAAAAAAAAAAAGAAAAAAGAAGAAAAACATCTCGAGCAACTAGGGCATCAAGTTCCAACTGAAGATCAACAAAAAAAATAATTAAGAACAAAAATCTACAATAAATGCAAGTACATATTTACTTATTTAATAGCTTATAAAATTTTTTTTTCTGTAACTATAGTACATAATAAGTACAAAAAGAAAAAAAAAATCTTAGACTTAAAACATTAAAATAAAATTACTTAATAGATATTAGCTTTAAAATTTTTAACTTTAAAATAATTAAAATAAACTTAAAAATAAAACAAAAATATTAGATATTAGCTTTAAAATTTTTAACTTCAAAATAATTAAAATAAACATTAAAATAAAAGTAATTATTAAATTAAAATAAAACTAATTATTAGATATTAGCTTTAAAATTTTTTTTTAACTTTAAGATCAATTTAAAACTTTAAAATAAAATTAAGTAGTAGATCCTTGTATAGAAAAAAAAAAGAAAAAAGAAAATTTTTAGCCTCGTTTCCTTCGATTTTATCTAAAATGTACCCTATAGCGATTGGTTGAGCGACATTATTTAAAACATTTATTAACGGAACTAGTGTGTCTATTCGGTTGACAAATGACAGCAAATTATTTTTGCTACCATTGAAGGGAGTGACATAAGAGATTTGTTTGGCGACGTAAGACAATGCATTAAGAACTTGATTATCCATTTTATTTTGTTAAAATGACGGATCTTTTGACAACAAAAAATTTTACAATTTAATTAAATAATGAAATTTATAATTTTAATAAATTTAGGTAAACAGTTTATTTTAGAATTTAGAGTTTTTAAATTTTAAAGCTAAAAATTTTCTTTTTTCTTTTTTTTTTCTATACAAGGATCTAATACTTAATTTTATTTTAAAGTTTTAAATTGATCTTAAAGTTAAAAAAAATTTTAAAGCTAATATCTAATAATTAGTTTTATTTTAATTTAATAATTACTTTTATTTTAATGTTTATTTTCATTATTTTGAAGTTAAAAATTTTAAAGCTAATATCTAATATTTTTGTTTTATTTTTAAGTTTATTTTAATTATTTTAAAGTTAAAAATTTTAAAGCTAATATCTATTAAGTAATTTTATTTTAATGTTTTAAGTCTAAGATTTTTTTTTTCTTTTTGTACTTATTATGTACTATAGTTACAGAAAAAAAAATTTTATAAGCTATTAAATAAGTAAATATGTACTTGCATTTATTGTAGATTTTTGTTCTTAATTATTTTTTTTGTTGATCTTCAGTTGGAACTTGATGCCCTAGTTGCTCGAGATGTTTTTCTTCTTTTTTCTTTTTTTTTTTTTGTTGTTTTAGAGTTGAGAATGAAATTAGAGCTGACCTTGAGTTTAGATACAATGCTTTGAACTTGACAAACTGCAATGTATTACTTTTTGTTTTTTTTTTTTTTTTTTTGTTTTTTATTTTTAAAGTTTTAATAAAAAATTGTTCTTCACATTGTTCTTTAAATAGTTTTTAGTAACTTAAATAACTTTACACATTTAGATAGATAGTTTTTTCTTTTTTTTTTTTTTTGTTATTTAAATAATTATCGGTATTTTATAATTGATTTTATTCACCGTATTATTTAAAACAATTTTTATTTTTTTCACCGACTGCGCCAGTTTAGAGAGAGAAAAATTAAGGTTCTTATTATGTTGAATCGCTTTTATTTTCTGATTTATTAAAAGTTTATAAAATGTACAATAGGTATAAAAATTAGTTTACTAAGCATATTTGAATTTTAATAATTAAAACGCGTTGCAATGTGATCACTTTATAACGTGGTCACTATGCAATGAGTTTTGTGTATGTTAATTTATGGGAATCAAAAAAATAGAAGATTATACCGGATGCGCATGTTATTATTAATGCGCGTGGGAATTTGTTTAGGGAGGAAAGGTGAACGGATAATTTTATATAACAATATGATTAAAAAAAAGCAAGATTTTTTAAAACAGCACATTTTCAAAATTACACAGTGTTTCATAATAAGTATTTTATCATTTACTTTTATAATACTTTAATATAGTTATTTCATCAATCCAGTTCTGATTTCAAAAAACGAAAGTTCCATACTAAAAGCCTGATTAAAACAATCGGTACATATAACATGAATTGTACTTTGGAAAAATATTTCTTGTAATTCAAAATTTTGTTGAATATAAAAATTTAATCACAATTTTAGGATTAAAAGAATGTAAAAAATTAAAATTTAATTAAAAGAATTAATATAACTAAACTTGAAAATAAGTAAAGAAACAGTCAGTCTGTGCAACCGACTACCCTACACCTATTTGGTTCAAATTTAATGAGATGTCCATAAGTCATTTTAACACCATAAAAGCTGTTATTAATTTGATCGTAAGACATAGCTAACCAAATTAACTTTATAATACTAAAAACATTTTCTATTAAAAAATATTACAAATTCTTACTAATTTATCTATTTAAAAATATTAAAAAACAAAAAAACTTGAAATAAATGAAAATATATTTATTTCTATTCAATTAAAAAAGGAAAAAATTTTAATTATTAAATTTTGTAATAAAAAGCTAATCAATTTCAAAATTTTTCAAAATTGCAATTATTTTAAATAGTTAGTTTATATGCAATAAATTCATTTCTAAAATACAATTACAAATTTAGACCTTTTCATATAATTCATTTAAATATAAAAATAAATTTTACACAAATTCAGCAACCACCTTTGAACATAGCTGAACCACTACAATTAAGTACTTTCATTACTATAGTAACCTAGACTTTAAATTTCATCAAAATAGCAGCATTTTTTTTTTGAATTATGCTGTTTTTGTTATGCTGATTAATATTTGTTAGCCCTTGAACTTTTCAAAGGTTCCAGAACCCAAAACCATGGTACGATTTCGCCCATATGCAGTCATACTTTAAATACTGGTTAACCAATGTACACAATTGGAACGTTCTATCTTAATTTTAAGTTACTATTTTTATTAATTTCGATGATAAAGTTTTACACATTGGGGGTTCTGAGAGGCGCACTGAACCATCACTCCGATTGATCCAAAATTAGGGGAACGCGCAGGAAATAGTAAAGAACACCATGTGCGAAATTTGAAGCTTCTACATTTGTTTAAAATAACGATCTTTATTAATTTCGAAAATACGCTTAAGGTCTTCGAAACTGTGTGGCTGGTCCCCAACCCATTACTTCAATTGATCCCAAATTTCAAGGACACTAAGGAAATAGAAAGAGACACCCTGATACCAAATTTGGAGGTTCTATCTTCATTGGTTTCGGAATTATGCTCGTTTGGCCTAAATACGATAAAAAAGTTCTAGGTTCCGAACCCATGGTCCAATATCGACCGTACGCTAGCCCCGCCGTAGTTTCATTACTGGTAACCTACAGCACAAAATTATTTTATTTATTTATTTTATTTTATTTATTTTGACTCATGCTTAACTCAAACACGTTACAATTATTACTTAAGACTAACAAAGTGAAATAAAAAATTGAATATTACAATACTAATTAATTCAAAATATTTATTAAACAATCATTAGCACAAAAAAAAAAAAAGGAAAAATCAATTAAATTAAAAATCATTTAAAAATCATTTAAAAAAGTAACAATTTCATTAACATTTTTCATTATAATAATAGTTAAAGGTTTAACAATAAACAAAATTATTAAACAAATATAAGTATAAATTTAATATGGAAAATAAACAAAAATAAATAATAAACTAAAGATACTCCCAAAAATTCCAAAAATTTTTCAAATGTACCATAATTAGTACGATGAAACTGGGGATAAAACATGTTATGTGTTCTTAATCTAGAAACTGGACAAAAGACTACCCCGTCAAGTAATTGCGTAGAAACAATATTGCCTCTGAGTAGTTCTGTTGAAAATATTATATCGGCAACTTCTCGACGTTTTTCGAGAGTGTTAAGATTTAATAAATTTAGCCGATGCTCATACGGTGGAAGACTTAACGGATCTTCCCAAGGCAGACGACGAAGAGCAAATCTAAGAAATTTCTTTTGGATAAATTTAATCCTATTAACATGGACTTCATAAAATGGATTCCAAACCTGACTGGCATATTCCATATTGGGTCTTACCAAGCAAGTATAAAAAGAATTAAAAACATAGGGGTCTTCAAATTCTCTTACCCAACGCTTGATAAAACCAAGCATAGAATTTGCTTTATTTAATATATAGGTTTAATGAGGTTGAAATGATAGTTTACTATCAAAAAATACTCCCAAATCTTTAATTAAAGCAACAGATAGAATAGTTTGATTATTAAAAGAATAAGTATGTGATAATGGATTTAAACGACGTGTAAAAGAAATAAAAGGACAATTAGTTATGTTAAGAAGAAGGTTGTTATTAATATAGCAGTTATGAAAACGATTTAAATCATCTTGTAAAGCTAACGAATCATCTAATGATACAATTTTTTTTAAAATCTTCATATCATCGACATTTATTTTAATGTGACTGTTGTAAATTAAAGAAGTAACGTCGTTTATCGAAATAATAAACAATAAAGGGCCAAGATGACTACCCTGAGGAACCCCAGTGAGAGCCAAAAATGGGGTCGAAATTATAGATCTAAATAGAATTGAATAGCCCCGATATGAAAGATATGAGGAAATCATTTAAAATGTATGAGGGAAAACCTAATTTTCTTAATTTAAAGATGAAAATATTGTGAGAAAGAAGATCAAATGCTTTACTAAAGTCAGTGTAAATTACATCAGTTTGCCATGCCATGTTAATACAGCGATAAAAAGGTGACGCAGTGATCATAAATAGAATCAAAAACGATTAATTCAAAAAGTTTGGGAATCGAGGATAATTTTGCTATCGGCCGATAATTAATAATGTCATTTTTATGATAATATTAATATTAGTAAGTGTAGTTTTCGGAAAATTTTCAAGGTGAGAAAAATTAGCTTCGTGTAAAGAAAAGGTTGAAGTAGAGTAACTAGAAAAAAAAATTCGCGAAAAAATTCACAAATAATTTTGGTGACATTACTAACAGAATTTTTATAATTAAAAAAGGCTGGATATTGATCACTTCTATTTTTAGAGTTTACAAATTTCCAAAACTGTTTTGAATTGGCTTTAATATTCGAAGACATGTTACGAACATAATTTGAATAAAGATTATCAGTCAATAATTTAAATTCATTAAACAGAGTCAGAAAAAAGTTATAATCATAATTCGAGTTACTTTTAAGAAATTTACGCCAAGCTTTATTTTTTAAAGTTTTAAGAATTTTATTAAACCAGGGTGGACTAGATTCGTAGTATCAACTACTAGGGGAACAAATTGAGAAAAAGAAGACCGAATAATTCCATAGAAGTTATTAACTGAATCATTTACATTAGAAATCAATAAAAAATTATGAGAGTTCAAAAACTTATTAACATCATCAAAATTGGATTTTACCAAATTAAAACGATGTGGTAAAGATTATTCAGCTTTCGCAGGGGATAAAGAACAAAAGGAAAAACAAATAGGGGCTGATAGGGATCAATTTTAACTAATTCAATAGAGCAGTCAAGAATAACCTAATCGTTCCAGTTCGTAGTGAAAATAAGATCAAATTGATTACCTCTATAATTAAATATCGAAGATACTTGTTGAAGGTTAAAGGAGTTTAAAGAATCTATTACTAAGCACTCAATATTACTACTCAGTTCTTTTAGTACGTAGTAAGGCTCTTCATCATGAGTAATCCAACTGATATTAGGTAAATTAAAATCACCACATAGGATGATATCATCATTTGCGTTGATTTTGCTAATATAAAACAAGTTCAAGATTAGAAGCTAGAGGAATATAACAGTTAGTAATTATTAAACTATTGAACTCCAATCCAACTTTAATGGCCATAATTTCAGTATTTTTAATTAATTCAGTTTGAGAGCATATCAATTCTGAGGCCAGAGTGTCCAGGTCAGGAAGTGTGTTTTTTCTTGCGATTAATACTCCTCCACCTTTAGAAGTATTATCCAAAGAAAAGGAACCATATCTATCCTTTCTAAAAACATAAAAAGATAAAAGTTCTAAATTGTTAATTGAAGAAGTAAGCCAAGTTTCGGTTAAAATAAAATTGTCAAAGTCTAAAATCGTAGAATTAGAGAAAACCGTTTTCGTGCGTAGACCTCTTACGTTTTGGTAATAGATTAAAGTATTGCAAGGATTAACTAAATTAAGTGGAGGTAAATTAATGTTAACTAGATTTTCTTTCACTTGGGACGAAAGTACTTATCATGATTTTCCCTTACCCTTTGAAGATAATTAATTCTATTTGACGAAATATGAGAACCATATGACTTAAGATCATTCAACACATTTTCGGCTGAAATTCCAAATGTGTCATGATATCTTATAAAAATATCACGCAACTCATTAACATCAGTTTTCAATCTTTCTTGTTGAATTGCAATTTTCAGTGATGTATTAGTTTTTCAACCTATACATACATCATTAGACTTATTATGAAGATAGGCTAGATAAAGTCTAACATTTTCAAAAATTCTACTATCCGTGAGTGTGGCTAAAAAATACCTGGTATTATTATTATCTTCTAAAGATTTGAGTGTAACCTTAACAACAGGTGGCAAAAACGGGTCTAACGCCGGTGGTAATGTAATTATTGAATTAGAAAAACTTGAAGAATTTTAAACTTTCAGCACTTGAGCTTTTTTTGGTAATAATGATTTAACATGAGGATTTAATGTTTCACCTTGAACAAAGTTTTGGTACTTTGTAAAAGTGGAAAAAAATTTTTTTTTTAATTTAGAGATTTTAGTTTTAAGAAAAGAATCACTAACATGCTTATTTAAGGAGGATTTTGAAGTGAAGAATTACTTAATTTATATTTAATTAGTTACTTATTATTAGGAGTTGTATGATTAGTATTCTGTAAAGAATTCTTACTATTATGATTACTAGAGTTTAATTGATTAATTTTATCATAAGAAGTAGGAATTGTTATTGGAAGGTCAAGAAGGCTATTAATGTTATTTACTTTAGAGTTTGTGTTAGCAGTAAAATTAAGTTTTATAAGGATCACTAGGAGGAACTATAGGTACATCGAGAAGATTTATTAAATCATTATCTATATTGTTTAATTTAACTGTATTTGAATTTTTAGTATAATTAGGAGAAAATTAGTGTTATTAGGATTATTAGAAGATTTAGAAAGATTATAATTTGCATCTATCATTGCATCTATCATTGATTAATCGAAAATTTGGGATTACCTTTAATCCTTAGCTGCTTTGATATAGAAGATCGCTTGGGCTCAGCTCGCAAAGGTTTAGTAGGTCGTTCTGTTGTAACATGACTATTTGCCAAAATAACTGCATCCGAAGTCCAACTAGTAGTATGTGGTCCAATTTTGTCCCTAATGTAACCATTGTTAGGATCCAATAACAACTGCATTGTACCATATGGCCCAATTAATTTAAAACAGCAAAATTTAATTTTTTTTCTTTTTATACGATTTGGATTACGATTACCACAGGAAACAGAATTGACACGAAACTCATCTTTTATAAACTGGAGCATTTTAATACAATCAAAGGAGCGTGGAGTTTCTTTAATACAAATAGATGAGTTTTTTTAACTTTTCAATATTATCTGAAGAGAGGTTAAAATTATGTAGTTTAGATATTCTACGATCCCACTCATCTTCAGTCCATATAGTCCCAAATTTATGTACAATTATTGGATCCGTTTGAATGCCAATATCACAAGTTTCCAAAGTATTTTGCGGTCGAAATTCACGTGTTATAAATGTACTCTGGATTCCTTTATTAAATGTTTCCACCTTTTTGGAGTTAGAATCTTGAAGGTTAGTTAGCAACTCCAATAAGAATAAATTCGTAGAATTATGTTAAGATTCTAGTTTATCAATAAAGGAATTATGTTAAGAAACTAGCAATTTATTAAATGAAGAAACATGTTGGCGACTGGAACCAGCTTCGTTGAAATCTCTTACATTATTTTCCAAATTAGCAAATATTTAGGCAGAAATGAGAGAATTTCCTTTTTCATTTTTTGCGTTGTAGAAGTATCATAAGTATCAATATTTTGACCAGCATCCCGGCTGCAAAGCCCATCAAACGATTTCGCCATGTCCTGGAAAGCGTTTGTATTATTTACTATGACGTTATTTGTTTTTTTGCATAAACACGTTTTCTCATTTTCAAGTTCAGTGATTGATTTGTGAATATTGTCGAACATTCCGCACAAAAAACCTTCATAGTTTTGACAATCTTCACAAATGAAAAATGAGTAAAGGGATGGATAGTACCATGCATACACCATGTAACTTTCTTCTATAAAAAGCTTTGCATAACACGAATTTCCTTTTTTTGTCAAAATCGAAGCAATTCTCCAAATCGCATTTGTAACTCATTATACCCGTGCATACATATATGAACATCGGGTATATTAAAATTACTCCTCCGTTTGTAACGCATCGAAATAGACGAGCTAGATTTAGTTTCAAGGGTACGCATCGAATCAGCATCGAAAAGTGAATCGATCTAGCTATGTGTGTCCGTCCGTCCGTCCGTCAGCACGATAACTCAAAAACTATAAGAGCTAGAGTTCCGAAACTTCCACAAAGTAATTTTTAGACACTTTGTAGGTTCCCTATTGTTTTTTGTTAAAATCGGACAAGGGCTTCGGGTAGCTGCCATACAAATTTTTTGAAATTATCTGAATATTTTCAAAATTAATAACTAAATAGAAACCAAATATAAAACGAGGAAGATTATAGTTGCCCTTGTCAACTTTTAGATACCCGTGCATACCCACTAACCGTTATTTATTTCCTCTATGCTATTATAAATATTACAAAAAAAATATAAGAAAGTAAAATAGTTAAAAAAAAATTTACCTTTTTATCCCATAATTTTAGCTTAAAAAAAAAATTAAATTTTTAATTCCATTATACTACCATAATTTTTGCTTAAAAACAAAAAAAAAAAAAAACAAAACAAAAAAAAATAGCCCGCCCTAAAAGTTGGTCCGAGTGATGTCCAACTTTGCCAACTAACTTGCCCTATTACTTTATCTGCCCAGTTTTGATTTTAACCTCGTAGCTTCATTAGATTCACAGTTATCGAATTGATTACTTTGTATGGCAGTTGCCCGAAAATGAAGTCGTAACATTTTGAAACTTCATATAAGTTCTTGATTCATTATAAAACTAACCGTGTGTAATTTTCATCTTCCTGGTATAATTACTTTTGAAGAAATTCATATTGATTTAAATAAGTTGTGTGGCAGCTCCCCGAAACCTTGATCTGGTCTTAACCAAAAAGAATAGGGAACCTAAAAAATATCCCAAAAATGTTGTGTGTGAATTTCAAAACTCTTGCTCTAATTTTTCAATTCCATCTCTTATAATTAATTTTTAATTCACGAATATATTAAACTTAAGCCAAATCAACTTCATATGATCATATTCATATAATAATCATCATGATAGATCATACTCATCATATTCATATATGATTCATCATATATATTCATAATTATCTATCAATATCAATCAGCCATTTACTTAAAAAAATCTTTGTCATCTTTTTTTTTGCTTATCTTAAATAAACTACGCATCATTTAAATCATATGAAATTCTAACTCGAAATCGTTATCTATACAAAAAAAAAATAAACAAAAAAACAAAAAAACAAAAACAAACAAAATTCATATAATTTCATGTTAAATACTTCATGTTAAAATTTTTGTATGAAAATATTGGAGTTAAAAAAGTTAGCTGTTCGAGAGCTACCCGAAGTTTTGGTCCGATCTTAACCAAAAAAAATAGGGAACCTAGAAATTGATTGAAAAATATTTTGTGAAAATTTCAAAACTGTAGCTCTTTTAGTTTTTGAGTTATCGTGCTGACACACAGACGGACGGACGGACGGACGGACAGTCACACATAGCTAGATCGACTAATTTTTCGATTCTGAGCCGATACGTACCCTTGACACTATATCTAGCTCGTCTAGATCGATGCGTTACAAACGGAGGAGCAAATCTAATATACCCGATGTCATATATGTATGCACGGGTATAAACAGACAAAATGTAATCAAATTATTAATCGCTTCATGGTGTAGTAGTTAGGACATTCGACTTGTAGTCAAAACGTCTCGGTTCGAAACCAGGCTGGGGCAAAAGTTTTTTTTTAATTCATTTTTTGTTATCTATATTTTTATTGTAAAATATATTCATTTATTTTATGTATTAAAAATTTTATTTTACAGAAAATTTGACGGAAAACCCATTTATATTAAAAATTATTCATTTTTTTAAATATTTTTATAAAAAAATTCAAAACTGTTATTAAAAACAAACAATTGATACCATAGAAACTATAATTATTTACAAAAAAAAAAATGCATATGAATAAAAACTCGTTATGTAGGAAAAATATTTATCGGTTAGGACATACGACTAGTAGTCCAATGGTCTCGGTTCGAAATCGGGCTCGGGTAAAATTCTTTTTTTTTAAATTCATTTTTTGTTATCTAATTTCTTTTTAATAAAACATATGTTGTGTATTTTCATTTATTTTGTATATGAAAAATTTTATTTTATAGAAAATTTGACAGTAAACTCTTATTTATATTAAAAATTATTCATTTTTTTTAATATTTTATAAAAAAATTTAAAACAGTTATTAAAAACAAACAATTGATAGCATAGCAACTACAATTAATTTTTCAAAAAAAAAATTAATATAAATAAAAACTCGTTGTGTGGGAGAAGTATTAACGGGTTCATGGTGTAGTGGTTAGGATATACAACTAGTAGTCGCAACGTCCCGGTAAGAAACCAGGCGGGGACAAAAAATTTTTTTTTTAAATTCATCTTTTTTTTTTTAATTCATCTTTTTTTTTGATTAAAAATAAAAAAACAAATATTTTGAATTTTCTGTCAAACAGTTCAATTGCAATATATGAAATTCTTATTTATATAAGACATAATAGTGCACGCACGAGTATCTAAAAGTTGACAAGGGCAACTATAATCTTTCTCGTTTTAAATATAAATTTATAACATGTTAAAAAAAAAGAAAACAAAGGTTAACCAAGTTTATTCACTTTAAAAATTTTAAGTCTATAATTATAAATTAATTAATCAAAGTGATCAAATTACTTTTAAGCATATGCCAAAACAAATAAAAAAAAAATATAAAAAAGTTTTTAAATAAAAATTAAGTTAACAACTTAGAATTATGAGTGTCAAATTACATACAACAATTGCACCACAATAAATATTTAATTTTTATTATTTTTTTTTTTTTTTGTTGACTAATTAGAAAAAGAAAGACACTATAACAAAAAATGTTCAGATTTATTTGTATTTTTTCTTATTATTTTAAACTAGCTGTTGATTTGTCACAGAATGACGGAAGGTCAATTGAAAGAAGAACTTTTTCTAATTAAAAATTATTTCTAATTTCATTATGTACATTATGGTAAAAGTATGTCAAATAAAGTTGCTACCGTTACATTTTGTATAACGCACATTATGCTTCGATTTTAGTAATAGATACACAGAAAATAAATAAATGACTCATATAATTTCTTGTTGTCTCTTAAAAACTTTAAGATGAATAAGTTAGTTAGTCTACTTTTTGTATGTTTCGTATTTTATAAAATTTTGGGGTCGTTAGTTCAAATACCTTCTTCGTATAATTTTTTTTTAATTTCAATTAATATTTTTTTTTATTTAAGTGCGTACTTGCCTAAATTAAATAAATTAATAAAAGATTTTAAATTTTTTTATATTTTTTGTTTCAATAATGATATATTTATCCATTTATTAATGTTTTGTATATATATTTTTAATGATGCTATACATTTTATATTGTTTCCTTTGTTTTGATTCAAATCAAAAAACTTGTTTGTTGCTAACATTCTATGTACCTACTATTTATATGTACATAAAATTATATTAAATAAATGTTGATTTTTTTATTTGAATTGAATTTTGCATTATCAAATGCAAATTATAAATCTTATTTTGAATTTTTTTAATATACCTAATTTAGTTTAAATAAAATTTATTTTGTTTCGCCTCTATGGTGCATTGAACTCAGGTATTGTATATCCGAAGCCACTTGCCCAAACTTAACACCATTTTCTTCCACTTTTAAGTTTTTTTTAATAGAAAAATAATTAAAAGATTATGAGAGAAAGATGCAGGGATGGAGGATAGATGAGGGAAATTTGGAAATTACATTGATACATTGCTTGCTTTATTAGCTTAAGCAAAGCAAGCAATGCATCAAAGGGAATAATTAAGACTTACTACACAATGGTTCATGTGAAGCATAGTCTTCTTATTTTTTTTTTATAAAATGTTTTACTATTTATTTAAAATTTCCAGAAAATCATCTGTGATTTTTAAAGCTGAAATGAATTAATTCATAAACTAATAAATAAATTTTATTTCATTAGAAAATTTTTTTTTTTTCTTAAAAATAAATAAAATATTTTTTGGCCTGCTTATGATAATTTTGGATACTTTATTTTCTAAAATAAAACACATCCAACCAAACATTAATATTTTATTTTTTTATAATTGAACACATCCAACAAAACATATTTAATTGAATGCGTTTGTTACACCTCATAATGACAAATATATTAATAAAAATAATAATTAATAAAAACCGAAAAATCGCGAAAAGCGTGTGGTTTAATTAAGTAATTCTGTAACACTGATGAAAATTTGATGAAGATAGCGTCATTAGTTGTTGAGTTATCGTGATTTTTGAATGCAACCAGAAATTGGTATAGATAGTTTCTTGCTAAATATTTTGTTTGCGAAAATTGTTTGATACAAAATAACAGTTTTCGATCATCAAGGAACTGTAGCAAAACTATCTACCGTTATTAACAACAATGCAGCTAATTTCCAGGAAATGGAAAAAAAATTTTGAATCATTGAACAATAATTCTAGCATTTTTCCCGGTGATATAAAAAAATATTTGAACGTACAATTAATGGAGTTAAAAAGTGAAATATTATCACTTAAGGGTATTGTTGAGCCGCTATCTGCGCAAAAAAATTTATATCAAGAAGAATTTAAGAATTTGGTAGATAGTTTAAATGAGCAGTAGTCATCTCTAATTGAGTCATCTCAATTGTTAAATTATTGGAAGTTGTAAAAAATAACTCCGCCAACTTTTCAGAAATGGAAAAAAATTTTGAATCGCTAAACAATAGCGTAATTAGTTTCAACACAGACAACAAAAAATTTATTAGAGATATAATAAAAGTTGAAATAGGTAAATTAAAAAATGAAATTTTAATTTCCAATAAATTACCTCAAGATACAAATAACTCACACAATATGGAACTAAAAGATTCAATTGATAACTTATCTAAAATATGTGTTTCTATTTCTGAAAATGCGAGCAGGAATGAGATTTCATTGAGCTTCAGGGATTTAGTTTTGGCTGATTTAGATATTCTCAAGAGTAAAATGGAGGAGATGCAAGAATTTATGAAAAACCACAATAATTCTCATCCAAATCAATACAGCTCAAATAAGTTACCTAAATCATTGTTTGACGAATTTAACGAAATAAATAGCGCTGGGTCAGACAAACTCAAAAATGTAGCAAAGGAAAAACAGGACGATATTTCAATGGATATTGAAAAAGAAACAAAAGTTGTCGATCCACCAGATGCTATAAGTAAGCCGAAATTTAACATAAGAATTTCGAATCTTAGCGTTAACACAACTGAAGTCAAACTGGCCAAATACATAAGAAGCAAGTTGAAATGCGATGATGTTCACTGCAAATTAATAACACCGAAGTGGCTGAAGTATAAACCGAACTATCACACATTTAAAGTTAGTGTTCCGGAATCAAAAGTGAATGAAATTAAAAACAGGAGCTTGTGGCGTATAGGAACCAATATCAGCAGTTTCAAAAGTTTAGGTAAAAATAATTTAAGGACAAACACACAACATTCAATAAACACAAAACATTCTAAAAATAATAAAACAAACACTAAAAATTCAAACAATAGAAATACTAATTTGCCTAAAATTATTAAAACAAAAAATAAACAAATCAAAAAAAAGGATAATAATAATAATAACAATAATAACAATTATAATAATAATAATAATAATAACAATAATATTAATAATAATAATAATAATAATAATAATAATAATAATAATAATAATAATAATAAGAATAATAATAATAATAATATTAATAATAATAATAATATTTTAAATTCAAACAAAACACAACCCATTTTATTAACACAAACACCTATTAAATTTCAAAACTATTTGCCTCCGTCGAACTTAGTTACATATTCACTAAATAAGCCCAATTTAATTGAGACTCCAGCCATTAATACAAGTTCAAGTGCATTGTCTAGCACAATGTGCAATTCAGTCATTTCTGAAAATTCATTTTCAATTTCAAATCCAAATTCAAATTTAATTACAACAACACCAATTACGTCTAAACAAAAATATTCTAACTTCATTCAGGGACAAACCTTTAATGCTGGCACTCCATGTACTCAGAGCTTAAACGTAAACTGTAACACGACTTCAATTAACGATAAGCCAATTGCATCGGTTTCATCCCAATCTATTGCAAGTTTTGTTAATCCTATGTTACCTCCTATAGTCAGATTAACGAAAAATGCTGTAGCTAATGACGATCATACGTATGTTTTATCACGTTTTAGAGATCAAAAAATATACGAAAATGTAAGGCTATATTTAGCTTACTTACATAAGGAGGATGACGACCTTTGTGTAGATGGTAAAACCAAACTCAATATTAAAATTTTTATTGATCAAGAAGGTTTGCCTTCTAACCCTAAGGAATTAATGAAATTATACTTAAAATATCATGAAGGTTTCGGTGCTTCGTCCAAATCGGTTGAAAAAGATTTACAAGCTTATTGTAGTCACCTTAAAAGTAAGAGAATCGGTTATTTGCAAAAAATTAGGAAAAGTAGTAATGATTTTTTTCGTCCCCTTAGCGGAAGAAAATAACATTAACACTAATCTTATTTTAGTAAATACAAGATCTAGCTTTAAGAAGTTAAAACCAACAGATAATAAATGTAATCTTAGTGACAATCTCAAAATCTTCTACCACAACTGTAGTGGTATGAGAGGTAAACTAAAAAAATTATATGTTGATGCTAAGTCTTGTGACTTCGTTGTGCTTGCTATTACCGAAACATGGCTAAACGATTCCTTCATAAATGAAGAAATACTGGACAATAATTGGTCGATTTATAGAAAGGATAGGGACTTTTTCTCTACAAACTGCACCCGTGGAGGCGGTGTTTTACTTGCAGTAAATAATAACCTTTCTAGTATTCCACTAATCACTAGGACCTCCCACACTTTCGATCACCAATTTATTAGAATAAACTTAGGTAATAATTTTCTTTACCTAGGAATTGTTTACTTTCCACCAAATTCTGACAATTCCTCATATTCTGAATTTTTCGATATTTATCACGATATTATATCTAAAATGAATGAGGATGATTCAATTTTTATTTTTGGCGATTTCAATCGTCCATCATTATCTTTTATAGAAGATGATTCAGATAATTTGTTATTACCAATTAACTTTCATGATGAAATTGATTTTGACATTATTTCGGAGTTCTATGGTAATGATTTACAACAAATTATAAATTTTCCAAATAAAAACAATAAGTGGCTAGATCTTGCATTTTCAAATGCATATGACAGAGTGGTGGTTAAACTCGCTGATGATGCAGTCAACCTGTTCACTAACACTCCTCATCATAACGCAGTCATCTTCGAAATTTCCACTTCTATGCCTCAATTTGCGAAATCTTACAATAATAATATTGTATATGACTTTTTTAACGCTGATTATCAAAGCATTAATAATGCTTTATCAATTTTAAATTGGGACGACCTGTTAATACAACAGGATATTAACTCTTCAATCTCTATCTTTTACTTAAAAATATTTGACATAATTAACTGCTTTGTGCCAAAAATTCGTAAAAAAGATAAAACAACAGAACCTTGGCTTAATAGAGAAATTAGGACATTGCGTAATCAACGCAACAAACTTTACAAAAAAATTAAAGTTACGAAGGATCCTAATGTTATTTTACTTAACAGGTACAACGATCTTGTTTTAGAATTTAAACAGAAATCAAATCTAGCATACGATAATTATGTCAATGAAATTGGTAATAAATTAATTACAGATCCAAAAAAGTTTTTTGACTTCATTAATACAAAGCGAAAAACATATGGATATCCAAGTTCTATGTCTAAAGATAATGTTTTTTCTTCTTGCCCTAATGTAATCTGTAATTTCTTTGCAGATTGTTTTCAAAAAGTTTATTGGCCATTAGATTCGCGTATCAATTTCGCTTTTCCTATTTCACTTAATAGATCTAATTCAATTATTACAGATCTATATCTTTCTGAAAACGAAATATTTGAAGCAATTACCAACCTTGATACAAAAAAAGGTGTTGGACCCGACTTGATCCCACCTTCTTTTTTATATAATTGTGCCAATTATTTGACGCAACCGCTTCATTTTATTTTTAATCTATCGCTTTCGACAGGCATTTTTCCGTATGCGTGGAAATCTTCTTTTTTGACCCCCATTTATAAAAAGGGTGACAAAGCTTCCGTCGAAAACTACCGTGGTATAGCTATCTTATCCACTATTCCAAAATTGTTCGAAAAAATTGTAGTTAGTAAAATTACACCCGTCATAAATACAAAATTAAACGAACAACAACATGGATTTAGAAAAGGTCGTTCTACTACAACTAATCTTACGGTTTACACATCGGAAATACTAAATGAAATGGAAAATGGTTATCAAGTTGATGCTATCTACACGGATTTTAGCAAAGCTTTCGATCGTGTGGATCACAATATTTTGCTTAAAAAGCTTGAAACTTTAGGCATTTCAGGTTCTTTCCTCGCTTGGCTTTGCTCTTATCTTACTGAAAGAACTCAAAATATTAAATTTCAAGGTTATTTATCAAACACAATTAATGTCACCTCAGGAGTGCCGCAAGGTAGCCATTTAGGCCCACTTCTATTTAATATTTTTATTTCAGACCTTTCTAGAAAATTAGAGGGTGTATCACATATTGCATTTGCTGACGATCTTAAAATTTACCACGTTATCAAAAACAGTTCTGATTTGGCATTACTTCAATCAAATTTACATTCTTTACAAGAATGGTGTTTCTACAATAAATTAGAACTTAACATAGCGAAATGCAAGGTCATAAGCTTCACACGTAAAAGATCTACAATGTTTTTCGACTATGCAATAGATAACATAGTTCTTGAAAGGGTGTCCAGTATAACCGATCTTGGCATTCTTCTGGACTATAAGCTTAACTTCCATATTCACTATGATCATATGATTTCCAAAGCAAGCAAAATGTTAGGTTTTATTAAGAGAAGAGCTAAAGAATTTAATAACCCAGCAGTAACAAAAGCTCTCTATTGCTCGTTAGTTCGATCTATTCTAGAATACGGTAACATCGTATGGGATCCAGCGTTTCAATTACATTCCAACAGAATAGAATCCGTTCAGAAACAATTCCTTTTGTTTGCCTTGAGAAACCAATATAATCCTACAGACTATTCTACCCTTCCAAGCTATGCTGTAAGACTTAATTCATTGAATATGTTAACCTTATCTTCACGTAGGCAAATGCTTTCATCTTGCTTTACCTTTGACGTCATAAAAAAAAGTATTGACGTTCAATTCTTAGTAAATAAGATTAGACTAAACAATGTAGTCAGAAATACAAGAAACACTAAATTTTTATTAGAAAATACACACAGAACAGAATACGGAAGAAATGAGCCAATAAACAGATGTTGCACTATATTCAATAAACACAGTCATCTTTTTTCATCAGACATATCAAGAAACTCTTTTAAACATAAATTAAAACAGAAATTCCTAAATGACCTAAATACTTAAATTACTTTGTAAACATTTAAAATTTTTTTCAAGTTCAAGTTCATATACATATCACATACATTCCAATTATTTATATCTCATACTGTGTTTTTGTCCTGTAAGCATTTTCGTTTTTTTGTTTTAAAATTTAGTATATAGTACATCTTTTTAATTTTTCATTGTAAATTTTTAACTTAGTAATCAAATTTGTATTTTTTTTTGTTTGTGCATTTTGTTAGCTTTAATTTTTTTTTTGTTTTTTTCAATAGCTGTAAGATATTTTTTGTAAAAATCTTGTTTTGGTTTAATAAAAAAAAAAAAAAAAAAAAAAAAAAAAAAAAAGTATTACAGTTCGTGATAACAATTCAGGACAACTTTAGAACTGACAATCTAACCGTGGTTCCTAAACCGGCTAATACTGTATCTTTATTTGAAGAATTAAGGATAGCCGACTGCTTAGATGAAACGATTGCAAAAAACAAAACTCAGATATCAGACCCCTTTATGGTTCCATCATTAATACCCGTTGAATTTCAAATTTGAGCACCAACACTACAGAACAGCGTTTGGTTGATTTTATAAAGAAAACATTCAATTGTGAAGATATTTACTGTAAATCAAAAACTCCACGTGGGTTAAAATTTTAACCGAAAAATTTTTAATCAACTGTGAAGTGTATCAAAAAATCTAAGACATGGAAATCAGGTACGATAGTGACGGATTTTAAGAATTCAAGAAAGAAAATTGTAAGTAAAACGAGGAAGAGTGTAGTAGAGTAGACTGTGTCAACTCTGGGATACCCGTATGACCGTAACATATACATTATATCATCCGGTTAATTACTTTTGGCTTTATTAAGTGTAGTGGAATACTCATATAAAATAAAGAGTTGTATGGCAGCTACTCGAACCCTCTGTCGTAGACCAACCAAATTTTGCAGAAACTTTGGCCATTTCACTAAACAATTTTTGGCAAAAATTCAGACACCCAGCTTCATTAGGTGGAGAGTAATGCATATATAAAATAAGGAGTTGTATGGCAGCTACTCGAACTCTCTGCCGCAAACCAACCAAATATAGCAGAAACTTTGGCCATTACACTAAACAATTGTTGGCAAAAATTCAGACACCCAGCTCCATTAGGTGGAGAGTAATGCTCATATAAAATAAGAAGTTGTATGGCAGCTACTCGAACCCACTCCACTAGACCAACCAAACTTTGCAGAAACTTTGGCCATAAAACTAAACTACTTTTGGCAAAATTTCAGACACGCAGCTGTAATAGGTACAGAGTAATGCTCATATAAAAAAAGAAGTTGTATGGCAGCTACCCGAACCCATGGACCAAAATGGCTGGATTTAAATAGCGATGACGGCTATTGCAAAAAAACGAATTTGCGAAAATTTCAAGATCCTAGCTCCTTTAGTTTTTGAGTTATCGTGCGGACGGACGGACGGACAGACGGACAGACGGACGGACGGACGGACGGACGGACGGACATACATAGCTAAATCGATTTATTTTTCGATTCTGATCCGATCCATACACTTGAGTCTATATCTACCCCCCCTCCTTCTCTGCGTCACAAACGTAATGGCAAATTTATTATACCCTTTGACTATATAGTCATACGGGTATAAAAATATAGAACAGAATAGTAATTCAAATTTAAAAAATAAAAATAAAAACAAAAATTTAAATTCTAGAAATTCAAAAATAAACCAAAATAAAAATAAAACAAGTAAACCAACAGTCAGTTGGTGCAACCGACTTAGAAATACCCTACACCTGTTTGGTTCAAATTTAATAGGAAGTCCATTAGTCATTTGAAAACAATAAAAGCTGTTATTAGTTTGGTCGTAAAACATAGCTAACCAAATTAACTTTATAATACTAAAAACATTTTCTAATTAGACTATCTATAAAAAAATATTACAAATTCTTACTAATTTATCGATTTAAAAATATCAAAAAAAAAAAAAATTTTAATTAAATGAAAATATATTTATTTCAATCCAATTAAAAAATTTAAAAAATTTTAATTTTTGTGATAAAAATTTAATGTATTTAATAATTAAAATTTTTCAAAATTGCAATTATTTTAAATTGCCAGTTTATGTATCTATCGAAAAGCTTATAAACGCAAAATATGCAATAAATGTACCTTTGAATATAGCTTAAGTACTGTACACAATGTCTTAATTATATATCACCTATGTTAATAATTCAATAAAATATATGATACGATAAAAATTAAATTAAATTAAAAGAACCCTCGTGTATCAAATTTAAAGTTTTTATCTTCATGAATCTCTCGCTTTTCAATTTTGGAATTTCTTAGGAGCCACCTGAACCACCACTATAATTAAGTCTAAATTTCAGGGACAAATAGGAAATAGGAAATATATTCTTTGGTTTCAAAATTATCGATCAAATATAGAATTCGAACTCATTGTCCGAACTCGACCAGAACCACTTACCATGGTACTCTCATTATAAGTAACCTAGAGTTTAAATTTCATCAAAATAGCGGAATTATTTTATGAGTTATACTGCTTTTAAGATATATGTTCAAGGGCTAAGAACTTTCAAAGGTTCCAGAACCCGAAACCATCTTACGATTTTGCCCATATCCAGTCCCCATCATACTTTCAATATTGATGAAATTTAAACTCTAGGTTATTAGTAATGAAAGTACCATGGGAATTGGTTCTGGTCGAGTTTGGTCAATGAGTTCGGATTCTAGAAGCTTTTCATCGACTTGAGGCTATGTTTCCTATTTCCTATGTGTCCCCGAAATTTAGACTTAACTATAGTGGTTCAGCTATGTTCAAAGGTACTTACTACATTTATGTAAAATTTATTTTTATATTTAAATGAATTATATGAAAAGGTCTAAATTTGTAATTGTATTTTAGAAATACATTTATTGCATATTTTGCGTTTATAAGCTTTTCTATTAGGTAGAACAACTATTGACGCTATCTTCATCAAATTTGTGCTGTAGGTTACGAGTAATGAAACTACTTCGGGGATTGCGTAAGTTCGGGATTAGATCATGGGTTCGGAACCTAGAACTTTTTGATCGAATTTAGGCCAAACGAGCATAATTCCGAAATCAATGAAGATAGAACCCCCAAATTTGGTATCAGGGTGTCCCTTCCTATTTCCTTAGTGTCGTTGAAATTTGGGCCCCATTGGAGTAGTGGGTCGGGGACTAGTCACTCAGTTCCGAAGACCTTAAAGCATATTTTCGAAATTAATAAAGATAGTAACTTGAAACAAATGTAGAAGCTTCAAATTTGGCACATGGGTGTTCTTTACTATTTCCTGCGTGCCACTCTAATTTAGAATTAAGGTGGAACTTTGCAATTGTGTGCAAGGTTTAACTAGTATTTAAAGTACAGCGCGGACTGCATATGGACGAAATCGTACCATAGTTTCGTGTTCTGGAACCTTTGAAAAGTTCAAGGGCTTACAAACATATATCTTAAAAACAGCATAACTCAAAAAATGATGCCGCTATTTTGATGAAATTTAAACTCTAGTTTACTAGTAATGAAAGTACCATGGGAATTGGTTCTGTTCGAATTCGGTCAATGAGTTCGGATTATAGAAGCTTTTGATCGATTTGCGTTTATAAGCTTTTCTAATTGGTACATAAACTAACAATTTAAAATAATTTCAATTTTGAAAAATTTTAATTATTAAATATATTATGCATTGATTAGCATTTTATCACAAAATCTGTTTCTGTACTTGTTTAAATTTTTTTGTATTGTTATTTTTATACCCTACCTCCTGAGTCAATATAGCCATGTCGATCCGTCCGTCCGTTATCTTGATGTTGCATAAATGTAGATTCCTAATACTGAAAGTACGGCGGGGATTGCATATGGGCGAGATCGGCCAATGGATTCGGATTCTTTGACCTGTTTAAGGTCTTAAGAACATATATATACATGGGTTCGAGCGTAATTTCGAAACCAATGAAGATAGAACCTTAAAACTCGGAGCACAGATGTATCTTCCTATTTTCGTTGTGTACTTGAAATTTGGGACCAATTGGAGTAGTGTTGTGGGTACCACGTATATCTTTAAAATTAGAAAAGAAATTTGACAAATGTTTTGTGTCCATTACGTTCCTAACATAGGGGATTAATTTGAGTCGCGGTTCAGGTGCCTCCGACACTGTTCTCTTCAAAGATTTAGCAATTATATCTTTCAAATTAATAACGATAGAATCCTCAAATTTGGAATACGAGTGTTCTTTCCAATGTGCTTTCTTATTTAATACTTTTATATTTTTAAAAGGCTAAGAAGGTAATGATATTTTAATATAAAACATATTATGTATTGTATTTTATAAATAAAAAACTAAAATATTTTTTTAAATAAATGAACAAAAATTTTTAATTTTTAATTATTATTAGAAATAGAGAAATATTTACTTTTTCTAAGATACTTTCTGAATTGTGCTACTTTCTAATAAAAACAGTACTTGTATTTGAGAAAAATAAGTCAAATAGTATTATTTTTGAAAAGTATTTGAAATGCTTTTGCCAATACTTCTACTCAAAAAAATATTTGAAAAACAGAGTAATGCTCATATAGAAGAAGAACTTATATCAAAGCTATTCCAACCTACTGCAGTAGACTAACCAAATTTTGTACAAACTTTGGTCGTAAAACTGAACTATTTTTGTCAAAATACTTATTTGGTATTTGAGAAAATAAAAGCAAAAACTTTTACTAAGAAAACGTATTTGAAAATATAGGGCAATACTTTTATTCTAGAAAATTTTCATTTGTATTTAAATATTCGAGTATACTCTACTAATATATTGTCAGACAATAGCGAAGACAATATTTTTACGAAAATTTCGTTCGATACTGTTTCGTATTATATCGTTTTAATTCTCTCATTATTTTTTGGAACATTTTAAAAAAATTTTGAAAAAATGTTCTTATTAGTTTTACTCTGTCCGTATGTTTAAAAAAAACTTTTAAATCGAGAAAAGAAATTTTTTTCACGGGTATGTATTGAAAAAAATATAATTTCATAGAAGAACTTTTTCTTTAGGTCACCCGTTACCAAACTACATCTCCTTAAAGTTGGTAAAAGCCCTATGTTTAAATTGATATAACAAAAGTTATATTAGGTATATTTTCTTTAAAAGACAGTTGATTTTATAAGCTTTTTCAGATTATTCATAAATAAGTAAATTTTTGAAAGAGAAATGTATAAGGTTGTCATACGGTACTGAAAGTTAATGTTATGCACAACTAAATTTTTGCAAAATTTTTGGCCCCAAATATCTTCTATACGGCTCAAGCTAGGGACTTAAATTTGGGGAAAAGTTATATTCTTAAAAATTAGTAGTAGACGGTTAACAAAACCTTTAACCCCGCCCCCTGTTAAGAGCTGTAGGAGGTTGAAAATTGAAATTTTGCTGTTTGTAAACACCTGTTACTTGAACACCTGTACAATTTTTTTTAATATTCAAAATTTAAGGTATTTTATTTCAAAATATGTTGATGGTTTTTCTTACTTTTGAATTCTGAAAGGTACTGTAATTCAAATATCATAATAAGAGTTTTATAATATATGTTTTTAATCAAAAACAGTAAAAAAGATTAGCTTTTATAGGCTTTACAAAAATAACGCGATTAAATGTACAGTATATCCATACGGTACTAAAATTAACCGTTATGCGAAACTCAATTTTTGCAAATTTTTTGGCGCCTCATATCTTCGAATAAGCCCAAGCTAGAGACTTGTAATTTTGGGAGAAGGTAGATCCTCAGAAATTAGGAATCGTTTAAGAATTTTTTGTTTGTCCACATCCCCTTTACGGGCTGTAAGAAGTCGAAAATTGAATTTTTCTATTTTTAAGCACCTGCAACTTAAATACCCGCCCAAATCTTTAATATATCCAAATTTAAAGCTTTAACATTATATTAAAAAGTATATGTTAAAAAGTTTTCTTAAATATAAACGGAAGTTCTGAAAATTAAAGAAAGTGTTTTTCAGTTTTAATCATTTTTGCAAAGATAATAAAATT
Source organism: Dolichopus griseipennis (assembly GCA_963082915.1). Taxonomy (NCBI): domain Eukaryota; kingdom Metazoa; phylum Arthropoda; class Insecta; order Diptera; family Dolichopodidae; genus Dolichopus; species Dolichopus griseipennis. Next base: position 185,195,917 of record OY720441.1, on the reverse strand, counting down.
CTAAGAAAAATTCAAAATCTTTGGTGGAAATCAAAACTTAGTTCCTTCAAAAAAGGAGCTGTCTGGTGTCTCAAGTTTTGACAAAAATAGTTCAGTTTTACGACCAAAGTTTGCACAAAATTTGGTTAGTCTACTGCAGTAGGTTGGAATAGCTTTGATATAAGTTCTTCTTCTATATGAGCATTACTCTGTACGTAATAAAGCTGGGTGTCTGAAATTTTGTCAAAAGTAGTTAACTTTAATAGCCAACGCGTATCCCAGACTTGACACTGTCTATTCTACTACACTCTACCTCGTTTTTAAAAAAAAATTAAAATAGCTTTCTCTACACTATTGACTGATAATGTAACCAGAAATAAATAAAGCATCAAAAACAAATGTATTGAAAAATAAAAAAAAATATTGTACACGCTTCGCATACTTCAATTCCAGAAATAAAGTAATTTCATTATTAAAAAATCCCTATTTAAACATTGTAAACTTAAAACAAGTAAAGAAACAGTCAGTTGCAACCGACTTAGAAATACCCTACACTTATTCGGTTCAAATTTAATGAGAAGTTCATAAGTCATTTTAAAATTATAAAAGTTTATAGTAGTTCGATCGTAAGACCTACCTAACCAAATTAACTTTATAAAAATATTTTCTAATTATTTTATCTATTTAAAAATATTAAAAAACCAAAAAACTTGAAATCGATGTTGGATCCATTTATTTCAATTCAGCTACAAAATTGGAAAAATTTAATTAGCTTTTTATGACAAAATTTCAAAAATTAAAAAATAAATTCTTATTATATGTACCTATTAAAAAAGCTTATAAATGCAAAATATGCAATAAATGTATTTCTAAAATAAAATAACAAATTTAGAATTTTACATATAATTCATTTGAATATTAAGTTCCCTTTTCCTATTTCATAGGTGTAGGGTATAAAACTCACGCTAAGTTGTAAACATATTGAATTTATTGAAACAAAATTGGGTTATTTTAACTTTGTTATATGTTATAATTCGTTAAATATTAACATATTTTATTTTAGAGCTTTTGTTTTTAGAACAGTTTTTTCATACTAAAAATGTTAAAAATGTTTTAAAATTTTTAATTAATGTTTTTATACCCTACACCTATAGCTAAAGGGGTTATTAACTTTGGTATGGTGTTTGTAACGACCTAAAAAAGGGGGTTATTTATGGAAAAGTATATATATTTGTGATCAGCGTGAGTCGATTTAAACATGCCCGTCCATCCGGAATAATAAAATAAATAGTAGTATAAATATGGCGCGGATTGTGTGTCGCCGAGATAGATCCATGGATTCGGATCCTAGATAGAACCTCCAAATTTGGTATGAGGAGGTCTATTCCTATTTCCTTAGTGTCCTTGAAATTTGCGAACAATTGGATTAGTGGTTCGGGGACCACCCATACAACTCCGAAGACCTTAAAACATATCTTCAATTAATAAAGACAAAAACTTGAAACAAATGTAGCAGTTTAAATTTTGTTACTAAGGTGTTTTTTACTATTTCCTGAGTGTCCCCGAAATTTGGGATCAATTTGAGTGTTGGTCCAGGTACATCTCTTGGAACTCCCAAGATTTATAAACTTATTAACTTAACGAAGTTTGGTAAAAAAGTTAACTGGTAGTGAAAGTACGGCGAGGACGGTATATGAGCGACATCGGGCCATGAGTTCGGGTTCTGGAACTTTTGATCGTTTGAAGGGCTAAGAAGCATATATCCAAAAAACACTCAAAAACAAAAAACTTTTAAATTTTAACTGTAGGTTACTAGTACTAAAAGTACGACAGGTATTACAAATGGTGATATCGGCCTATGGGTTCGTATTCTGGGTCTTTTGATGGGTCGCTAAAGAACATACATTAAAAAGCTAAAACTAATGACGCTATTTTGATGAAATGTAAACTCTAGTTTAAACTAGTAATTAAAGTACCACGGGGTCAAAATCGGACAATGGGTTCGAATTCTAGAAGTTTTTGATCGAATTGAGGCCAAATGAGCATAATTTCTAAACCAATGAGGATAGAACCTTAAAATTTGTAGCACATATGTATATTATTATTTTTTGTGTGTCCTTTTAAGACCAATATGAGTAATGGTTCGGGTATCACCTCCAAGATTTCCCAAGAAGCATATTTACAAAATTAATTAAGAAAGAAACCTTACATTTGATACACTAGTGTACTGTTTTGTTCCCATTACGTTTCTAGGGGATTAATTGGAGTCGTGATTTAGGTGCCTCCAACACCCACACTTAGAATATCTTCCAAATTAATAACGATAGAAACCTGAAACTTGTAACATAAGTGGTGTTTTCTATTTGCTTTCTTATTTAATACTTTTATATTTTTAAAAGGCTAAGAAGGTAAATATATTTTAATATAAAAAATTTAATGTGTTATATTTTATAAATTATGGACCGGCTGAGTAGCACAGTAGTTTGAGTGTCAACCTTTCATGCGAAAGGACCGGGTTCGAATCCCAGTGAGAGTGAACAAAATTTTTATCTGGTTTTCGACTCGACTCAGCTACCATTCGCCACTTGGTTCAAAGTAATGGCTTAATTAATAACAAATAATTATATATTTTTAAAAAAAAATACATTATTATATAATATTATATTAATAATATAACCCACAGATATAGAATACCATACAATTCAAATGCAAAATAAGATAATATAAACAGAAATTGTATCTATTTAAACTCTAAGACATTTCTACATGTTATAAGGCGTAGTACTATCTCATGTTTAAATTAAATGTGGAATTCATTTGATCAGTTCTAATACATGAATATACTTCCCTGCTCCGACATGCACATATATAGTTAGCACGTAGAAATGCCGACAAAAAAAAAAATTAAAAACTAAAATATTTTATTAATAAATAAATTAAAATATCTAATTTTTTTTTTTTATTTTATCAAATATTTTATTGAATTATAACCATAAGTTTTCATATAATTAAGAAATCGCTTAAGATACTTAAATTGTGTTCAAATGTTCTTGCTGCATGAACGTAAAGTTAATATTTATATTAAATGAATTATATGAAAAGTTCTAAATTTGTCATTGTATTTTAGAATTACATTTCTATTTAAGATTACCCGAAGTTTTTTGCAATAAAACAAAGAAAATGTTTTTACTTAGACAACTAGGATTAGTAATGTACATCATAGGGAGAAAGTAAAAAATTAGAAACATAAAAATACTGAAATATAAAGCACTATGATTTTATATACGTTACTGTATACACAGTTATTATAAAGGAAAAAGGATATATTCTAGTTTTAGTTATTTGTACATACTTGAAACATGTGCATAATTCATATTGTACTTTTGTAAAAATATAATTGATATAAATTTTTGACGAAATTTACACTTAAAATATGCTATTGATGATGTGGCTTATTATAATATTAGTATTAGTTTTCTTAAATAAACGAACGTCAGTTTGCACTACCGTAAAAATTAAATTAATTATAGTAAAGAAGAAAAACTTACCAGACTATTCATTAACTTCATATTCTCTGTTTGGTCTTTATTTTTATATAAATTGATTTTAATTTAAATATTCATTAAAAACTTGTAAAAATATCATTGATTTTTGTTTTGTATTTAACTTTTGATATTCTTATCAAGCATATATTATATGAAATAATAATAAATAAGTAATACTCAGATCAATGTCTGTGTTATTAACCAAATGTAGATGTTGACATATTGAAAGGTTTAAAAAAACAGCAGGACTTTAAAATATATTTTAAATTTTCAAACAATATTATTTCGTAACTTTTAAATGTAAATAAATTAAAAGTTTAAATAATTTGATGTATATGATTACATTTATTAGATTTATAAAGTAGATCTATTGTCCGGATTTTGTATAACTAAACAGTGCGACGGTTCAAATTTAACTATTGGTCTCCGGTCTTCCGCTGAGTATTTTTACACTCTTACGATACATTTTTTTATATTTTTTTTATAATTTTTATTCTATTTTATGAGCTTTGATTTTACGTAATACATTTTTTTTTACTTCGAACTATAAGAATACTGGTAAAACTTCTGTTCATAGTAGAGAAAGAGAAATCAATGTATTTAAAATAAATATATGATATTGTTTTTCTTTAACACTATAACAGTTTTTCTTTAACACTATAACAGTTTTTTTTTCAATATTTTCACAATTTAAATAAAACAATTATTATTTTTAAATATTGACTAAAGAAATTTTACAACTCATAACTGAAACATTGTTTTTTGTAAACTTTTTTTTTAGAATATTACTATTATACCTTAAATTTTGTGTGGAGGCTTATATTAATTCTTTTTTATTTAATAGTTCTTTTATTTTCTTCAAAAATTAAGCCTAATAAAAAACTTATAAGAAACTGATATGACACAAACAATACTAGCCATATCAACAAAAGTATACTAAAATCAATTAAACTTATCGTAGGAGTGCTTAAATATATAGTTAAAGACATATATTATTTGCTTGAAAACTATGAAAATAGTATCGGAAGTAGCTAGAGCGCATTAAATACGAATGTAAAATAAAAAAATTCTTACGACAATCAAATTTAAAACAATATTATTTTTATGTAAGCTTCTTCTTTTTTTAAATATTGTTTGTATCACGTTTTTGAAGCTGCTTTTATACTGTTTCTTTTTCACTGTATATTTTGGTATATTTTATATATTTTAATGGTGTAAGGTAAGAAGTTTATAAATAATATATTTCGTTTCGTTACCCATATTTTTGAATCACGCTAATTATTTGAATCAAATAATATAAAAGAAAAGTAAACATATTTTTTAAGAACTATATGAACACAATAATGTTAATGAAAGACTAAGGAAAATATTGATTAATCTTTTTATTTTTATAACAAAATGTAAATATGATAATAGAAATAAATCAGAATAAATAACATTAAGTAAAAATTATACTTTGAACTGGAAAATTGATTAAATTATCTGAATATTTTTTAATTAAAAAAACACATCCTAAAATATTGCTTTCTTGTATATATGTACTACCATATTTATTTTTTCATTTATAAACTTATTATATACTTACTTAAAATGTATATGTTCCTCATTCCTAAGAAAAAGCTGATTTCCTTAAAGTTTCTCAAATTTCTTATCAAAAACATTAATTGTCTAACATTAATAGTCTAACAAAGACGCATGTCCTTTGTGAAGAAAATAATTGACGACATTCAACAGTTTTGTATTCGTGGCATATGAAGAAAATATTTTCATCTTGTTTAATTTTTTTTTGGTCAAACATGCGCGTATTTTACAAGGCAACGCAAAATAATATTATATCCTTTACTCTTTGAAAATTCGTAGCCAAAATAAAAATTTAGTGGATTGGTTCCATGCAAATATTCTTCTTAAATAACAAAAAGTAGCATTGCCCAAGTAAAAACAAAGTAAATAGTAAAAAAGAATTAGTTATTAAAATGTTGTCGTTAAATCTATTTTTTATGAAATATAAACAAACTACATTGCAACGAAATGCTACAAAAAAAATTATATTGGTTAATAAAATTCTCCATATTTTATGCAATGTATACATCAAAAGAATATTTTCAAAAATTTAATTATTTACTCAACTGGTACTAGACTTTTTGTGACCGCATTGGTTTGAAAATGTTCAAAATATTATTTTTTAACAAAAGTAGTTTAAAGGTAAAGGTAAAATTTAAAAAATTTTGTAAAATGAAGGAAGTTTTTTTATTTTCCTAACATTCAATTAAGAACCATAAAACCGAATGAAATCAAATTTTATTCGCTCTTTCTATAGAAAATGGCAATTAAGGAACAATTTTAGTAAGATTAATTCACTTATGGGCAACACGTCATCACGCCCGGCCATATATCCCTTCAGGTTTGAGAGTGACAGTACCTATTTTACATACACCAGAAATAAAACAATGTAAAATATAAAGAACGGTTTGACTAAATATGAGAGTATTCTATTTTTCTATCATATTTACATATTCCTTAATCTGAGGTTGTCAATATTTAGTATAATAAAAATATTTCAAAACAAAAATAACCAATTTGCTTAAGGTTTTAAAACTTACTACAATAAAATTTATCAAAAACGAGGAAGAGTGTAGTAGAGAAGACTGTGTCAACACTGGAATACCCGTATGACCGATATATATACATTATATCATCCGGCTAATTACTTTTGGCAAAATTTCAAACATACAGCTTTATTAAGTGTAGTGGAATACTTATATAAAAGAAGAAGTTGTATGGCAGCTACTCGAACCCTCTGCCGCAAACCAACCAAATATAGCAGAAACTTTGGCCATTACACTAAACAATTGTTGGCAAAAATTCAGACACCCAGCTCCATTAGGTGGAGAGTAATGCTCATATAAAATAAGAAGTTGTATGGCAGCTACTCGAACCCATGGACTAAAATGGCTGGACGGCTATCGCTAAATAGCGATGACGGCTATTGCAAAAATTAATGTTTTATATAATTAAACTCAAAGTTATTCGAAAGACATATTATTTTGTAATAATATAAATAGAAAGTTGATATTATTTGATGGTTTTGAATGGTAATTAAAACCATCAATGCTTTCATTAGCTTTTTATCACAATTTTTCATGTAACTCATTTAAATATAAAAATAAATTTTACAACTTAAGAATCATACAAAATCTCTTAATTATATATTATCTATTACCTATTCAATAAAATATAGATACGATATAATAAAAATTAAAAAAAACGAGGAGCAGTGTAGCAGAGAAGACTGTGTCAACTCTGGGATACCCGTATGACCGTAATATAAACATTATATCATCCGGTTACTTACTTTTGGCAAAATTTCAAACATACAGTTTTATTAGGTGTAGTATAATGCTCACAAAAAAGAAGGAGTTATATGGCAGCTACTCGAACCCTTTGCAGAAGACCAACCAAATTTTACAGTAACTTTGGCAATTACACTAAACTATTTTTGGAAAAATTTCAGACACCCAGCTTCATTAGATGTAGTGTAATGCTCATATAAAAGAAGGAGTTGTATAGCAGCTACCCGAACCCATGGACCAAAATGCTGGATTTAAATAACGATGACGCTGAATTTAAATAGCGATGATCCTAGCTCCTTTAGTTTTTGAGTTATCGTGCGGACGGACGGATATATAAAAAGCTAAACAGCTAAATCGATTTTTTTTTTGATTCTGATCCGATCCATACACTTGAGTCTATATCTACCTCACGTATTTCTTTACGTCACAAACGTAATGGGAAATTTATTATACTCTTTGACCTAATAGTTTTTTTGTTTTTAATTTTTATTATATCATATCTATATTTTATTGAATTATAACCATAGGTAATATATAATTAAAAAATTGTGTACGTTACTTAAGTTGTAAATTTTATTTTTGTATTAAATTTAATTATATTAACAGTTATAAATCTATCATTGTATTTTAGAAACACATTTATTGCATATTTTGATTATTAAATTTTGTGATAAAAAGCTAATGAAAGCATTAATGGTTTTAACTAACATTAAAAACCATGAAACTATATACTTTTATATTTATATTATTACAAATTAATATTTCTTTCAAATAACTTTGAGTTTAATTATATAGAACATTAATAAATAAGTAAATTTAGAGAATAAATTTAAAAATTATTGAAAATTGAAATAATTAACCAAGGGTACTAAATCATTCAACACTAAATGAACTACAGCTAAAAATCCTGAAAAGAAGTAATTGCTTCATGTGTGTAAAATTTTATTGAACTTTTATTTAGAAAATGTTTTTAGTATTATAAAGTAAATTTGGTTAGCCATGTCTTACGAGCAAACTAATAAAAGCTTTTATGATTTTAAAATGACTTATGGACTTCCCATTAAATTTGAATGAAATAGGTATAGGGTATTTCTAAGTCGGTTGCACCGACTGACTGTTTCTTTACTTGTTATTAATTTCGATGATAAGCTTTTTAACCTTGGAGGGTCTAAGAGCTTCTAAATTTGTTTTAAGTTACTATCTTTATTTCGAAAATATGCTTTAAGATCTTCGGACCTAAGTGGCTTGTCCCCGACCCACTTGTTCAATTGGGCCCAAATTTCAATTTTCGAAAGCGACCCTCTGATACCAAATTTGGAGGTTCTATCTTCATTTGTTTCGGAATTATGCTCGTTTGGCCTAAATTCGATCAAAAAGCTCTAATTTTCGAACTCAATGTCCTATCCTCACTGTACGCAATCGCCGCCGTTGTTTAATTACCAATAACCTACAGCACAAATTTGATGAAGATAGCGTCATTAGTTGTTGAGTTATCGTGATTTTTTATATATGTTCGTTAGCCCTTGAACCGATTAAAAGGTCAAGAATCCAAACCCATGGGCCGATTTCGCCCATTTACAATCCCCACCGTACTTTCAGCGTTAGTAACCTACAGTTAAAATTTCATCAAGATAACTCCATTATTTTTTGAGTTATCGTGCCTACGCACGGACGGACATGGCTATATCGACTCAGGAGGTCACGCTGCTCAAAAATATATATACTTTTCCATAACTAGCTCGCTTCCTTTAGGTGGTTACAAACACCATACCAAAGCTAACATACCCCTTTACCTATTCTAAGTGTAGGGTATAAAAAAGGAATGTAATCGTTTATTAAAAAAATATTTTGTTTTTAATTTATTAAATGTTATACATAATATGTTTTATGGTAAAATTCTTAGCCTTTTAAAAATATAAAAGTGTTAAATAAAAACGAAAATAGGAAAGAACCCTCGTGTATTAAATTTAAAGTTTCTATCTTTATGACTTTCAAAGATAAGCTTTTTAATTTTGGGATTTCGTAGGAGCCACCTAAACCATCATTACATTTAAGTGTAAATTTCGGGGACACATAGGAAATAGGAAATGTATTCTTTGGATCCGAAATTATACTCGTTCGGCCTCAATTCGATCAAGAGCTTCTAGAATCCGAACTCTTTGTCCAAACTCGACCAGAACCAATTCCCATGGTACTTTCATTATTAGTAACCTAGAGTTTAAATTTCACCAAAATAGCGGCATTGTTTTTTGAGTTATACTGCTTTTAAGTTTGTTAGTCCTTGATTTTTTCAAAGGTTCCAGAACCCGAAAACATGGTACGATTTCGCCATTTGCAGTCCCCGTCATACTTTCAATACTAATTAACCCTTGTACACAATTGGGACGGTCTATTTCAATTTTAAATTATTTTTATTACTTTCGATGATAAGTTTTTAAACCTTGGGGGTCTAAGAGCTTCTACATTTGTTTCAAGTTACTATCTTTATTAATTTCGAAAATATGCTTTAAGGTCTTCGGAACTGAGTGGCTGGCCTCGACCCACTACTTCAAATGGGCCCAAATTACAGGGACTCTAAGGACATAAGAAGATGCACACTGGTACCAAATTTAAAGATTTTATCTTCATTGTTTTCGGAATTATGCTTGTTTGGCCCAAATTCGATCAAAAAGTTCTAGGATCCGAACCCATGGTCCGATCTCTACCACACGCAATCCCCGCCATAATCTCATTACTAGTAAACTATAGCACAAATTTAATGACGTAAGCGTCATTAGTTGTTGAGTTGTCCTAGATAATTAGTTCCATTTAATAAGATAGCTCCATTAGTTTTGTAATTATCGTGCCTACGGATGGACGGACATGGCTATGTCGATTCAGGAGATTAAGCTGATCACAAATATATATACTTTTCCGAATCTAGCTCGCTTCTTTTAGGTGGGTGGTTACATACATCATACCAAAGTTAGAATACCCTTTTCCTATTTCATAGGTGTAAGGTATAAAAAGAGGTTATGTCAACCAAAAATAATAAAGCTGCAGGAAGAAACGATACTGTCAGAAATAATTAAAGTGTTCAATTACAAAAATCTCGTTGTGCTCGAAAAATAATGTGTATAAACAGCTTCTTCTTTCTTTTTCCTAAGGGAGGAAAGAACCTAAAATCATAATTCCCCAGGTAGTGTGAGTTTATTCATCATCAGTAGCGCTAAAGTCCTGTGTGGACCTTGGCTTCCTTCACAATTCTTCTTCAGATATCTCTATCTCTCACAGCATCTCTCCAATTTCTGACTTCGATTGTGTTTAAGTCTTCATTCACATCGTCCAACCATCTTTTCCGTGGTCGCCCTCTAGCCCTTGTACCACTCAGTTGTCCATTTAATAATTTTTTTTGTATACGGTTGTCGTCCATTCTTTGTACATGGCCTATCCATCTAATTCTTTGCGATTTTATAAATTTCACAATGTCCGCATTATTAATTATATCATTCAGTTCTGCATTTGTTCTAATTCTATAATTATTTTCGTCTATTCTGATAGGTCCATAGATTTTTCTCAATATTTTTCTTTCAAATATTCTTAAGTCGTTTTCATCTTGCATCGTCATAGTCCAGCTTTCTGAACCATATGTCACAACAGGCCTTATAATAGATTTATATATTGTCATTTTCGCCTTCCTTGATAAGATTCTTGAACTTAACATTTTTGCATTAACAAAATAACACTTGTATCCTGCTTGTATTTTTTCTTGAATGCAGGTGCTCGTTAGGTATTGCTACTTATTTGGGCACCTAAGTAACAAAATTGCTTCACACCTTCAAAATTATAGTCTTCTATTTGGAAATTTTGCCGGCTTCTACTTGTTTCCCTTCTGGACATTGTCATGAATTTAGTTTTATTTTCATTGATTTTAAGTCCTACTTTTTCAGCGTTCTGTTCTAAGATAATGAAATTCTCTATCAAATCATCTTCTCTTTTAGCAATCCGGGCTATGTCATCAGCGTATGCATTTATTTGAATCGATTTTGTCAAGATGGTTTTGTTTTTCTCGACACGTTCCATCACCGATTCCAATGTCATATTAAAAAGCAGCGTTGATAACGAGTCTCCTTGTCTTACTCCACTATTTATTATAAATTCTTCCGAGGTGTTATTATTTATACTGACTTTGGCTTTAGTATTTCTTAAGCTAAGTTGTACAAGTCTTATTAATTTATGTGGTACCCCAAATTTTTCTAATGCTTCGAAAATAGTGCTTCTATTTATTTTGTCAAATGCTTGCATGAAATCAATAAATATCATGTATAAATCAGTCTTGAATTCGTAGCATTTTTCCATAGCTTGTCTTACTGCAAATATAGAATCACAGGTTGAACGATTTGGTCGAAAGCCCGATTGGTACTCCCCTAGTCTTTCTTCTGCATATACATTGAGCCTTGCATGTAACATATTTGAAAATATCTTGTAGGCTACATTGAGTAGCGTTATTGGTCTATAGTTTTTACATGCTAATTTGTCGCCCTTCTTATAAACAGGGTTGATGATTCCGACATTCCAAGATGCTGGCATTACCTCATCTTCCCATACTTTAGTAATTAATTTATTCATTTTTTTAAGTAGCTCTGAGCCACCATATTTGAAGAGTTCGGCTGTTATTGAATCTTCTCCTGGGGCTTTTCCATTATGCATTTTATCTATTGCATTTTTTACTTCCTCTCGAGAGGGTTTTGCAGTGAGCGGCTGTGCTGTTACGTAACTTACGTAGGTGTCATTATCTATATTTTGTTGTTCTCCATTCAGTACTTCCTTGAAGTATTCAGCCCATCTTCTGAGTACCTTGCTTTCTTCGCTTATTATCTCACCGTTTTCATCTTTGCAAATATTTATTCTAGGTTTGAAGGTCTAGTTTTGTGCTTTTAGTTCTCTGAAGAAGCTTTTGCTTTCGTTTTTAACACTATGCTCTTCTAATTCTTTGATTTTGTTTTCCATTGCTATTTTCTTCTTCTTTTTACACAACTTTTTCGCTGTCCGCCGTAGTTCTTCGTAATTTTTTACACTGATTCTAGTTTTTCTTTGTAGCATTACTTTCCTTGCCTCATTTTTTCTCCTAATTAAATCTTCACATTCTAGGTCATACCACTCGTTTCTTACAGTTTGTTTTAGGCCGATAGTTTCTTTATTACTCAACTAAAACAACCTCCCCCGAAGCCAAAATAAAGGGATAAGCATCCTAACTGCTTGTGCAGTACAATGACTGAAAAGTAGCGATAAGAAATATATATACATGTATTTCAAGGGTTGAATGGGCAAACCAAGAGGTATAAGTTGAATTATTTCGTGAATTTTTCTCGATCATATGTATTAGGAAATACATATGGGGGTGATGTGTTCCACAATCTGGAGATGCGACTTAAAAAAGAGTTCCCAAATCTCGAAAAATTAATGAATGAGATTGAACTGCTAACCGTGTGTTGCGGCGCTCGGTTTGATTGATAATATTTGTAATAATATTTTTAACTTCTTCGGAAGTATTACCTATGAGATATTTATTAAGCAGACAAGCACCTCCTATATTACGCCGGTGACTTAAAGACTTTAATGCTTTTGTTACGTTAGTGTCATAGATAACATGAATAGCTCTTTATTATATCTTATTCAGATATTGAAGAGCTGTGCTGGGAACACGATCGAATATGTGATAATTAAATCATGTCTCGGCCGAATTTTATAAACTATAAGTAGATTTGGAGATGTAAAGTATTTCCTACTTCTTCTTAAGAATACCAGGCCTTTTGCGGCTTCGTTTTGCGTTGATAAAAGACAGCTGTAGTTTTCTGAAACATTAAAACTTACCATGTTCACGATTCCCCAATTTTGAATTGTTTGGAGATCATTATTAAGGAACTTGAAACTTTGGTCCGTTCATTAATTACCGATGTTGAGATAACATCAGCTGCTCTCTCAAAAAGGTAAGAACAATCAAGAGTGCCGTAATCAGCAAAGCTATCAATTTTGTTGGAGGTCATGGATAGAAGAGCATTGAAAAATATTAGAAATTAGGTTGGCGATAGGACTAAGCCTTGAAGAGCACCAGCATTGATTTCAAAATTTTTGGAACAATAGCCTGACTACTGCCTGCATTGAACGGTAGGAGAGGAAACATTCTATCCATGAAGTTAAAATTTTTCTGGGACCAAATCCTTCTAATTTTTTTAGTAGCACGGCATGCCAAAGATTTTTGATATATCTAGAGCGATTATGTTAACAAAAGAAACGACCCAATTTTTCGGTCAAAAACGTCAACAGATCTATTTGATCTAAAACCATATTGCTGGCTCTTACTCTCCAGATAAAATTTTTAAATGGAAGTTAATTATTACCTCCATAACCTTTGATAGTACTGATGTTAGAGCTCTTGGTTTATAATTTTCAGGATTGCTCTGAGCACACTTTTTTGGGATTGGCTGGACAAAAGAAACTTCCCAGGTAGAAAATTAAGTATCAGAAATAAAGGATATGTGGAAAAGTTGGCTTAGTGGACTAGTTAGGGTGTTTGTCCATTTTTGTAGGACAATTTTTTGAAATATCGTCAGAGCCAGTAAATCTGTGAACATTCAAAACTTTTAGAACTTTAGCAACAACTCGTGAGCGAAAATAAATTTTTTTAAGTTTTTAACTTACTGCTTCATAGACCCGAGGAGAGGAAGTTGTTGCCAGCAGTTTTGAATTGGCTGCGAAGATTTGTGCCATCAAATCTGCCTTCTTTTCAGGGTCAGCAATGACAACATTTTTATGAATCAGTGAGGAACTTGTAGAAGATGTAAAGTTGTATTATACTGATTTGGCAAATGACCAAAAACTTTTGCTACCTTTTAGGAAGCGATAACTTTTTGCTTTAATAAACAATCAAGTTTATATTTTTGCTTCAAGTTTATATTTTTAAAATCCTTTAGAACGCTTATTTACTACTGTGAATGAAATCCGGAAATATTATAAAAATACTTCTGTAAATCAAAAATATTAATTATTTGTTTTTGGTTTTCCAGAATAAACCTACTGAAACAATTGCAGAGAAATGGGTCCCAAGCAAGTTATAATAAGTTGTGCAATATGTGTTAGAGTCGACAAAAAATATAGAAAAAATAGAAGTGCGTGCTCCACATGTCAGAAACCAGTGTATAACATACACAAAATTACCAAACAGTATTGCTGTGATTGCACTTCAACAAATTCATGTCAACAGTAAAAAAAATTTTTCGTTTTATTTATATAAATTTTTTTTTTTTACTTTTGCTATTGTTGTGCAATTTTGCTTTATTAATATTAAATTATGATTTATTAAATATTTTTTCAATATTAAATTATGAACTATTAAATATGAATTAAAGTTATAAAAAATAAAAAAATATATTTTTATAAATTTCTTATACAAAATGTATGAAAAACATTATTGGTACAGGTGTGTTGTACAGATGGGTTTCAATAAAAGGAGGTTCAACAGGGGTTTGACATAAATGTTAACCCGTATGCCACAATTCCATGAAGTTTTCTATAAATTTTATTTTTTGATACCAAATTTGTATTCAATTTTCATTGTTTTCGGAATTATGCTTATTTAGCCTAAATTCAATCAAAAACTTCTAGGATCCAAACCATAGGTTTGGATGATGGAATTTTTTAATCGAATTTAGGCCAAACAATTATAATACCGAAACCAATAAAGATAGAACCTCCAAAATTTAATATCAGAGTATCTCTTCCTATTTCCTTATAACTAATAGGTGTAGGTGGTCTAGGACCATCCAGAAAATAGGAAAATAGGATTTTCCTATTTTTAATTAATATTAAAAACCATTAAATTATATAAACTTCTATATGTATATTATCAAATTAATATTTCATTCGAATAACTCTGAGTTTAAAGAAAATTAGAGACACAGATAACAGCAGCATTATGATTGTAATACTTATTTATAACAGAAGTGCCGAAAATTCCTTATCATAAATATAAAAGATGAGTGTAACCAATTCTAATCGCAATATTTCAATCTGAAATTGATCTTTTAAATACCTGTAATCTGGATCACATCATATTTCAAGGAAAACTAAATAGGATTCCTACAAATCTATAAATTATATCTAACAAAAAATTTTTAACTTAAACGAATTACAATATTAAAAATTAAATTATATACAACATTAAAAAATAAGTAAATTAAGAAAATGATTTTACAAATTATTTAAAATTGAATTAATTAATCAAGGGTATAAATCATTCAACAGTAAATGCACCACAGGAAAGAGAGGCTGACACAAATTTTGGTTGAACGGAATTAGTTTTATAAAGTTGGTTTTTTTTTTTTTTTTTTTTTACGAGGGAATGGAAAGCTCGAAAGCCACCCATTGAAACTATGCGGTGTTTCTTTGGATAGTGTATGATTTTAACACACCAAAATCACACCCTTTTTGAACCAAACTTTAGGAGGGAACCTGTAATACAAATGTACAGTTTGGTTACAGGGATGAGGATATGGAAGGATTTAGGATTATGGTGGAAGTTATTTGGAATATTTGGATTATGGGGGATGGGGAAAATTGGATGGGATATTTAGAAGAAAGATGTTAATGTTCTTCTTAAATTTGGTTAAATCGTACATATATTCATTATCAACTTTGGGGAACACATTTGATGGAATATGGTTCCATAAACGAGAATAGCGCATGACAAACGAATTTCCATAAGCCGTGTTACGCCATCTAACTAGTTCAACTGTGTAGGGATGAGCATCTGTTGCCCTCCTTGTTTCCCTTTGGAAAATCTTGAACGGAGGCATAAGTTGTTTGATTTCTTTAGAACAGGTGTTAGTCCCTACAAGATATCTATTAAACAAGGTCAGTGACCCAACAGTGCGACGATGGCTGGAGTGAGCGTTGAGGTAACACTGGGATCATTTATAAGAATAATAGCTCTGTTTTGCACTTTATCGAGATATCCCAGCGCCGTAATGGGAGCACCAGCACAAATATGTGCATTATACTCCATTTTCGGCCAAATATAAGTTTTATAGATATTGAGGAGATCAGAGGATGAGAAGTAAGTTTTGCAGCGATACAAGAACCCCAAACATTTAGCAGCGTCCTTAGCTACTCCAAAAATATGATTTGACCAAGTCAATTTTTGGTGTAGCTCAATCCCCAAAATGTTTAGGTCTTCCGTATGCTGCAAAGCCTCTGCTTGAAAAGAAAGGTTCGGAATAGTTGTTGCTATTTTTCGCGAGACTAGACAGCATTGGGTTTTCTTGGTGTTGAAGTCAACTCTGTTGATTTCACCCCATTTTTGGATTTTAATTAAATCTTTGTTTAATTCACTTATAGTGAAATTTTTTGCTGTTGAGTTAATCTGATGATTAATGTTACAGCGGCTATGAAATTCATAGGAAGCAACAAGGGTAATGTCGTCTGCGAAGCTATGGATTGTATTGGAGGTTATTGATAGTAGGTCATTTATAAATATTAGAAAAAGGCTGGGGGATAAAACAGATCCCTGAGGGACACCAGCATTTATTTTAAAATCTTTGGATGAATATCCATCGATAAGAACACGAATCGTGCGATCAAAATTCAATAAAAATAAAAAAAATAAAATAAAAACAAGCAAGAAAAAAGAAACCATTATGATATTAAAAACAAAATTACTCGTAAGAATTAACACATTTAAAATATTTGGTTAAAACTGAACACATATGAAAGACAAAAAATTCTTGGAAATCGATACTACTGGGAATTGTTAGACAATGTAATAAATTGGACGATAAACTTTTTAAACAAAATTATACTATTTAGCAATTTTTTTTTAGCTTATCAGTTCTAAACAGTGATAGGTAGTAGTTAGATTTATTTCTTGTATTATGATTGTGAATGTCAACCATACGATTAAGAATGAAATTGTGCTTAATTGATTTATTAATTATTTTAAAACCCATTAGATAAAGTTCTCTTTTACATATGTTTTCAAAAATTTATTATCTATTTCTATAAAGTGATTCGGCCGGAAATCTTATTGGAGGTTTGGGTATTATTTTTATTGCCTTTATGTTTAATATCTCCAGCTTATTTAAATATAGTTGGGGCGAAGTACACCATAGTGGATTTAGATATCGACAAGATATATGAGGAATAAATAACAAATAAAGTATTTTGTGTAAAAAAGTTTCGTAGTCGTTTAAGAATGAAAACATAAAGAGAAATTTTCCCGACTAAGTAATCTATATGTACATCCCATTTTAAATTTTTATCAATATATAAACCCAGGTAATTAAAAGAATTTACAATTTCAATGTTAGTATTATTAAAAAAATTGATATTACTAAATTTTTTGTTGTCAAATAATAAAATTTTTGTCTTGCTAATATTTAATAGTAATTTGTTCTTCATTAACCATTAATTAATTAATTGGAGGTCTGCATTTATTGCACTCTTCAACTGTATTTCACTATCCGTTGCGTATTTTAACACCGTATGGTCGTCCTACAATGTCAATGTCCCTACTAAATTTAATTTACAAATATCATTCATATAAATTTTAAACAAATCGGATCCTAAAATTGAACCTTGAGGTACTCTTTTTATCACTATTTTATCAGAGCTTAATTTATTATTAACACGTACTTTTAATTTTCGACCAAACAAATATATTTTAGAAAAATTAATCTGTTCGGAATCGCAACAAAGTTTTAACAGTTTATGAATAAGTATGTCGTAATCTACGAAGTCGAAAAAAACACATCCGACATATTTGCCGCCGTCCATGTTTTTGCTAATAAAATCCGTCAGTTTTAAGCCAACTGCCACTGTATTAGAGTTTTTCTCGAAGTCGAATTGATTGACACTCAGAATCTGGTTGCTTTTCAAAAAAGTATTTAAACGGTTTTTTATACCTATATCTTTTTTTTTTTTCTTTAGTAGGTTTGAAATAAATACTAATGAAAAACATTTGATGATCAGACAGACTTGTATATGGCACATGAAAATTGTATTTCATTTTAATCATGTCAGAAATAACATGTTCAATGATCGTTCTAGAAATATTGCCTTGTTGCGAAATTTAACCTTTAATTAAGTTAACCTTTTAAGTTAACCTTTATTCCAAAAGCTCACTTAATTAATAAGACTATTTTTTTTACTAATAATAATAAAAATAAAGCTAATAAAGAATATGAATTTTAATATCCTTAAATTTAAATAACATAACATTTTCCTTCTCTACATTTTTTCGTAAGTCTTTGTTTTTTATCTACCTTGCAGTGGTTGTTTTTTAGCACATTTCCGAAAAATTTTGTAAAAATGTGCCTATAATAGCTTCACTCTATCCGTCTGTTCTGTATGTTTAAAAAAACTTTTACACCGTTTGAAATAGAGAAAAGAAATTTTAACCACGAGTAGATATTACAAAAAAAATAATTTCATAGAAGAATTTTTTTCTGTATCCCCACCCGTTGCGGAGCTACAGCCCCACAAAGTTGGAAAAAACCTATATTCAAATTGTTATAGCAAGAGTTCTATTAGGTGAATTTTCAATCTGAAAACGGCAAAGGATAGCTGGTTTTATAAACTTTATAATTTTTAAAAGACAAATGTATAGGGTTGCCATACGGTACTAAAATTTACAATTATGCAAAACTCAATTTTTGCAAAATTTTTGGCCACACATATATTCTAAACGGTTCAAGCTAGGGTCTTCAAATTTTGGGAGAAGTTAGATCCTCAGAAATTAGTAGGAATAGGTTAACAAAATTTTTTTGTCGCGCCCCCTGTTTAGGAGCTAAAAAGGTCTAGTTTTAACCATTTTTGCTTAGATAGTAAAATTCTAAGTAAAATTCCAAATTTTTGGGGAACACACAATTTAATTCCTAGAACCTAATATAAAAATGGGTGGGGGGTGGGGTTTAATTAAGTCAGATCCTTGAGTAATTGGGAACATTCCTTATTGAAGGGCTATTAGAACTTTAAAATTAAAAATTTACTGTTAGCAGTATATTTTATGGGTAAGCAGTAACTTAGTCACCAGTGTATATATTTCCAAAATTAAACTCAGTATGCAATACAATGTAATTTTAAAAATATGCCTTTTTTAAAACACTGGGTTTTTTCATTATTTGTTAAAAAGAGATTTCAGTGTAAAATTGCAGTTTTTTTTTCTAACAAAATTTAAAAACAAAAATTTCAACTTCGTATATATTATGATTTATGCTAAATACATAGTATTTTAAAAAAATTTTCCCAAAAAAAAAAATTTCTCTCATAAAATCATAAAAATCTAGGAAGAGCGTAGTAGAATTTTCAGGTAACTAGTAATAAGTTGAAAGCAGATTTTTAAACCTTTTCTAAACCATCGACTATATTTTATTCAAACGTTGGCAATTCAAGTAAACTACTATTGACATAGTATAATGATATAATGGCAAATTTAGTATACGCTTTTGACCTGTATTCAAATGGGTATAATAATACTTATATATAAACCAGCTGTTACCCGGTGCACGTTGCTCCGCCTCTCAATGGAGTTTTAATTAAAGTTAATGTTATTGAAAAGAGTTAATACAAAAATTGCAGATGGCGTACATAATTTTAAAATGTAATAAAGCAATTTTTTTATAACGATTTTTTTTAGGACTATTCTAGCGATTTTTCAACAAATTACCAATTTCACTTGAAACTTTTAAACTAAAAATAACTAGCAGAATTACCCGGCATTGCCCGTTGTAATTGTAAAAAAGCAAGTTTCGGCCAATTTTTGGAAGGTTTGAAAAGCTTTGGTTGAAAAGAAAACTTCAAAAAAATATTTGTGAAGTTCCGTTAACCCAAAAGCTTTTTATAGGTTTTCTTGCCGAACGACGTCTTATTGACAATTGTACAAAAAAAAATTTGGAAGAATATTACGTCCAATTTTGCGAAATATTGTTTGTTCAAAGTCTCAAAAACAGGTTTGTTGAGCTCCATTAACTCATTGCGGCACAGCAGCTTTTTACAGATTTTTTCGTTACTTTACTCTTAAGCAGAAACGGCTTGACCAATTGACTTTAAATTTTGTATGCGTACATGTATATACTTATCATTCCTACGATTACTCAAAAAAAAATTTTGTAAGTAAATTACGTCCAATTTTTGAAAGTAAGTAAAACTTCTTTGAATTAGGGGAATGTTTAAAAAAAAATTTTTCGAGTTCTTTTAACCGATTGCGAAACATAAGCTTTAAAAACAGTTTGCAAAACACAATTATCTCCAATTTTTCTATACGTGGTGCTTCTTGACAATTTGGTGGTCCTTGACGATAGAGTTGAGGATGATGTGTTTCCAGGAAATAATGTTAACTGAATTAAAAGTTTTATTTTTATTATTACTTAATAATTATGAAAAGTTTCAAGTAAAATTTGGTAAATTGGTAGAAAAATTACAAGATTAATTCTAAAAAAAGATTTTAAAAAAAATTTCTTTATTACATTTTAAAATTAACATTTACACCATTTTTTTTTTTTTTTTTTTTTTTTTGCCCGCACCTCTACGTGCTAACTGTTCACTGTGATAGGCTAAACAGCCTGACTATATATGTGCCTATCGGAACGAGGGAGATATATTCATATATTAGAACTGATCAAATGAATTCCACATACAATTTAAACATGAGATAGTACTACGCCTTATAACATGTAGAAATGTCTTAGATTTTCAATAAATGCAGTTCTATTTTTGTTTATATTGTAATTTTTTGTATTAGATTTATATGGTATTCTATATCAGTGAGTTATATTATTTAATTGAATTATTTGTTTACATTTTGTATTTGTTTATATTGTTATATTTATGTATTTTTTATTAAAGATATATAATTATTAATTATTAATTAAGCCATTAATTTGAATCCAAAGGCGAATGATAGCTGAGTCAAGTTGAAAACCAGATAAAAGTTTTTTCACTTTCACTGGGATTCGAACCCGGGGCTTTTCGCATGAAAGGTTGGCACTCTAACCACTGTGCCACCCATGTGTAATTTTTGTGTTAATTTTTTTCAATAACATCAACTTAAATTAACACTCCATTGAGTGGCGGGGCAACGTGCGCCGGGTATTAGCTAGTTTACATATAAGTATTATTATAACCGTTTGACTATAGGTCTAAGTCAATAGTAGTTTTCTTAAATTGCCAACGTTTGAATAAAATATAGTCGATGGTTGAGAAAAGGTTTAAGAATCTGCTTTTCAACTTATATTTTGTTTAGTACTTACCTGAAAGTTGTACTACGCTCTTCCTCGTTTTTTTTTAAGATTTTATGAGAGAAATGTAGGCTTCTTTTTTGGAAAAACTGTTTTAAATACTATGTATTTAAGCATTATATATACGAAATTAAATTTTTTGATTTTTAGATTTCATTTGAAGAAAACTGCAATTTCACACTGAATTAGATAAAAAACAAAGACTTACGAAAAAATGTGGAGAAGGAAAATGCTATGTTATTTAATTTTAACGATATTTTTATTCGGATTCTTTATTAGCTTTTTTTTTATTATTATTAATATTATCTCATTTAGCTTTTAACTATTTGAGACTATTTAAGGAAAAAAATTAGTCTTATTAATTAAGTGAGCTTTTGGAATAAAAGTTACCTTGCGTTCATACCAAAAATTTGAAAATTTCATTGAATCTTTGTTCAAAACGCGCAAACAGGTCAAAACCAAATTAACCCTGTGGGTTTTAATTAAAATACCGGTACAAAATTTTCAATAAAATTCTTTTACGCCTTTAAGCAAATAAAATTTATAGAAAACTTCATGGCGTCGTCGTGGAAAACGGGTTAATCGAACTTAACTAAAACTTTTGCAGCCATTCTTTTAGAATGCAGAATCAACCTGTAAAATTTGACACATATCAAAAACACAAAATTTTATGGAAACCCGCCAGGCCGCAATGGGTTAATTTATTCCAACCAAATTTGTACAACTAATTCCGGTTGCTTAGAGGAAAATTTGTACAAAATTTCAAGTCAATTGGTCGAACCGTTTTGACTCGATATTAAAAACATTGAAAATGTTTGAAATTCCGGTTGCTTAGAGGAAAATTTGTACAAAATTTCAAGTCAATTGGTCGAACCGTTTTGACTCGATATTAAAAACATTGAAAATGCTTCATAGCGCCCTCGTGCCCAAACGGGTTAACCGAACTCAACAAAAATTTCTGTCAGCTTCTCGTTTCGACTTCGAAACCACCCTGTAAAATTGAACACAAATCGAGCACACAAAATATTTTGGAAGCCCGCCAGGCCGAAATTGGTTAATTTATTCCAACCAAATTTATATAACTAATTCCGGTTGCTAAGAGGAACTTTTGGGAAAATTGCAAGTCAATCGGTCAAATCGTTTTGACTCGACATCCAAAAAACGAAAAAGCTTAAAACGGTTCTGGAGGATCAATCTGTTGACTTATAAAAATGTGACATAACCCCCCGGACTCTCAGAATTATTCCTTTAAAATTTTGTGACAAGCGGACTAGGTGTTTTCACGTGAATCCTGGACAAACAAACGAACAAACAAATTTTCTCCTTTATATATTAGACTAGCAGATTTACCCGGCGTTGCCCGGGAACGTGCAAATTGTAAAAAAGCAAGTTTCAGCCAATTTTTCGAAGTACCACTTTGGTAAAAGAAAGCCTCAAAAAAATATTTATGGAGTTCCGTTAACCCATTGCAGCTCAACAGTTTTTATAGGTTATTCATTACTTTGGAATAAATTAGAAATGGTTTAACCGATTGACTTCAAAATGGAGTTCACTCTATTAACAGACTTGGAATTTGCTAACCCATACTGATCCGACGATTGCTAAAAAAAAAATTTGTAAGTAAATTACGTCCAATTTTTGAAAGTAGGTAAAACATCTTTGAATTAGGGGAATGTTTAAAAAAAATTTTCGAGTTGAGTCGAGTTCTTTTAATCGATTGCGAAACAACAACTTTTGCAAAACAGTTTGAACGATTATCTCTAATTTTTCTGTACGTGGTGCTTCTTGACAATTTGGTGTTCCTTGACGATAGAGTTGAGGATGGTGGGTTTCCCGCGAATAATGTTAACTCAATTAAAATTTTTTTTTATTAATATTTAATAATTATGAAAAGCTTCAAGTGAAATTTGATAAATTTGTTAAAAGATTGCAAGAATAATTCTATAAAAAGCGTTTTAAAAAAATTTCCCTTATTATTGTTATTTCTTTTCAATAACATCAACTTAAATTAAAACTCCATTGAATACTTAGAATACTTCATTATACTATGTCAATAGTAGTTTTCTTGAATTGCCAACATTTGAATAAAATATAGTCGATGGTTTATAAAACGTTTAAAATTACTATGTATTTAAGCATAATTTTAGTGTAAAATTTAAACTGCAATTTTTAAAAAACAACAACTGCAAAGTAGATAAAAAACAAAGACTTACGAAAAAATATAGAGAAGGAAAATGTTACGTTATTTAAATTTAAAGATACATATTATTATTCGGTTTCTTTATAAGCTTTATTTTTATTATTATTAATATTATCTCATTTAGCTTTTAACGATTTGAGACTATTTAAGGAAAAAAATTAGTCTTATTAATTAAGTAAGATTTTGGAATTAAGGTTAACTTGCGTTAATACCAAAAATTTGAAAATTTCATTGAATTTTTGTGCAAAATGTGTAAACAGGTCAAAACCAAATTAACCCTGTCGGTTTTTATAATTAAAATACTGGTATAAAATTTTCAATTATATTCTTTTAATCGTTTAAGCAAATAATATTTATAGAAAACTTAATGGCGTCGTCGTGGAAAACGGGTTAATCGAACTTAACTAAAACTTTTTGCAGCCTCCCTTTTAGACTGTAAAATTGGACACAAATCGGAAACGCAAAATTTTTGAAAGCCCGCCAGGCCGAAATGAGTTAATTTATTCCAACTAAATTTATACAACTAATTCCGATTGCTAAGAGGAACATTTGGAAAAATTTCAAGTCAATCGGTCAAACCATTTTGACTCGACATCAGCAACATTGAAAAAGCTTCATTGCGCCCTCGTGCCCAAACGGGTTAACTGAACTCAACAAAAATTTGTGCAAGACTCTCTTTTCGACTGCGAAACTAGCCTGTAAAATGGGACACAAATCGGAAACACAAAAGTTTTTGGAAGATCGCCAGGCCGAAATGGGTCTGCCGTCACCACGATAATTCAAAAACTAAAAGAGCTAGGATCTTGAAATTTTCACAAATTAGTTTTTTTGCAATAGCCGTCATCGCTATTTA
Source organism: Dolichopus griseipennis (assembly GCA_963082915.1). Classification (NCBI taxonomy): domain Eukaryota; kingdom Metazoa; phylum Arthropoda; class Insecta; order Diptera; family Dolichopodidae; genus Dolichopus; species Dolichopus griseipennis. Next base: position 185,171,720 of record OY720441.1, on the reverse strand, counting down.
AATCCAGCCATTTCGGTATATGGGTTCGGGTAGCTGCTATACAACTTTTTTTTTTGTATGAGCATTACTCTATTCCTATTATAGATGCGTGTCTGAAATTTTGCCAAAAGTAGTTTAGTTTTATGGCCAAAGTTTCTGAAAAATTTGGCTGGTCTACTGCAAAGGGTTCGAGTAGCTGCCACACAACTTCTTATTTTATATGAGCATTACTCTACACCTAATGAAGCTGCGTGTCTGCAATTTTGCCAAAAGTAGTTTAGTTTTATGGCCAAAGTTTCTGAAAAATTTGGCTGGTCTACTGCAAAGGGTTCGAGTAGCTGCCACACAACTTCTTATTTTATATGAGCATTACTCTACACCTAATGAAGCTGCGTGTCTGCAATTTTGCCAAAAATAGTTTAGTGTAATGGCTAAGGTTACTGCAAAATTTGGTTGGTTTTCTGCAAAGGGTTCGAGTAGCTGCCATACAACTTTTTGTTTTATATGAGCATTACTCTACACCTATTGAAGTTGAGTGTCTGAAATTTTGCCAAAAATAGTTTAGCGTAATGGCCAAAGTTACTGCAAAATTTGGTTGGTCTACTGCAGAGGTTTCGAGTAGCTGCCATACAACTTCTCCTTTTATAAGAGGAACATTTGTGCAAAATTTATAGTCAATCTGAACCGTTTTGACTCGACATCAAAAAAACGAAAAAGCTTAAAACGGCTCTGGAGCCGGAAACTGTTGACTTATAAAAATGTGACATAGCCTATGTCACTCCCGGGCTCTCAGAATTATTCCTTTAAAATTTTGTGACAATCGGACCAGTGGTTTTCACGTGAATCCTGGACAAACAAACAAACAAACAAAGATTTTTACATAAATGCAGCAAGTACCTGTGAATATAGCTTAAGTATTGTACACAAAGTTTTAATTATACATCACCTAATGTAATAATTCAATAAAATACACTCAAGTGTATGGATCGGATCAGAATCGAAAAATAAATCGATTTAGCTATGTATGTCAGTCCATCCGTCTGTCAGTCCGTCTGTCCGTCACCACGATAACTCAAAAACTAAAAGAGCTAGGATCTTGAAATTATAATATAATAAAAATTAAAAAAAAAAGGAATTTAATCGTTTATTAAAAGAATATTTTGTTTTTAATTTATAAAATATTATACAAAATATGTTTTATGGGAAAATTCTTAGCCTTTTAAAATTATAAAAGTGTTAAATAAAAACAGAAATAGGAAAGAACCCTCGTGTATAAAATTTAGAGTCTCTATCTTCATGAATTTCGAAGATAACCTTCTTATTTTTGGGGTTTCTTAGGAGCCACCTGAACCACCACTACAATTAAATCTAAATTTCGGGGACACAAAGGAAATAGGAAATATATTCCTTGGCTATCAATACTAGTTAACCCTTGTACACAATTGGAACGTTCTATCTTAATTTTAAGTAACTATTTTTATTAATTTCGATGATAAGTTTTTAAACCTTGGAGGGTCTACGAGGGGTATTGAACCACAACTCTGATTGATCCAAAATTAGGGGAACGCGCAGAACATAGTAAAGAGGACCCATGTGCCAAATTTGAAACGTCTAAATTTGTTTGAAGTTACTATCTTTATTAATTTCTAAAATATGCTTTAAGGTCTTCGGAACTGTGTGGTTGGTCTTCAACCCACTACTCCAATTGGTCCCAAATTTCTAGGACACTAAGGAAATAGAAAAAACACCCAGATTTCAAATTTGGATGTTCTATCTTCATTGTTTTCGGAATTATGCTCGTTTGGCCTAAATAAGATCACAAAGTTGTAAGTTCCGAACCAATTGTCCATTCCCCACCGTATGCAATCACCGCCGTTGTTTCATTACCAGTACCTTAGAACACAAATTTTATGAAGATAGCGTCATTAGTTGTTGAGTTATCATGATTTTTATATATGTTCGTTAGAGTTATCGTGCCTGCGTACGGACGGGCGGACGGATATGGCTATATCGACTCAGGAGGTCACGCTGATCACAAATATATATACTTTTCCATATCTAGCTCGCTTCCTTTAGGTTGTTACAAACACCATTTAAAGATAATATACCTCTTTACCTAAGGTGTAGGCTATAAAAACACCATAGCTCAAAAGCTAATGACGCTAATTTGATGAAATTTAAGCTCTAGGTAAAGGTTACTAGTAAATTAAGTACCGTAGGGATAGTTTCTAGTCGAGATCGAAAAATCGGTTCGGATTCTTGAAGCTTTTGATCGAATTAAGTCCAAACGAGTATAATTTAGAAACCAAAGAAGATAGAGCCTTAAAATTTGGAGCACATTTGTTTTTTCTTATTTGCTTTGTGTAAGTGAAATTTTTGATGAATTGGAATAGCGGTTTGTGAACCACCCCCACTACTCCCAAAACCTTAGAGCATATATTCGAAATTAATAAGTAACTTGAAATAAATATAGAACCTTTAAATTTGGTATAACGCAGCTTTCACCTATTTTCTTTGCGTCCCCGAAATTCAGAATCCATTGTAAAGGTGGTTTAAGTGACTCCTTAGAAATCCGAAAATTAAAAAGCTTATAATCGAACTTCAGGAAGATAGAAACTTTAAATTTGATACACGAGGTTTCTTTCCTATTTCCGTTCTTATTTAACATATTTTTAAAAGGCTAAGAGTTTTACTATAAAACATATTATGTATTGTATTTTATAAATTAAAAATAAAATATTTTTAAATAAACGACGAAATATTTTTTATAAACGACGAAATATTTTTTTTTGTTTTTAATTTTTATTATATCATATCTATATTTTATTGCATTATAATCCATAGGGAATATATAATTAAAAAATTGTGTACGATACTTGTGGTGAAGTTGTAAAATTAATTTTTGTAAAATTAATTAATTATATTAAAAGTTCTAAATTTGTCATTGTATTTTAGAAATATATTTATTGCATATTTCGATTATTAAATTTTGTGATAAAAAGCTAATGAAAGCTTTAATGGTTTTAACTAACATTAAAAACCATGAAATTATATAAACATTTATATTTATATTATTACAAATTAATATTTCTTTCGAATAACTTTGATTTTAATTATATAAAACATTAAAAAATAAGTAACTAAGAGAATAAATTTAAAAATTATTTAAAATTGAAATAATTAATCAGGGGTACTAAATCATTCAACAGTAAATGCACTAAAGCTAAAAATCCTGAAGAGAAGTAATTGCTGCATGTGTGTAAAATTTTATTGAATTAATATTTTTGAATTGATAAAATAATTAGAAAATGTTACTAGTATTATAAAGTAAATTTGGTAAGCCATGTCTTACGATCAAATTAATAAAATTTTTTATGATTTTAAAATGACTTATGGACTTCTCATTAAATTTGAACCAACACCAACACCGGTTGCATCGACTGACTCTTTCTTTACTTGTTTTTTTTTAATAAATTCTTACTTATAATAACTATAAATAAAATTTTGGGTTTCAATACACATTTTGCTAAAGCACATTTTCAAAAAATTTTGTAAAAATGTGCCTATATAGATAGCTTCACTCTGTCCGTCCGTCCGTCCCTTTTTACCTACGGTTGACTAAAACATATAAATAACGGGTAGGTATTGAAATAAAAATTATTTAATGTTAAAACTTTTTTTTGTATGCCCTCCGGTTACGGAGCTATAGCCCCACAAAGTCGGAAAAGCCCTATATTTAAACAGTTATAATTTTTTAAAAGCGAATTGTATAGGCTTTTAAAAAATTATAACTTTGTTACCGTACGCTACTAAAATTTACCGTTATCCAAAACTAAGTTTTGCAAAATTTTTGGTCCCTCATAACTTCTGAACAGCTAAATCTAGAAACTTGAAATTTTGGAAGAAGTTAGATGCTCAGAAATAAGTAAGAGTCTGTCAAGAAAATTTTTTTGTCACGCCTCCTGTTTAGCAGCTGTAAGGGGTTGAAATTTTCCTTTTAAACACCTATAACTTGAATACAAAATTGAAAGCTCCAAAACTAAAGTTTCTATAAGTTTCAATGGTTTTTCTTAATTTTGACTTTGTTCGTCCGTCCGAATGCTTACACAAACTTTTACACCGTTTGAAATAGAAAAAAGAAATTTTAACCACGGGTAGGTATTGCAAAAAAATTAATTTCGTAGAAGAACCTTTTTCTGTATTCTCACCCGTTATGGAGCTGCAGACCCCCAAATTTAGAAAAAGCCCTATATTTAAATTGTTATAACAACAGTTCTGTTAGATGTATTTTCAATCTGAAAACGGTAAAAGAGAGCTGTTTTTATAGACTTTACAAAAATATATTGCTAAAATATATAAAGTTGCCATACGGTACTAAAATTTACCATTATGCAAAACTCAAATTTTGCAAATTTTTGGCCCTACTTATCTTCTAAACGGTTCAAGTTATTGTCTTTTTTTTTTGGGAGAAGTTAAATCCTCAGAAATTAGTAGGAGTCGGTTAACAAATTTTTTTTGTCACATCCCCTGTTTAGCAGCTATAAGGGCTCGAAAATTAAAATTTTGCTATTTTTAAACACCTGTAGCTAAATACCTGTTCAAATTTTTTTTTTACAAATATACAAAATTTAAAGCTGCAGCATTTTATTTCAACATATGTTAAAGGTTTCTCTGAGTCTCTTTAAATTACAGAAACTGTCTCTTAGTTTTAAACATTTTTGCTTAGATAATAAAATTCTAGGTAAAATTCCAAAAATTTTGTAGAGTTCACAATTGATTTCCAAGAATCTATTAAAATGGAAGGGTGAAGACAGGAGGTGGATGGGCAGATCCTCGAGAATCATCATAAGTTTGCTTAGCAAAAATTTGGGAACCTTCCCCTTTCAAGGGCTATTAGGACTTAAAAATTAAAACTTTAATGCTTTTATAAAACAGTAACTTTTTCACTAGTGTGTGTTTTTCCAAAATTAAACGTTAACATTGAAGCTTCAACATTATATTTCGCACTTGTTAAGAGGTTTTCTTGAGTGCATCGTGATTATATTCTAAGTATGATTTCACTAATATTCATAATTATTAAATTGATGAGATAACTAAATTATAATATTATCCTTTATTTTTATACGAGTATGTATTTATATAAAAATAAATGATAAAATACTCAGATAATAAAATAACCCTATATAATTTTAAAACTGTGCTTTTTAAAAACCCTTGGGTTTTTTCATCACTTGTTCTTTTTTTCCTTGGTAATATATTTCCTTATTTTTTCTAAAATATAAAGCCGTTCAGGCTCCATTTCATTTTGCCATAAAAATGATTTGTAAAGTATTTTCTTTTCAATTTGTTTGCATAATTTCGAAAAACTTTATTTTAGAAGTGTTCGTTCTTTTTTGGTTTTTGTTTTGCTGTTGTAGTTGTTGTTGTTGTAGTTGTTGTTGTTGTTGCTGTAGTAGTTGTTGTTCTTGCTGCTGGACTTGTTGGTGTTGTTGCAGTTTTTGCTGTTGTTGTAGATTTTGGTGTTGTTGTTGTTGGCTGTGTTGTCGCTTGCCTTGCCTTTTGAAAAAGACGGTTGACAATAAACTTGAGCTTCCTAAAGCGCTAATGAAAGGATATCTTCATGGTTTTCCATTTTTGTTTCAGATTATGATTTTTAAAAAAATTCCACGATATTTATTCAAAAATCCGAGGTTCTTAATTCATTCATTTTTAGGGGGAGGGATTTAATTCAATTCTACAATTGTAATAAATGGTACAAACTCTACCTGAAATAATTTGATATTTTAAGATGTCCAAATAGAATGACTATAACTTATTAAAATGCTTGAGAATACAATGTTGCAAAATAGTTTCCATACTATATATTTAATAAATTTCTAGATAAACGAATAATAATTTATAAGAAAATTATTTCATTTAGAAATTAGACTAGTATTTAAATAAGTTCAGATGTATTTTATTTGTTATTATTTCATAAAGTTTACAGCAGCAAAGATAACTCAGAAAAAACAATTTGTAAAGTTAGAGGTATCTGCTTAAATTATACTACATCGGTACAGGTTAATTTTCAAACAATACAAAATTCTATTCTAAGCGTTCAAGATAAGGAAGATATTTTAGTCATTTCGCAAAACATTATCAACAAAAGTCAGAGAAACGACGTTTCCTAGAAGATTATAGTTCATTACCTTATGGATATAAGAAAACAAAAAATTGTGGAAAGAAAATGAACAAGTAAGGAAAAAAACCAAGGGTTTTTAAAAAGCACATTTTCAAAATTACATACGGTTTCTTACTGAATATTTGATCATTTATTTTTATAAAAATATATATAAAAATAAATGATAATATTAATTTAGTTATTTCATTAATTTATTAATTATATGACTAATAGTGAAATACTGAGAATATAACCCAAATGCACTTAAGGAAATTACAAATTTAGAACTTTTCCTATAATTCATTTAAATATATATAACAATAAATTTTACATAAATGCAACAAGTACCTTTAAATATAGCTTAAGTATTGTGCACAAAGTCTTAATTATACATCACCTAATGTAATAATTCAATAAAATATATGATATAATAAAAATTAAAAAAAAAATGAATTTAATCGTTTATTAAAAAAATATTTTGTTTTTAATTTATAAAATATTATACAAAATATGTTTTATAGTAAAATTCTTAGCCTTTTAAAAATATAAAAGTGTTAAATAAAAATACAAAAACAGTCAGTTGGTACAACCGACTGAGAAATACCCTACACCTATTTGGTTCAAATTTAATGGGAAGTCCATAAGTTATTTTAAAATCATAAAAGCTTTTATTAGTTTGAACGTTAGACATAGTTAACCAAATTTACTTTATAATACTAAAAACATTTTCTAATTATTTTATCAATTCAAAAATTTTCTTCTTACTAATTTATTTATTTAAAAATACTATTAAACAACAAATGAAATTGAGATAAATGGATTCGCAAAATGCAATTACAAAATTACATATTCAATAAAATTTTACACACATGTAGCAATTACTCCTTTTCAGGATTTTTAGCTCTAGTGCATTTACTGTTGAATGATTTAGTACCCTTGGCTAATTATTTCAATAATTTTTAAATTTTTTCTCTTAATTTACTTATTTCTTAATGTTCTATATAATTAAACTCAAAGTTATTCGAAAGAAATATTAATTTGTAATAATATAAATATAAACAGTTTATATAATTTCATGGTTTTTAATGTTAGTTAAAACCATTAATGCTTTGATTAGCTTATTGTCACAAAATTTATTGAACAAAATATGCAATATTTCTAAAATACAATGATAAATTTAGAATTGTTCATATAATTAATTTTAATACAAAAATAAATTTTGCAACTTAAGTATCGTACACAATTTCTTAATTACTTATATATTACCTATAGTAATAATTCAACAAACTATAGATATGATATAATAACAATTTAAACGAGGAAGAGTGTAGTAGAGTAGACTGTGTCAACTCTGGGATACCCGTATGACCGTTATATAAACATTATATCATTATTATAAACATTAATTACTTTTGGCAAAATTTCAAACATACCAGCTTTATTAGGTGTAGTGTAATGCTCTTATAAAAGAAGGAGTTGTATGGCAGCTACTCAAACCCTTGGCAGTAGACCAACCAAATTTTGCAGTAACTTTGGCCATTACATTAAACTATTTTTGGCAAAATTTCAGACACCCAACTTCAATAGGTATAGAGTAATGCTCATATAAAATAAGAAGTTGTATGGCAGCTACTCGAGCCCTTCGCATCAGACCAACCAAATTTTGCAGAACTTTGGCCATAAAACTAAACTACTTTTGCCAAAATTTCAGACACGTAGCTGTAATAGGTACAGAGAAATACTCATATAAAAAAGGAAGTTGTATGGCAGGTACCCGAACTCATGGACCAAAATGGCTGGATTTAAATAGCGATGACGGCTATTGCAAAAAGACGAATTTGCGAAAATTTCAAGATCCTAGCTCCTTTAGTTTTTGAGTTATCGTGCGGACGGACGGACAGACAGACAGACGGACAGACGGACGGACAGACGGACGGACGGACATACATAGCTAAATCGATTTATTTTTCGATTCTAATCCGATCCATACACTTGAGTCTATATCTACCCCCCCTCCTTCTCTGCGTCACAAACGTAATGGCAAATTTATTATACCCTTTATATAACCGTTGATAACCTTTATATTATTTACTTATTCTTACAAAATTCTCAACCTTATTTGTATATTTTTCTGATTTTTGGGTTTAATATATATATTCCTAAGTAAATCTTCTTCGTTTTTCTTTGTAATTTCAGGTGGAAGCTTTGTTGTAATATGTTTTGCTGAATTGTAATCTTTTATTAAAGATTGTATAATATTTAACCACTTATAATATCTGCTTTAACTAAATTTTTTCCACATCGAATTTTTCAATGTACGGTTACATCGTTCTACAATTGATACAATTCACTAAATGTGTGATAATAATTATGAATTAAAAAATTCTTCACCTGGATCTTTAGTTCGATTAATGTTAAAGCACTTAAAACATTTTCAGAATTTTTGGTTTTTACAGGTATTTGGAAAAAGGATCAATTACCGTAAGCATATATTATAGCCATTATTGATTTTGCATAACGCATCATTTCAACTAAATCGATCTGTCATGTGTAATTGAAACCTTTTTGTTTAAATTTTCTTCTAAGAAATTTAAGTCTTGCCTGTCTATGAATTTCAGTTACTATTTGAGTAACTTTTTTCTTGATATTTTATTAAAGAATTATATCAACTAATTAATTTTATTTTCATTGTAAAAAATGTTAAAGGTATTGACATAATAATTATTAAACATAAAATGATAAACCAAAACATGGTTTAATAAACAAACCGACTGATTGAGTATAATTTGCTTTTATACTTTTCTACTTGAGTATTAAGCTTTTTTTTTTTAATTTTAATTCATTTCCATTCTGACTTTTATTCAACAACATCCCGAAATGCTTGCCGATTCAACAACGTTTGAAGAAACTGATCGAGTAAATACATAAAGTCAGATTCAAGATGATAAATTACATCCACTGTGGATGATGAGAAACCAACAGAAACTGAAGAATTTTTGCCACCGCTCCAAATAGTTGAATTGGAACAGGAAAATGAAGATGAGGTCGAAAACGAAGACGAAGAAGGGTTTGCCCAAGTTTGGGAGATAAATAATCAGCAAGGATATCCTAACTACTTTGAAAATATTTTTAGAAATAATTTTTATCTCTTTAAATAACTATATAAATGAAAATAAAAATTAGTTATATTACTTATATTATTAATGATTTATTATACCCTACACCTATAGAATAGGTAAAGGGGTATATTAACTTTGGTATGGTGTTTGTAACCACCTAAAGGAAGCGAGCTAGATATGGAAAAGTATATATATTTGTGATCAGCGTGACCGCCTTAGTCGATATAGCCATGTCCGTCCGTCCGTCCGTCCGTCCGTCCGTCCGTCCGTCCGTCCGTCCGTCCGTAGGCACGATAACTCAAAAAATAATGGAGCTATCTTGATGAAATTTTAACTGTAGGTTACTAGGACTGAAAGTACGGCGGGGATTGCAAATGGGCGAAATCGGCCCATGGGTTCGGATTCTGGACCTTTTAATCGGTTTCAGGGCTAACGAACATATATAAAAAATCACGATAACTCAACAACTAATGACGCTATCTTCATCAAATTTATGCTGTAGGTTACTAGTAATGAAACTACTTCGGGGATTGCGTAAGGTCGGGATTGGACCATGGGTTCGGAACCTAGAACTTTTTGATCGAATTCAGGCCAAACGAGCATAATTCCGAAACCAATGAAGATAGAACCTCCAAATTTTGTATCAGGGTGTCCCTTCCTATTTCCTAAGTGTCTTGGGAATTTGGGCCCCATTGGAGTAGTGGGTCGGGGACCAGCCACACATATCCGAAGACCTTAAAGCATATCTTTAAAATTAATAAACATAACAACTTGAAAAAATGTAGAAGCTTCCAATTTGCCACAAGGGTGTTCTTTACTATCTCTTGCGTGTTCCGTTAATTTGGTATCAATTGGATAGGTGGTTCAGTACCCCTCTCAGACCTCCCAAGTTTTAAAAGCTTATAATCGAAATTACTAAAAATAGTTACTTAAAATTAAGATAGACCGTTCAAATTGTGTACAAGGGTTAACTAGTACTATAAGTAAAGCGCGGGCTGTATAAGGGCGAAATCAGCCCATGGGTTCGGATTCTGGACCTTTTAGTCGGTGTCAGGGATAACGAACATATATTAAAAATCACGATAACTCAACAACTAATGAGGCTATCTTCATGAAATTTGTGCTGTAGGTTATTGGTAATGAAACTACGGCGGTGATTACGTACGGTGAGGATTGGACAATGGGTTCGGAACTGAGAACTTTTTGATCGAATTTAGGCCAAACTATCGTAATTCCGAAACCAATAAAGATAGAACCTCGAAATTTGGTATCAGGGTGTCCCTTCCTATTTCGTAAGTGTCTTTGAAATTTGGGCCCCATTGGAGTAGTGGGTCGGGGACCAGCCACTCAGTTCCGAGGACCTTAAAGCATATTTTCGAAATTAATAAAGATAGTAACTTGAAACAAATGTAGAAGCTGCAAATTTGGCACATGGGTGTTCTTTACTATTTCCTGCGTGTCCATCTAATTTTGGATCAATTGGAGTGGTGGTTCAGTACCTCACTTAGACCCCCCCAATGTGTAAAAGCTTATCATCGAAATTAATAAAACTAGTAACTTAAAAGTAAGATATAACGTTCCAATGGTGTACAAGGGTCAACTAGTATTGAAAGTATGACGGGGGCTGCATATGGGCGAAATCGTACCATAATTTTGGGTTCTGGAACCCTTGAAAAGTTCAAGGGCTAACAAACATATATCTTAAAAACACCATAACTCAAAAAATAATGCCGCTATTTTGATGAAATTTAAACTCTAGGTTACTACTAATGAAAGTGCCATTGGAATTGGTTCTGGTTCAGTTTAATTTCAAAGCCAAAGAATATATTTCCTATGTCCTATGAGTCTCCGAAATCTAGACTAAATTGTAGTGGTTCAGCTATGTTCAAAGGTACTTGCTGCATTTATGTAAAATTTATTTGAATATTTAAATGAATTATATGAAAAGGTCTAAATTTGTAATTGTATTTTAGAAATACATTTATTGCATATTTTGCGTTTGTAAGCTTTTCTATTAGGTATATAAACTAACCATTTAAAATAATTGCAATTTTGAAAAATTTGGATTATTAAATATATAATGCTTTGATTATCTTTTTATCACAAAATTTAATAATTAGAATTTTTTCATTTTGTAATTGAATTGGAATAAATATATTTTCATTTATTTCAAGTTTGTTTGCTTTTTAATATTTTTAAATAGATAAATTAGTAAGAATTTGTAATATTTTTTAATAGATAGTGTAATTAGAAAATGTTTTTAGTATTATAAAGTTAATTTGGTTAGCTATGTCTTACGATCAAATTAATAGCAGCTTTTATGGTGTTGCTTATGGATATGTCCTTAAATTTTAACCAAATAGGTGTAGGGTATTTCTAAGTCGGTTGCACCGACTGACTGTTTCTTTATTTTACTTTAAAATTGATATACTTTATTTAGCTTTCTTATTGTCTATTACAAATGCTTTTTTTTATAGTTTTACTTTTATATAACATATTATAATACTTTTTTATTTTTTTTTTTTTTTTATTTTAACTGTGCTATAAACAAAACAATTGATTGATTTTGGTATAAAATAACACAGATTAACCTAAAACTAAACTAAATAAAGACAAGCAAAAAAATACATGTATACGTATATAATATATATCAATATATAAATATATATATATATATATATAAGTTATTAAAGTTATATAATATTAATTAAATTATTATTATGTTAATACAATTATTCATTCTGCATAACGCTGTCAAGCAATATGGTATCCCGCTTTAGTAGGTACTTCAGATTTTTAACAAATAATTTGATGTTAGAGGTCTGTTTAAGATCATTTGGTTGCTTATTATAGATTCTTATAGCTGAGGATAATCCGCTGCTGTGAGATAACTCCGTTCTAGATCTTGTATGATTTAAATAGTTCAGGCTTCTGGTGTTATAGTTATGTACACTATTTCTTTTCGTAACATTAATATTCTTCCTGTAAATTCCTTTTTCCAGTTTAAAAATTAATTTGGCTTTTTCCATAATAATAATTTCCGGAAGCATCAAATATCCCGTTTTTTTATAAATTTCGACTGTTGGTGTCAGCCAGCTAAACTCGTATAATTTTTTTATTGCTCTGTTTATCAAAGTACTGACCTTGTCTTTCTGCCATGTAGCGCAACTGGACCAGTTACATATATTATACCTAATATGTGACATGATATGAGCATGATATATATTATTGGCAGCTTTCCTGTTTAGTTTAATTCCACTTCTTTTAATGGCACCAAGCATTGGCGCAATTTTGGATGCTATTTTATTGATATGATTTTCCCATCTCAGTTTTTCATCAATTATTACACCAAGGTATTTATATGTATCAACTCTTTCAATTTGGACATTGTTTATTAATAGTTTTAGATTTATATCAGCTTTATTCCTCATTTTATATGTGATAAATTTAGTTTTATCAGCATTTATACTTAATTTGTTGCCTTTAAGCCAATTAATATATTTGTACAAATCCTCATTTATTATTCTTTCTAATTCATCTTTGGTTTTAGCACTGTAAATGAGCAATGTGTCATCCGCAAATATCTTGTAATCGGCTTGTAAATTAGCACATTGGATGTTATGGATGTAAAGCAGATACAAAGTAGGCCCGAGCACTGATCCTTGTGGAACACCTATGTTTATACTACACTGGTTACTCAATACATCATTAACTCTTGTAGCTATTTTCCTATTTTGTAAATAAGATCTAAGAAGATCCAGAGCTGTTCCTCTTATAACGATTTCATAGAGTCTGTTTAACAGGATTCTATGATCAACTGTATCGAATGCTTTTTTTAAATCAACGAATACTGAACATACATAGTTCCCTGCATTTAATTTGCTTACTATAGAGTTTGTTGATGCTAAGACTGCCGAATCGGTTCCAATATCTTTTTGAAATCCAAATTGATTATCATCAAAACCTACTACCATTTGAATAAAATTCTGTATTCTATTATTTATTATTTTTTCAAATATTTTTCCCAAGCAACTTGTTAAAGTAATAGGCCTGTAATTTGATACATCATTGGTTGCTCCTGATTTGTATATTGGCACAACCATACTTGATTTTAGACATTCAGGATAAATACCAGTTGTTAAACAATAATTTATTAAGTAAGCGAGCTTGGGTGCTATAATGGTTGCCACATGCCTTAGATTTGATGCTGTTATGCCATCAACACCTGGTGAACTATTTTTTAGCAGCTTAATGATTTTTAATACTTCTATTTCATTTGTTTTTCTTAGAAAAATAGATCGTTCAGTAATTGTGTTTTTTACTGTGTATTTTTCTGCATCAATAATATTATCGAAAATTATCACATATTTTAATGCCATTGTTATTTATTTCATTGATAACTTTACTGCAATTACACGACCTTTTGTATATTAACTTTGGTATGGTGTTTGTAACCACCTAAAGGAAGCGCGCTAGATATGGAAAAGTATATATATTTGTGATCAGCGTGACCTCCTGAGTCGATATAGCCATGTCCGTCCGTCCGTCCGTAGGTACGATAACTCAAAAAATAATGGAGCTATCTTGCTGAAATTTTAACTGGAGGTTACTAGGACTGAAAGTACGGCGGGGATTGCATATGGGCGAAATCGGCCCATTGGTTTCGATTCTGGGCCTTTTAATCGATCGAAGGGCTAACGATCATATATAAAAAATCACAATATCTCAACAACTAATGACGCTTTCTTCATCAAGTTTGTGCTGTAGGTTACTAGTAATGAAACTACTTCGGGGTTTGCGTAAATTCGGGATTGAACCATGGGTTCGGAACCTAGAACTTTTTGATCGAATTTAGGCCAAACGAGCATAATTCCGAAACCAAAGAAGATAGAACCTCCAAATTTTGTATCAGGGTGTCCTTTTCTATTTCCTTAATGTCTTTGAAATTTGGGCCCCATTGGAGTAGTGGGTCGGGGACCAGCCATACATTTCCGAAGACCTTAAAGCATATCTTTAAAATTAATAAAGATAACAACTTAAAAAAATGTAGACGCTTCAAATTTGGCACAAGGGTGTTCTTTACTATCCCTTTCGTGTCCCCCTAATTTGGGATTAATTGGAGTCGCGGTTCAGTATCCCTCTTAGACCTCGTAAGTTTTAAAAGCTTATAATAGAAATTATTAAAAATAGTAATTTAAAATCAAGATAGAACGTTCAAATTGTGTTCAAGGGTTAACTAGTGCTTAAAGTTAAACGTGGACTGCATAAGGGCGAAATCAGCCCAAGGGTTCGGATTCTGGACCTTTTAATCGGTTTCAGGGCTAACGAACATATATAAATAATCACGATAATTCAACAACAAATGACGCTATCTTCATGATATTTGTGCTGTAGGTTATTGGTAATGAAACTGAGTTCGAAAACAATGGGTTCGGAACTTAGAACTTTTTGATCGAATTTAGGCCAAACTAGCATAATTCCGAAACCAATGAAGATAAAACCTCCAAATTTGGTTTCACAGTGTCGCTTTCGATTTCCTTAGTGTCCTTGAAATTTGAGCCCAATTGGAGTAGTGGGTGTGGACCAGCCACTCAGTTCCAAGGACCTTAAAGCATATTTTCGAAATTAATAAAGATAGTAACTTGAAACAAATGTAGAAGCTTCAAATTTGGCACATGGGTGCTCTTTACTATTTCCTGCGTGTCCCTCTAATTTTGTACCTTTCTTAGACCCCCCATGTGTAAAAGTTTATCATCGAAATTAATAAAACTAGTAACTTAAAATTAAGATATAACCTTCCAATTGTGTACAAGGGTTAAATAGTATTGAAAGTATGACGGGAACTGCATATGGGCGAAATTGCACCATAATTTCGGGTTCTGGAACCCTTGAAAAGTTCAAGGGCTAACAAACATATATCTTAAAAACCCCATAACTTAAAAAATAATGCCGCTATTTTGATGAAATTTAAACTCTAGGTTACTACTAATGAAAGTACCATTGGAATTGGTTCTGGTCGAGTTTGGTCAATGAGTTCGGATTCTAGAAGCTTTTGATCGATTTGAGGCCGAACGAGTATAATTTCGAAGCCAAAGAATATATTTTCTATTTCCTATGTGTCCCCGAAATTTGGGCTTAATTGTAGTGGTGCAGCTATGTTCAAAGGTACTTGCTGCATTTATGTAAAATTTATTTTTATATTTAAATGAATTATATGAAAAGGTGTAAATTTGTAATTGTATTTTAGAAATACATTTATTGCATATTTTGCGTATAAGCTTTTCTATTAAGTATATTAACTAGCCATTTAAAATAATTGCAATTTTGAAAAATTTGGATTATTAAATATATTATGTTTTGATTAGCACAAAATTTAAAATTAGCACAAAATTTTTTATCACAAAATTTAATAACTAGAATTTTTTCATTTTGTAATTGAATTGGAATAAATATATTTTCATTTATAACAAGGTTTTTTTTGTTTTTTAATATTTTTAAATAAATAAATTAGTAAGAATTTGTAATATTTTTTAAGAGATAGTGTAATTAGAAAATGTTTTTAGTATTATAAAGTTAATTTGGTTAGCTATGTCTTACAATCAAATTAATAACAGCTTGTATGGCGTTAAAATAACTAATGGATATGTCATTAAATTTGAACCAAATAGGTGTAGGGTATTTCTAAGTCGGTTGCACCGACTGACTGTTTCTTTACTTGTTTTATTTATAATAATGCTGTCATTGCTGACCCTGAACAAAAGGCAGATTTGCTGGCTCAAATCTTCGCAGCCAATTCAACACTGCCGGCAACAACAGCCTCTTCTCCGGTCTATACACCAACAAATTCAAAACTTAAAAAAATTTATTTTCGCCCACGAGTTGTTGCTAAAGTTCTTAAGGGTCTGAATGTTCACAAATCTGCTGGTCCTGACGATATTCCACCAGTTGTCCTCTAAAAATGCGCTAACACCCTAGCTGGTTCACTAAGCAAACTTTTTCACATATCCTTTGTTTCTGGAACTTACCCTTCTATATGGAAAGTTGCTTATGTCCAGTCAATCCCAAAAAAGGGTGCCCAGAGCAATTCTGAAAATTATAGACCAATTGCTCTAACATCAGTACTATCAAAGGTTATGGAGTATAATTCATTTGTCATTTTATAAAACGTCAAATTTTGGAACTGCTCTTTAAACAAAAACTTGACATTTAAAAATTAAAAATTATTTTTTAACATATTCTTTTACATTTAACTCAGCAGGTTTATACTGTGTCATCATTACTATACTAATAAAATATTACTAATAAAATCGATTTAATTGTAAAACATACTTTGGCCATAAAACTAAACTACTTTTGGCAAAATGTCACGCAGCTGTAATAGGTACAGAGCAATGCTCACATAAAAAAGAAGTTGTATGCCAGCTACCCGAACCCATGGACCATTTTGGCTGGATTGAAATAGCGATGACGGCTATTGCAAAAAAAAAAAAATTTGCGAAAATTTCAAAGTCCTAACTCTTTTAGTTTTTGAGTTATCGTGCGGACTGACATACATAGCTTTTTTTTTTTTTTTTTTTATTACGAGGGAATGGAACGCTCAAAAGCCACCCATTGAAACTTTGCGGTATTTCGTTGGGTAGTGTGCGATTTTAACGCACCAAAACCACACCCTTTTTGAACCAAACTTTAGGAAGGAACCTGTTATACAAATGTACAGTTTGGTTACAGGGATGGGATATGAAAGGATTTTAGGATTGTCGGAGGATATTTGGGAATTTTGGATTATGGTGGATGGGGAAAATTTGGAGGGATATTTAGGAGAAAGATGTTAATATTCTTCTTAAATTTATTTAAGTCGTACACATACGAATTACCAACTTTAGGGAACACATTGGACGGAATGTGGTTCCATAATCTCGACATGCGCTTAACAAACGAATTTCCATAAGCCGTGTTTCGCCATCTTAACAATTCGACGCAGTAGGGATGAGCATCTGTTGCACTCCTTGTTTCACGTTGGAAAACTTTGAGTGGAGGCATTAATTGTTTTATTTCTTTAGAACAGGTGTTCGTCCCCACTAGGTATCTATAAAACAGGGTAAGTGACCAGACTGTGCGCCGATGGCTAAATCGATTTATTTTTCGATTCTGATCCGATCCATACACTTGAGTCTGTATCTCCCCCTCCCCGCTATTTCTCAGCGCATAAACGTCATGGCAAATTTGTTATACCCTTTGACCTAATAGTCATACGCAGCGTTGCCAAGTCATTTTCACCAAAACTCTGGAAAATTTCATTAAAAAATCTGGAAAATCTTACAGCTTAAATTAGATTAGTTTATAATGATAAAATTCAAAATATGTACCTATTATTAAATTAAAAATGCTTAGTTTTATTTAATTATTTTTATTTGCTTAATCATACATTTGCATTGAATTTATTTAACATATTTTGGTTTATTGTTAAATTATAACATGAACAGCGTGATTTTTTTAAATAATCCTTAGACAACAATATTGCTTTTAATGTATTTGTTTGCACTTTATTTCTGGGCTTGGTTTTATTAATATTAATAACAGAGAAAGTTCTTTTGACATTGGCCGATGACATTGGCAAAGACAGTAAATTATAAATAAATTCTTTTAGCAACGGGTAAGGGGAAATTTGGTCGGCCCTTTTAAAATTTAAAATTGTCTTCAAGAAGATCTCAACGTCAATTAAATTTAAGTTTTCGAAAGGAAATATTTCATGAAAGTCTAAATTTCTAATCTCTCGCCAATCTTTGTCAATATTATTAATATTGTTAGTTTGTCTTTAATTTGGAAATTTAAAACATAGTGGACGAATTTTTTTTTAAAACAAATTAACAATAAAATCTTGCAAAATTTGTTAAATTAGTAATTTATCTTGAATTTCGGGTCAAAATCTGGAAATCTTTTTCTATTCACAAAATCTTGTCAAATAAGATAAATCTTACGACTTGGTAACACTGGTCATACGGGTATAAAAATGAATTCAAACGACAAAGTTGCCATTGCAAATTTAATTTTCTACGAGTGAATTTTGAAACATTAACATCTAGAGCTACAAGAATAGTGATAAAATATTGTGTAGCGAGTTTCAATTGACGTTTAAGTTTTTACATTTTAATGTAAAAAGTGTTTGTTAACATAATTTTCTGATCATTTTTGAATGTAAAGCATTTCTTATAAAATTAAAAATATAAATTGATTAAAAAATTAAAAATATAATATTTAAAAAAAAACATACGTATTTGATTAATTTTGAAAGTTTGAATTTTAATAATCACCGCTATTCTAAATTCTCTCGTAGACTTTCTGCAAAAAATTGGCTACGATACGAACAAGAAGTTTTAAAATTTTTTTCTGTATAAAAAAAAGTACAGCTTTATTTAAATTTACTGACATTTGGTTCGAATTTAGTCTAACAACAACGAAGTCATATTTAATTGATTTGTCATTTTATAAAACGTAAGATTTTGGAAATGTTCTATTTGTATGTATTTTAAAACATTTAAACAAACAAAGCATTCCTTAACTTTATTTCAGTTAAAAAATAAAACAAACTCCTTTTTAATTCGCACTGTCAAGTTTGAGTAGACATGCACTACATATCCAAATTTATTACGGTTCCAAATTTAGACGTTTTATAAAACGACAAATCAATTAAATGATATGCTTTTATTGTGTAAGACTAAAATCTGACCAAATACAACTAAAATTTAAATTAAATTGTACTTTTGGTTTTAACAAAAAAAAAATATTGACGTATTAGCCCGTATTAGTATAACACAATGAAAAAATATCATAGAATTGTTTTGTAATTTTATAAAACGTCAAAGTTTGGAACTGAAGTATTAGTATTTCAAAACATTCAAAGTATCACAGCAATTGTTGAATTTAATTCTAATATATAATAACTTTAATTATAATAACTATAAATAAAATTTTGGGTTTCAATACACATTTTGCTAAAGCACATTTTCAAAAAATTTTGTAAAAATGTGCCTATATAGATAGCTTCACTCTGTCCGTCCGTCCGTCCGTCCCTTTTTACCTACGGTTGACTAAAACATATAAATAACGGGTAGGTATTGAAATAAAAATTATTTAATGTTAAAACTTTTTTTTGTATGCCCTTCGGTTACGGAGCTATAGCCCCACAAAGTCGGAAAAGCCCTATATTTAAACAGTTATAATTTTTTAAAAGCGAATTGTATAGGCTTTTAAAAAATTATAACTTTGTTACCGTACGCTACTAAAATTTACCGTTATCCAAAACTAAGTTTTGCAAAATTTTTGGTCCCTCATAACTTCTGAACAGCTAAATCTAGAAACTTGAAATTTTGGAAGAAGTTAGATGCTCAGAAATAAGTAAGAGTCTGTCAAGAAAATTTTTTTGTCACGCCTCCTGTTTAGCAGCTGTAAGGGGTTGAAATTTTCCTTTTAAACACCTATAACTTGAATACAAAATTGAAAGCTCCAAAACTAAAGTTTCTATAAGTTTCAATGGTTTTTCTTAATTTTGACTTTGTTCGTCCGTCCGAATGCTTACACAAACTTTTACACCGTTTGAAATAGAAAAAAGAAATTTTAACCACGGGTAGGTATTGCAAAAAAATTAATTTCGTAGAAGAACCTTTTTCTGTATTCTCACCCGTTATGGAGCTGCAGACCCCCAAATTTAGAAAAAGCCCTATATTTAAATTGTTATAACAACAGTTCTGTTAGATGTATTTTCAATCTGAAAACGGTAAAAGAGAGCTGTTTTTATAGACTTTACAAAAATATATTGCTAAAATATATAAAGTTGCCATACGGTACTAAAATTTACCATTATGCAAAACTCAAATTTTGCAAATTTTTGGCCCTACTTATCTTCTAAACGGTTCAAGCTATTGTCTTTTTTTTTTGGGAGAAGTTAAATCCTCAGAAATTAGTAGGAGTCGGTTAACAAATTTTTTTTGTCACATCCCCTGTTTAGCAGCTATAAGGGCTCGAAAATTAAAATTTTGCTATTTTTAAACACCTGTAGCTAAATACCTGTTCAAATTTTTTTTTTACAAATATACAAAATTTAAAGCTGCAGCATTTTATTTCAACATATGTTAAAGGTTTCTCTGAGTCTCTTTAAATTACAGAAACTGTCTCTTAGTTTTAAACATTTTTGCTTAGATAATAAAATTCTAGGTAAAATTCCAAAAATTTTGTAGAGTTCACAATTGATTTCCAAGAATCTATTAAAATGGAAGGGTGAAGACAGGAGGTGGATGGGCAGATCCTCGATAATCATCATAAGTTTGCTTAGCAAAAATTTGGGAACATTCCCCTTTCAAGGGCTATTAGGACTTAAAAATTAAAACTTTAATGCTTTTATAAAACAGTAACTTTTTCACTAGTGTGTGTTTTTCCAAAATTAAACGTTAACATTGAAGCTTCAACATTATATTTCGCACTTGTTAAGAGGTTTTCTTGAGTGCATCGGGATTATATTCTAAGTATGATTTCACTAATATTCATAATTATTAAATTGATGAGATAACTAAATTATAATATTATCCTTTATTTTTATACGAGTATGTATTTATATAAAAATAAATGATAAAATACTCAGTAAGAAACCCTATATAATTTTAAAAATGTGCTTTTTAAAAACCCTTGGGTTTTTTCATCACTTGTTCTTTTTTTCCTTGGTAATATATTTCCTTATTTTTTCTAAAATATAAAGCCGTTCAGGCTCCATTTCATTTTGCCATAAAAATGATTTGTAAAGTATTTTCTTTTCAATTTGTTTGCATAATTTCGAAAAACTTTATTTTAGAAGTGTTCGTTCTTTTTTGGTTTTTGTTTTGCTGCTGTAGTTGTTGTTGTTGTAGTTGTTGTTGTTGTTGCTGTAGTAGTTGTTGTTCTTGCTGCTGGACTTGTTGGTGTTGTTGCAGTTTTTGCTGTTGTTGTAGTTTTTGGTGTTGTTGTTGTTGGCTGTGTTGTCTCTTGCCTTGCCTTTTGAAAAAGACGGTTGACAATAAACTTGAGCTTCCTAAAGCGCTAATGAAAGGATATCTTCATGGTTTTCCATTTTTGTTTCAGATTATGATTTTTAAAAAAATTCCACGATATTTATTCAAAAATCCGAGGTTCTTAATTCATTCATTTTTAGGGGGAGGGATTTAATTCAATTCTACAATTGTAATAAATGGTACAAACTCTACCTGAAATAATTTGATATTTTAAGATGTCCAAATAGAATGACTATAATTTATTAAAATGCTTGAGAATACAATGTTGCAAAATAGTTTCCATACTATATATTTAATAAATTTCTAGATAAACGAATAATAATTTATAAGAAAATTATTTCATTTAGAAATTAGACTAGTATTTAAATAAGTTCAGATGTATTTTATTTGTTATTATTTCATAAAGTTTACAGCAGCAAAGATAACTCAGAAAAAGCAATTTGTAAAGTTAGAGGTATCTGCTTAAACTATACTACATCGGTACAGGTTAATTTTCAAACAATACAAAATTCTATTCTAAGCGTTCAAGATAAGGAAGATATTTTAGTCATTTCGCAAAACATTATCAACAAAAGTCAGAGAAACGACGTTTCCTAGAAGATTATAGTTCATTACCTTATGGATATAAGAAAACAAAAAATTGTGGAAAGAAAATGAACAAGTAAGGAAAAAAACCAAGGGTTTTTAAAAAGCACATTTTCAAAATTACATACGGTTTCTTACTGAATATTTGATCATTTATTTTTATAAAAATATATATAAAAATAAATGATAATATTAATTTAGTTATTTCATTAATTTATTAATTATATGACTAATAGTGAAATACTGAGAATATAACCCAAATGCACTTAAGGAAATTACAAATTTAGAACTTTTCCTATAATTCATTTAAATATATATAACAATAAATTTTACATAAATGCAACAAGTACCTTTAAATATAGCTTAAGTATTGTGCACAAAGTCTTAATTATACATCACCTAATGTAATAATTCAATAAAATATATGATATAATAAAAATTAAAAAAAAAAATGAATTTAATCGTTTATTAAAAAAATATTTTGTTTTTAATTTATAAAATATTATACAAAATATGTTTTATGGTAAAATTCTTAGCCTTTTAAAAATATAAAAGTGTTAAATAAAAATACAAAACCAGTCAGTTGGTACAACCGACTGAGAAATACCCTACACCTATTTGGTTCAAATTTAATGGGAAGTCCATAAGTTATTTTAAAATCATAAAAGCTTTTATTAGTTTGAACGTAAGACATAGTTAACCAAATTTACTTTATAATACTAAAAACATTTTCTAATTATTTTGTCAATTCAAAAATTTTCTTCTTACTAATTTATTTATTTAAAAATACTATTAAACAACAAATGAAATTGAGATAAATGGATTCGCAAAATGCAATTACAAAATTACATATTCAATAAAATATTACACACATGTAGCAATTACTCCTTTTCAGGATTTTTAGCTCTAGTGCATTTACTGTTGAATGATTTAGTACCCTTGGCTAATTATTTCAATAATTTTTAAATTTTTTCTCTTAATTTACTTATTTCTTAATGTTCTATATAATTAAACTCAAAGTTATTCGAAAGAAATATTAATTTATAATAATATAAATATAAACAGTTTATATAATTTCATGGTTTTTAATGTTAGTTAAAACCATTAATGCTTTGATTAGCTTATTGTCACAAAATTTATTGAACAAAATATGCAATATTTCTAAAATACAATGATAAATTTAGAATTGTTCATATAATTAATTTTAATACAAAAATAAATTTTGCAACTTAAGTATCGTACACAATTTCTTAATTACTTATATATTACCTATAGTAATAATTCAACAAACTATAGATATGATATAATAACAATTTAAACGAGGAAGAGTGTAGTAGAGTAGACTGTGTCAACTCTGGGATACCCGTATGACCGTTATATAAACATTATATCATTATTATAAACATTAATTACTTTTGGCAAAATTTCAAACATACCAGCTTTATTAGGTGTAGTGTAATGCTCTTATAAAAGAAGGAGTTGTATGGCAGCTACTCAAACCCTTGGCAGTAGACCAACCAAATTTTGCAGTAACTTTGGCCATTACATTAAACTATTTTTGGCAAAATTTCAGACACCCAACTTCAATAGGTATAGAGTAATGCTCATATAAAATAAGAAGTTGTATGGCAGCTACTCGAGCCCTTCGCATCAGACCAACCAAATTTTGCAGAAACTTTGGCCATAAAACTAAACTACTTTTGCCAAAATTTCAGACACGTAGCTGTAATAGGTACAGAGAAATACTCATATAAAAAAGGAAGTTGTATGGCAGGTACCCGAACCCATGGACCAAAATGGCTGGATTTAAATAGCGATGACGGCTATTGCAAAAAAACGAATTTGCGAAAATTTCAAGATCCTAGCTCCTTTAGTTTTTGAGTTATCGTGCGGACGGACGGACAGACGGACAGACGGACAGACGGACGGACAGACGGACGGACGGACATACATAGCTAAATCGATTTATTTTTCGATTCTGATCCGATCCATACACTTGAGTCTATATCTACCCCCCCTCCTTCTCTGCGTCACAAACGTAATGGCAAATTTATTATACCCTTTGACTATATAGTCATACGGGTATAAAAATTTTAGGGCAATTCCACTAACCCAATTTCACTAGGGACAATTCCAGTATACACAATTCCACTATACACAATTCAACTTGCGCATTTCAACTTTTTGACTGATAAAAAGTGGAAATGATATAAAATATCAATATAAACTGTTAGATATCAATGATACAACTATAAATTCAATTGACAAATAAAAAGTGGAATTGATATTATGTTCATTAAATTATATAATATTGTCGAAAAAACAAGAGCTATAGTTTATTACTAGAAAAGAAACAAAATAAATTAAACTTAATGTAACAAAGATATAAAACATAATGAAAAAAACATACGGTCGGACGGACATGGCTATATCAACTCAGAACGTCACGCTAATCACAAATATATATACTTTAATATATATATAGTCAAATGGTATAATAAATTTGCCATTACGTTTGTGACGCAGAGAAGGAGGGGGGGTAGATATAGGCTCAAGGGTATGGATCGGATCAGAATCGAAAAATAAATCGATTTAGCGATGTATGTCCGTACGTCATCACGATAACTCAAAAAATAAAGGAGCTAGGATTATGAAATTTTCACAAATTCGTTTTTATGCAAAAACCGGAATCGCTATTTAAATCCAGCCATTTTGGTCCATGGGTTCGGGTAGCTGCCATACAACTTCTTTTTATATATGAGTATTTCTCTGTACCTATTGCAGCTGCGTGTCTGAAATTTTGCCAAAAGTAGTTTAATTTTATGGCCAAAGTTTTTGCAAAATTTGGTTGGTCTACTACAAAGAGTTCGAGTAGCTGCCATACAACTCTTTCTTTTATATGAGCTTTACACTACACCTGATGAATCTGGGTGTCTGAAATTTTGCCAAAAATAGTTTAGTGTAATGGCCAAAGTTACTGCAAAATTTGGTTGGTCTACTGCAAAGGGTTCGAGTAGCTGCCATACAACTCCTTCTTTTATATAAGCATTACTCTACACCTAATAAAGCTGAATATTTGAAATTTTGCCAAAAGTAAATAACCGCATGATATAATGTATATGTTACGGTCATGCGGGTATCCCAGAGTTGACACAGTCTACTCTACCACACTCTTCCTCGTTTTTT
The DNA here is from genome assembly GCA_963082915.1 of Dolichopus griseipennis. Lineage (NCBI taxonomy): Eukaryota > Metazoa > Arthropoda > Insecta > Diptera > Dolichopodidae > Dolichopus > Dolichopus griseipennis. The sequence continues at coordinate 185,146,653 of OY720441.1, read as the reverse complement.
AATAATTTTTTCTAAAGGGTAAGAGCCTGGGTAATTTACAGGTGTATTTTAGAGGAAAAGTTTTATTTATCTTGTGAAATTTTGACCAATTCGGTTGATAACCTTTATATTATTTACTTATTCTTACAAAATTCTCAACCTTATTTGTATATTTTTCTGATTTTTGGGTTTAATATATATATTCCTAAGTAAATCTTCTTCGTTTTTCTTTGTAATTTCAGGTGGAAGCTTTGTTGTAATATGTTTTGCTGAATTGTAATCTTTTATTAAAGATTGTATAATATTTAACCACTTATAATATCTGCTTTAACTAAATTTTTTCCACATCGAATTTTTCAATGTACGGTTACATCGTTCTACAATTGATACAATTCACTAAATGTGTGATAATAATTATGAATTAAAAAATTCTTCACCTGGATCTTTAGTTCGATTAATGTTAAAGCACTTAAAACATTTTCAGAATTTTTGGTTTTTACAGGTATTTGGAAAAAGGATCAGTTACCGTAAGCATATATTATAGCCATTATTGATTTTGCATAACGCATCATTTCAACTAAATCGATCTGTCATGTGTAATTGAAACCTTTTTGTTTAAATTTTCTTCTAAGAAATTTAAGTCTTGCCTGTCTATGAATTTCAGTTACTATTTGAGTAACTTTTTTCTTGATATTTTATTAAAGAATTATATCAACTAATTAATTTTATTTTCATTGTAAAAAATGTTAAAGGTATTGACATAATAATTATTAAACATAAAATGATAAACCAAAACATGGTTTAATAAACAAACCGACTGATTGAGTATAATTTGCTTTTATACTTTTCTACTTGAGTATTAAGCTTTTTTTTTTTAATTTTAATTCATTTCCATTCTGACTTTTATTCAACAACATCCCGAAATGCTTGCCGATTCAACAACGTTTGAAGAAACTGATCGAGTAAATACATAAAGTCAGATTCAAGATGATAAATTACATCCACTGTGGATGATGAGAAACCAACAGAAACTGAAGAATTTTTGCCACCGCTCCAAATAGTTGAATTGGAACAGGAAAATGAAGATGAGGTCGAAAACGAAGACGAAGAAGGGTTTGCCCAAGTTTGGGAGATAAATAATCAGCAAGGATATCCTAACTACTTTGAAAATATTTTTAGAAATAATTTTTATCTCTTTAAATAACTATATAAATGAAAATAAAAATTAGTTATATTACTTATATTATTAATGATTTATTTTATTTATAATAATGCTGTCATTGCTGACCCTGAACAAAAGGCAGATTTGCTGGCTCAAATCTTCGCAGCCAATTCAACACTGCCGGCAACAACAGCCTCTTCTCCGGTCTATACACCAACAAATTCAAAACTTAAAAAAATTTATTTTCGCCCACGAGTTGTTGCTAAAGTTCTTAAGGGTCTGAATGTTCACAAATCTGCTGGTCCTGACGATATTCCACCAGTTGTCCTCTAAAAATGCGCTAACACCCTAGCTGGTTCACTAAGCAAACTTTTTCACATATCCTTTGTTTCTGGAACTTACCCTTCTATATGGAAAGTTGCTTATGTCCAGTCAATCCCAAAAAAGGGTGCCCAGAGCAATTCTGAAAATTATAGACCAATTGCTCTAACATCAGTACTATCAAAGGTTATGGAGTATAATTCATTTGTCATATTTAGGAGAAAGATGTTAATATTCTTCTTAAATTTATTTAAGTCGTACACATACGAATTACCAACTTTTGGGAACACATTGGACGGAATGTGGTTCCATAATCTCGACATGCGCTTAACAAACGAATTTCCATAAGCCGTGTTTCGCCATCTCAACAATTCGACGCAGTAGGGATGAGCATCTGTTGCACTCCTTGTTTCACGTTGGAAAACTTTGAGTGGAGGCATTAATTGTTTTATTTCTTTAGAACAGGTGTCCGTCCCCACTAGGTATCTATAAAACAGGGTAAGTGACCAGACTGTGCGCCGATGGCTAAATCGATTTATTTTTCGATTCTGATCCGATCCATACACTTGAGTCTGTATCTCCCCCTCCCCGCTATTTCTCAGCGCATAAACGTCATGGCAAATTTGTTATACCCTTTGACCTAATAGTCATACGCAGCGTTGCCAAGTCATTTTCACCAAAACTCTGGAAAATTTCATTAAAAAATCTGGAAAATCTTACAGCTTAAATTAGATTAGTTTATAATGATAAAATTCAAAATATGTACCTATTATTAAATTAAAAATGCTTAGTTTTATTTAATTATTTTTATTTGCTTAATCATACATTTGCATTGAATTTATTTAACATATTTTGGTTTATTGTTAAATTATAACATGAACAGCGTGATTTTTTTAAATAATCCTTAGACAACAATATTGCTTTTAATGTATTTGTTTGCACTTTATTTCTGGGCTTGGTTTTATTAATATTAATAACAGAGAAAGTTCTTTTGACATTGGCCGATGACATTGGCAAAGACAGTAAATTATAAATAAATTCTTTTAGCAACGGGTAAGGGGAAATTTGGTCGGCCCTTTTAAAATTTAAAATTGTCTTCAAGAAGATCTCAACGTCAATTAAATCTAAGTTTTCGAAAGGAAATATTTCATGAAAGTCTAAATTTCTAATCTCTCGCCAATCTTTGTCAATATTATTAATATTGTTAGTTTGTCTTTAATTTGGAAATTTAAAACATAGTGGACGAATTTTTTTTTAAAACAAATTAACAATAAAATCTTGCAAAATTTGTTAAATTAGTAATTTATCTTGAATTTCGGGTCAAAATCTGGAAATCTTTTTCTATTCACAAAATCTTGCCAAATAAGATAAATCTTACGACTTGGTAGCACTGGTCATACGGGTATAAAAATGAATTCAAACGACAAAGTTGCCATTGCAAATTTAATTTTCTACGAGTGAATTTAGAAACATTAACATCTAGAGCTACAAGAATAGTGATAAAATATTGTGTAGCGAGTTTCAATTGACGTTTAAGTTTTTACATTTTAATGTAAAAAGTGTTTGTTTACATAATTTTCTGATCATTTTTGAATGTAAAGCATTTCTTATAAAATAAAAAATATAAATTGATTAAAAAATTAAAAATATAATATTTAAAAAAAAGCATACGTATTTGATTAATTTTGAAAGTTTGAATTTTAATAATCACCGCTATTCTAAATTCTCTCGTAGACTTTCTGCAAAAAATTGGCTACGATACGAACAAGAAGTATAAAAAAAAGTACAGTTTTATTTAAATTTACTGACATTTGGTTCGAATTTAGTCTAACAACAACGAAGTCATATTTAATTGATTTGTCATTTTATAAAACGTAAGATTTTGGAAATGTTCTATTTGTATGTATTTTAAAACATTTAAACAAACAAAGCATTCCTTAACTTTATTTCAGTTAAAAAATAAAACAAACTCCTTTTTAATTCGCACTGTCAAGTTTGAGTAGACATGCACTACATATCCAAATTTATTACGGTTCCAAATTTAGACGTTTTATAAAACGACAAATCAATTAAATGATATGCTTTTATTGTGTAAGACTAAAATCTGACCAAATACAACTAAAATTTAAATTAAATTGTACTTTTGGTTTTAACAAAAAAAAAATATTGACGTATTAGCCCGTATTAGTATAACACAATGAAAAAATATCATAGAATTGTTTTGTAATTTTATAAAACGTCAAAATTTGGAACTGAAGTATTAGTATTTCAAAACATTCAAAGTATCAAAGCAATTGTTGACTTTAATTCAGTTAAAAAATAGCAAAAAAAATCATTTTTAATTTTTAAATGTCAAGTTTTTGTTTAAAGAGCAGTTCCAAAATTTGACGTTTTATAAAATTACAAAACAATTCTATGATATTTTTTCATTGTGTTATACTAATACGGGCTAATACGTCAATATTTTTTTTTTGTTAAAACCAAAAGTACAATTTAATTTAAATTTTAGTTGTATATCAAAGAAAAATTATTTTTTATTCGCAACTGTCAAGTTTATGTATATAGACCTTTTCCAAAATTTTACGTTCCATAAAATTACTAATAAATTATACGATGATATGTTTTTTTATTTTTGTGTAAGACTAAAATCGAACCAAATGTGAGCAAATTTAAATAAAATTGTACTATTGTCTTACACAATAAAAAACATTGACAGCCTGTGGAACTATTCTATACCACAGTCGTAATTCAACTTTAACGTTTTGGTTCTCTTGTCTGTTTACCACTATTTCTTAAAAAATCGGTTTGTATTTTGTTCTGAATGTGTAGGTATGTACATTTACAATATTGAATTTTATATTCTTCGTTTTCTAAAATTTTGTGTTAAGGAAAAAGAAAAATTGAAAATTTCACAATTTTACGTGTAATGCAACCTATTCAACTGCAAGTACGCGTACCTAGTGGAAAACATCGTCTAAGGGATGCATATCAACAAAACAGGTCTATCGTGTATGGGATTCATAATAATAAATTTATAGGTAGTGTGAAGATATATAATAATATTTTGATGTGCAATGTTTTTTTTAGATGTTGGCAAGGTTTCGTTCACAGTTCACACATATATGATATTCAGCACTTCGTATTTACCGAAATACACAAACACATCAGGCATCTATAGTAGCTGCTACAACAAGCTAAAATTTGAATTATTTTTTTGTTAAAAACAATTCTGCTCAAGAAAATTATGTAGGTATATTATATCAGAAATGTTGCAACATAACTTGTCGTATTAGTAAAATTACTGTTTCTTTACATGTTTAAGTATTTTGATTTCCAAATTAAAAAAAAAATTGAAGTCAATTTTTTTAAATTTAAAATAAAAATTACATTTTGGCTATCGGTAGTTATAGCTTATATAAAAACAAGTGACGAAAAAAAACCAAGGGTTTTTAAAAAAGCACATTTTCAAAATTATATTGTATTACATACTGAGTTTAACTTTGGAAATATTTACTTGGAAATAGTTACTTCTTACTTATAAAATTTACTGCTAACAGTAAAGTTTTTATTTAAAAGTTGTTATAGCCCTTCAATGGGGAAGGTTGCTAAGTTTCTCAAGGATCTAACTTTATCTAACTCCCCCCCCCCCCCCCCCCTTCATCCTCCTCCATGTTTTTAGGTTCTAGGAATTAAATTGTGAATTGCACAAAAATTTGAAATTTTACTTAGAATTAGGTATACAATCTAAGCAAAAATGGGTAAAACTGAGAGACACTTTCTTCAATTTAAGGAACCGCTTTTAAATTTAAGAAAAACCTTTAACATATGTTAAAATATAATGTTGGGCCTTTAAGTTTTGCATATTATTAAAAAAAAAATTTGACAGGTATTCAAGTTACAGGTGCTTAAAAATAGCAAAATTTAAATTTTCGAGCCCTTATAGCTCCTAAACAGGGGGCTTAACAAAAAAATTTATTTAACCGACTCCTACTCATATTTGAGGATCTAACTTCTCCCAAAATTTCAAGACCCTATCTTGAACCGTTTAGGAGATATATGGGACTAAAAATTTTGCAAAAATTGAGTTTTATTTAATGGTAAATATTAGTACCGTATGGCAACCCTATACATTTAAGCGGCATTTTTTGGAAAGCCTATAAAAGCAGCTCTCTTCTACCGTTTTTCGATTGAAAATAAACCTAACAGAACTTTTGTTATATCAATTTAAATATAAGGCTTTTTTGGAATTTGCTGGGGCTGTACCTTCGTTTTTTCTTTCTTTGGAATTTTGTAAATTTGGAATTTTTTTTTTGGAATTATGACACCATCCCAACAAACAGGCAAAATAAATTTATGAGAAATAAAGTATGAAAATGTATTTTTTAATAAAATTGTTGTGTCAGTTTTTCATTTATGTTCTCTGGTGGGGCTATTTATCAACATATACCATACTTATTATATACCGTTGGAAAGAGTGTCAAAAGACCTTTCTAACAGTATAATAAAAAATGCAGGGTGTCTTTGAAAATTTCATAGTTATAGTGGTTTTTTTGAAAGTTCAAAATTTTTTTTTTTTGTTTTAAAATTGCACTTGAAATTGCAATATCTCCAAAACAGCAGCACCTATCGTCATCAAATAAACGTTAAAATATTCTCCAGACCGTCATCTTAATTAATAGCTTTGATTGAATATATATATATTAAACAGATTGCTAGTTATAACGGTTTTTGTAAAGTAGACTAAAATAACAAGGATACTTTTAAATGTCCTTTTCGTCCTTAAAGGATAATATGCGCCATTAAAGCTATATATTTTTTGAAAGCTGGCAACACCAGCTATCTTTTATATAAAGTCATTTGGTCCTACGCGGATACTAGTTAAACCGTAGAATAGCCGTTCATTCAACTTGAAAATGTTAATATATTAAAATAGCAATTTTTAAAATTAAAAATCACATATAATTTTTGAAATATAAAATCAAACAAATTTTCTAAATTTACTTAGAATATTTTTAAAAGCACTCGCGTCTTGTAAAAGATGCCGGCTTTCATTCGATCCCCGTCTTGATCATATTCCTCTGAAGTTGTTATAATTATAACTTAACAAGCAATAAATTAAAACGTAATACTTCATATTAGAAAAAAAAAACTAAAACTCAATAAAAGGATTTACTAGAAACCGCAAATTAAAATAATTAAACCTTCAAAATTCAGAAAAATACTGTAAACTAATAAAACATATTTTAAAACTATGACACCTGAAACTGAATCTTTCGAATAATAAAATTAATCTGTCACTATAAAATAGATTCCTTAAAAAATAATCTATCACTATGTGCAAAATTGAAAAAGTGCGCATTATACGTTCATAATTTTTTTAATTTTCAATAAAAAATAAAAGCAAACTATGTATATGGAAGTAAGGGCGATTTTGGTGCAAATTTGAAATTTTGCGAATTTCAATTATATCATAGATAGACACAATTAGTTTTACTTTTCCATGATATATTATTTTTTAATGAGAACGAAATTGAAACAGTATTTTAATTTCTGTCTGTATTCATTTTCATTATTCAGATTAGATACGCGGGTTATAACATTGATATTTATGTTGGGTTGTCTTGTTGTGTAAGTTGTAGGTGTAGTTTTAAAAAAAATATGGTTTGAACCAAAGTATATCTATTGTTAAGAAGTAGTTTCACTCGGTCACGTGATCAAAAATTTTCTTGCTAACTTTTTCTTACTCTTGCCACACATACATTTGCAAAAATTTACTCAAGTTGTGGAAGAAGATAGTAATTAGAATATTCAATGCAAGAAAAAAACGGAAAATTAACAAAAAGAAAATGAAACTGAAACAGTAAATTGCATAGTGTGTCATAAGTAAAAAACCAATAATAAACTTTAAATTATAATTGTAAATGTTATAATATAAAGTTATGTAAATTTGAATTTTTAAAAGACTATAAAATTTTATTATAGCTTTAGTTTTCTAAAATATTTGATTTTTTGTCTGCATACAAAAGAAAAGCCTTTAAAATGTATTAAAATCGAATTTATTATTATAAATGTGTCACGCTAAAATATTTATGTTTATTATCAAATTTTACATTTTTAATAAAATTTTTTATTACAAAATATATTCTTATTCTAATGTACCTACATTTTTATAAAATAATTATTATCATATTTATCACAACACTTATAATTGAAATTATTTTTTTGAAGCTTATCAAATCGAATTTATTTAAATTTTTCAACCACATATTTCTCCTAAAAAAAAAACGGGCTATTCTAAGGTTTAACTAGTATCCGCGTAGGACCAAATGACTAAATATAAAAGATAGATGGTGTTGCCAGCTTTCAAAAAATATATAGCTTTAATGGCGCATATTATCCTCTAAGGACGAAAAGGACATTTAAAAGTATCCTTGTTATTTTAGTCTATTTTACAAAAAACGGTATATCTAGCGATCTGTTCAATATATATATATATTCAATCAAAGCTATTAATTAAGATGACGGTCTGGAAAATATTTAAACGTTTATTTGATGACGATAGGTGTTGCCGTTTTGGAGATATTGCAATTTCAAGTGGAAATTTAAAACAAAAAAAAAAATTTTGAACTTTCAAAAAAACCACTATAACTATGAAATTTTCAAAAGCACCCTGTATTTTTTATTATACTGTTAGAAAGGTCTTTTGACACTCTTTCAAAAGGTATATAATAAGTATGGTATATGTTGACAAATAGCCCCACCAGAGAACATGAATGAAAAACTGACACAACAATTTTATTAAAAAATACATTTTCATACTTTATTTCTAATAAATTTATTTTGCCAAAAAATATTTCCATAGCTTTAGCGAGTAAGAATTTTAGAGTTTGTTACAAAATCAGGATTATACGCTTTTTCCAGAATATTTATACATATGTATACGTGAGAATCTGAATTAGGAGGGATTTTAGAGTTGGATTCAAAATCAGGGTTTCAATAATTTGTTTAGTATGGGTTTGGGGCGGCAGCCCCCACTATTTTTAAATTTTTATTTGTTGAAATATGAATGTAAAAAATAATTAGGACAGATTTTATAGTTGGCTACAATTACAGGATTATTCGCTTTTTCCAGAATATGTATATATTTGTATACGTGAGATTCTGAATTAGGAGGGATTTTAGAGTTGGATTTAAAATCAGGGTTTCAATAATTTGTTTAGTGGGGATTTGGGGGCGGCAGCCCCCACTATTTTTAAATTTTTATTTGTTGAAATATGCTTGTAAAAAATTACTGTTTTTAAAAAATAGTTTGTCATTAAATTTTGATTTTTGGAATTTTTTTTTTGGAATTATTTTTTTTGGAAATGTTTTTTTTTTTTGGAATTTTTTTATACCTGGAAACATATTTATAACATATTAAAATTTTTTTGTTCAAAAATAAAATTATTTAATTCATTTAAAAAGTACGGCTGAAAAAATTGTAATACATATCAACAGCTGAAAAAATTGTAAAACATATCAACATTTTTTTATACAGAAAAAATTACAAAACAAAAAATTTTTTATTTCATAAATGCTTATATCTTCTAAACGCTTTAATATAGGCATACCTTATGTATGCCCAAATTATAGCAAAAAATAAGAGCTTTCCAACGATGTAAAAATATTTAGAGGGTTTCTTTGCAAAATTATGAAAAATATGAGTTTTAGAGAAAGGATGTTAAAAATTTTTTTTTTTGCAAAAATTTTCAACTTTGAACTACAATATCTCCAAAACGGCAGCACCTATCGTCATCAAATAAACGGTAAAATATTCTCCAGACCGTCATCTTAATTATTAGTTTGAACTGAATACATATATATTCAACAGATCGCTAGTTATAACGGTTTTTGTAAAATAGACTAAAATAACAAGGATACTTTTAAATGTCCTTTCCGTCCTTAAAGGATAATATGCGCCATTAAAGCTATATATTTTTTTAAAGCTGGCAACACCAGCTATCTTTTATATATAGTCATTTGGTCCTACGCAGATACTAGTTAAACCTTAGAATCCCCAAAAAACGTTATATATTATATATATACACATAATATAAAAAAAAATATTTAAAATATCTACCTTTCACTAGATTTTGGTAAGCGAAAAATATTATTTTCAGTTTCAGCACTTTTAAAACCACACCACAAACATAATATAAAAGTATGTTAACCCATGTTTCACAAATTCTCATATAAATATGTAACTATTTTAAATATTTGAAATATTCACTACTGTTTAGTTTAATTCGTTTTAAATAATTTAACACTTAATTTTTTTAGTACATGGTCTCAGTTAAAAAAATTTTCAAACGAGCCCGCCACTATATATACACGTGATTTCAATTTCAATTATACAATGAATGTGAAAAAAAAAATTTATTGTATATATGCTCATACACATAGAGTTTGTTTTGTAAATTATGTATTAGGTTTAGTAAAAGTTTGGTAAAAGAGAGAGAACTTACTTCTTAACAATAGAAATATAGAATAAAAAAAATAACAATATAACAATACTTTGGTTTGGACTTAGAAAAACATCTATAGATGGAAAAGAGTTAGTCGACTACCTCTTCATTTAAAAACTAAGTTAGTTTTTAAATGAAGAGGTAGGTACCACACTTAAACTTTTAATATTATTTATCAAAAAAAAAATTTGAAGTATTCTTTCTTAATATTGTAATAGTTTTAAAAATTTTGTTAACGATTCCCATTACAGTAGTTTCTAGAGAACGTAGCGAAGTATCATGTGTCAAGAAAGGTGAGTAGGTTTAGCGACTTTTTCGATAGAAAAAGATTTTTTAGAAAATTTAGGTTTCAGTGATTTAATAGACGATTTTACTAAAATAAGAGACAGGCGGATTTATTTAAATAAATTAAATAAATGTAAAAATTAGCTATGCCTAGCTTATTTAGTAAAACCCCATTATATACCTTGTCGAGAGTTGTTTGTAAATCGATGAATATTGCTGATTTGTATTACCTTCCTCCATTTGTTCTTTAATGAATTTTAAAACCTCTGTAGTAGCCATTTCTGTGTTACAATTTTTCTGAAACACGAATTGGTTTTCATGAAAACCCCCTGTATGTATTATGAATTTTCATATTGCGAATCAATCGTTATCGAATGTAAATGTACAAAAAATTAACGGAAAAGTTAAAATTAATAATTTTTTTTAAAAATTAAATTAAAAATTTATGTGTGATGAGTGTGTTTTATACAATATGTTTTATACAATGTGTTTTCAAACAATAACAATATTAATAATAATAACAATAACAATATTAATAATAATAAGAAACATAAATTGGGAATTTTAAAAAAAAGTTGAATCGAAAACAGAGGATTCTATTAAGAAATCTCCCAACGGTAAAAAATGCAGTGTTATACTCAAATTATTAACTTTCAAAAAGAAGAAAAGTGCCAATAATATATCTAGCACAATTCAAGTTTATAATAATAATTAATTAGCAAAAAACGAGGAAGAGTGTAGTAGAGTAGACTGTGTCAACTCTGGGATACCCACATGACCGTAACATATACATTATATCATCCGGTTATTTACTTTTGGCCAAATTTCAAACATTCAGCTTTATTAGGTGTAGAGTAATGCTCATATAAAAGAAGGAGTTGTATGGCAGCTACTCGAATCCTTTGCAGCAGACCAACCAAATTTTGCAGTAACTTTGGCCATTACACTAAACTATTTTTAGCAAAATTTCAGACACCCACCTTCCATAGGTATAGAGTAATGCTCATATAAAATTAGAAATTGTATGGCAGGTACTCGAACCCGTGAACCAAAATGGCTGGATTAAAATAGCGATTTCGGTTTTTGCATAAAAACGAATTTGTGAAAATTTCATAATCCTAGCTCCATTATTTTTGGAGTTATCGTGATGACGAACGAACGGACGGACGGACATCATAGCTAAATCGATTTATTTTTCGATTCTGATCCGATCCATACTTGAGTCTATATCTACCCTCCCTCCTTCTCTGCGTCACAAACGTAATGGCAAATTTATTATACCATTTGACTATATAGTCATATGGGTATAATAATAGATGTAACTCTAAAAAAGAATGCCTTATAGCAACAGATTCCGATAAGAAAGATTATCAGATTCAAAATACTTATAATAGTGAAAATAATAATACTATCAATAAAAACAATATTGTTAATAATAATAATGTTAATAATAATAATGCTAATACAATTAATACGAAGATTATTAAAGATATAACCAAAGATGGAAGCCAACTTGAAGTGCGAACAGCTAACTATGCTAATTGGATTAAAGGTGAAACAATAAACGTACACAGTGGTGATATTGTAAAGTTAATAGTAAAAGCTTTATTAATCCACTAGCTCCACCGATTGTCAGATTAACAAGAAATGCTATTACATATGGTGACAATATTTATGCTACACCTCAATTTAGAGAACACAGAATATACAACAATGTTAGATTGTTTCTGGCATATTTTCATGACAATGATGATACATGTTATTAGGGAATAACGCAAACTAGTCTAAAAGTACTTATACACCAGGAAGGACTGCCAAATAACTATCATGAACTTTCAAACTTATACTTTAGTTATCATGAAACCACAGAATATCAAGAAAGGAAGTGCTACAGGATCTAGCTTATTTTAGGAGAAATGTGTAAAATAAATACAGGGAGCATCTGCAGAGAATTAGAGAATCATGGCAAAACTATTTGATTGGAAAACCATGACGCTGAATAAACTATTGAATATGAAAATGGTGCATTTTAATGTTAGAAGCTTCAGGAAAAATCTAAATGAAATAGAAGCATTCATAAAAATTAAAACTGATTTTGATATAATCATGGTTAGAGAAACTTGGTTATACTCAGAAGAAGAAAAATACTTCAATATTCCTGGGTATACAGTATCTTTTATCTCTAATAACTTGAGCAGAGGAGGTGGGTGTGCTATTTATGTAAAGCAGGATATTAGTCACAAAGTTTTAGAAACATCTTTCAATACTATTGTGATTCTTTGGAAGATACCACGCCTACTATTATTATGGCAGTGTGCTACAGAAGTCTTTCTGAAAACAATAAGGCATTTATAGAACACCTAGATCAGCTGTTTAATAAGTATAAAAACATAATAGTTGTTGGTGATATTTACATTGATTTATTCTCTGAAACGGATGTAAGCAATGTATATGGATATGCTGGATGTTAACTTGGTTAATATTAAAAATACAAATGATGCTCCTAGAATTACATTAAACTCAGCGACACTTATAGACCATGTTCTTTCAGACCTTAAAATTGATCGATTTGGATTTGATATCACTATGCATGATAATTTAAACTTAGATCGTAATTTAAACTTAGATCTGTGTTGAAATCAAAGCAGTACTTAGAAAACTAGAAGCGATGGTATACAAATAAATTTAACGAGTACAAAATATGCTAAATACTCATATCTGCTGGAAAATCACTTGCGTGGACATAATGGCGTAAATATTGATGAATTGGTAGAAGTAATAAATTATTTCAAAGGCATATGTACAAGTGTTAAGAATATAAGAATTAGAAAAAATAATCACTGGATGTCGAAAGAAATATTAAAATTAATTAAACATTAAAATAGGTTGTAAAGAAACATAAGCAGTCTAATTGTGTGGAAAATAAGACAAATTATAATGTGTTAAAAAATAAGGTGAAAGCAGAGATAAAGAAACTAACACAAAACTATTTTAATAGAAAAGTGCAAGCAGCTGGTACAAATACTAGAAAAATTTGGAATGTTTTGAATTCTCAGATAGTAAACCAAAAATCGGATTGTATCAAAATAATTAAGGAAATAAGATATAGTGATGAACTGTTAAATAATAGCAAAGACATAGCCAGCGGCTTTAATGAGTATTTTAGTAATGTTGAAAAAAAATTAGCTGACAAAGTACAAATTGAAGAAGAAAATATTGTAACAAACCGAATAAATGTAACTTCCATGTTCCTGGTACCTACTAATGAAAAAGAAGTACATAATGTTATAATGGATCTGAATGACAATTCACCTGGCTCTGATAACATTGCAGCAAAAGACTTAGCTAAAAGCTGTAGCTAATATAATATCTCCGATAATTAGTAACTCTGGTAATGATAGTTTCGCACAGGAATTTATCCTAATTCATTAAAATATAGTACTGTGATTCCAATATACAAAAGTGGCTCTCCTTTGGATACATATAATTATAACATTTACCAGCTGTATGAGTAAAATATTCGAAAAAATAATTAATAAAAGTTGAATAATTAATTAGTTAAGTTGCTAATCTATACAGCAAAAAATGTTGAGATATTAGAAGAATTGGTCAATGAGGATTTGGAAAGATATATGAAATGGTTAAATGGAAATAAACTAACAATTAACATTGAAAAAACACAGTATATAATTTTCAAACGACTAAATAAGCCTGATATCAACCCTAAAATTTGTATTGCTAACCGGAAATTTATAAGAGAACATAATTATAAATATCTCGGTATAATAATAGATGATAAATTATGCTGGAATGATCATGTTAATTACATTTTAAAAAAGATAAAGCCATTACTAGGTTCTACTAGGAGAAGCGGCATTATATTAGATGATAAATCAGCTAAGTTATTATTCCATGCGCACATTATGTCACATATAAGATACAACGTGGTGACGTAATAAAGCAATTAAGATACCCTACAGGTTAAATTGGCGTACTCCGACGGATGCGTTATACAAAAGTATGGGATTCCTTAGGTTGATGAATTAATAATTTTAGAAAAACTACTCATAAAATAGAATATGGTGTCACTAAAAGTAAAACGTTTTTACAAAAGAAAAGGAATATTCATAACTACAACACAAGAAATATGGATATGTTATGTCATGAAAAAACTCGAACTGAATTAGCTAAAAGCAGTAATTTTTGTTCTTCAATAAGAATTTACAAACTGTCTTCCTGAGAGATTAAAGAAATGTAGTAATATAAGTAGCTTCACGTTGAAATTTAAATCTTTATTAAAAAATGATCAGGTTTTATTAAAAAGATTGTTAGAGTTATAAGTTAAATTATAAATTAGGGTATAATAATAACAGTAATATACATAATGCCCGTCTCCAACATTTTGTTGATCAGCATTGCAAGTGTCGGTGCGATTATATCAGCTATAAGTGTAACATTTTTATTGGTTATTTGATGAGGTCCCGAAGAATTTGAATTTTTAAGATTACTTATTATATTTTTGATTTCGAATGTATCCGTAGGGTGTAGAAAGATCTATAATTAATCCATGTATTATGTAATGGTGAATTTATCCTGCCTAAGTTTGAATACAGCTTTGATCCAATAGTCGCAAAATGTTGATTTACACAATTTAGTATTCCTAATTCATCCTCTACTCATGTTCCATTTAACGTTAGTTTTTCGATTGTTAGTTCCTCTGATTTGTTTGTATTGTTATTGAATAATTTTTTGATTGATGTAAATAGTTTTTTGTGTCGTTTCTGGCCTTCTGTATTTCCTTGTTATAAGACGACTGTTTTGCTATTCTAATATTCCGGTTTAGATAAATTTTAACTGTTTTGAGATTTTCCCTTAGAGCAACATCATTCGAGTTTCTTAAAACTCTTTTGTATATTCTATCTCCTTGTTTCAATTTATCTAGAAGCTCTTGTTTTAACCATTTGTTGTTCCTCATTCTTTTTTCTTAACAGCAGTTTGAATGACGGTTGTTAGTTGGTTCACATTTTCTATTTCTGAATTTTTACATCGTCAATGTACTTAAACTATTTTAGATGATATATTGTTGATTTTTCCATTGTAATTTTTTTTATCTTGAATTTTGTAAGAGCAATGGTTATAATTTTGTAATCAAATAATGCATTTGTATGAAGATGCATCATTAGATCACAGTTTTTAGCATAAATTTCGGTTTAAACATAATCTATTATTAAACTGGACTGGAAGTACTTGTAACTGTGTATTTCATTTATTATTTTTGTACTATTTGTATTGCACGCTACGTTACCTTATACTTTACTATACGTTATCGCAGACTACAATGCGATATACACTACTGATTCAAAATACGATTCAATTAAATAAATAATAACTACTTTTACAAATGAAAAACTAAAATCAATTATACTAAAAATATTTAATATTTTTACTAGGAAAAGAGAAGCTTGTTTCTTACCAAATCGAAATATTAAAATAAACCAAGGTTTATTACAAAACATTTAGAACAATGGGCTGATTCAATCAGGTGTCTGTGTTCTATATTTGACTCAAAATTAATCTTCAATAAACATATTTCCACCACAATTGATAAAATCAATAAATACATAAAAGTTTTATATCCGTCTATTAATAAAAAATCCGAACTAAGCAAAGCTAACAAATTAATAATTATGAAAGTTTTATTTCAGAGCATCAGAAAGACTGTGCAAATACTAATATGCAAAAAATTAAATTATCTTTAATATACCATTCTATTTCTCCACAGCCAGACTTCACAGCCTTTTAGTGATTAAAATTCAAGAATAGATTGAAAATTATTATGATCAATTTAAATATAATGCCAACAAATCATCTCATTAGAAATATATTACTAATAAACGAAAAAAATAATTATTTCAAACAAGAAATTATTTGTAATCAGTTATATTTCTATAAATTGTTAACTAGTTATAATATAGGTTTAACTTCTAGAAATTTAAATTTTACTTTTAAAAAAGTCTTCACAAAAGAATTTGTTTACTCAAGCAACCTTGAAATTCTATATTAAAATTATAAAAGAAATCAATTTGGACTCAAAGCAATTAAAGAAACATTGAGCCGGTGTAATCGAATTAGTAATACCCTACACCTGATTAATTCAAATTAAATAAAAAAATCCATAAGTCATTTTAAAACCAAATAAGCTTTTATTCTGGTTTTTTTTTTTTTTTATTTAATTTATTAAACCAAAACAAGGTTTTTACAAAAAATATCTTACAGCTATTGAAAAAAACAAAAAAAAAATTAAAGCTAACAAAATGCACAAACAAAAAAAAAATACAAATTTGATTACTAAGTTAAAAATTTACAATGAAAAATTAAAAAGTTGTACTATATACTAAATTTTAAAACAAAAAAACGAAAATGCTTACAGGACAAAAAACACAGTATGAGATATAAGTAATTGGAATGTATGTGATATGTATATGAACTTGAAATAATTTTAAATGTTTACAAAGTAATTAGGTAATTTAAGTATTTAGGTCATTTAGGAATTTCTGTTTTAATTTATGTTTAAAAGAGTTTCTTGATATGTCTGATGAAAAAAGATGACTGTGTTTGTTGAATATAGTGCAACATCTGTTTATTGGCTCATTTCTTCCGTATTCTGTTCTGTGTGTATTTTCTAATAAAAATTTAGTGTTTCTTGTATTTCTGACTACATTGTTTAGTCTAATCTCTTATTTACTAAGAATTGAACGTCAATACTTTTTTTTATGACGTCAAAGGTAAAGCAAGATGAAAGCATTTGCCTACGTGAAGATAAGGTTAACATATTCAATGAATTAAGTCTTACAGCATAGCTTGGAAGAGTAGAATAGTCTGTAGGATTATATTGGTTTCTCAAGGCAAACAAAAGGAATTGTTTCTGAACGGATTCTATTCTGTTGGAATGTAATTGAAACGCTGGATCCCATACGATGTTACCGTATTCTAGAATAGATCGAACTAACGAGCAATAGAGAGCTTTTGTTACTGCTGGGTTATTAAATTCTTTAGCTCTTCTCTTAATAAAACCTAACATTTTGCTTGCTTTGGAAATCATATGATCATAGTGAAGATGGAAGTTAAGCTTATAGTCCAGAAGAATGCCAAGATCGGTTATACTGGACACCCTTTCAAGAACTATGTTATCTATTGCATAGTCGAAAAACATTGTAGATCTTTTACGTGTGAAGCTTATGACCTTGCATTTCGCTATGTTAAGTTCTAATTTATTGTAGAAACACCATTCTTGTAAAGAATGTAAATTTGATTGAAGTAATGCCAAATCAGAACTGTTTTTGATAACGTGGTAAATTTTAAGATCGTCAGCAAATGCAATATGTGATACACCCTCTAATTTTCTAGAAAGGTCTGAAATAAAAATATTAAATAGAAGTGGGCCTAAATGGCTACCTTGCGGCACTCCTGAGGTGACATTAATTGTGTTTGATAAATAACCTTGAAATTTAATATTTTGAGTTCTTTCAGTAAGATAAGAGCAAAGCCAAGCGAGGAAAGAACCTGAAATGCCTAAAGTTTCAAGCTTTTTAAGCAAAATATTGTGATCCACACGATCGAAAGCTTTGCTAAAATCCGTGTAGATAGCATCAACTTGATAACCATTTTCCATTTCATTTAGTATTTCCGATGTGTAAACCGTAAGATTAATTGTAGTAGAACGACCTTTTCTAAATCCATGTTGTTGTTCGTTTAATTTTGTATTTATGACGGGTGTAATTTTACTAACTACAATTTTTTCGAACAATTTTGGAATAGTGGATAAGATAGCTATACCACGGTAGTTTTCGACGGAAGCTTTGTCACCCTTTTTATAAATGGGGGTCAAAAAAGAAGATTTCCACGCATACGGAAAAATGCCTGTCGAAAGCGATAGATTAAAAATAAAATGAAGCGGTTGCGTCAAATAATTGGCACAATTATATAAAAAAGAAGGTAGGATCAAGTCGGGTCCAACACCTTTTTTTGTATCAAGGTTGGTAATTGCTTCAAATATTTCGTTTTCAGAAAGATATAGATCTGTAATAATTGAATTAGGTCTATTAAGTGAAATAGGAAAAGCGAAATTGATACGCGAATCTAATGGCCTATAAACTTTTTGAAAACAATCTGCAAAGAAATTACAGATTACATTAGGGCAAGAAGAAAAAACATTATCTTTAGACATGGAACTTGGATATCCATATGTTTTTCGCTTTGTATTAATGAAGTCAAAAAACTTTTTTGGATCTGTAATTAATTTATTACCAATTTCATTGACATAATTATCGTATGCTAGATTTGATTTCTGTTTAAATTCTAAAACAAGATCGTTGTACCTGTTAAGTAAAATAACATTAGGATCCTTCGTAACTTTAATTTTTTTGTAAAGTTTGTTGCGTTGATTGCGCAATGTCCTAATTTCTCTATTAAGCCAAGGTTCTGTTGTTTTATCTTTTTTACGAATTTTTGGCACAAAGCAGTTAATTATATCAAATATTTTTAAGTAAAAGATAGAGATTGAAGAATTAATATCCTGTTGTATTAACAGGTCGTCCCAATTTAAAATTGATAAAGCATTATTAATGCTTTGATAATCAGCGTTAAAAAAGTCATATACAATATTATTATTGTAAGATTTCGCGAATTGAGGCATAGAAGTGGAAATTTCGAAGATGACTGCGTTATGATGAGGAGTGTTAGTGAACAGGTTGACTGCATCATCAGCGAGTTTAACCACCACTCTGTCATATGCATTTGAAAATGCAAGATCTAGCCACTTATTGTTTTTATTTGGAAAATTTATAATTTGTTGTAAATCATTACCATAGAACTCCGAAATAATGTCAAAATCAATTTCATCATGAAAGTTAATTGGTAATAACAAATTATCTGAATCATCTTCTATAAAAGATAATGATGGACGATTGAAATCGCCAAAAATAAAAATTGAATCATCCTCATTCATTTTAGATATAATATCGTGATAAATATCGAAAAATTCAGAATATGAGGAATTGTCAGAATTTGGTGGAAAGTAAACAATTCCTAGGTAAAGAAAATTATTACCTAAGTTTACTCTAATAAATTGGTGATCGAAAGTGTGGGAGGTCCTAGTGATTAGTGGAATACTAGAAAGGTTATTATTTACTGCAAGTAAAACCCCGCCTCCACGGGTGCAGTTTGTAGAGAAAAAGTCCCTATCCTTTCTATAAATCGACCAATTATTGTCCAGTATTTCTTCATTTATGAAGGAATCGTTTAGCCATGTTTCGGTAATAGCAAGCACAACGAAGTCACAAGACTTAGCATCAACATATAATTTTTTTAGTTTACCTCTCATACCACTACAGTTGTGGTAGAAGATTTTGAGATTGTCACTAAGATTACATTTATTATCTGTTGGTTTTAACTTCTTAAAGCTAGATCTTGTATTTACTAAAATAAGATTAGTGTTAATGTTATTTTCTTCCGCTAAGGGGACGAAAAAAATCATTACTACTTTTCCTAATTTTTTGCAAATAATCGATTCTCTTACTTTTAAGGTGACTACAATAAGCTTGTAAATCTTTTTCAACCGATTTGGACGAAGCACCGAAACCTTCATGATATTTTAAGTATAATTTCATTAATTCCTTAGGGTTAGAAGGCAAACCTTCTTGATCAATAAAAATTTTAATATTGAGTTTGGTTTTACCATCTACACAAAGGTCGTCATCCTCCTTATGTAAGTAAGCTAAATATAGCCTTACATTTTCGTATATTTTTTGATCTCTAAAACGTGATAAAACATACGTATGATCGTCATTAGCTACAGCATTTTTCGTTAATCTGACTATAGGAGGTAACATAGGATTAACAAAACTTGCAATAGATTGGGATGAAACCGATGCAATTGGCTTATCGTTAATTGAAGTCGTGTTACAGTTTACGTTTAAGCTCTGAGTACATGGAGTGCCAGCATTAAAGGTTTGTCCCTGAATGAAGTTAGAATATTTTTGTTTAGACGTAATTGGTGTTGTTGTAATTAAATTTGAATTTGAAATTGAAAATGAATTTTCAGAAATGACTGAATTGCACATTGTGCTAGACAATGCACTTGAACTTGTATTAATGGCTGGAATTTCAATTAAATTGGGCTTATTTAGTGAATATGAAACTAAGTTCGACGGAGGCAAATAGTTTTGAAATTTAATAGGTGTTTGAGTTAATAAAATGGGTTGTGTTTTGTTTGAATTTAAAATATTATTATTATTATTATTAATATTATTATTATTATTATTATTCTTATTATTCTTATTATTATTATTATTCTTATTATTCTTATTATTATTACTATTATTATTATTATTATAATTGTTATTATTCTTATTATTATTATTATTATTATTATTATCCTTTTTTTTTGATTTGTTTATTTTTTGTTTTAATAATTTTAGGCAAATTAGTATTTCTATTGTTTGAATTTTTAGTGTTTGTTTTATTATTTTTAGAATGTTTTGTGTTTATTGAATGTTGTGTGTTTGTCCTTAAATTATTTTTACCTAAACTTTTGAAACTGCTGATATTGGTTCCTATACGCCACAAGCTCCTGTTTTTAATTTCATTCATTTTTGATTCCGGAACACTAACTTTAAATGTGTGATAGTTCGGTTTAAACTTCAGCCACTTCGGTGTTATTAATTTGCAGTGAACATCATCGCATTTCAACTTGCTTCTTATGTATTTGGCCAGTTTGACTTCAGTTGTGTTAACGCTAAGATTCGAAATTCTTATGTTTAATTTCGGCTTACTTATAGCATCTGGTGGATCGACAACTTTTGTTTCTTTTTCAATATCCATTGAAATATCGTCCTGTTTTTCCTTTGCTACATTTTTGAGTTTGTCTGACCCAGCGCTATTTATTTCGTTAAATTCGTCAAACAATGATTTAGGTAACTTATTTGAGCTGTATTGATTTGGATGAGAATTATTGTGGTTTTTCATAAATTCTTGCATCTCCTCCATTTTACTCTTGAGAATATCTAAATCAGCCAAAACTAAATCCCTGAAGCTCA
Organism: Dolichopus griseipennis; assembly: GCA_963082915.1. Lineage (NCBI taxonomy): Eukaryota > Metazoa > Arthropoda > Insecta > Diptera > Dolichopodidae > Dolichopus > Dolichopus griseipennis. The sequence continues at coordinate 185,125,306 of OY720441.1, read as the reverse complement.
ATGAAATCTCATTCCTGCTCGCATTTTCAGAAATAGAAACACATATTTTAGATAAGTTATCAATTGAATCTTTTAGTTCCATATTATGTGAGTTATTTGTATCTTGAGGTAATTTATTGGAAATTAAAATTTCATTTTTTAATTTACCTATTTCAACTTTTATTATATCTCTAATAAATTTTTTGTTGTATGTGTTGAAACTAATTACGCTATTGTTTAGCGATTCAAAATTTTTTTCCATTTCTGAAAAGTTGGCGGAGTTATTTTTTACAACTTCCAATAATTTAACAATTGTTCCTTGGAAGTTGTCCCTGACATCATTAATATTCTTTTTGATTTCCCGCGAAAATTGTCCGAGAGAATTTTGTTGATCCAGACAACTTTCACAAACAAAGTGCTGTGATAAAAAGCTGCTGTACCAGTTTCTCGGAGCGTTCAAGCAGACTCCATGAAATTTACGATTGCAGAAACCTTTGCATTTAATATCGAATTTCATATCGGTGACTAAACAATTTTCTACGCTGCATTTGAAATCCATTGTAAATTGTATATAATGTTAAGTAAAAAAATAAAGATGATGAATCACTTATTATTTGTATTCTGATTTTAATTTACTTTATTAGTTATTTATTGTTTAACTGTTTATTTATATTGTGACTTTACTTGTTAATGAAATTAAGTAGGTCACTATTTAAAAAAAATTTGCACTTGAAGAATTTTATTTTTAAATTTTATTTTTAAATTTTAAATATTATATTTAAGTTCTTAATTAGGTTTAATTTTAATAACCTTGTTAATTAAGCAAAAAATAAAAGAATTTTTTATTATTATTAAAAATAATTAAATATTAAAATTGGGGTAAAAAAAAAATACGTCTAAACTTAATGAAGAATGAATAATGAATCATTTATTGTAAGGCATTAAAACTAAGTTCATAATACTAAAAACTTCTTCTAATTAATTTATCTATTGAAAAATATTCAAAATTTTTATTAATTTACCACTTTGAAAATATTAAGAAACAAAAAAACATTAAATAAATTACAGATTTAGAAATTTTTATACAATTGAATCAAATTTTATACACATGCGGCAATTACTTCCCTTCAGGATAATTTTTTTTTTTTCTGCACTGCAAAAGAGTTTTGTGCCTTTGATTTAAAATCTTTTTTAAATTTTTTTTCTTAATTTACTTATATTTTAATATTATATATAATTAATTTTTCAACAGTTTAATTATTTTAATTAGAAAAATTCTGGTTTAATTTAATTTATTTCTTTATAGGAATCCTAATTACTTTTCCTTGAAATATGACCTGATCCAGGAAACTCATATGAATTTAAATTTGTTTTTAATGCAAATACCATTATAAGTGTAAAGTGGAAATAGTATAAGGGATATAATAGTAACCAGACCAAGAAAAAAAAAAGAAGTGTATCATTATTCTGTATGGTCAAGGTGACTAAAAGCTAGGGCCTAAAAATAAAATAGATACTAGAGGAACCCCATTTAAAATGGTTTTTTCCTCACTTAAGCAATATCCTATTCTTAATAGCTGTTGCCTATTTGATAAGTATGACTTAAAGAATGAAATTTGAACGGTAGTAAAATTTAATTTTATAAGCTTAAAAAGTAGGATTTCGTGGTTCACGCAGTCAAAAGCTTTTTGAAGGTTAAGTAATACACATGCAACATATTTTTTTTTCGTCGATTGTTTTGGCTACATGTAAAAACAGGCAGCAGTAATATTAGACATTTTCTCAAAACCGAATTGATAGTCATTTCAGATTTTATTTAGAGATATGAAAGAATATAGTCTAATTTTTGTTATTGTTTCAAATATCTTAAAGAACCCATTTAGGATTAACATAGGTCTATGGAACAAACATGAATAAATGTGGAACAACCACTTTTTAATATGGGCATTAAAATCGCTTTTTTAGTGAATGTGGAAAAATGCTTGTTTCGAAGGACTGATTTGTAAATCTTAACAGCAGTTTGAATGATGGTTGTTAGTTGGTTTACATTTTCTATTTCTGAATTTTTACATCGTCAATGTACTTAAACTATTTTAGATGATATATTGTTGATTTTTCCATTGTAATTTTTTTTTATCTTGAATTTTGTAAGAGCAATGGCTATAATTTTGTAATCAAATAATGCATTTGTATGAAGATGCATCATTAGATCACAGTTTTTAATATAAATTTCGGTTTAAACATAATCTATTATTAAACTGGACTGGAAGTACTTGTAACTCTAGTAGCTTTCTTTCTGTCTATTTCATTTATTATTTTTGTACTATTTGTATTGCACGATACGTTACCTTATACTTTACTATACGTCATCGCAGACTACACTGCTATATACACTACTGATTCAAAATACGATTCAATTAAATAAATAATAACTACTTTTACAAATGAAAAACTAAAATCAATTATACTAAAAATATTTAATATTTTTACTAGGAAAAGAGAAGCTTGTTTCTTACCAAATCGAAATATTAAAATAAACCAAAGTTTATTACAAAACATTTAGTACAATGGGCTGATTCAATCAGGTATCTGTGTTCTATATTTGACTCAAAATTAATCTTCAATAAACATATTTCCACCACAATTGATAAAACCAATAAATACATAAAAGTCTTATATCCGTCTATTAATAAAAAATCCGAACTAAGCAAAGCTAACAAATTAATAATTATGAAAGTGTTATTTCAGAGCATCAGAAAGGCTGCGCAAATACTAATATGCAAAAAATTAAATTATCTTTAATATACCATTCTATTTCTCCACAGCCAGACTTCACAGCCTTTTAGTGATTAAAATTCAAGAATAGATTGAAAATTATTATGATCAATTTAAATATAATGCCAACAAATCATCTCATTAGAAATATATTACTAATAAACGAAAAAAATAATTATTTCAAACAAGAAATTATTTGTTATCAGTAATATTTCTATAAATTGTTAACTAGTTATAATATAGGTTTAACTTCTAGAAATTTAAATTTTACTTTTAAAAAAGTCTTCACAAAAGAATTTGTTTACTCAAGCAACCTTGAAATTCTATATTAAAATTATAAAAGAAATCAATTTGGAGTCAAAGCAATTAAAGAAACATTGAGCCGGTGTAATCGAATTAGTAATACCCTACACCTGATTAATTCAAATTAAATAAAAAAATCCATAAGTCATTTTAAAACCAAATAAGCTTTTATTCTGGTTTTTTTTTTTTTTTATTTAATTTATTAAACCAAAACAAGGTTTTTACAAAAAATATCTTACAGCTATTGAAAAAAACAAAAAAAAAATTAAAGCTAACAAAATGCACAAACAAAAAAAAAATACAAATTTGATTACTAAGTTAAAAATTTACAATGAAAAATTAAAAAGTTGTACTATATACTAAATTTTAAAACAAAAAAACGAAAATGCTTACAGGACAAAAAACACAGTATGAGATATAAGTAATTGGAATGTATGTGATATGTATATGAACTTGAAATAATTTTAAATGTTTACAAAGTAATTAGGTAATTTAAGTATTTAGGTCATTTAGGAATTTCTGTTTTAATTTATGTTTAAAAGAGTTTCTTGATATGTCTGATGAAAAAAGATGACTGTGTTTGTTGAATATAGTGCAACATCTGTTTATTGGCTCATTTCTTCCGTATTCTGTTCTGTGTGTATTTTCTAATAAAAATTTAGTGTTTCTTGTATTTCTGACTACATTGTTTAGTCTAATCTTATTTACTAAGAATTGAACGTCAATACTTTTTTTTATGACGTCAAAGGTAAAGCAAGATGAAAGCATTTGCCTACGTGAAGATAAGGTTAACATATTCAATGAATTAAGTCTTACAGCATAGCTTGGAAGAGTAGAATAGTCTGTAGGATTATATTGGTTTCTCAAGGCAAACAAAAGGAATTGTTTCTGAACGGATTCTATTCTGTTGGAATGTAATTGAAACGCTGGATCCCATACGATGTTACCGTATTCTAGAATAGATCGAACTAACGAGCAATAGAGAGCTTTTGTTACTGCTGGGTTATTAAATTCTTTAGCTCTTCTCTTAATAAAACCTAACATTTTGCTTGCTTTGGAAATCATATGATCATAGTGAAGATGGAAGTTAAGCTTATAGTCCAGAAGAATGCCAAGATCGGTTATACTGGACACCCTTTCAAGAACTATGTTATCTATTGCATAGTCGAAAAACATTGTAGATCTTTTACGTGTGAAGCTTATGACCTTGCATTTCGCTATGTTAAGTTCTAATTTATTGTAGAAACACCATTCTTGTAAAGAATGTAAATTTGATTGAAGTAATGCCAAATCAGAACTGTTTTTGATAACGTGGTAAATTTTAAGATCGTCAGCAAATGCAATATGTGATACACCCTCTAATTTTCTAGAAAGGTCTGAAATAAAAATATTAAATAGAAGTGGGCCTAAATGGCTACCTTGCGGCACTCCTGAGGTGACATTAATTGTGTTTGATAAATAACCTTGAAATTTAATATTTTGAGTTCTTTCAGTAAGATAAGAGCAAAGCCAAGCGAGGAAAGAACCTGAAATGCCTAAAGTTTCAAGCTTTTTAAGCAAAATATTGTGATCCACACGATCGAAAGCTTTGCTAAAATCCGTGTAGATAGCATCAACTTGATAACCATTTTCCATTTCATTTAGTATTTCCGATGTGTAAACCGTAAGATTAGTTGTAGTAGAACGACCTTTTCTAAATCCATGTTGTTGTTCGTTTAATTTTGTATTTATGACGGGTGTAATTTTACTAACTACAATTTTTTCGAACAATTTTGGAATAGTGGATAAGATAGCTATACCACGGTAGTTTTCGACGGAAGCTTTGTCACCCTTTTTATAAATGGGGGTCAAAAAAGAAGATTTCCACGCATACGGAAAAATGCCTGTCGAAAGCGATAGATTAAAAATAAAATGAAGCGGTTGCGTCAAATAATTGGCACAATTATATAAAAAAGAAGGTAGGATCAAGTCGGGTCCAACACCTTTTTTTGTATCAAGGTTGGTAATTGCTTCAAATATTTCGTTTTCAGAAAGATATAGATCTGTAATAATTGAATTAGGTCTATTAAGTGAAATAGGAAAAGCGAAATTGATACGCGAATCTAATGGCCTATAAACTTTTTGAAAACAATCTGCAAAGAAATTACAGATTACATTAGGGCAAGAAGAAAAAACATTATCTTTAGACATGGAACTTGGATATCCATATGTTTTTCGCTTTGTATTAATGAATTCAAAAAACTTTTTTGGATCTGTAATTAATTTATTACCAATTTCATTGACATAATTATCGTATGCTAGATTTGATTTCTGTTTAAATTCTAAAACAAGATCGTTGTACCTGTTAAGTAAAATAACATTAGGATCCTTCGTAACTTTAATTTTTTTGTAAAGTTTGTTGCGTTGATTGCGCAATGTCCTAATTTCTCTATTAAGCCAAGGTTCTGTTGTTTTATCTTTTTTACGAATTTTTGGCACAAAGCAGTTAATTATATCAAATATTTTTAAGTAAAAGATAGAGATTGAAGAATTAATATCCTGTTGTATTAACAGGTCGTCCCAATTTAAAATTGATAAAGCATTATTAATGCTTTGATAATCAGCGTTAAAAAAGTCATATACAATATTATTATTGTAAGATTTCGCGAATTGAGGCATAGAAGTGGAAATTTCGAAGATGACTGCGTTATGATGAGGAGTGTTAGTGAACAGGTTGACTGCATCATCAGCGAGTTTAACCACCACTCTGTCATATGCATTTGAAAATGCAAGATCTAGCCACTTATTGTTTTTATTTGGAAAATTTATAATTTGTTGTAAATCATTACCATAGAACTCCGAAATAATGTCAAAATCAATTTCATCATGAAAGTTAATTGGTAATAACAAATTATCTGAATCATCTTCTATAAAAGATAATGATGGACGATTGAAATCGCCAAAAATAAAAATTGAATCATCCTCATTCATTTTAGATATAATATCGTGATAAATATCGAAAAATTCAGAATATGAGGAATTGTCAGAATTTGGTGGAAAGTAAACAATTCCTAGGTAAAGAAAATTATTACCTAAGTTTACTCTAATAAATTGGTGATCGAAAGTGTGGGAGGTCCTAGTGATTAGTGGAATACTAGAAAGGTTATTATTTACTGCAAGTAAAACCCCGCCTCCACGGGTGCAGTTTGTAGAGAAAAAGTCCCTATCCTTTCTATAAATCGACCAATTATTGTCCAGTATTTCTTCATTTATGAAGGAATCGTTTAGCCATGTTTCGGTAATAGCAAGCACAACGAAGTCACAAGACTTAGCATCAACATATAATTTTTTTAGTTTACCTCTCATACCACTACAGTTGTGGTAGAAGATTTT